>OU896708.1:23563353-24767530 GCA_918026855.4 Phaedon cochleariae
ATCTTTTATCTCATAACTGGAATATAATTTTTGAATTAGGAACTGTAGATGAAATGATTGATTATTTAAATCATAGTCTGATTTCACTCTTCAATCTTCATGCACCTTTCCGAACTATAAGAGTCACTAAACCACCAGCCCCTTGGCGTACTTATAACATCGAAGAGATGATAAAACTCAGGGATCGAGCTTTCACCAGGTTCAAAAAATTGAAAAACTCCGCATCGTGGAAAAGCTATACTGACCTTAGAAATTACACTACTGGTGCAATACGTCGCGAAAAAAAGGCATATATTGAACACGTTCTACGTAGAATGAATTCTAAAGAAATATATAAAACACTTAGGTCACTTTTGATATACTCCGACGGAGAACAATGCCATGTCTTCCAGATCATCTCAAAAACGTTAATAGAATAAATTGTCACTTCAATAGTATAACACATCCTGAAAAATCTGATATAATTATTTCTCTCCTCGATAAATATAAAAATCATGTTCATGATCCTTCCTTCTCTTCCCAAGTAGCACACATATATTGGGACAATATCGGTGCAATATTACGAAAATATCGGCAAAATATTGTGAAAGTAATATTGGCGAGAAAAAAAAATGTGAACATTCGGCGATATTGGTACAATATCAGTTTCCAAATGTGGGTAGAATATTCTCATATTAATATAGGTTGATTATTCGTAGAGTAATATCGGACAAAAAATGTAATATCAATATTGGCGAGAAATTGATGGTGAACATTCGGCAATATTGGTGTAATATATGGAAATATCGGTGAATCATTGGAAATCATCATGAAGGTATGTTGTCTCAGAAATATTGGTTGAATATTCTCATACCAATATTGCTGGTATATTCGTGAAGTTATATTGCTCCAATATTGGTTGGGAATATTGGTACATTATTGAAAATCATTATGTAGCTAATAGTAGCTATGTTGTCTTCAAAATATTGGTGGAATATTTTTATACCAATATTTGCGAGTTATTCGCATCAGGAATAATCACAAAGGTCAGCCCAGCCGGAGTGCAATGGGAGGGCCTTGCCCTAGGGAAGCCGCCTTGTTGATCACAGTTAACCCCTACTCCAGGTTATAATACTTCACAATCGTCTAGAGCCAATATTTAAATTCTGTCGTCGGATCGGCAATGAGAGTACGTTACCAATCATTTATAGCGCCATCTATCAACATCGGTTTAGGAGTGCGTAATATGAAATAAATATCGAAATTCCGATATCGATATGTATTCTCAAAACAATATGTGGACAATATTGCTTACATGATATAGTGAATCACATATCAGCCAATATAAGATGATATTATTTTCTGAATATGGCTAGAAAACTATTCACCCGATATGCAATTGAACTTGAAAATACAATATTGTTTTTCTCTTCTATGTCCGATATAAGATACATATTGAATTGCCGTTATTGATATTCATATTTGAATCATTGAAAACCCCTTCAGAATCGATATGTGGAGAATGTTCAAATTGCTATATTGGTTATAATTGTTGGAAACAATATGTATACGATATCTTCCGCATGATATGGATAGAATGATATTAATCAAAAGATAGGTGAATATGATATTTCGAATATTGTTGAAACAATATTCAACCAATATGCCGTCGAACTCAAATATACAATATTGCACAACCGCTTCAGAATCAACATGGGGACAATATTCAAATCGAGATATTGGTTATAAATGTAAGAAGCAAATTTTATACGATATCTTCCGCATGATATAGATAAAATGATATCAATCAAGATGGGTGAATATAATGTTTCGAATATTGTTAAAACAATATCCAACCGATATGCCGTTTAACTTGAAAATACAATATTGCATAACCGCTTCAGAATCGAAATGGGGATAATGTTCAAATTGCAATATTGGTTGTGAATGTCGGGAACAATATGTATACGATGTTGTTGTATCGACATTCGTAAAACAATATCATTCAACATTCATAGATATGTTTTTCAACACATTGTTAACGAATTTTACAACCAATATTGCTCCAATATTGTAGCTGACAATCCATATTCAGCTCAGGTTGAACCAATATTCCACCAATATTTTCATTCCAATATTGTTTGTCCAATATACTCTCATATTGGACCTATATTATTTTTCACATGTACGATATATCTATATCGGCCCAATATGATATCGGGTTCCAGCCAATATGATGTGCTACCTGGGTTTCAAAAACATATCTTCAAAAACGGTTGATAATCATCTGATTAGAATCAGAAGTAACGCGGTTGGAACAGATGAAATCTCTATCAGAATGATACAATTGATACAGTCCCATTCAATCGAACACATTACGTTCATTTTCAATTCGGCAATAAATACGAATAACTTTCCTTCGAATTGGAAACACGCCAAGATTATTCCTTTAGCCAAATGCAATTATCCCACTGAGCTTTCCGACTTGAGACCTATAAGTATCCTGCCTTCTGTTTCAAAAGCCCTTGAGATGATCATGAAAGATCAAATGGCCGATTACATATACACTCATGAAATAATCACTCCTGTTCAATCCGGTTTTCGCACTGAACATAGCACTACTACCGCTCTTCTATCAATCACGGATGATCTTTTCAAGGCCGCAGATAACGGCGAAGTTTCGTGTATGGTTTCACTAGATTACAGTAAGGCTTCCGATACACTTGATCATTCTCTACTTTGCCTCAAACTCAGCTACTTTGGCTCCTCTAATGGAGCTGTAGAATTCCTACGCAATTATTTAGCCAATCGTTCCCAGCGCGTTGTCTTGGAAGGTATCGAGTCTGATTCTTTGTCAGTTGGTTATGGTGTTCCCCAGGGGTCTATCTTGGGGCCACTTCTGTTTTCCCTATATATAGCCGACTTTTTCGAAATTATAAAACCCAACTCTATATCTCATTCAATTCAAAATATCTCAACGAAACACAAAATAAAATGAATGATGATTTAAAAAAATTGTACGACTTCTCCACAGCCCACAGTTCACGCTTGAATCCAAAAAAGTCTCAAATAATATTATTCGGATCAAAGAAGGAAGTGGAATGTGTCCGTGAAGATTTGAAAATAAAAATTGGGTCTGATATTTTACCTATAGTTAAGGAATGCAAAAATCTAGGTTTATGGCTTGACTCAGAGCTTAGATTCACCAAACATTTGAGTCATCTTTGCCAGGCATCCTTCAACATTCTTAGACAACTATTTCCTAACAGACACATGCTTTCCAAGCAATTGAAGCTCTCTTTATGCGAAGCATTGATAACGTCTAAACTGTCTTATTGTGATAGCGTCTACGGTCCAGCACTCTTGAAGTCTGACCAGTATCGTCTTCAAAGAATCAAAAACTCATGCATCAGACTTTCATTCGGTATTCGGAAATTTGAACACATTAGTACAGAATTCAGTAACTCTGGTTGGCTGAGGTTGAACGATCTACAAAATCTACATCTACTGTCAATCACTCATAAAGTGTTAGTAAATAAATCTCCTAAATATCTTTTTGATAAATTGAGAACGTTTTCAGTACTGAACGACCTCTGCACACGCAATAGACACGTTCTTGTCATTCCTCCTCACTCTTCTGCAATATGCACTAGATTTTTCTCATACAATGCTGCTAAGTTTTACAACCAGTTGCCTAATGAATTCAGACTATAATATACACTCAGTAACTTCAAGAAAAGATTAAAACTCCTGATGAAAAATAGTCAGTTAATTCGTTGATGAATCTCGCTCCGGAACTCAGCTTTGACATGTTCGAATATAAATATACCACAAAAGTCTTAAGATTTATTTTTATTCGTTTTTTTTTCATTTCTAATTTTAGTAAGTATAGGTACTCTGCAATTATATTATTAATCTCATGTATTTCTTTTTATTTTTTGTTCTTTGTTTTTGTGAGGTCAAGTTGAAAAACAGCTATATCTGACACTTCGCCTTTTCATCAATCAGTTATTTTTCATATTTGATTCAATGCTTTGTATTTTATGTATAAAAATTGATTTGATGAATAAAGCCGCTTTATTATTATTATTATTATTATTATTATTATCATCCAGATAAGTGAATGAATTTGACTCAAACTTGGGACCGAATAACGCATCACATAACCTTTGTTGTGTCTGTGCGCTGTTACATAAGCCAAAAGGCATGACATTAAAATGGTATAAACATCTACCAGGTACACTAAAAGCTGTTTTCTTCTTAGAAGATGGTGTTGAAGGCACTTGCCAAAATGCTTTTCTCAGATCTATGCTGGAAATGTATTTTGCATTACGTAGTAACGTAAGTATTCTATCAATACGTGGAAGCGGGTAGCTATCATGCTTGGTAAGTTCATTTAGCCTACGCATATCGAAACAAAATCTATATTCACCTGAGGGTTTTTTGACAAGTATCACCGGACTATTCCAAGGGCTATGTGATGGTTCAACGAAGCCCAATTTAATCATATCATCTAATTCCTCATTCAAGATCTTCAACATATACGGAGACATTGAGTATTGCCTCTGTTTAAAAGGCTTCGAATCACCAGTATCTATATCAAGTGTAATTTTGTCAGTGCGACCCAAGCGAACATCACTACTGATTTCACCAAATGAGTTGATAAGACATTTCATTTGCTCTCTTTGCCTTGCCGTAAGCTCGTCATCAACATTTAATTCAAAAATATTATTCAAATCTGAAGAATTGGCAACAATATTGACACTTTCATCAGAAACTCGACACTCAATGTCCCAACTAAAATCATGAAAATCTATGGTTTCACCAAATTTACTACAGGAATCACTGCCTAGTATAAAAAACTGTGACAGGGACTCCTTCAACATGGTTCAGGTGAGGGTTTATGATTAGTAAATCAAGATTTTTTATTGTCGGTAATCCTCCCTGGCCTATGACAGACATATTGGCCCCACTGTCCAAAAGTGCAATGACATCTTCATCAAAAAGTTTGATTTCAACATAAGGCCTGTTATCATTACCATTTTTGATTAAAAGAGGAGCTACAAAATTTTGAAAATCTTCCTCCCCCATTTTATCTGAACTTACTAAAATATTATTGGCTCCTGAAATATTTGGAGAAGATTGAGAGCCTTCATCAAAATTCTCCTTTACAGGTTTCCCTGCCTACACTTATCACAATCTTTCAACATGACATCTGGTGTACCACATTTAAAACAGAATCGTTTTTTGATACCAGATCTGCAAACACGGAAAGTGTGGTTTGCTAAACCACATTTCCAACAAATGACTGGGGATTTATTTGCATTCTGAGAACCACCAGAAGTAGAAGGAGAAGAAGTGTTACTTGAGGTACTAGGGGCATTTCTGGATTTATTTTTCTGGTTTTTATTTCCAAAATTTTTATTTCTATCAAAAGGCAATCTTTCTCTCTGATCTTTGGCAACGAAAGCAATTTCAGGGTCATTTACCATGGATACCGATCTATTACTGAAATGGGAATTTGAAACAGAGCCCAGTGAATCTGCTTCCTCCAACTTCTTACAAAATGTTCCAAGCATTGAAACAGTATTAATATCACTGAGAGCTAGTCTACGCCTATAATCAGATTTTAATCCCAATTTAATGTATTTTACTTTAGTTACCTCAGCTGCTCCATGACTGAGTCTATTGAATAGGGCTTCCATACATGCTATGTAAATAACAACTGGCTCAGAATTATTCTGCTTCCTACTTTTGATTTGCTGCCAAATCTCATCATCAAAATCTGTTACCAAAAAATCTTTCAATTATTTTAGAAAATAATTTTACTCAAAAAACTCGAATTTTCGGGCCCTACACGTTGGACGACATTTATATAACCTATTTTCCCGATTAGGATTAATTTCATTCAGCTAGAATAAAAAAGAATGAGTCACACTTGCGAACGGCTGCTGACAAGGAATTATGGCGAAGATACAGAGTGCCAAATCATCATAACGGAATATGGTGCTGATTGTGAGTCGTTTAAGCCCGTATTCGTGATGATAGCAAGATAACTATGGATCAATGTTCCATGATGACAATGATGAGAATTCGAGAAGATGCATGCAGAGGTTCGCAGAGAGATAGTGGTCATCCGTCATTAGTGTCATTACCGTCAATAGAGAATAAACGTCATCAAACTGACAGTGACATCTTCAATAATTACATAATAATGATATTTATTTGGAAATATTACGGCAACAATAATTACTCGAAATTCAAGATGAGAATTGGCGAAATACCTGTGGACTGAATCAGTCATGTGCGACAATTCCAGGAACCAACTACCTACCAAAATTTGTAAACAAAACATTCTGACCAAGAGGTATGCAATAACGATAACTAGTTGGCTAAAAATCACAATATTATCCCTTATCTACAGCAAATATAGAATTAGAATCAATAACAACGAACAGAGAAATACCAACCGATAGCCAGTAGTAAACATCACAGATGAAATCAATTATGAACCAATGAAAAAGAGAGTGGAAAGTACCTAAGTAAACAATAATGCATAGCTCTGTTTCCTGCAGTATTTTCGTAACGTCATGAACGAAGTCACACTTGCGAACGGCTGCTGTTTGCCAGAGAACAGTTGATATGGATTCGAGGTTGATATTCGAGTTTTGAACACCACTCAATTTAATAGTAGACTAGTATTTGATTTGGATAATTGAGAAAACCTAATAAATATTTATAACTGATGGTAAGCAACAAATACTTTCAGAATATGTTTCCTGAAAATTTTGAGATGGACAGATAATAGAATAAAACAAATGTGTATTCCTGCAACCTATTTATTACACCAAAGCCAGACAAGGCACATTCAGACCACTGTCTGTAGAGGACGTCCTACCACATACTTCAAACTAGGTATATATCAATAAATATTGATAACTTCTGAATATCTGAATGATCCAATACGTGGGGAAATTGTCATTATTTTACTAAATGTTAAGCTGAAAAAATCATCAAAGAAATGTAAAACTGAGACCGCTGTCTCATGGTACCATGGTGAAGCTTCACAGGGAGTTTTACACGTGAATATGGTGAATCAAGTTAATTTTTGAGATTTTGAATGGCCCTAACAAAAACCTGGTTGAAATCAGGGGAATGGTCCTCTCCAGAGGTCCATATCACCCCTATCACGGTCCGCTTGGTGTAAAGATGTTGGCAGCATAGGTGACTGCGATGGGTGAAGATCTATGCTGAGCTGCTGGGCCCAGTGCTGCAGCCCTTGCTCCTAGGAATTCCTCCTGGCGTGCTAACAGCAGTCAATCCAGAAGTCCAGCGTCGAAGTAGAAGGTGCTTACACTAATCCACTGGGCTGGATTCTGCAGTCTCTCCTCCTGGGTATTCCTCCTGGCCTGACGACAGCATGCAGCTCAGAGTATTAGCTGCAGCGTAAAGAGAAGAACGAAAGGGACCCCCTCTGATCCAGTGTGCTGGGTTCCGCAGCCCCTCGTCCTGGGTATTCCTCCGGGCGTGCCAACGAAACGCAGCTCAGGAGATCAGAGGCAGGTCAGACCGACCTAATGCTTCCTAGCATCTCCTAGCACCCTATAGTGTATAAAAATATGTCCTACAGTTCTACGTTCGTGGAAGAAACGTGGTACAATAATGCTCCTGCATCAAAACCAGTTGTTGAAAGCATCCCTCACCTTCTGAGAAGGGTTGAGGAAGCGTCAAACAGCATCTCGGCTGGGGCACGCGGCGTGGGCATGACTCCAAAACAGCAAAAACCCATCCAAATAGATAATGGTGATTACGACTAGCATCTTCCATCATGGCTGCCCAAGAAGAGAGCTTCAAGAACCTCCAAGCACGACCTCCAAGTCTCTCCAAGTTTACTATCCCCCCACCTTCAACACCGACCGCTCACGAAACAACATAAATCCGAGAGAAAAATATTTCCTCGCATCCTATTGGTCGAGATAAGGCTGGAAACCAGTAGGTCAAATAAACCTACTCAAAAAACAGGAACCAAAGACAGAAGAATCTCTCATTCTTCTTTTTCGCTTTCGCAAGACCATAATGTGAATAGACAATGAAGGTAGATGACTGTTTCTTCTTCTTCCCTTTTTTTTATCGGCGATTCACGAAGACTATTGATGTTGACAACGACCGGAGCACCACGCTAGAACAAGAATAGGACAAACCTAACCAACAAAAGAATCCTGGAAAATTAAAGAGAACAAATAATTTGAACGACTTCATCTGAAATTGTGAGAACCTCTAGAATCCCCAATGGCACCAACACCCCGTGGAACACCACAGGTGAGCTAACTGTTCCTACCTCAAAACAGAGTAAGTCGCTAATAATTATTTTCCCCAATTTTCAGGACCTGTTCATTGGATCAGAGAACGAAGCCGAAGCTAAAATCATCACTTCCTACAGGTATGCTGAGCCTCAGGAAAAATAATCTGAATACTTAATATCTTCAAATGAAATCAGCTGTGTTTTATGATAAAAATGATCTGATTCATCAAGGACTATCAAATGACCTTTTTCATGTGAATATTTATATACACTAGCTGAAAATAAACTAATCATAAAGATCATAAACTAAAACTTATTGTGACAAATTCCAAATGCTACAACCTGGGGCCCAAAATGATGATGAAATTGTCTATAATTTGATTCGGAAGCTGGAAATATCTCTGAGCTCTGGTCTGACAACATTTTCTGGCTTATTCACAGTCTTGCTGACATGAGGTATTCTCTGCATATTAAGAAGTTTCCACTGATCGTTTGAAACATTTATTATCGGATCTTTTATAATCTAAAATCAAGTTCAATTTGGAATCTAGTACAATTATAAAATCATCATTCAATATTCCTAAATCTGTGAAGGTGTAATGCATTATATCTGGGGAATATTCCATTGATTTCATTGATAAGATTTATTCAAAGCCGATGATCATTGTGTCAAGTTTCACTGATAGAAGAACGTTTATTTAACACCCTGTATAATGAATTTGCACACCTAGTTGCATTTCAGTTGCAGTCAAAATTATTTGTGACACATATTATAAATGTTTGTGATGCAGATTTAATACTCCTTCGAATACCCTTTTTAGTCAGTAAATAAACCTAATTATAAAGCTCGTAGGACCAAAAATGGACCAAAAAAATAAAAAGAAAATTAAAAAGAGGAAAGAGGGGACACCACAGTCCCAAAGAGAGGAAACCGTTCGGGTACCCTTGTCCCAACCAGAGGGAACCTTACAGGGACCCTCTATCCTGCCAGAGGGAACTCACAGAGGACCCTCATACCCATCCCTCCCAGCATCTGGAACCGAACAGGGATCGGATGCTACACAGAGAAGCTCTTCGGAGCTCTCGCATACCACCCCTACTGGGGACATCCCACCGGTGACCTCAGAAAATACCCCAACGGCAGGGGGCTCTTTCGAGCCGGAAAAGAGGTTTCTGCCGAACGAAGATATCGTCAGAAGACTGGAAAGGCAGAATCCAGGCCTCTCAGGATCTTCGTGGAAATTCTGGGAGAGGAAATAAGAGAAACAGGGGCTGCGACTGGTGGTGGGGCTGGACGAACAGTCCATAAGGCTTCTCACCCAAATAAACTCCCGGCCCTACTATAGCGCGTCGCACGCCTCTGTGACAATTCTCGAAGGGCCCTCGGCAAAAAGTAGGGTATCGAGGGGGACCGAACCTGGGACCTCAGGGACAGTCCCGGCGTCGAGTAACAGAGGAACCGAAGTCGAGTCCCCGACACCTATAACCAGCGGAGGAACCTCTGAAGGGACCTCCGCAAACTCGGTTGGAGAAACTCCTCAGAGGACCTCTAACCGATCTCCCACCTCATCAGTGATGAGCGAGGAGCAGCTCATGGACCTTGATGTCTTGATTGAGGAACCTGAAAAGGGATCTCAATCAGATTAGGCCTAAGTAATGGCTGTACAATTTTTACAGATTAACCTTCAGCACCGGAAAGCCCCAACGGCCTTGCTATGCCGAAGGATCCTGGAGTGGGATATAGATATCCTAATGATACAGGAGACTTGGGTATATCAAGGCAAAATAAGGGGGATGGGAATGGGCGGAGGAACGGCTCACTACTGCACCTCAGTCGATTGCCCCCGTGCGTGCGTGTATACAAAAGGCATGAAGGTCTTTCCTGTCCCAGGATTCTGTACCAGGGACCTGGTGGCGGTGAGGATCCTCACGTCTGTAAATAATCGTAATCGGGAGGTGATAGTTTGCTCTGCATACTTTCCGTACGAATTAAATGCCCCACCCCAGGAGGTTGAATCGCTAATGCGATATTGCGAGGAGTCCGGGATGAGCCTGATTATGGGATGTGACTCGAATGCTCATCATGTATTTGCTATTTTTGGACCAACTCTGTATATCGTGAGTACGTGCAGATGTCATTGAACTCTATAGTGGATTATCACTGGCCACATCGACAAACGAAACGTAGTCGATTTGATTTTGGTATTCGAAAAGGAAACTTCACAATGGCCATTCGAAATTTTGAAAAAGTCAACTTCAGCACCCTGTATAATACAAACTATTGAATTTAGATCGTTGATAATTGGGACACTGGTCAGCATCACGAGTTCTACGATATATCCAAAATTCGAGGAAATTCACCGCAAGCCAATTTCCCCCCTAGTGCGGTGCGGGGTCCTTTCTGAGTTTCTCACGTTCAAGGTTTATAATGAAAAATGGTCATATCAAGCAATCGTTTATTCCAGTATATAATTATGTATAAACAAGCCATGTGTGAGGATCCTCACGTCTGTAAATAATCGTAATCGGGAGGTGATAGTTTGCTCTGCATACTTTCAAACCCACCAAAAAAAAAACCGTATATTCAAAGAGCATGAAAAAAATCTGGGATGTTGAAAATGGCAATTTCAATCTATTCTGAGATTTTGAAAGAAATCTGTCGACTGGTTTTTTCGAAAAAAATTATAAACACCATTTTTTCGACTTTTCTCAAAAACTGATCGACAGATTTTCTTCAAAATCTTGAGAAAGTTTGATATTGCCATTTTGAATAATCCAGATTTTTTTCATAATTTTTGAATTCACAGATTTTTCACTATGATGAAAAACTTATAAAAACTTGTCATAATATCAACACCAGCGAAAAAGTTTGCTTTACTTTGATTGATTATACAATATTGAACATATGAGAACAATTAAAATCACTTTGCAGACGTGGAAAATATTTAATTATATTTTTAAACTCGACTTGTATGAATTCAGACAGAAATTCTCATAAATCTAGATAATGCTCCAGGACGTGGTGCCTCTGCTGGAAATAGTTATAATCATTTAGGATGTGATTTCAACATAAGATAGTATCGCTACTCGCCACTGGGGATCGCAACAAATGCATGTCGTTCTGGTGCTATTTAGATACAGTGTTGCCAACATTTCTAGAGAGAGATGACCGATATTGGTGAACCGATTTGTTTCTAGGAATTATTGTGCGACTATCTAGGCATTTGTAGTTTCAATTGTGGAATCTGGGAAAGTTATTTGGAAAATGGAGGGATAATAAATAATGTCTCGTTGAATATCTGAATTGATATGTAAAAATATACATACTTATTCGAATATTTGCACAATATGGACTTTCAAATGAACTGGATAGGTAGGTAATACCTCTAATTTACTGACTGTATGTATCTAAGTATTTACCTACTTGAAATTTGGCAGGTGTTTATAATTCCGCTGGCCATGCATTATGGAATTGTTGAAGAAAAAAAAAACAAAATGGAGGATGGTGGACGAGTTTTGTAATTATGATCCGATTCTATTCAAAATTGGTATCGGGGGGTTTTCGTGATCGGAGATTACGATTTTCCTATCAAAATTGAGAAATTGAAGATGGCGTCTCCAATATGGCGGACGAGTTTTGTGTTTATGGTCGGATTTGATTGAAAATTAGTATATAAGGGTTTTTTGGATCGGAGATCACGATACATCTGTCAAAATTACAAAATTCAAGATGGCGGATTCAATATAGTGGACGAGTTTCTAAATTATAATCCGATTATTCTATTAAAAATTGGTATCTGGTGGTTTTCCGGGTCGGATATTATGATTCTCTTGTCAAAATTGAAGATTTCGAGATGGCGGCTCCAATATGGCGGACGAGTTTCTCAATTATGATCCGATTGTATTCAAAATTGGTATTCGGGGGTTTTCGAGGTCGGAGATTATGATTCGTGTATCGAAATTGAAAAATTCAAGACGGCGGCTCCATTTATAGTGTACAAGCTTTGTGTGTTTATAGTCCGATTCGATTCAAAATTGGTATTTGGGGGTTTACGGGGTGGGATGAGATTATATAGTTCTTTTGTCAAAATTGACGAATTGAATATGGCGGATCCGATATGGTTTTTTGTTTATGGTCCGATTCGATTCATAACTGGTATCTGGGGGTGATCAGGGTCGGAGATTATGATTCTTTTGTTAAAATTGAAACATTCAAGATGACAGCTCCAAAATATCGGACTATGTTCCAACACAGTTTGAATGTGATGAGATGGCATTTAAAATCAACAAGATGGAAGAGTAGAAAATAAAATATAAAAAAAACTTTTTAAAAACCACGCTTAAAATCAAAAAAAGGGGAAAATAATTTGTTTCCTGATTATCAAAAAATGAAGAATATGAGTAAAAGCATGCGAGTGCCAAGAAACTATCATATCACAATAATGATTTAGCGCTCCACTTTTACCCATACTTAATTTTCTAGATAACCAGGAAAAAAACATATTTTCCCTTTATTTAAAGCATTTAAATATAAGCGTGTTTTTGAAAAGTTGTATTTTATATTTCATTCAGTTCAATACAACGTGAAGATTAGAAGTCATAAGAATTACCAATCTACATAGTGAGTCAGATCTGGTATTCCGAAAAAATGAACCGAGTATATATTCACGAAAATACCCAATCCAGGAATCCTACGAATGTATGTAGAGTTTATCACCACAAGAGTCTCTCCGTAATAACTTGAGCATGAAACGAGAATACCCGAACGTGGATATAGTGATGTGTCATATAATCTGTTGACTATATGTATTTGTTTTTGTTGCATATTATTAACAAAAAAACTAGCTGAAGCTATTCCATAACTAAACTATCACCTGTCCATACATTTTCGACATTTTCTAGGTCGATTTTTGGTGATTTTTGATGGATAAATGAATAAAAAAAAATACTCCGTACAACGAACTATAACTTTAACTCAATTATGTCCTCAAGTACGTTATTATTATTTTTTTCCACTCAAAAAACGAAATAACCAAAAGAGGAAGGAAATGATAGAGACAAATCAGAGCAAATATGGTTGAAAAAAAAATTAAAAAAAAATTCTTCCATCGAAATTCGAACTTAGAACGTTCCGGGTGGAAAGCGGCTACATTACCACTGAGCCAACGGGCTGTTGAAAATTTGTGTCAAACATAGATATGTTCATAGCAGCTTTGTTTACTTGACCACTTATTGATTGGACCCTAATACAGGAAAATATTATAAACATAATGGAATAATATTCGCTCGAAATATGTCTACATCTACACCGTTCGGCGTTCGGCTATTTTCGTTTCATGCTCAAGTTATTACGACGAGACTTTTTTTTGTCGCCGAGGGGGTTCGTTCTTATTTTTGGTAGGTAATGCTGGTTTGAGAAACTTCATCGAGTTTTCAAATAATTAACTAATCTGAATTGATCGCAAAATGGCATTCTTGATTAAGAGTAATAAATCAATTGAACCATAAGGAACAACTCTTTCCGAGGTCCAATGATGCCTCTTGTAAAAAATATTTGAAGATGTGTAGAGAAAATCGAAGAGTAGAAATCAAAATCTGATAAAACATGGATAAAACACTAGTAGAATATTCGCTTCTTATTAGAATTCCTACCTATGCTCCTGAATCTGGAAATTTTCATCATCAAAAGAGTAATATCGATATACAGGGTCCGGACGATTTAATAGGGACAATATTACTATGTATATATACGCTATCTCTGAAACTAATGAAGATAGAGTATTTCTGATGATTTCAACTCCTTTGTCTTAGTTAACTAAATGCTTGAGCAAAATTTCAAATTTCTACCTCTAATATTAACAAAGAAAATAAATAAAAACGATATCAGTGATTTTCAGTTTTTTCAGAATATTTCAGGAACGGCTGACATTTGTCCAGATTGCAAAACGTCATATTGATGAGGTTCAAATTACGCAACGTTTGTCCAAACATCGCATGTTCAGGAATTCATCATTTTTTTTTTCAAGATAATTTCTCCATTTTACCTTTCTCTAATCTCGCACACAATCGCCAATTTCCAATACATCATAATCATCAATATACAGGGTCATTTTTTGAAAAGGACCCATCCTGAATATCTCCGTAAATAAGACAGTAATAAAAAATACTGGAACATGTCACTTTTATCGAAAGGAGGACGTCTTTTGACGTATCGATAAGATCGAGTCTGACACCCTTAGCTCTATATTTCACCCCTATGAAGTCTCGAAAGGAACGAACACACCTTATTATACCTCATTGGATAGATTATTTTATCAGTGATTCAGCTGTAGAATTTTCAGGTCTGATTGATGTAATCTGTTTTATTCTCTGAGATATTATTCAGGTTGGGTCCTTCTCAAAAAATCAATCTCTGAGCATAATTGAATGAAATGATTTCTTAGTTCTTTATTTTATCTTCAGTATGATTTCTTATTTTAGAGTAGCATCGAATTGGCATATTTCTCTCATGTCTACTATCAACTAATTCCACTGCATAATGATCGAAATAAAATTGTTTAAGTTTCGACATCATATTTTCTATAAATTTTTTATCGATCTGAATTGTTTCGACATGAATTCCCTTGGGAGTCCAGACTATGAAATCACAGAGTTTTCTTGCACAAATATACATTTGCCCCTGTATCTGATAGAAATAGTTATGTTTCCTATCTAACATCATACGTGTCCCATCTTCAGACAATCTGCAATAAAAATTCTTTAAATACTTCGCAGCTTCTAAAGGAGTATAATCCTTGGCTGAGTAGGGACATTTGACTTCAATAATTTTGTCATGATCTACCAATCCATCCGGGGAAGCACCCAGAAACCCGTAACCTTGATCGGTACAAACAAATAAACCACAAGGGCTGACATATTTTCGTACTTTCGAACTATATGCTTCTATAGCTACTGATTCATTCATTTTTCCATATTCAATTTGCTTCATTCGTGGCAAGGTCTTGTATAGCATAGATTCTACGAGTTTTCCGTGATTAATCCTGCGCTTGCAAATTTCTCCGAACTTAGATGCCGTGAGTCGTGATTTTCTTGCCTCAAACCATTTGGGATTATCACTTTGACCACGAGTGGATTTTTCGATTTCCATCTGTTCTTCACAGGTTATGTTCAAAATCTTGATTTGTTCCTTTATCAAATTCTGTATTTCTTCATCAGGTAAATCGGGTTTGTTGCATGAAGCACCATAAGCACAATTTTTATCAGAAATTTTAGCTTCTACATTGAACAATCGTTTCCGGCGAGATCTACCAAGAAAATTATTGTTTGTCCTCTCCCTCACTAACCGTTTTAGTATATTCGATGGACTCTTTTTGAACTTATGCTTGAAAGCTTCGATCATCCAACGTGGTCCAAACTGATATGCCAAGCCAGCACCATGGCACCTTATGTTGAATGAATTTCTGCGTCCATAAAAAGTTTGTTTGGCGCTATTGAATTTAGCAACTTGTCGCATGAACTGTTCTGCACTGTTGCTAGTTGAATCGGTGATTAGGCTGTCAGCCTTAGAGGTCAAGTTCCCTACAATCCTCATTATGCGCAATTGCGTTTCAGTAGAAGCTTTTTGAAAATCATTTTCATTACATTGACCTACTTTCAAACAGTTTTCGGCTCTACAATTTCTGTGATTTCCAAATACATGACTGACAACATTCTGCAAATCATGTTTCAAATTTGCAACACAAGGAGTTGATTTTCGAGCGTGTATGGATATAAGTTTCCTACAGCTCTTTCCTATGTAATTTATCCTATTGCTGGACAACAACTTCCTATTAGCAGAAGATTCTTTGGCAAGTTCATGTAGGTGCTTCGTTACATTTTTCGTCAGATGGTTAGCACATTCAATTTTTTTAATCTTTCGAGTCCCCATCTGCAATGAATGCGGTATATTGAAGATTATGCATCGACTGACTGTGGATGAATCCTTCTACGATGATATCTGCTTCCATTGCAGGTGATGAGCCAGACCAATTTTTGAAACATTTATGACGGCGCACCTCCTCTCCTTTTCTTTCGGAAATAGCACATACACTACAATACTTGTTTCTGACGCCAATGAATAGGAGTTGTTTTGTATGTTTTCCTATGATACAAGCAACTCCAGATTTTGAAGTATATCTGTGCCCATACGATCTATGACTCCACCCTCCATCTACAACTACTGTACATTGACCAATGTTTCCTTCTGCCATATTATTGGATTCTACGGCAAACTTATACTCTTCTGCACCTGCTGCTTGTATCGAATCTGTTAAACACTCATTCCATGAATCACCTAATTCTTGTTGATACTTTAAAAAAGTTGGTTTTGTCAACGGAGGTATGTCAAGAAGTGATAAATATTCTTCTAAGAAGAAATGGCCTTTTCCACTGGCTAAAGCACCCCATGAAGCCAGAAAATTTGCATTGGGTTCACTTTTATCTGGCTTATTTGTGGTTATCGATGTACTATGACCGCAAGCTGCGCATTTGAAAAAAAGTTTTGAATGAAGTCCGATTTTCTGTTCTCTATCGAAACTCAAATAACCAGTTGGTTTTACATGGCACACGTGATTTTCTAGACGTCTCACTTCCGTTATAAAATGAGAAATATCAATTATACGTCTTCCACTAATATTTCTTATTTTCGGATCGAACTGTCCAGGGAGTCTAACAACTTCAATTTCTAATTCAGGCAAAGACTCAGAAGACTCAGAATCGAAAGACCACGACCTCCTCAGAGGTGTGCAATTTTCAGCAACATTATTATCCGAAGATGTCAAATTTTCATCCTTTGAATGGACCTGCGACGAAATGCTAAAATATAAAGAAGTGTTAAAAATAGCAAGTATTCATATTTTCAAATGAAAATTATAGTAGGTATAGAAAATTGAATAACAGTGAGCAGCCGTTTCGACTTGTTCTGGGGTCATCAACAGTGTATAACGTAAGACGAAAATAATAGAATTTCAGTGCCTATTTATGAAAATAAAAATGATTGATAGTTTGATGTTTATACTGTTTTAAGAATATTTTTGATTTCGTTTTTAATATCTAGGTGGGAAACAAAAGAATCAGAGAAGTATTCAGAACTTGCATTTTCTGATTATTTAATGATATTTCATTCTACAAGTATCAGGAGAGGAGAAACATGTCAGTCTTCATTAGGATGCATAATAAATATGCTGATATTGAAGGGGCAAACTATATGGACGATGTACAGTGTATCCCAAATTCGAAGCGTATCATTTGTATCTCGGAAATCATAACAGATACGAAGTTGGTTGAATCAGGAAAAAGTTGCGCAATTTGATGCACATCAAAATGACGCCTTGAAAATTCACGAATTCCGAATACTCCGAAAAATCCGCGAATTCGTTTTTATTTTTCTCCTGACTTCATTTGAAGTGATATGATAAACTGAATTTCACATTACCATTGCCACTTTTTCTGTTCTGCTCAGATTTTTGATCTAACGTTTCGTATACGAGCAACCACCATGAACATTGTTTTTATAAATAGTCGTAAAAGTTAGTTTAGAACCTGAAGTACTCTAATTGTAATTCTAAATCCAACGACATTGCACTTCGAATTTTTATTCGACGTTTCGGACAAGAAAATCATCATCAGTATTATTTGATGATAGTTACGGAAAAACGAAACGTCGGATCGAAAATCTGATGACGGCATCTTGTAAAAAATGAACAATGGCGGAGAAAATATTGAATCTATTTAGGTCAAAAAATTGAAACATTTATATACAGGGTGTCCGAAAATACGGTTCGAATAATTTGGGGTGTTTCTACATGACAAAAAAGACTAAAGAGTTTGTCAAACTTTTATGAATATATCATTAAAACGAATAAATATTCAATTTCATTCAATTTTTACTAGTTTTTGTGAATAGAAATACCCATTTTTATTTCCAGAAGAATTTATTTCCAAAAAATTATGTACTTAATAAATCCCATCATGGCTAAATTTTTTCCTCATTTCAAGAAACAGCACTGCTGAATTTTAACGAAATCGACCAAAGCATATTAGTGATTTGAAATGTTTATAAAAACTATGCATTTCCGGACGCAGGTCCGGAAAAAAATCAATATTTTATCATGTAGAATCATCCCTGAATTTTGTCGAAAGTTATTTCCGGACACCCTGTATATTATTATTCAGCCTACCGGCTCACTTCTAGGAATTGCAAAAAATGCTCGGGTGTGGCTGAACCACAGGCTGAACCACGCCGACTGACGATTTTTTGAGTGACCCGTCTTCTCGTTCTTTGAACCCTAATAGGTATTACCAGTAATTATTATCAACGTTCTTTCGTTCGATTGATCTGTGAACTTGAAATCACTTGAAATTTTCACAATGTCTGTTGATAATTATTATTTTTGAATCATTACGACCCCAAAACCAGCATTTTCAGCAGTTTCTGTCTTTCTAATTTTTTTATATCTACCATATAGGTACGTATCTACAAGCTAATTAAACTCACTTAGCAGCGAGCCTAGCAGCACATGAAATCTTTTTTTGAACCTGCTCATCCTCCGTATTTTTGTGTTCTCTGTAATAAAAGTCAATGAAGTAGGTACTTAACTAGTTAATATCGATATTGACAATGAAACATTTACCTTTTAAGATGCAAACCGCGTCGCGAATTCTTCACAAAGATTCGAGGCATTTTTCAAAAAATTCCAACACACTAAAATTGTTCTATTAAATATTCAAACCGTTATCCACTATATGATGATCACAAACACAAACAATGATGGGAGTAACTTTAACTATTCCGCGTGAAACAATATTATTTTGACGTTACGGGAACAATCACGGTCTCACTGACCACATATAAATATAAATGAATGGCTCCCCCAAGATTCATTCCCCATCCGCGAATAGATAAAATACACTGAAAAAACAGCTCTACTCGAAGCCGCCATTCTGGATTAGGTAATATTTTTGAACTATATGGTTTTGTGGTTGATATTTATCATACTATAGTGACCTTATCCAACTGGATGTGATGACGTAATCGAAGATTTTTTATATGAGAATGAGGGTTGTGTGATAGCCCATTTGCAGGATTATGCCATTCTATATTCAGTGTAATAAACATCAACATAATTATTTATGGACGGTGGTCAAAATAAACAATTCTCAAATGAAATCAATTTTTACAACAAGAACTAGGTATGAAATTCATTTAAAACATTTTATTCCCAGATAATTACCATTATTTGACATTTTTCAAGACAAGGATTCACCATTAGATATTCGTTTTCCAGTGCTCGCAGTGTCTTCGTGTCATTATGTGTCCATTCTTTTGCAAATACTTTACCATATTTTACAATTGTAATAATGTCAGTAAAAAGAAAAAAATTTTCGTTGTTTGACAAATAAAAAATTGCTATCCTCTCAAATTAAATGTTTAAATTGCCACCCGAGGAAGACATTTTTCTCGTATATTGTATGGATCATTTCTGGAGTTATATTACGAAATTCCAATCTAATTCAATTTCATAAATCTTGTTAATTTTGTGGTCTATCTATATATGTACAATTTTGATTGTCAGTAGAAAGAGAATTGAATAGACTTTCGAATAAGAACACTATTCTCATTTTAAAAAATCATCGATTACGTCATCAGGCGCAGATGGATAAGGTAACTAGTATGATCATGACAAAATCATAATCTGAAAATAAGAATCGACCTATTTTGAGATTTGTCTCCAGAGTTATTCTGATATTCTGGAATAAATTAATTTAATTAAAAATTAAATATTTTTTGGCCACCCTGTATGAATAATTATGTTACAGTTTATATCACTGAATAGAGAATTCAATAAGCTTTCGAATGAGCTATCACAAGTCCCCTATTATCATTCAAGAAAATATCGATTACGTCATCACGCCCAGATGGATAAGATCACTAGTATGATATATCAAACACAAAATCATAATTTGAAAATTGAGATCGGCTTGTTTCGAGATTTCTCTCCAAATTCGCCAATTCTTGAATAAATGAATTAATTCCATAATTCTGCCCCTCACTGTATGTGTATAGTGTCACCAGAATTATGAACACCTCAAGTCGATCGGACGACTAGAAAATTTTGTCCGTATAGAAATAATTGGGAAAAAAATAATGAATAAATCTAGATAGAAATAACAGGTGGAGGTAAATAAGATCTTGTGATGAATTAATATAGGAAAAACTTATTTTTTACAAGTACCTGGTATTCGAACAATTATATAACAAGAACATATTTTGTTTCAGGACAATATTTACTTGGCTATATCTCAAATCACAATTTCTCCAGATACATATTTCTTTGAATGGAAGTTTTTTTCTGTGTGGAAAATAAAAATAATTGAATATACGCTCTCCCTGTCTTCCAAACATCCAGGTCGGTAATTAATTTTCAAATACATTTTCATTCATGAATATCACAGAAAACTGTGAGAATCGTCTATTAACTTCCAGAATATCCGTTTTATGTTTAATTCATAACGAGAATCTTTAATGTCGCAATTCTACGACGTTTTGGAGTTTTGGCAACACTCTATTGATTGGCTACGCGGGCTCTGCAGTCGGCACGATTTTGGTAGGGATTCAAGTAGAAAGCTGTACGGGCTATCTATGTTCTAGGAAAGGTTTCTGCAGAAATTACCGACCAGAAGTGTGTCGGGAGGGAGGGGTTGTGTAATTTTAGTTGCATAAATTGAGTAACACCCAGCGCACTAGCGCCATCTTACAGCTGAGAAACGCAAAATTGTTACCTTTACTTCTACCTTAATAGCAATAATAAGGCGTTTTCGGAAACCTACTCGGGTTGACTCGATCCCTAACCTGCACGTTCGTTTACCTAACCCGAGTAACATACCCATGTTCGGAAACTTCGGTGTTACTTACTCGATCACTAACTCGGGTTCACGTTTCGCAACCCTGCTCCAAAGCAGGGTCAGCCAGAGTTACTACCTTAGATTATACACTTACTACCACAGAACTACTCACGATTCATGTATTTCTAAGGTCACTTCAGATATTATTTGATTTCATCAATTGAACAAGAAGTGAATTATGTTGAATAGCATTAGTTTGATGATGAAAATACACCAACATCATGAGCAGAAGCAATATTCATCATTTATAGAACAATAACAACGTGTATCTTTTGAGAGTTTAGTGGTATGTTTTTAAAGACATGGAGAAATTGATCCGAAAATATTGATATCGTATAGCAAACTGAAAAAATTGCATACAGCTGTAAGAAATCAAGAAGTTCTATTCTAAGAGGTATAAACCTAAGTCAATAAAATAGTAACCTGATAAGTTCGTAAACTATAGTATCAGGATAAGTGATCCGACTGATCCATCACGTGACCCGTTCAGATCGAGTCAACAACCCAGAGTAAGTTTCCGAAAACGCCTATAGTGAGTACCTCTTTATCATAGTTCTTTTTTTATTATCAATCCAATATTACCTGACTTTTTTATTCCATTTTGAGTTTCCTAGTTTTATATTATCGGCCCCTTTCATTTTATTTTGAAAATAATACAACCTAGTGCTCATTCCGCATCAACCTTTTTCATTCCAAGTTTTTTCGAGAGACAATTCAATGAAAGTGTCAATGATCAATCGCAGATTGATTTTATTTCTAGTTTTATCGAAAATAACCCATCCTAGTATCAAGCTCATCATGACTTTGTTGGACTGCTGATGTTTTTTGTCCTTTTTCTTCCCACCAGATGGATCTTACCCAAATCAACGCGGCTTCGTTGATTGTTGAGAAGAAACATAGCATCAAATTGTTAGATCTCCCCCTAGGACAACCCCAACCAATCAAGACAGCGAAAGTGGTCACCACAAAATTTGGTAAATCTGTTCTGATTGAGTTGGAGGACTCTGTTGTGTTCCTGCCCAGTCGTGTAACTGAGACCTATTCGCCCCTAATTGAATATTTCGGTAGCGGGAAATATTCTGTAGTATTCAGAGGGAAGGTGCAGACTGGGAAGGCCAATCCAGCAGCTTCGTTTGAAATTTCGGAGAATTAAAGTAAGCTACATTTGTTTTATTTGGGTAAAATATCATCAATACAGCAATGGAGAGCATCAATAAAACCTTGACCAAAGTCGACGAAACACTTTTACTGATCAAGAACAATTATTCTAAACCATTGGCACTTTTTGTATTGAAATCAATCCGCTCACACATACGGAAATGTGTTTTAGCAATTAAAAGAAATACTTTTTCGATTGGTTTGAAGCGTAAAATTCAGACTAAGATCGGGGAACTGAAACGGATGAGATTTTTCATCAAAACTATGAATAGAGGACATGTTGGCTCCGGCCTGAAGCCCTATATTCGTTGGATTGATGTTAATTCAATCTTCGCGTCAAGAGTGCAGACCGGTCTTATTCTGAATTTGAGACATAAGGAGATTATCGACTTTTTGGAGGATTCATTTAGATTGGTAAATAAGAGAATTTCAAAAATTTTGGGGCGCTTTTCAATGCTAAAAGTCAACTTTACATTTTCCGGTGACTTCATTAAGCAGTCAAATAATGGGGAATTGGTTGACCGCAAACATTTTTGTACTCCCAATGCCATCGTGGACGCAGGAACGGACCTAGCCGATTGGTTCAAAATCAATGCGCTAGATGTGATCCTTAATAAACTTAGCGAATTTGCCGAGAAGAATAGCGGGTGGGCCTTGAGCGAAATTATTTCTCTGGAGGTTGCCATAAATAAATATGAAATGGGAAATGGCTCATCGTTTATCAAATTACCAGAGCAGATTGAGAGAAAGCATGCCTGCATCAATGTGCAAAATGATGATGAGGCTTGCTTCTATGGGAGCATAGTCAGTTGTTTGCATCCCGCTAAATTGAAGTCATATAGAGTGAATAATTATCCTCACTATTCACGAGTTTTGAACATCAAAGGGTTAGACATACCAATGAAACTGCCCCAAATCACAAAATTTGAAAAAATGAATGCTATTTCGGTGAATGTTTATGCGTTAGAGTTGACAGAAGTCAACGAACGAACATTTTACACTGTCGTACCCACCAGACTGACTAAGCATAAATGTAATCGACACGTTAATTTGCTATTAATTCAAGACAAATATTTCCCAAAATTGAATGACTATGAAGCTCCTCCCGATAATGATAATGTTGAGGAAAACGTTAACGTGAAATATCACTATGTCTGGATTAAGGACCTTTCACGACTAGTATCAAGTCAACTCAACAAATATAAGGTTAAGAAATACATCTGCGATCGGTGCCTCAACTATTACCATTGCCAGGAGAAGCTTGATAGTCATGCTGCTCTATGTGAGAAAATTAATAATGAGAAAATTTCATTCCCCAAGTATGATTTTGTAGAATTTAAGAACCATGTGTATAAGCAGACATGTCCTTTCATCATTTATGCTGATTTCGAATCGCAGTTGGAGAAATGTAATTCCAAAATTTCAAAAACCACTTCAAAGTATCAACATCATAAAGCATACAGTGCTGGGTACTATTTTAAATGTTCTTTCGATGACTCGCTGTCATTTTATCGTAGTCATAGGGGTGGAGATTGCATGGACTGGTTTGCCTGCGAAATGTCTAAAATTGCCAAATTTGTCGAATCCAAATTGAAAAATATCGTTCCAATGGTAGTTAAACCAGCTAGTACCAGTGGCGCAACCATCTGCCACATTTGCGAAGAGAAATTCAAGGCAAAAGACGTTATCGTACGTGACCACGACCATTTTACTGGCGCATTCAGAGGCTTCGCACACCAGGCTCCCTGTAATCTCAACTTTAGGAAACTGTTCGTTGTTCCCATTACGTTCCACAACCTCTCAGGATATGATTCACATTTTATAATCAGAGACATTTCCAAGCGGGGACGTGTGAGCGTACTCCCGGTTAATCGCGAAAAATACATTTCCTTTACACAACATGATGATGAAACAAGCATAAAATTCCGATTCATCGACTCTTTCCGCTTTTTGGGAACCAGTCTCGATGCTTTAGTGTCAACGTTGAAAGTCGATGATTTGAAAATTCTAAAGAAAGAATTCAGTGACGTAAATGAGACGAAATTTGAATTGTTGACACGAAAAGGAGTATTCCCATATGACTATGTCGATAATGTGGAAAGATTGGATGAATCCGAGTTGCCAAGCATTCAAAATTTCTACAACAAATTAAACGATACAAATATTTCGGACGACGATTACGCGCACGCGCAAAAAGTTTGGGAATCTTTCGAGCTGAAATCGCTGGGAGAATATAGCGACCTATATATGCAGACCGATATCCTTCTTCTTGCCGACGTCATGGAAAATTTCCGTGCGTCATCCCTCAAGACCTATGGCCTCGATCCTGCTTGGTATTACACCATGCCCGGCTATACTTGGGACTGCATGCTCAAGTATACTGGGTGTAAGCTGCAAATCATCAAAGACATCGACATGGTGATGTTTGTGGAGCAGGCGATAAGAGGAGGAGTATCGGTTTGTTGCAATAGGTATAGCGAAGCAAACAATAAGTACCAGAAAAATTACGATCCAAAAAAACCGTCAAAGTACCTTCTTTATCTCGATGTAAATAACCTTTATGGAAAAGCAATGAGTGAACCCCTCCCTTATGGAGGCTTCACATGGGTAGAAAATGTTGACATTGATGTAACCCAAATTCCTGACAACAGTCCAGAAGGTTATATTCTCCAAGTTGATTTGGAGTATCCTGAGGGGTTGCATGACCTACACAAGGACCTACCATTTTGTTCCGAACACCGCACACCACCAAATTCAAAATTATCCAAACTAATGACCACACTGCACGATAAAAAACAATATACTTTACATTATCGAAATTTGAAGCAGGCATTAGAACACGGTCTGAAATTGACCAAGATTCATAAAGTATTAAAGTTCAAACAATCCACGTGGCTAAAGCCCTACATCGAGTTGAATACTCGATTGAGGACTCTAGCCACAAATGATTTTGAAAAAGATTTAAGGAAATTGGCCAATAATGCGGTGTTTGGGAAGACGATGGGGAATATTCGTAATCATAGAACAGTTAAGTTAGTCAGAATGTATGAAGGCCGCTATGGCATTAAAAATTTAATTTCAAGTCCTCGATTCCAACAACGAACAGTTTTCGATGACAATTTGGTGGCAGTAGAGTTGAAAAAAGCAGAGCTGATTTTCAATAAACCTCTCTACATTGGCATGTGTATCCTTGACTTGTCAAAAATCGTCATGTATGATTTCCACTACAATTTCATGTTGCCAAAGCTTGGATACCGATACGGACAGCTTCATCTACGAAATTGTATGTGACGATGCGTATAGTGAGGTGATTGATGCAAATATCGAGAGATTTGACACGTCTGACTATGCTCCAGACAATATTTATGGTATACCTCGAGTAAATAAAAAAGTCTTGGGCCTATTAAAGGATGAGGCAAACGGTAAGATTATTACGCATTTTGCTGGACTACGGTCCAAGATGTACAGTTATAAATTGGATATAACGGATGAGGATATTGAAAAAGAGAGAAAGCGATTGGAAAGAAAGGGATTCAGTAAAGAACGACTAGATAGGGAATTGGAAAATTTTGGTATAACTAAAAAATCCAAGGGTGTCAAGAAATGCGTCGTCAAAAATAAGTTGACTTTTGATGACTATGTGGATTGTCTGACGGCTTGGAAAGAAAAGACCGTAGCCCAGCAGACGATCCGTTCCTACGCTCACGATGTTTTTTCCATCGAGCAGACTAAAATTGGCCTGAGTCCCAAAGATGATAAGCGGAAACTGATTCACGATTCATTTGACACACTTCCGTGGGGTCACTACAGTTTGACGGATTGATTTTCTCTTTAGTATTTTTGCATCAAAATTTTCAAACCAACGCTGTTGTATTAATGACTTATTTTCCCATGAAAAAATGTAACTTATTTTATTCATCCAATAATTTATGTTGTATATATGTATATTTTCAATTATTTTAGTATTATCTAATTATTCCTAATATTCATATTTTATTGTATAAACTTTTTTTCATTTTTATTATTCCTTTTTACATTTATACAATTATACACTTTTACAATTATTAGACTTTTCTGTGTATTTTTTTCTCACACCCTTGTCTGGATGATGTGTACGAGAAAGAGAGAGAGACGAAAAAAGAAAAGAAGAGAGAAAGGGAGTGAGAGAGAGAGGGAGAGAGAGGGAAAGAGATGTTATAAGATGTGGGTTGAAAGTATGGATGTAAAACAGTTGTATCATGTCTTCTGACGAATACAGACGTGTACTAGAAGAATTTGGCTTGAAGGTTAGACAACTCAGCGCAGACATCCAATTGTATGAGCAGAAAGTTTGTCTGTTTAAAGATTTTGAAAATTTGAGTGTTTGGGATAAGGTGTTTACGGAACCGAGACGCACAGCTGCACCTACATCGAGAAGAAGAAGAATTCAACCAACACAGCTAATAGATGGCGATACTGAAAGCAAGCTTCATTCTATTGACAGCTCTGAGCAACAACGTCTTTTACACAAACATACCGTACAATACGAGGAATGCAGCCGTATGTTTTGATGTGAATCGTACACGACAGTGTGATTGGAAGCTGATGCGTAGAATGTATGTCAATGATAACAAACTACCTGTATATACATTCGACATGTCGCAACATGTTAATGAAAGCAGCATCCACTATAAATTGAAATTATCGTTTCCTGATGGCAGTGACGGCGAAATGGGAGACTGGCAGACACTTGCATTGAAAAAATCCTCCGCAAAATTGGATCAAGATACTGATGTCAATGTCATTGAAATTTTGACACTTTGTTGTTCACTAATATGTTCACTTATTTTAATCTCAATTGTTATTGTTGGAATACTGAGAAATAAGGGATGTGATGAATAAAAACTCTGAAATTATTATATATTTTTTTATTTTGGTAATAAATTACATAACCAATTATATAAAGTATCGACATTGTGAAGACTGCACTGGAACCTTCCTCCGCGGAAATGATTCATGCAAGGTGAAATGGATTGTTGAAACGTTATTGGCTGCCACCAAGAATTGTCAAAATCTTCCAAATTAACAATGTGATTGGTCATCTCCAACTCTGCACATTTTCGCTGCAAAAACTGAATCTTTTGATGGCCTCTTACGTGTGTGTGTTTAAAGAAGTGTGTTTTTAACCGCCAGCTTAGTTGCAAAGCAACCCTCGAAAGTCAGAGACTTGTGTGAGTTAAGAAGACGGGGACCTTAGCTTTTTAAGTGTCATCCGAAGCACTACTCGGCTGGTAACCGTGGACAGTCCAAAGGATTGATATCTAGGTACCAAGAATGTTGGGTTGGCCACCTATCTCCTCCCGCCCAACGAAACTACCGAAAATTAATTCAGTGCTCGCGCCGGGGATCGAACCCGGACCGCCTGGGCAACAGCCAGCGACTCTACGCTCACGGCCACCAGCCCAGATGATGTTTGTCTGCTGCAGGTTATCTCGTAGTATTTGATCCAGCTCATTCAAATCCACATAACCACTGGAATATTTTAAACCATGAACGTAACGTTCCACATGATTCGCCATCTTTTTATCATCTTTGTTCAAACTGGAAAACTCTACAGATGGCTTGAATAGAAAATGACTCGTCTTTTTGCCAATGCGGATAGCCATTTCCTTTGGAATGAATTCACCCTCAACCATGAACGCTTGAATGTCAACCAGTGCGATCTCCATGACTCTCCGGAGCAAACTGACGTCTGACTGGTGTGACATCAACACCTATAACTAGGCGATATTTCGAACAATTTCGCTGAGTGGGAGGTGTTCTATGATTTGGTCATGAACGATGATGCAATAGGCTTTGGTGTCGGGAGGGAAACCTGTCGTCGCTTCAATGTCCAACTTTATGTCAACTGTAGACGACTTCATGCCTAGATGGCGCCTCGAGCAATCGATAACAAACATTGGTCGGGTTTTGAATTCATTGAAATCCACTAGAGAGCGTTTTTGTTGACAGTTATGAACTCTGTATAGTTGAAGTGAGCGTCGGCATATTGGTCTTTGGAAAAGTCCAATAGCATTCTTTCTTGCGGATAATAGTCGCTATTCAGAGCCAATCGTATGGATTTGATGTTGGCATTATCGAACACGGTGACGTCTTCATGCAAATTATCAGCTTTTTTCGTTTGGAAAAATACTATAACATATCTGGGACTCTCTAATGCAGAACACGTCTTGACCGACCAGATTTCTATGGTGGATCCTTGTGTGAGTGCTGGTAGCTCGTGCAATTCCCATCGACGGAACGGTATCATCATAGACTCATCTGCCTTGATACGTGTCAACAACTGCAACTTTATGTCATCGTTGGGTGTAAGATGCGGCACTTTCAAATTGATGCTTTCAATCGTTATTTTAGCAGTGCTCTGAGTCTGAGGAGATCCTGGCAAAGCAGTATTAGCTCTCTCGACAACCTTCACACTGTTGGCATCATTACGAGCTCTCACTAAACGGATAGACTGCTTGCCCCACGTTGCCACTTGATGATCGTTAAAGATGGAAAACAAATGTTTCAGTGGAATGTTCATGCTGAACGTTTTATCGGCGTTGAGAATCGGAGCGTTGGGATAGTTCCAGCCTGCTATGGCTAGATGGCGTGAGTCTTCAGGTGTGTAACACAAGTATCCTCGCACAGTACTCGTTATTCCAGGATATCTGACAGTGTCCAATTCTTTATTGCACAATTCATAGGTACAAGAATCAAAGAGATAGGCTCCAGCATTGTGGGTTAATGTACCAATACCACCTCCGGCCACAACCAATTTACCCTTGATGGTGATGATACCTTCAAACATGGCCAACCACGAATCTGCTTGATTGACTGTAATATCGATGACATCATTGTTTTCGAATGATTTCACATATGGGTAATAGGTGCGCCACTCCACTTTAGTGATGCTTTCGTCGAATCTGGGTTTGCGGAAAACGTCGAAAACGGGGGCTGACAACATTGTAGCCTACGAGTGATTTGAGAAACAGGATATTGGATAATGTCAATGATTTTCTGCTCCTGCTCTTCGAAGACACGACTGCTTTGGTGTATGGTGTCAAGGGAACTGATGCTGATGATGGTGATGATGGTGGCTGATCGTCTGATTTATAGGAGTAATCAAACACTAGTACCATCTTGCGAGTTTCTTCAACTCCAATCTTATAATGATTTCTTCACCTCTGAAATTCACCTCTCTGAAATCTTGGTCGAGAATCTGGAGTGTAATGTTGGGCAATTCCCGCCTGCTGACTATAGGTAGGTAGATTAGATTTCTGGGAGTCTCGTCTATGGCGTAACCAGGATCGACTGCAACTGCAAACTCGTAGATCGTATGTGATGGTCTATCGTTGTACAGAGCTCCAGCAGTAACGTTGCTATCAATGTGAATGGTTCTCACTTTGGTTATGCTGACCGGCAAATCGGAAGTGTGGACATGTTGTGCGTTCAACAATCTATTTGAAAATCCCAAGACTTGAGCTATGCTATCCTTTGGACGAAAATCAATGGCAAACTGTTTGCTCGAGATCTCGCACTTTAACGTATTATTGTTGGGTTTCAACGAAAATGTCTCATCAACGTCCTTTGCACTCGATATACCCAATTCTTTTCGAATAAATGTTTCAATGTCAACAATGTCGTATGAACCTTCGGGAATATCGATGATCTTTCCCGCCTTGGTCTTATCTTGCAGATAAAACTTTGATCCTTTGTCGATATTTGGTATACTGTTGTATGAATGAAATCCCAACAATGCTAGTCCGTAATCAGAGTCTGGATCGAGTTGAAGTGGTGTCAAAAAGTCTATGGAGAGCGTAGATGTACGACCTTTCAACGTCACAATCAGAGACATGACTGATGCACAATGACTGTGTTACTTGGTTTCATTGAAGAGGAATTCTAGACATAGACGTCCACAATTACTTTGATTGAAATTTTGGTATTGCTCATTATTGTACATGATTTTCGTGCCGGTACCCAAATATTGAGCCAATTCTCTGGGCGGTTTCAGATTGCCATAACTATCGAAATATAAGACTTTTTTATCATTCTTTATGTAAGCCACCCAATGAGTGCCCGCATGATTGGAGGTATCCAAATTCAATACAGCACACTCGCGACGCCATGGACGGGAGGAAGGTAGAGTGTCCCGCATAAAAACACCTCGAAAATACGGTATTTTCAGCTGTTTGGCATACTTTATTACATCTTTATCGTATAGTGATCTATTGGGTAGCTTGTCTAGTAGTTTTTTGATTGTTTCTTCAAGTACAGTCCGAATCCTCTTGATGTTTTGCGTAAAAATAGGCCGGAACCTTGCTTGCCGATAGCCTCCATTGCTTTATTATGTCTTTGATCTTCTTCGAGCTTTTTCTTTGCATTTTTCGCATCAATGACCGTCTTTGCGACTGCTCCGGCTCCTCCAGCTAGAGATCCTAGAGCTCCCAAGGCAGCAAAGATTGGTATTGTTACGACCCTGGCGATCAATCCCAGCTACCTGCGGCGAGATGTAAACAGCCCATATTTCTTGGAATAAGTAATTAGGTGATTCGACGGCTATTGAGATGACTCGAGAAGATTATCGACCTGTTCACGATATTTCGAGTGGAATCTAGACGTTTTATTAGGTAGTATAAATAGTTGTTGTTAGGGACAGGAAGGAAAGTCTTTATTTGGAAGCGTTATAATAACGATCGAAGAAGTGTTGTGAATCGGAAGTGTTTAGTACGAGTATTGTAATTATTGTATAGTAGTGTTCAGAATAAATCGTTTTAAGTGTTATACCGAGTGTTAAGTTATTACGGACCCAGAGTAAAATCGTAACAGTGGTGTCAGAAGTGTGGATTTTTCGAGGACATTTGAAGACGTATGGTGAATACAAGGAGTACGTCATACGACGCGATGGAAGACATTTTGAAATTTATGCAAAATCAGTTCGCGGAACAAGAGGAACGACGACAGAAAGAAAAACAGGAGGAGGAGAAACGTCGTCATGAAGAAAAATTAGAAGAAGAGGAACGTCGTCATGAAGAAAAATTAGAAGAAGAGAAACGTCGTCATGAAGAAAAATTAGAAGAAGAGCAACGTCGTCAAGAAGAGTTACAGAAAATTCTAGAGCATCAAGAAAAAGAACGAGAACATCAGAAAATCTTCTTCGAACAAATTCTGCATAAAACTGATGTGCAAATAGATGAGTTGAAGACAGATTTCACCAAAATTGACGACAAGCTTAACCAGGAGGTTTCAAGAATAGATTCCATGTTCGATACAATCAAAAGAGATGTAGCGAATCAGATCGCCTCGCTACGAAGTCAAGATCGTCGTGACAGGGTTGCCACATCCGGTTCTTCCGTAAAACCACCAACTTTTGATGGACAGTCGCCTTGGTCTATGTATCGCCGACAATTTGAGGCTGCAGCAAGTGCAAATGGGTGGAGTGACGAGGAAAAAGCTACTGCACTCATTGTAGCTCTGAGAGGACCAGCTTTGGGGATGTTACAGTCGATCCCAGTGGAACAACAAAACCACTTCGGAGATTTAGTGGCTGCGCTAGAACTCAGGTATGGTGACCAACATCGAGAACAGCTTTACCGGGCTCAGATGAAAAATCGTGTGCAGAAGTCTGGAGAGAGCCTACAGGAGTTCGAAGCAGATGTGAGAAGACTGACTCAATTAGCCTACCCAGAGGCACCAGAGGACTTCAAAGAACAACTGGCGGTGCAGGTATTCATCGACGGGCTGAGAGACTCAGAAATACAGAAGACTCTGAGGCTTACACACTTTAAGAGGAGTGGTGAAGCCCTAGTAAGATCTCTGGAGGTAGAAGCGGCCTTCAACACCTCTAGGCCAAAAGTGAGAGCTGTGTCCATCGAGGAGCCTTCCGAAGACGTGGACCCAGTGGCGAAAATGTTGAGAAAAGTGCTTGAGGAACTCAAAGAAATTAAGAGTGGGTCTAGTAACCAGCGAAATAGATCCTGCTATCGCTGTGGCAGAACTGGACACCTGATAAGGGACTGTAAGGTGAGAGTACCACCACGATCTTCTTCACCTGCAAGGACGCCATCACGGTCGTACTCACCTGCGAGGACTAGGTCATCTAGTGAGTCCTCAGATAGATACCAGGAAAACTAGAACTAGCCAGCGTATCGGGGCGCATGCTGGCTAGTAATAACGAAGCCCCCAGGGTCATTAACATCAAAAGGATAAGAAGAACAACTGATAGCCTGACCATCAAAGGAAAAATCAATCAAATGGATGTAACCTTCACCATAGATACCGGTGCATCAGTTTCTCTGGTACGCAGTGACATTCTCCGGCCTGGAAGTATAAAACCAACCACTTCCAACTTTGTTCTTCGTACGGTCACTGGAGAAAATGCACCAATACGAGGGATGGCTGATATTGAGTTGACGCTTGGAAGACTCCATATAATGAACATGGTATACGTCGCAGATATCGAAGATGAGTTTATCCTCGGCATGGATCTGATAAGTGACTACGGGTTTTCATTCGACAGTGATCAGAAGACCATGAAATTTGGAGGAGAAGAGTTTGTACTAACGACACCAGCCGAGAGGGAGACGTCTGTGAGGCTACGACTAGCGAAGACTGTGAGAATTCCTGGATTCACTGAGAAGATCATCCATGCGCGATTAGAAGAGGACCCTGGGTGCTGCGTTGGATTAGTACAGTCATGTGAGGAATCCCCCAGCAAGCTGTTACTTGCCCGAGCTTTAGTGACCACCGAACGAGACATTCCTGTGAGGGTAGCAAATGTTTTACCTACCACCATAACAGTAAGGGAAGGAGATATTATCGGAGCTTGTGAACCAGTCAGTTGGGTAGCAAAATGTGATAAGACTAACGAGCAGAGATGGAGGGAACGAGATGACAGTGCATTGAAAGTTCTGGAAACCTCCTTGGACCACTTATCACCAACAGAATATAAAGCTGCCAAGAAATTCATAGCAGACGAAAGTGATATCTTTGAATCAACATCAACAGGGCGGACGAACTTGGTCAAGCACAGAATAGATACTGGTAAAGCTCACCCAATTCGGCAACCACCAAGAAGAATGCCATTTGCTAAGCAACAGGAGGTGGAACAGCTGGTTGACAAAATGATGAAGGATGGGGTAATTGAAGAATCATCCAGCCCTTGGTCTGCACCGGTTGTATTAGTGTCCAAGAAGGATGGATCCACAAGATTCTGTGTGGATTATAGGAAGCTCAATGACGTCACCAAGAAGGATAGCTACCCGTTACCAAGGATTGATGACACTTTGACTACATTGGCTGGCTCCCGATGGTTTTCGACACTGGACTTGAAGAGCGGATACTGGCAAGTGGGCATTCACGAAGAAGATAAGGAGAAGACTGCTTTTACGACTGGTAATGGACTGTACCAGTTTACTGTGATGCCTTTTGGACTATGTAATGCCCCAGCAACCTTCGAAAGGCTGATGGAATTGGTACTGCGTGGGCTCACTTGGAAAACTTGCCTGGTATATCTGGACGATGTTTTAGTCATGGGAAAGAATTTCGAGGAACACCTGAAGAACTTACGGGAAGTGTTCCAGCGATTCAGGAATGCCAACCTCAAACTGAACCTGAAGAAATGTTCACTATTCCAGAAACGAGTAGATTTCTTGGGCCACACGGTAACGTCAGAAGGAATACAAACTGACGAGACAAAGATTCAAGCCATTCGAGACTGGCCAAGACCGAAGGACAAACATGAAGTTAGAAGTTTCTTGGGATTGTGCACTTACTACCGTCGTTTTGTGGAAGGATTTGCTGATATTGCGGCACCACTCCATAGATTGACAGAAGATCGAGTCAACTTCAACTGGTCTGTAGAATGTGAGAAATCCTTCAAGAAATTGAAGGCTGGCCTCTGTTCGAGTCCTATTTTGGGGTTCCCACAAGAGAGAGGCTTGTTTATTTTGGACACAGACGCGAGTAACACCGGAATTGGAGCCGTGCTATCACAAGTACAGGATGGTCAAGAAAAGGTTATAGAATACTACAGCAAAGTGATGGCCAAACCAGAAAGGAATTATTGTGTCACCAGGAAAGAACTGCTGGCAATTGTTAAGGCTGTTGACCATTTCCACAAATACTTATACGGGAGAGAATTTCTCATTAGGACGGATCATGCAGCTTTGAGGTGGCTGATGGAGATGAAGAATCCTGAAGGTCAAATAGCAAGATGGCTGGAAAAGCTGAACCAGTATCACTTCAAGATTAAGCATCGCCCAGGAAAACTACACCAGAATGCAGATGCCATGTCCAGAAGACCTTGTTCGGAAACCTGTAAGCATTGTCTGCGCATTGAACATCGAGAAGGAACCGCTGATGTTAGAAAAACCAGACTTGTGACCGATGATAAGTGGACAGCAGCACACATGAGACGAGATCAGGAGAACGATCCGAATATCGCCGATTTTCTACGTTGGAAAGAAAGAGGAACAGAAAGACCGACATGGAAGGATATCTCGGATAGAGGGCCTGCTTTCAAGGCGATGTGGGCACAATGGGACTCACTAGTTGTGGAGAATGGATTATTGAAGCGAGTTTGGGAATCAGCTGATGGTAGATCAACAATTTCTCAGCTGGTTGTGCCCCACATCAGAGTTAATGAAGTTCTGGAAGAAGTCCATGGCGGAAAATCTGATGGACATTTTGGAGTTAACAAGACACTGAATAAAATTCGAGAAAGATTTTACTGGGTTCAATGTCGTGACGACGTGGAAAGTTGGTGTAGAAGATGTCCTGTATGCGAAGCCAGTAAAGGTCCCAGAACGAGATCAAGAGCTGGAATGAAGCAATACAATGTGGGTGCACCGTTTGAAAGGATCGCCATCGATGTAGCCGGACCATTCCCTTTGACTGATGATGGAAATAAATACATCTTGGTTGCTATGGACTACTTCAGTAAGTGGGTAGAAGCATACGGCATGCCAAACCAAGAAGCCTCCACAGTTGCCAGGATATTGGTCGACAACATGTTTTCACGGTTCGGAGTACCAATGGAATTACATTCTGATCAAGGGAGAAATTTTGAGTCGAACTTATTCAAAAAGGTCTGTGATCTAATGGGAATCAGTAAGACGAGAACAACTCCACTACATCCACAATCCGATGGCATGGTCGAAAGATTCAACCGAACTATGGAAGAACATCTTTCCAAAGTAGTCGAAGAGCATCAGAGGGACTGGGACAGGCATCTTCCCTTATTCCTGATGGCGTATAGAGCAGCTGTCCATGATTCAACGAAGCTAACTCCAGCTAGTATAGTCTTTGGAAGAGAACTCCGCTTACCTTGTGACTTGGTGTTCGGTTCACCAAGTGTTGAAGAAAAGGAAGTACAAGACTACGCAGATGAGCTCCGAAATGGCTTGATGAAAACTCATGAGACTGCTCGGAAAAGATTGAAATTAGCAAGTGACAAAATGAAGGCACGGTATGATCTCAAAGCCAATTCAGAGGGATTCTTTGAAGGAGATCGAGTTTGGCTGTATAATCCTCGACGGAAGAAAGGCGTATCACCCAAATTAACACCATCTTGGGAAGGACCGTATAAGGTGTTGAAAAGGATCAATGATGTGGTCTATAGAATCCAACGCAGCCCTAGGACAAAGATGAAAGTCGTTCATCTTGAAAGACTGAAGCCTTATCATGGTGAGGAAAGTTCTGTTTTTGATCGGGACGATCAAATTTGAAGAAGGGGGTAAATGTTACGACCCTGGCGATCAATCCCAGCTACCTGCGGCGAGATGTAAACAGCCCATATTTCTTGGAATAAGTAATTAGGTGATTCGACGGCTATTGAGATGACTCGAGAAGATTATCGACCTGTTCACGATATTTCGAGTGGAATCTAGACGTTTTATTAGGTAGTATAAATAGTTGTTGTTAGGGACAGGAAGGAAAGTCTTTATTTGGAAGCGTTATAATAACGATCGAAGAAGTGTTGTGAATCGGAAGTGTTTAGTACGAGTATTGTAATTATTGTATAGTAGTGTTCAGAATAAATCGTTTTAAGTGTTATACCGAGTGTTAAGTTATTACGGACCCAGAGTAAAATCGTAACAGTATCAATGGTAGTATACCGCCACTGTGTGGAAGAGGAATGATTCTTGGTACTCTGATTCTTTTTTTACCGCCAGCCCTTTTGACTGCCATTCTGGCTGCATGGAGTGCTTTCAATGCAGATTTATTCAGACCACTTCCTGATGTTGTATTACCATCACCACCACCACCACCACCATCTGACTTTGATAGTACATTTTTTATGAATTTGATAATGTTGGATAGGGATTGCTGTGATACAAGACCCATGCCAAGTTTTCGTTTGACCTTCATTCCGGTGGTGACAAGCCAAGCAGCAGCCTTCTCTTTGAATTTAGCGTTCTTCGACTTGACTCTCTCCCACGCTCGATTTTCCAATATCCAATCAGCTTTGTGTCTGTCTTCTATTGAGGAATTTTGCGAGTAGGCGATATCGTGTTCTCGACACGCGTCGTCCAACGGATTGATACCGGTGTCTCCTCTAGCAAGTCTCTTATCGAGTTTGGTGCCTGGACCACAAAATCTGTATCCTGGAATGTGCAATTCGATGGGAAGTTTATCGATCAGAGAATTAAGCACACCCTCTCCGTGGTAGAGCAACATGAAGACTGACGTGTAGACAGCTCGACTACTACTCTCATCAGATGATGGAGATCGTTCAACAAGAACGGACGTTGCCCATCGAGAATTTGGATGAAATTTCATCAATCAAGTCATCGGCGAATAGTAAACATGGAAAACTGCTTCCCCATTCGTTCAGAGCAATCTTCTGCGGACCAAGCGGATGTGGAAAGACCAATGCAATGCTTTCCCTGCTGTTCAATCCAAATGGCGCGAAATTCAAGAACGTTTACGTGTATTCAAAGTCGTTGTACCAGCCGAAATATCAATTACTACAACAAGTGATGGATTCAGTGAAAGGCGTTGGTTATTTCCCCTTCAAAGAGAATGACGAAGTCATTAGTCCATCAGAAGCGAAGAATCACTCGATATTCATTTTCGATGATGTGTCATGTGACAAGCAGCACAAAATTTGAGAATATTTCTCAATGTGTAGACACAAGGACATTGACGTAGGATACCTTTGCCAGACCTATTCCAAGATATCAAAGCAGCTGGTGCGAGACAACAGTAACCTGGTGGTGTTATTTCGACAAGATGAAATGAATCTGAAGCATGTGTTTGATGAGCATGTGTCACCAGACATGTCATTCGATCAATTCAAAGCGTTGTGTTCAGAGTGTTGGAATTCCAGCCAATATGGCGCGATGGTGATTGCGAAAACTTTTGACATAAACGCTGGCAGATACAGAAATGGTTTCGATAAGTTTATAAGGTTGGGATCTTTGGGTCATTCATCAAGATGACGTTAACCGTGATGCATGATGACGTTGCTGATGCGCTACGCAAGAAAAAAATCAATGAAATATCGAAATCAATCAGACGAAAATATTTAGCTCTGAAATTAGGCAAGTCTGAGGATGATGAAGCGTTACACAAAATATTCCAACCACTGACATCACCTTTGAAACAAATTGCCTCCGCGTCCAAGGTCATAGAAGAAAAACTCGATGGAACACTTTCAAACATCAAGCGAAGCAAAGCAAAGTCGTTGCGGTTGAAGACGGAGAAGAAGAAGGAGAAGAAGGAGGAAGAGGATGGGGAGGTGGAGAGGGAGCAATCGGATTTGAACCAAACTAATTTCATACCTATGATGGATGTGGCTGATAATGCTGGGCATACTGAAGATGATGATGAGGACGGTTATGACAATGCTGATGATGAACTTTTTGCAGATAGTGAAAATATCTCACCGGCTGCAATACATGATTACGTTGATCAGTATCCTGCGATGGCTCAAAAATATCTGACTGAATACTGGACAAATGATGGAAATATCGATACGGTTTATGGTCCCAAATATGATCCGGTAACATCGAAATGGTCTCTCAACGGAAAAGAAATGAATTTCCATCGAAGAACTGGAGATATACTTCTTGATGGCTTTCGGTTCCGTGGCACCCCAGGTCTCTATCAATTACTCTTCTATAATGATCCATCCTTTGCCAAAGATGATACGAACCCATACAAGCAAATACTCTTGCTCACCAAAGCTCATTTGAATTCTGCAGGACGTATGAAGTCCTCCTCTAGACTCAAATACGCAGAAATTATTCGTCCAATGTTCAGATCCAATTCCAGTGGTCGTGGTTTGAAGTTGACATATAACACAGCACCTATCGAATACATGTATTGGGATGATCCCAACGAATTGGTAGATAGATTGAAGTTGCTCATTGCCTCACAGCAAGCCGGAAATACATCAAACGATAACGAGATTGTTGCCATCTTGAACGAATTAGAAGAGGCAGGCATAATAAAACATGTGTAACGATTCGGTGACATTTCCGTGATACTTCCGTGACACTTCCGTGACACTTCCTTGACATTTCCGTGACACTTCCCTGACACTTCCTTGACAGTTCCGTGACACTTTCGTGACACTTCCGTGACACTTCTGTGACAGTTCCGTGACACTTCCTTGACACTTTCGTGTTCCGTGACACTTCCGTGACACTTCCATGACACTTCCTTGACACTTCCATGACACTTCCGTGACAGTTCCGTGGCATGTCTATGAGTGGCGGGGCTAATTGGTGAGGCAAAGTGCCGACCATTATCGATAACGTACAATACTTTAGTCATTAGCATAATGAGTCTCGACAAATTCGGACGTGGTTCGTTTCCACGCTCAGCTCAGATGGTGACAGTCAGATCGGGATTTTCACATACTCCAACCGGTGATATCGATGTTGGTCATTTGAAGATGTGTAACGTAAAACTGCCAACAGATGCCGCTGATGTTGCAAACAAACAATATGTGGATGAAGTTATATCGCAAATAAAGTTAGATTTCAAGATTGCTTTCGATAATTACGGTGAAAAAATCCGAAATTACCTTGCTGGCTTCAGCAACGAAATAATCGAAGAAAGGAAGAGAGTGGATGTACATGATCTTAAACTGACATCGTACAATACAAACTTTGTTCAATTGTCTGACATAGTGCACAAGATCAACATACATGTGGAGCAGCTTCGCAACAACTCTCTACCAAAACTCGAAAGCGACATCGACTTGAATGTGAAAAATATTCTAGAACTTGTCGATAAGATTGACAGCACTGTGAAGAGTTTGCACGATTTGAAGGCTGAGCACCAACACAGCCGTGATAAAGAACGCCAGCTTGCTGATGTCATTGATCAAATGAAAAAAGATCTGGCCAAGATTGCCATCACTCCAAAATCTACGACAACACCACCGCCACCAAAAAGGAAGCCTCCTGTGTGAAACCCATCATATAAACTCCTAATCCAACGAAGTCAATATGTCACATTCTAAAGAAAAAATCCAACTCGTCAATGAATTACATAGACCTGCTAGGAAAAAATTTCCAAGGCGCCGCATTATCATCAAAGGTTTGGATGACTTATGGCAAATGGATCTAGCCGAAATGCGACCCTATGCCTCTGTAAATAAGGATCATAAGCTGATAATGGTTGTTATTGATTGTTTTTCCAAGTACCTATGGACTAGACCACTAAAATCAAAAACTGGTGCTGAAATCGCTCGTGCATTTGCTGATATTCTATCGCATGCCAACAACAGAATTCCCAAGAATTTGCAAACCGATCAAGGTACTGAGTTCTACAACGAAAAGTTTCAAAGTCTGATGAAAAAGTTCTCCATCAACCATTATCATACGTACACCATAATGAAGGCAGCCATTGCTGAACGTGTTATACGGACATTGAAGGAAAAACTATACAAGTACTTTAGTTTGAATGGCTCATACCGTTGGATAGATGTCCTGCCTGAAATCACGAAAAATTATAATAACACGAAACATACGATGATTAAATGCAAGCCCAGTGACGTCACCAAAGCCAACGAACAAGATATTTTAAAATCCACGTACAATAACATCAAAATTGCTGGAACCAGAAAATTCGACGTTGGTGACATTGTGAGAATAAGCAAAGCCAAACATGTTTTCGAAAAGAATTATACACCAAATTGGACTACTGAACTATTTAAAATCGTTAAAGTTCGTATTACGAAACCTACTACATACATCTTGGAAGATTTGCGTGGTACACCAATCAAAGGTGCCTTTTATCCTGAAGAATTGCAAAAAACTGAAAATTCCGATGTTTACCTAGTGGAAAAAGTTTTAAGGAAGAGGGGTAAAAAGGTGTTTGTCAAATGGCTAGGATTCGATGATACACACAACAGCTGGATTGATTCCACCAACAAGTTATAATGTAATCATATGGAAAACTAGCACAAATTCAATGGATGTGAGGGGCCTTTCACATCGATCGCTGACAAATAACAACCATTATCGGATGTTGTGACGTGTTGGCAGTGGTGGTATAAATAGTGAGGACCGACCCAATCCAACACATCAGTTTGATAGCAATGAGTATCGACTCTAGTTATTCGTCTTGTGAAGTGTTTTCCGAAAACGGTAGTACTAGTTCATTGACAATGATGGATTATTATGGTGACGTTGATACGTATTTGGAGATGGTTGAGCAAGCAGCGAAAGCTGAATCGTACCTCCTGCTGACTTCATCGTTCCAGTTGTCCACCTACATGATTCAGTGCGGACTTAGTTCAGCTAGACAGTTTAGTCCGAGCATCATCCTGAAGAAACCCTTCCATCCAGCGAAAATTTCGTTCTCCACATATGAATGGGCCACCTTCATCGATTCGCTGTATAAGGTACAACAAGACTTTTTTGAAGCACCCCTGCCCTGTTTCATTGATGAATATGATCCTGCCGTTACCACCTGCGGAGACTTTATCACCATAACCAAATTCGTTTGCGATGGTGTCAAAATGTTGTCACTCACCAAATACCACATTACATTCGAATTGGTGGAAGAGTATGTTGCAGACATTTTGAGGGCTGAAACGTGTGTTGTTTCACATCGAGTTGCGCTAATAAACAAATTGGACTTTTCCATGTATTATCAGAACATTTTGAATACTATAGCTGATTGGACTAGAAATAGCCTGACTGATTTGGGTGCGGAAGAGCTAATATCTGGATTTTGTGATGTTTCTGATTGTATGTCTAGTAATGCTCTTAGAGAATATTTTTATTATTGTAAAAATGAGGTTATGTCTGATTTGAATAAAATGTTGTAAAAAATGTGACTCGTTTTTTTTATTTCATCAGTATACAACTTGACGCGAGACTAGTAGCATCTGAAATATTTTAGCTCTGCTCGAAAAATCATGAAGTCTGAAATAGCTGTGCTATTGGAGTTTATAAAATCTCCCGCTTTGACTCTGACAAAATTCACTGAACAAGAATTGCAGTACATTCCAGTAGAATGTCTCATCGAATATGCAGATCCTTATGGGCTATTAAGGGTGTGGCACAAACTTCCTCAAGAATATCGCAGCAACTTTAACCTACAAATCAAACTGCCATGCTTCGTTCATTATAATCGTCCCGATTGGACCACACACTGGGATGGACCGCCATCTTCTCAAGAGGCATGTCATTTTTGTAGAAAAGGATTACTTAAATAAAATACTTCATTATAATATATAGTTGTTTTCGTATCCTTCCACTCCCCACATACATCATATTGCAAACACCATCTGTCATACGTCATATGTCATGTATTACGCAACATCAGATATTTTTTGAAAATCTGACAACACCTTATCGACTTCATAAATAATAATTTCCAACGTCTGGCAACAATGTGACGGTTATCGCTGCACACGACTCTTATCAGCATAAGCTTCATTTGGTGTTGTGTGTATATTGTCGATAAAACCAACATGGAAATATTTCACCATAAATTTATTTCGATGTAATACTTGTGTCTTATCTCTAGAACGCATCTCTCGCTTTGCTTTACCTCTACAGATCCGTTGCAAAGATAAGCGCGCGCCACCGATGGATATTATTTTCCACGCGAAGTTTCTTATCTCTAGAACGCATCTCTCGCCTCGCTCTACCTCGATAGATCCGTTTCAAAGATAAGCGCGCGCCAGCTATGGATATCCCGTTTGAATAGCATTAAAATAATTGAAATATTACGGAGGTCGGAATACCACAGTGCGTATATACGCTGCCTCGTAATGCAAAGGTCCCTAGTTCAATTCCCCCCAGCGGTGACAGCTTTTTTTAATTTATTTATTCACGATGGCGACGTGACGACGTATGAATAATTTGAATTTCGCGCCATTTGCAGACTATCTAGACTTGAAGTTCGCGCCGGCGACAAAAGTAGAGGAGTGGGGAATGCTGCTCTCTGATTGGCCTAGGGGCCAGAATCCCTGTAGTCCCTCTACTCAACTCCAACTCCAGTACACAGCTCCGCGGATGATAGTACCCTCCATATCGCCTTCTCTTCCAGGGCTTCAATACCAGCCAGGCAAATCAGAAACGAACGAGGAAGAAATGCTGACAACATGAATATTGACTCGGCAACAATTCTCGAATGGAGATCCAATAAATTGGTAGATTTCAATGCAAACAAAACACAAGCATGCCTTTTCTCTAGGAAAGCCGATCTCACTGTGCCCAACATGAGCTTGTCAGGACCATACCTTTGAAGACATCCATTTCGATGCTTGGTATTATTACTATCATCAATAACATTTCTTGGGAAAATCACGTGAGATCAATTGCTAGAAGTGCATCCCAAAAACTTGGTTTTCTGTTTCGGGCCAGGAGCTATTTCACTTCCAATCAGCTGCTTATGATCTATAAGGCACAGATCCGACCTGTCCTGGAATACTGTTTCCATATTTGGAGTGAAACTGTTGGATTCTGTTCAAAAAAGGGCAATTCGTCTCGTGGATGATGCCTCGCTCACAAACTCACTCACTTCTCTGGAACACCGTAGAAAAGTTGGCGATCTGTCTCTATTTCATAGATATTCTCATGACGATGCTCTTCTGGAATATCAACAATTGTTCCTTCCATGGCAGTCCCCGCGAGATTAACTCGTCGACTTGAGGCTTCGCACCAATTCGTGGTCACTTTGGAGACCTGCAGAACATCTCTTTACAAAGACTCGTTCATCCGACCATATCCAACGAACAGCGATGCTCTGGAACACATTGCTAAGGGATGTGTTCCCCGAGGCATATAACCTCCATATATTTAAGAAGAACACCAATTCCTACCTAATTTCCCTTGGTTCTCACGATGTTCTCTGAACAGTATAGGATATCCCTTTTCGTGGAAACCAGAACTCATAAAAAAAAATCATATGGCAAAATGTTATTGATAAATACCGACTAGATTCCATTGCCGTTCCTGCGAATCTTTGATCAGAACATTGCTTTCATGTTAACAACGGAGGTGGCTATGTTAATGCCCCGCTTTTCATTTTTCTAAGAAGAAATCTTTTTTTTTTCCTAATATTTTTTCTTCAAATATTGGAGACCTGCATTTTTGTTTATTTAATTGATTCAAATATTCACTATAATATAAGATATACATATGGGTAATTTCGTTTAATATAATTAATAGTGCTGTTCTTAAACTCATGCCTGTCAAAATTTCCCGGGCGGGCCGTTTCGCGAAAATACGCAAATATCTCTCACCCTGTGTACTACAGAGATTTATCAAATATCCACTGACTCATCAGATCCCTCAGTGATACAGTCCACGAAAATCTCGCGGATAGGTGGTTGCAACCCCGTCAAACGTTCGAGCGAGGACGAGGAAGGATTCCAGGTAAGTCCTCCTTCTGGGCTATTTTGACAGTTTTTTTTTGTTCATAACAATTGCAATTCATACTTCATCCGAAATGTAACATTATTTTTGGTCCCTCGATAGCCAGATGTTAGTGAATATTTGAATTAAAATTTCTCTTGGGTACATTTTTCAAATTATATTCATGTGACCTTGAATTTATTCCTCTAGCATTCGACAAATTGCCGGTCGAAAACATCTTTTTATTCGAAGTTTTTGTCAGCTCTGAACGCTCGCCACTTTTACACCTTTTTACTCGGTGTGTAAACTTTACTCTCATTTTACATTACTCACTTTATGTAAGTAAATACATGTATTCCTTTCAATTCATGCAGAACAGATCCATTTATTCCGAGATTATTTGTGACCGCTTTTTATGACTCGATGCATTTCCTTTGCTTTACGAACGAAAATTAAAAGGTTAGTTATTTATCATAATAGTGCAGTTGTTCTCTAAAACTACTGAAAATTGATTATATGTTTGTTTTGATTATTTCGAATATTTAGTTTGAATAAAATAAGGAATTCCAAGTAAAATGGCGGCAGCTAAACAACTGAAGCAGTATCGCGCTTCTCGGGATATTGCTATGGACAGAATTTTTGAAATATTAACGAGTGCAGAGTCTGCAGTTGCTAATATTGCTAAGCATACATCCTTCAAAATGAGGTTCAGTGAACTGTCAGATATTTATGAGGAATTCAATACACAGCACAGTGCCGTGGTTCAAACTCTCGTTTCCATGGATGGTGCAGATTTGGCTCCTGAAAAGGAGATTCGTTCGGAAGTTGATCGTCAATATTTTGAGATAAAATCCATTTACCATGATCTCTTTGAAAATGCTCCTACAACACCCACCACTTCCTCTCAGAACCTAACACACTCTAATATTAAACTTCCAAAACTAAATGTACCATCATTTGACGGCACCCTGAAATTATGGACGACTTTTATCGGGTTATACGACTCTTTAATTCATAATAATGACTCAATTTCCAAAATTGAAAAATTTCAGTATTTATTGTCTGTTCTATCTGGAGAGGCACTCTCGCTCATAAAAAATCTTCCTCTTGAAGGTGATAATTATGATATCGCTTATAATAGTCTGACTGACCGTTATCAAAATAAGCGAGCGCTAGCAACATTTTATTGGAATGAAATTACTAGTGCTCCAAAAATCAATCTTGAATCACCCTCTAATCTGAGACACTTGCTAGATACATTCAATAATAATTTGAAAGCTTTAGATAACCTGGGATTCCCAGTCTCGGAATGGGACTTCGTTTTGTTTACTTTGCTCACGAAAAAAGATTGATGACGAGTCTCTTAAGCGTTTCGAAATGAAACATGCCTCTTCAGATGTACCTACTTATCCTCAATTGTATGCATTTCTGGACTTTCATTGTCTTGCCTTGAATTCTCTGTCACTTGTCAAGGTACCAACAAAAGTAAATAATGATTTCAGTAATAAAAAAAGTTATTCGAAGCAGAAATATACAAGCTCTCCTAAGTACTCATCAACTATGTTAACGAATACCGAAGACAGTAAACTCAAATGTTCTCTTTGTAACTTAAACCACACGATATATAAATGTCCTAACTTTCTTTCCAAAACTCCGAAGGAGAGATATGATATTGTCAAGCAAAATAAATGGTGCATTAACTGTTTAGGATTCAAACACACATCAAAAGGTTGTTCTTCAAAATCTGCTTGCTTTGTTTGTAATAGTACTCTTCACCACACCCTGTTACACTTCAATCACAATACTATCAAATCCTCTTCGGATATTTCCGTTGATCCCTCCACTTCCTCAGAGACTCCTACTCACTTGGGACCAGAAGTAAATGCTTTAACAAGTATCTCCTCAACCACGACAGTCTTGCTCTCTACAGCTCAAGTTGAGATTCTTGATTCTCGCGGTAATTTCAACATTATTCGTGTCCTTTTAGATTCTGCGAGCCAAGCCTCATTTATAACGGAAAGCTGTGCAAACCGTCTGAAGTTACCTATAAAAAACACCAGTCTTTCTATCAAAGGTTTGGGAAACATGTCTTCCGTCGCTTCTGGTTCGACTTCATGTCGAATAAGACCGGTAGGCCAATCGCATCCTATAATCAATGTTGAAGCCACCATCATTCCCAAAATTTGTTCTGATATGCCCAGTACGAATTTTTCTCTCGTAAAATATCCTCAGCTTGCTAATTTAAAATTAGCCGACAACCGTTTTAATATTAGTGGTCCGATCGACATGCTGCTCGGTGCGGACATATTTGCATTAATTTTAATGGATGGAAAATTGACAGCACCAGCTCAACCAGGTGCTTTCCGTACAATATTTGGTTGGGTTGTAATGGGGGAAATAAAATCCTCCCCTGTTACGCAAGTTCACTCCCTCCATGTCTCCTGCGAGTCATCAACAGATAATACTCTAAAATTATTCTGGCAACTCGAAGAGGTGCCTGTTATCAACTCTATCTCTCCGGAAGACCTTCTTTGTGAAGACATTTTTCAAAATACTCATTCCCGCAACTCTTTGGGTCGGTATTCGGTTTCTCTGCCATTTCGGGATGGTGATCCCTATTTCAGGGGCACCCGTTTTCTCGCTCTCAAACGTTTATATTCATTAGAAAGACGTCTGTATCAGGATCCTATCTTATATTCAGAATACTCTAAGTTCATGAAAGATTATATTGATAGTAATCATATGGAAGCAGTAAATATTCCCTCTCCACTCGAAAATAATTATTATATTCCTCACCATTGTGTGATGAATCCCAATAGTTCAACTACAAAACTCAGAGTTGTATTTGATGCTTCGGCAAAGTCGATCTCTGGTTTATCATTGAACGACACACTCTTAACGGGAAGAAAACTCCAACAGGATCTTGTGGGTCTCTTGTTGAATTTTCGCCTACATCGTTTTGTCTTCACCGCAGATATAATGCAGATGTATAGGCAGATCGCATTACAAGAATCACATTGTGATTTTCAACGTATCTTATGGCGTTTCTCCCCGAAGGATCCCGTTCAGGACTTCAGATTGACAACTGTCACTTTTGGAGTGTCTGCTAGTCCTTTTCTCGCCATCCGGGTATTGAATCAGCTGGCAGAAGATGAGAAGGAACGGTTTCCACGCGCCTCCAAAATTCTACGGACAAATGTGTATGTCGATGACATTTGTTCTGGAAGTCAGTCCTTAGATGAGGCCAAATCTCTCCAGTTAGAATTGATTTCTCTGCTCAAGCTCGGTTGTTTTCATTTGAGGAAGTGGTCCAGCAATCACCCCTCTCTCCTGGAAAATCTTCCACCTGAGGATTGTCAACAAACCGAGCTCTCTTTCGATTCGAATGATTCTGTTATCAAGGTCCTTGGCCTTAAATGGAATCCTTCATACGACCATTTTTCCTATGATATCAAGTGTCTTGATAAGCCTTGTACCAAAAGGGTTATCCTCTCAGAGGTCGCAAGAATTTTTGACCCACTTGGATTTCTCGCACCACTGTCTTTTTTTGCCAAATACCTCATCCAGCATCTCTGGAGTTTGGGCTGTGGGTGGGATGACATTCCACCTGCCTATATCAGTGAGAAGTGGACTCAGTATAAATCCGAACTTCCTCTGATTTCTGACTTGAAAATTGCACGCCACTGCTTGTTAACAAATTCTAATGTTCATGAGTTACATGGTTTTGCAGATAGCTCAGAAAGGGGCTTTGCCGCTGTTGTATATATGCGTCTAAAAGTTTCTGAAGCCAAATTCGAAACTAGACTGCTTTGTGGAAAATCCAAAGTAGCACCGATTAAAAAATTGACCATTCTCCGACTAGAATTGTGTGCAGCTGTGTTGTTATCTAAACTCATGGAATATATACTTCACTCTTATAAAGATACCATGCATTTTTCACAAATATTCGCTTGGAGTGACTCAATGGTCGCACTTACTTGGATAAAGTCTTCATCTCATCGTTGGCCCCCTTTTATCAGCAACCGTGTAAGCTATATCCAAGACAGAGTAGCCCCCGCCTTTTGGCATCATGTCAGATCTGGTGACAACCCTGCTGATTGTGCCTCGAGAGGGTTGTTGCCATCTGCTCTTGTAAATCACACCTTGTGGTTCAACGGTCCTAATTGGTTACATATCTCCCGGAAGCATTGGCCGACAGATACTCTCGTTTTTAACTCCCCTGAAGCATTATGTGAAGAAAAAAAGATGGTTCTTGGCTCTTTTGTTTCATTGGATTCTGTAGATATACTCCTAGATCGGTTTTCATCTCTTAAAAAAATTAAGCGTGTCATTGCTTATTGTATTCGCTTTGTGGAAAATATAAAAAATCCCTCTAAAAGGATTACTACCCCTCTTACTTTGCAAGAGTTGCATCATGCTTTGTTAATTCTGGTCAGACGTGTTCAACACACCTCTTTTTTGCAAGAAATTTCCCATTTAGAGAATAAAATTCCTCTACCAAAAGGATTCCGAAAACTCAACCCCTTCATTGGGGAAGACGGTATCCTTAGGGTGGGCGGACGTTTGCATTCTTCTGGATTGGCTTATGAGCAAAAGCATCCAGCTCTATTACCTCGAAAACACCGTCTCACGGATCTGATCATTGAGAGTATTCACCAAGAACACTTCCACCCCGGTCTTCAGACTGTGCATTTTTTAGTGGCTCAAAATTTTTGGATACTTTCTCCCAAACGAGCCATCAGACATGTGCTTTCAAAATGTCATACATGTTTCAAACTGAACCCAGTTCCATTGACACCGTTTATGGGTAATCTACCAGCCCTGAGAATCAACCAGATCAAGCCTTTTGCATGTGTAGGGGTGGATTATGGTGGACCCTTCAACATAACAATGGGAAAAGGGCGAGGAATTAAATCACAAAAGGCATACATATGCCTGTTCGTGTGTTTTGCCACCAAGGCAATTCATATCGAACTTGCCTCTGATTTATCGACAAACGCGTTCATCGCTGCCCTCAGGCGTTTCATTGGTCGACGAGGACGACTAAGTCAAATTTTTTGTGACCAAGGCTCTAATTTCATTGGTTCGCAAAGGGTTCTCTCAGAATTTATGAAGCAAGCTGCTGAAGGAGAGAATATTATTTTTTCATTTAGTGCCCCTGGTTCTCCCCACTTTAACGGCCTGAGTGAGGCTGGAATTAAATCCATCAAAACCCATCTTTTCCGAACAATAGGTTCCCAAATTTTGACATACGAAGAGCTCTATACCATTTTGGTACAGATCGAGGCGTTATTGAATTCTCGACCCCTGTGTGCCCAAAGTTCTGATCCAAACGATTTAACTTCCATAACTCCGGGTCACTTCCTCACCTTGGAACCTTTGACCTCCATACCTGATCCAGATCTCTCCCATCTGAAAATCAATACTCTTGATCGTTGGCAATTGGTGCAGAGATTACAGCAAGATATATGGAAGAGATGGAGTTCCGAATATCTGCACACCCTCCAGCAACGTAAAAAATGGTTTACTGATGGTCGATCTCTCAATATTGGTGATCTAGTTCTGATAAAGAATGAAACCTTACCGCCATTACAATGGCGATTAGGAAGAGTTGTAAAAACTCACCCCGGATCTGATGGCGTAGTGAGAGTGGCGACTATTCGTACAGTTCAAGGGCTATTTCAAAGACCTCTCGTGAAACTTTGCCCTCTGCCATCACCTTAATTTGTGCGAAAATACTTACTAAGTATTTTGGTGGGCGGAATGTTAATGCCCCGCTTTTTTCATTTTTCTAAGAAGAAATCTTTTTTTTTTTCCTAATATTTTTTCTTCAAATATTGGAGACCTGCATTTTTGTTTATTTAATTGATTCAAATATTCACTATAATATAAGATATACATATGGGTAATTTCGTTTAATATAATTAATAGTGCTGTTCTTAAACTCATGCCTGTCAAAATTTCCCGGGCGGGCTTATCGAGAAGAGCCAATAAATCGCCAGTATCGCTCTGTACTCCTGCAAACACAGGTGCTCGCGTGCCGTTTCGCGAAAATACGCAAATATCTCTCACCCTGTGTACTACAGAGATTTATCAAATATCCACTGACTCATCAGATCCCTCAGTGATACAGTCCACGAAAATCTCGCGGATAGGTGGTTGCAACCCCGTCAAACGTTCGAGCGAGGACGAGGAAGGATTCCAGGTAAGTCCTCCTTCTGGGCTATTTTGACAGTTTTTTTTTTGTTCATAACAATTGCAATTCATACTTCATCCGAAATGTAACAGGCTATGTCTTTATTGCCTAGTGGTCCATAAAATGACGAAAACCACCTTAGAGTAGTAAAAACGCACTTCACGCCTCGAAAAGGAGTAAATAATGTTTTATAGCTAGTGGTGGAAAAAATAAAACATCTGCTTATTTCCTGGAAACAATTATCGATTGTCGAATATGTGACAATTAATGAATGAATGAAAATGAAACTGAGAAGTTTATGAAATATTTTCATACCCATCAAGGCTTTATTCCGAATTCAACTGGTCAGTACTCAAGTAAATCCACTGACTCCTATAAAAAATAAAGCGCTGCAATATGAGACATGGTTTCATGGTTTCCATTAGTAATCAGCAGCAGTTGATCCTGGTAAACTTTGACAGTTGTCAGGTTGTCACTCATGTATAGTTTCTCGTTCATCTGAACTAGATCGATTTTATTCTCAGCGTCAATTATTTTAATAATAGGCATTTACCTACTGATATTGAAAATAATATCAATGTATTATTGATAGAATATCGGGAATGAACGTGATATTCCTTACCCCTCAGAAATGATGACAGTTTACTAAAACCACCACTACCTTTTGATAGTCAGCAATTTCAGCAGAATTTTGAGTCAGAATATTTGGAATGTGTGATAAATTGGAACTATTTTGTATAGTAAAATCAAATTATAGGTCAATGACAACTACACTTTTTCAATGTCTCAATTCCAATCAATTTATGTTTCTACTGAGTGATACTACAACCAAATTTAGGCAGAAATTACGAAATATTCAACATTCTCTTCATCGTGGAAACATCAGTTTTCACCATCATCAGGTTGAATATCAAGTCTACAAACTTTGGTCACGATACACACCATGTGCTGTTTGTACGTCGATGAGTCTAACAACACCATCTTTTCCAGGAAAAACAGCTGTTACTTTTCCTAACGGCCATTTATTTCTTGGAAAATTCGATTCAACCACGACAACCATGTCGCCAATCTGAACCGGTATAGAGCTCTTGGTCCATTTCCCTCTGTTCGTTAAGGTTGGCAAATATTCTTTTACCCTCCTTGACCAAAAATTGTCCGAAAGTCTTTGAGCCTTTCTCCATAGTTTTCTTGTTGGAGTTTCTTCAAATTCCATTGGTAATGGCTCTCGTTTTAATCCAAGCAACAAATGATTAGGCGTTAAACACTCTTCATCGTTGGGGTCTATAGATATATGAGTGATTGGTCGATTGTTCACAATGTTTTCAGCTTCTGCAAAAACAGTAAGGAGAACTTCATCCTTTGGACTTTCTTCTTTCAAAATGTTCTGGAGTATTTTCTTCACAGATCCTATCAACCGTTCCCAACATCCGCCCATATTTGGAGAGGCGGGTGCTATGAAATGCCATTCAATCATCTTTTCCGATAGCTTCTTCGTCATTTCATCGTGGTCAATATTTTTCCAAAAGGTCTTCAATTCTTCAGATGCTCCACGAAAATTTGTTCCATTGTCAGAATAGAGGCATTTTATTTTACCTCTTCTTGCCATCATCCTTTGTACTGCCATAATCGTACTGTCTGCAGAGAGTGAGTGCACTATTTCGAGGTGAATTGCTCTGATTCCCATGCATGTAAAAAGTACTCCCCATCGTTTCTCTTTGTGTCTCCCAACTGTTATATAAAATGGCCCAAAAGCATCAACTCCACAGAAGGTGAACGGCGGTACATTGGAGGTGAGTCGGCATAAAGGCAGTTGTCCTATTTGAAGAGGTTCGGGTCTAGCTTTCTTAATTTTACAGATCTGGCAAGACTTGAAAGCAGTTTTCACAGCAGATCTTCCCCTTAAAATCCAAAATCGCTGGCGTAAATTGTTGAGTACCGACTCTACACCTTGATGGTAATTGTCTTCATGATAAAACAATATCATTAATTTTGTATAGCGATTTTTTGGGTCCAAAATAATTGGTGATTTCACAGCATCATCGATATTTTGGCTAAGATTCAGTCTTCAATGAATGCGAATCAATCCATTTTCATCAAGATATGGTAATAACTGTGAAATCCGTGATGCTGTTTCTACTTTTCCTCCATTTTTCAGCTGGATCAGTTCATCTGGAAAGCTTTCTTGTTGGAAAACTTTAAGACAATACAACTCGGCATTTTCGAACTCTTGACACGTCAATTCACTGGAGTGGAATACATTCTCTATTCTTATTCTGTGGAGTAGTTTGAAATAATATCTAAATATCCATGCTGTGGCCCGAACATATCTTCTCCACTTCGAGAATCTTTTTATATCTGGAATAATTTGTAGCTTTTTTCTTGTTAGGCCAAAGAATGTCGCATCTGCTTTTCTTTCTACTTTATCATCTGGACAGAATTTTACTATATCTATTTGTTTGGGCCAGGAATCTTCTGATTCTCTTAGGAAGTCAGGTCCTCTAAACCATGTAAGATTTTTGTCGAAGTCAATGGAATTCATAAATCTTGTGCACATATCAGCATTATTCATATCACTTGGTACATATCTCCATTGTTCAGGTTTTGTTAGTTCTTGTATTTCGCCTACTCGGTGTGATACAAACTGTTTATAGTTTCTACCATCTCCATTGATCCAATGTAATATCGTTTTCGAGTCTGACCATAAGTAGCAATTCTGAATGTTCAATGATAACTCTTTTTTGACAGTCGCTAGTAGTCTGCTTCCCATAACTGCTGCTTGCAATTCCAATCGGGGTATTGAAAGTGGTTTAAGAGGACATACTCTGGCTTTCGAGGAAATCAAAACTACTTGTATTTCATCTTCAAAAATAATTCTCAAATATGCTGCACAAGCAAACGCCTCTTCGCTGGCATCGTAGAAAACATGTATCTCTAGAAATGTAGCATCCGGAAGTGACGGTGAATAACACCTTGGAATTTGTATCCCTGAGATATGTTTCAAGTCTTCTAACCATAATAGCCATATTTCAAAAACACTCCCAGGTATACAATCATCCCAACTAATTCCAGTTCTACAAATCTGCTGGAGGATCATTCTTCCTCGAATCACTAGATTAGTTAGAAAACCAAGTGGATCGAATACCGACATAACAAGTCTGAGAACTTCTCTTTTCGTTGGTGTTTTTTGGCCCATCAGTATTTCATCGGAAACCTTATGAAATTTCAACTTGAAGGTGAAGTTATCTGTGGTCACATTCCACCAAACACCCAGTACACGGTCAGTTACAGACTTGTTCAAATTCCTCTCATCTGTCTTCAACTCGGCATATCGATCCATAACTAACTTGGAGTTAGATGTCCAGCTGACTACTTCGAATCCTCCCTCTTGATGAAGTCGTCTGATTTCATCCACTTTCTTAACTGCATCCTCCTCATTCATGCAAGAGTCCAAATAATCATCCACGTAGAAATTCTTCTCTACATCTTCAGTCAAATGGGAATAGTTTGTCGACTTTCTTGCGTTCAAATTTTTTACAAACTGTGCAGAACAGGGTGAACATGTAGCACCGAACGTCATCACTTCCATTTCGTATTCTTCCATTTCTTTGTTCTTATCACCATTGCGCCATAAAATCCTGCACACCTGTCTTCTTTGATTATTTTCACCTGGTGAAACATTTCACGTATATCTCCACATATCGCCCATCTCCAACGGCGGAATCTCAATAATACTCCAGGCAAGGATGTCAAATAATCAGGACCTTGAAGTAAATTGTCATTGAGACTGATACCAAGATTCTTGGCAGCAGCATCAAAAACAACTCTGAATTTATTTGACTTATTAGGGTTGAATACTGCGAAGTGTGGTAGGTACCAAAGCTTTGTCGAATTTGTCTGTATTTCATTATGATCTAGTTTTTTTAAATACTTCTTATCCACATACTCTTGAATTTTCTTACAATATTTTTCATGGTAGTCTTTATCTTTGTCCATTTTTCTCTCGACACACAACAGTCTTTTCACAGCGGTATTTCTACTTTCTGGAAGCAAAATGTTATCGGATTTCCATAGTAGTCCGGTTTCGTATCTGTTCTCTCCGGTAATTTTCCTAGTCGTTTTCTCTAGCAATTCAATAGCCCTTCTTTCTTCACGGTTTATTCTTGTATTCGTCACGGCAACTCCGAAATTATCCGTTGAAAAAGATTCTCTAATGAGTTTTTCTATATCTTCTTCGTGGCTGCAAATATGTAAAACAGTTGAACTATATGTATCTTCTTTCTTCGTTTTTCTATGTACAGTCCAACCAAGTAGACATTTTGTTGCAATAGGACTATTTTCACTACCCTCATATACTTTTCTTGGCACTATCAGATTTGCATTGTCTTGGCCGATAAGTAAAGAAGGTCTTACATTTAATAGATTCTTGATAGGTAAACCAAGAAGATGACTTTCTTCAAAATCTTCTAGCCTGAAAGTCTGTTGTGGCAAAGCTAAATTTTTAACAGTTCTGACATTTTCCATGCTGTACATTTTTGAGCCATTTTCTATCGCTGATATTTTGAAACTGATAAGCTGAGAATCATCATTGTGCTTAATAATTTCGCTGGCCCACTGCATGCAAAAAGGTTCATTTCTTCCATGGATACCAACTCTTTTAGCCATATCAGCTTCCATAAGTGATACTGTAGAGCCTTCATCGAACAATGCATACATTTCCAAAATTCCAGATGGTCCATAAATTTTCACAGGAGCAATCCTCAATAAAACTCTTGGATTTTCATTTATATTCAAAACATTTTCTTGTCTGTTATCGATAGTGGAAAGTGGCGTGTCTTCTGCTGAATGTGTCAGGGTAGGATCCAGTGATTTATGCAGTAGGTAGTGGTGACGTTTTATACAGCCATCCACACCGCATTTTCTTTTTGATTTGCACTTATTCTTCATGTGATTGATCCCTAGGCAGCAAAAACATGCTTTCAATTGAACTATTTTTGCCCAACGTTCATCAATAGGGTCACTCTTAATAACAGAACATTTGCTTATGTGATGATCTTCTTCCAGCAGTTGATTTAGCGCATTCGTTGGTCACGAAGCCTTGAAGAGGAGTTAAATCTTCCAATGAATCTTTTTTTGACATTTTCGTTTTCTTTTCTGACACTTCTTGTCCGAATTGAAAATTTTTCGTTTTTCGGGATTTGGAATCTTCCCAATGCTGTAAATCTATCTTCCACGTTCAGTTCAACGTTAGCCGAAGGACCATGTGATAAATTGGAACTATTTTGTATAGTAAAATCAAATTATAGGTCAATGACAACTACACTTTTTCAATGTCTCAATTCCAATCAATTTATTTTTCTACTGAGTGATACTACAACCAAATTTAGGCAGAAATTACGAAATATTCAACAGAATGAATGAATAGTATGTCTGCACAAGTACATATGACACTTTCAGTGGATTCTTTCATTTCGGAATGAAAAATCTGCAAATTCAGTGCTGTCAGTTGAATTCGGAATTTAGCCCAAGTATTACCACAGATCACTGAACTACACAGATGCCAAATCTTTTACACCAACTTTGATGTTCGATAGCTCGAAATTCGTTACCTCGATTTGATTTCACACATCACCTTTAGACCTACACTAAAGGAACATCATTCTTGCATTATATGTCAAAATGAAAATATTGTTTCTGTGGCATATCCATAATGAAAAATATTCTCATGTATTGACTAATTGGCTTACAAGATCAGTATCTAATTGTATTCAAGATGAAACTGAAGAAAAAACCATATTTGTGCAAGTAATTCCACATGCGCATATACATATTTGATTTTGGCGGGTGACTTATGGCTTTCGCATCTGGTTAGTTTGAAGTATTGTGGTATTATTGAGATATCAGATTTCACAATATTGGTACAATATGCAGAATCACACAATAATATATTCAGGTATATTATATATATATTCAGGTATATAATATATACCGGGTGTCCCATTTTAATCTTCATTTGGAAATTTCTCGAAATGTATGCATCTGACAAAAAAAATTGCCGAATAAAAGTTGTATGGTTTGGAGGGGGACGTCTGGTTATAAAACAAGTTTCACCCCCTGACCCCCAGGGGAGTAAGAAATGGAGGCAACATTGAAATCTTTAATGGAAACCCCTATTTTTTATTGCAGATTCTGGAAGAGCATTAAAAACTATGAAGTTTTTATTCGGGAACTTCTTTTTTATTTTCACAAGATGGCGCTGCGATCGTAAAAAACAATATTTCACTAATTACACATTTCAACCCCCTGAAGACGAGGAAGAGTGTAGGGTGTGATATTTTCCCAGACAAACGCCATTGGGGTGATATTCACACGACAAATTAACGCTGAACGAACTTACTTACCTTGACACCTCTACATAGAAAAGAGAAAAATAAGCATGTTTCAGCAATTAAGGTATCATTTAGGTCAGACTAAAGCTGGTTTTAAGTGAGATTGACTACTTTATCAAGTTTTCGAAATGACCTCCATTTTCTTGAATACACGAGTTCACTCGTTTTTCAAAATTCCGCACTGTCGCTTCCAACATAGCAGGCGTTGAAGCCATGCACGCTCCTCTGATTCTATCCTTCATATTCTCGCGTGTGGTTGGGGGTTCGCGAAACACAATGTTTTTGATGTAACCCACAGAAAGAAGTCTGGGAAGTCAAGTCGGGTGATCTGGGTGGCCAACTACAAACTAAATAGTAAAATATCGTTTTTCAAGATCGCAGCGCCATCTTGTGAAAATAAAAAAGCAGTTCCCGAATAAAAGCTTTATGGTTTTTAATGCTCTTCCAGAATCGGCAATAAAAAATAGGGGTTTCCATTAAAGATTTCAATGTTACCTCCATTTCCCACTCCCCTGGGGGTCAGGGGGTGAAACTTGTTTTATAACCAGACGTCCCCCTCCAAACCATACAACTTTTATTCGGCAATTTTATTTGTCAGATGCATATTTTTCGAGAAATTTCCAAATAAAGATTAAAATGGGACACCCGGTATATTCAGGTACAAAACTGTCTGAACATATTGTAACAGTTCCACAACATGACACATCACTTTTTCAGAGGTCATTTCAATATAATATATCCTGCCATAACAATAACCTCCCCAAAGATCACAAAACGATGTCCTCGACAAAATTTGAAAAGAGAGTTCTCGACATGCTCTTTCACGATCAAAGCCAAAGCAGATATTTTAAACAATTTCTCAGGCAACTGGAGTTGACTATAGAAAAGAGGTAATAAAATAATATATATAAAAAACATATGATACACATATCTGATCTTCTCATCAATATTCTTTCTTCTCATGCTTTTTAGGCACTTCATATATTTCCATCAATTATTTAGGGTATATTAACCAGTACCAGTTATTGCAAAAAGGTCCCATTAGGGACTAGTTGAAATCGATCATCTTCCCGTTTCAATCATTTATTCATTATAATTTATATATATTGTATTATAATTATCATTATTCTTATTTCAAAAATGTATTCTGATTGTTATTAATATTATTTATTATTCTTATTATCATCATTATTTTCAATGGGGATCATTATCAAGGCAGGAAATGAGGTCTAATGCTATTTTTATTTATTACATGAAGTAGCAGAGATGCGTCAGACGAAGGTACCTATTTTGCACAAGATTGTGAATTTTCAAACTGGAATGTTTTTCGAGGCGGTATTATCTGAAATATTGAATAAATTACTGACGGTTTGAATTTGGAATCCACTCGAAAAAGTGAATAACGATTTTAAGAATAAGTTATATATGTTTTGTACAGTGAAATACTCTTCAATAAAATTTGGAAAATTAATAAAGATCAGATCTTGAACAATTAATGTAGTGTGCAACATGTGCAAAAAGCATATTTTTTGTTGCACTTAACATGATTGCAGCTCTTGACATCATGATAATTATATAAAAATATATATCCAAAAAGCAATTTGTTTTTCGAAACGAAAAATATTTTCAGAGCTATAGTTTCTCAGTTTCGTTGTCTCTCATCAAAAACTGGTTGATTGCCACATCACTGTCGATATCACCTCCCACTTCACTAGGGGGTTGTGTGAAGAACTGTCGTTCAGAATCCTTATGAAGATCCATCGCTTTTAATGTCCTCTGAAGAATGATGGCATCTGCAGCGGCTTCCCAGATGGTTGGTGAAAGTCTAGAATGAAAGGTTCATTTGCAATGCTGAAAAATCAAATCATACACTAAGGAAGAAGCACTCATTGAAGTTTCTCGTTATGCCTGAGTTGATGAATGTTATTCAATTTCTAATCATATTCACTCATGTATCTGAACCTATGATAATTAACGCAGACGAGTGAATATTGATCATATTACCGTGACTTGTTAGCGAATAACTCTTATAAGTGAAATAAATAACGACCGATGACGAAGTGTCTCGAGTACTAACGTACTAACTCGTGACATTTATCAGAATCAAGACGGTCCAGTTGGTCTGTGAACTCGTGCGTCGTTAATTTCCTTTGTTGAATACGGTACTGGGATTGACCAAGACATTCAGGAGTAATATTTTAATTTGAAATGTTGGAGTTATCTCAATCTCAACCAATAAGTTCTCTGAATGTGAGGTATATTTTCACTTTTTGTCTATCAATGAACTTGCTTTTTCTGAAGTTCAATTCTTCCATTTCCTTCCATCTACCATAGATCGTTAATCTATTCATCTACACAGTTCAGTTCATTTGTATTTTTTTGCAGTAATTTATCATCACCTACACGTTATCTATATATAGGTCAGATTGATCATCGAATATTTATTATATGTTTGTAATTTGTTTGTAATTGTCGAAGTGACATACACAACGTTACTGTCATTTTCAATTCAGTGGAATTGCCACAATGTGAACAAAAACTTCCAGCTATAGGGATGCGATACTGATGCGTTATTGCCAACGAAGTCTTAAGAAAGGTATGAGAAGCTATACACGCGTTTTATTGAATGAACAATAAAGAAATGATAAAGAAGATGAATTTTTGGCTCATTTCGTAGAAGTGTCTGAAACCTAGAGACCAAACACCTTATGGGCCTGCTGGCTTCCGCAATGAACCTATACATAATGAGTCAAACTGTAAATTCACAATAGCCATTACTAATAATCAGTAGATAAAGAATATATTTCCCTTTTTAGTTGTTCCTATATAAATGAATAATTAATTGAACAAATCAATCAATTTCCTACGCTTGTAAGAAAATATTGTTCCTCACTCATGCGGAAAGTTTCTTTCCCGCACTCGACTGCTTTCCCGAACTCCGCTTCGCGTCGTTCGTGTCAATGGTAGTCGCGTGCGAAAAAGAATCACTTTCCGCACTTGTTAGGAATATTACTGTTTGGCACATCCATTTTCCGAAGTTTATAGTCAGTGGAAAGTTTATCATGAGGAAATCAAAATCTTCTAATGCCATTGAAATAAAATGAATCGGAAATTGATATATAAAAGAAGTGACATTTTTCATACGAGTGTTTCGCTGGATGAAGAATAGTGTATTTTGAACATATTACTTTTTCGATACTACGTCTACATCTGAGGATTATTCCTGACATTCAATCCTTGTCATTTGGTTCTTGTTTTTGGATGTATGACAAATTGATATTCATCATACAGGACGTGGAAAGAAATTCTGAATTGAGAAAACCTCATCACGAAAGTACCTAGTTATTTCATGTTCGATATTCAGAATGATGTTATGTGCATATATCTTATCTGAAGGAGAATGCAAATTCTCAACTTTAGAATTTTTTTTTTCAAATTCTTATCGTATAAAGGATGCGAATTTCCAATGTATTTCTTCATATATACAGTGTGTCTCACTTCTGAAGGAAACACCCCTGTATCTCACGTATTCGTTGGGTAAGGATACTGAAATTTGCTGGAGCGGGAGATATACCAAAAATGCACTCTATGGCCGAGTGGAGTCATATTCAGTGATATACACTGCTCGCCAACAGCCATGGATCCAACTAGATTTCCGTAAAATGATATTAGGAGTCAAAATAGGTTGACAATCACTTCGAATCTATAGTTATTTATTGAACAAGGGAAAAAAGTAGTAGATTTCAGCTACAGGTTTTTTCTTCCGACGCGTAGCGGAGGGAGACAAAAAACCGTGAGCTAAAATCTAATATTCTTCCAGTGTATAATTCACTATTCTTTTCTGTGACAGAAGAAAGCACGGATCAAGATTGAAAAGATATTACATTATTTTGAAATCTGAAAATTATCGACGTGAAATTTTAAATTTTTTAACAGTAGTGACATACCTGCGTTGTAGGCATCTTTATCATTATTCTTTTGGAGTTATCAAATATCTAATGTCACTTCTGTCAGTCTAATTCTGTGATTTGATTTCATAAAATTGAGATTTCAGTGGTTGTTTGGTAATATACGTAACCGCGAAGTCGAATGGAAGATAAAAGGACTTGCAGTTCTTTCCCGGAGACGGTATTATCGACTCTTTTTTCGGAACTATAGCACAACAAAAGCCATCAACAGTGTATATATATGTGATATATATCAGGGAAAAAAGTACTCACTTTTTTCCCACGGCAAAAAAGTAATTTATGAAAAGTGACATTTTATAACCTGCCAACAGAGATGAAATACCAAACTTTTTTCCCGTCACAGAAAAAATGTTTTATTGTATAATGATGCATTTTTTAAAAACCTATGTATTTAGTTGATGCATCAAAAGCAAAATAGTTTATTAGTCGTTAAATTACCCTCATCTACTCTATTATCCAAAATCCATCAATTTCAATATCAATTGAAATTTGAAATTTCAAATTTGAACTGAGAATAATTGAAATATTTTTGACATCATCACTATAGATTTCAATTATTAGTAACTGACTTCTGACAGACCAATCCCACACTGAAGAGGGCATCACTCAAAACAAGTGTAGCTGGCGATAAAAAACTGCATCAGTTGAGCTCAACCAGTAATTTCTTGAGACTATTGCATTAGTCGCTGGGGTAGTGGAGAGGTAATATCATGTACCAAAGATCGTAACACGAAGTTGTCCCCACAATTTTCGAGAATGAACATTGTGGAGACGACTTTGTATTCTGATCCTTGGTAACTAACCACTCCATTTGAGATACGATAAACTTCTACCACAGATTATCGAATAGTATGTATATCGGACAACATGGATATGGATATGGAGACTCTCTTAGGGTGAAATTCATCATGTAGGTAATTATTCATAATGATTATTCAGAAGCACTCTGCGCCTATCTATACTGATGAGATAATGATGAAAAAGCCAAATACTCGTGGAATGCAATGGTGACAGAGAGAAACTCAAAGTCATACCACACTAGTTCATAAAAAGAACGAAAATGGTAGATGACGAGAGAAAAACAACTACTTTCCTGGCTATATAATAATAATAAATAAAAATTTGCCAGAGGCCGTTTAAATAACGGGTTCCTCAAAGATAAATCTCCTAAATCAACTATGTTTTTGAAACCCGTCAATGAAAATGAAATAGTTATTATAATTTCGAATCTCAAAAATAACTGCTCTCCAGGTCCCGATGATTTCTCAGCTAAGATGATAAAACATATTCATTTGCATATCATAACTCCCTTGGTTCACATAATAAACTTATCATTTCATACAGGATACCTGCCGTCTCAGTGGAAAGAATCAGTAGTAACTCCAGTGCATAAGTCAGGTAATAAAAATCAATTGAACAATTACAGACCCATATCTGTAATTAATAATTTTGGAAAAATTTTCGAACAGAGTCTGAAAACAAGACTAATATCATTTTTTGAAAGCCAGTCTATTATAACTGAACACCAATTTGGCTTTCGGAGCAAGTTGAGTACTGAAACTGCTATAATGGATCTTGTCGAAAGAGCTGTTGACTCCTTGGACAAATCGAAGAAATGTTTATCCATATTTCTCGATTTGGCCAAGGCATTTGACACAGTATAACATAATTTACTTGTTGAAAAATTATACAAATATGGTGTGCGAGATAAAACACTGAAAGTTTTGCAGAATTATTTATCTAACAGATCATAGAAAGTTAAAATTGGTGACCAACTCAGTGATCCGCAGAAAGTTACTATTGGGGTTCCACAGGGTACGGTACTTGGACTTGGATACTATTCCTCATTCACATAAATAGTATCTCTGAAATAAATAATTTTTGTGGTCATCTTATCTGCTATGCTGACGACACGGCTATTGTTTATACGGGAGAGACATGGCAAAACGTCTATGAACTTGCTGAAGATGGTATGCAAAAAGTAAAGACCTGGCTTGACTATAATCTATTGACTCTAAATGTAAGTAAAACAAAATTCATGACCTTCGCACTCCAAATTACTGATCAACCACAAGAGAATAAAATAAAGATAAAAAGTTCTGACTCTGACAGACACAATCCATGTACATGTGAAACAATAGATAAGACCACAACCATGAAATACTTAGGTATTATACTAGACCAGCAACTTAAATGGGATGAACATGCAAATCATATTACAAAAAGATTGAGAAAACTTATTCACACGTTCTATAGCCTAAGAGACATCCTTGATAAAAAAAATTTAATAATATGTTATACTTCTTTGGCTGAGTCTGTGATAAGGTATTGTATAACAGCATGGGGTGGATCATTTCACGGTATATTGAACGGTTTGCAAACTGTACAAAACACTTTATTGAAAATTATATTTAAAAAAGCAGATTACACTCAACTGAATCGTTATACAAAGAAACGGGATTGCTTAACATCAGATCTACATATACTTTCCAATGTCTAATATGGATCTACTCAAATATGGGAAAATTTCAAGAATCCAAATCCAAATTGAGTAGATTCACAACTACGCTGAAACTCCCACTGTTCCACAAGACTCGAACACAGAGATTCATTTTTTTTCACGGGCCAAAATTATATAAAATGACGCCAGTGCGTTTGAAAAAAATTAATAACCTACATAAATTCAAAAAAATGCTAAAAATTCACCTCACTGAAAATGCTTCGATAATCAATAATATATTTTGAACCTGAAGTAGTCAAAATTAATTCACTCGGAATATCCTCTCTCTCTCTCTCTCTTTCTCTCTTCAATTGCACGTGTATATATTATCATTCTATTCGAAACACAAACGTGATTGTTTCTTCCTCCGTCCTCTACTCATTCCATTGACCACATTTCTGTTGTCTAATACCTACTCGATGAAATGCATTAGTTTCAAATTTAGGGATTGGGCACAATACAAGCATATACTTATGCTTAGATGTAATCCTCGTAATTTGAACGATTTTAATATCAATAATGTACAATATGTAAATTTTATTGTTTGTTATGGAATTATGAATTATGAATATGCCACGCAGAACATTGGATTACATCCTCCCGAAATCTATGCAATAATTCGTATAGTCGAATAAAATCGCAAGTGTTTCCTTCCTAAACGCTGAGCTGCGCTTAAGTGGTTCAGGAACGGTGACTACCTGCAGGCCGGTTTCGAGCTGTTGGCTCTCATCAGTACAGGGCTGTCCCAGATAGCTTCTTGACCGCTATCTGGTGCGAACCTGACCCAACGTAAACGTATCTCAGCACTTATACCATGCGATGCGTTCGGAGTAACGCGAAATGAAAACGCGAACACCGTACGCCACCTGGCAAGGAAAGAAACACTCAAAAGCAAAATCCCATTTCAGGTGAAATGGGAGTGGCTGGTTGCCCGACTGGCTCATTTTCAACTAGGGAAAAAGCCAAATACTCAAAGTGGAATGCAATGGTCACAAAGAGAGAAAAACTCAAAGTCATTACCACACTAGTTCATTAAATGAACGAAATGGTAGATAACGAGAGAAAAAAACTACTTTCCTGGCTATATGCCACTCCCATTTCACCTGAAATGGGATCTTGTTTTGGAGTGTTTCTTTCCTTGCCAGGTGGCGTTCGGCGTTCGCGTTTACATTTCGCGGACTTCGAACGCCTCGTATGGTATAAATGCTGAGATGCGTTAACGTTGGGTCAGGTTCGCACCAGATAGCGGTCAAGAAGCTATCTGGGACAGCCCTGCACTGATGAGAGCCAACAGCTCGAAACCGGTCTGCAGGTAGTCAGCGTTCCTGGACCACTTAAGCGCAGATCAGCGTTTAGGAAAGAAACACTTACGATTTCATTTGATTATACGAATTATCGCATAGATTTCGGGAGGGTGTAATCCAATGTTCTCCGTGGCATATAGCCAGGAAAATAGTTGTTTTTCTCTCGTTATCTACCATGTCCGTTCATTTTATGAACTAGTGTGGTCATGACTTCGAGTTTCCCTCTCTTTGTAATTTATCTATGTTTTTTCTATTCATCACAATCTAGACACAAAAGCACGATAAGATTCTACGCACTCACATCAGACCGCACTTACTCCTCCTTGGACTCCTTCTCAGGTAATCCGTCAAACGAGTTCAATTGTTCAATTTCTTTCTGTAATTTCTGCACATCATCACCTAAAACTTTCAAGTTTTCGTGTGCAACCTGTTTGAGATCTTCAGAAGTTTCTGCAGCATTATGTTCAACTTCTTTTATCGTCTCTTCCAACTGATCTTCAGAAGAGTGAATAGTTTCGAAAACCGGAGCGACCTTCGAGATGAAAGCGTCCTTCGCACTCTCAGTTTCTGAGGCTAATACAGTCTCAGCTTCGGAAATCACTTCAGCACCTGTATCGGAAGCATTATTAATATATTTGTCTCCCATGTTTTCCATGTCATCGATAAGTTCTTTCTCCTTCGAAGAATGGAAGTGGAACGTGTCTTCAATTCTACCAACAACTGTTTCAACTCCTTCTTCTGTAGATACTACGGTAGTATGAATCGTTTCTTTGATTTTTTGTAAACCAACTTGTGCAGTTTCCCCAGCATCTGAAATAAGAAAATAGCAACAGTGAGAATATTTGCAAAGTCATCATTTATATTATTATGATTCATTTAACAATTTTTCCCGGTATTTTCAGGAGATTGAAGAAACTGATAGATGTTATTATCGGAAAATACCCTTATCCTTGATAAAACTACCCCTTATAAGTGGAAGAACAACAGTTCTCAATACATGAAACGTATATACCACTCATGATTTCACCCTTTTTTTACCACCTGTATTTTCTGAAGGAATCGAAAGAATCACCTGCCTTTTTTGGCATCGAATGTCGTGTTTCATCATATTCGAACACACCTACGATAATATGAGATGATGAAACTTACACAGGGTGTTAAAGTTGAAACAATACACTCTATGGTTGATTTTTTGCATTTTGCGATGCATTTTGTTCTGAAGAACTTTTTTATGATGAAAAATCAGTCACAGTTAGATGCACTGAGGCTTTATCTGGAGACGAAATTATTCATATTTCTCTACATCACAACTCTTTACAAACTGATGATAGAAAAATATTGTTTTTTCTGAGACGAGAAAAAGTTCGACATTTCATTTTTGTTGACAGGTTATAAAATGTCACCATTCATGAATTCCTTTTTTTCCACCGGTGAAATAGTTATTTATTATACAAGGGAAAAAAGTAGTAGATTTTAGCTCCAGGTTGTGTTGTCTCCCGACGCGTAGCGGAGGGAGACAAAAAACCGTGAGCTAAAATCTAATATTTTTCCCGTGTATAATACACTATTTTTTTCTGTGACAGAAGGAAGGACGAATCAATATTGAGAAGATATCACATTATTTCGAAATCGACGTGAAATTTCAAGTTTTTAACAGTAGGGACACCTGCGTTTTATAGGCATCTTTATCATTCTTTTGAAGTAATCAAATATCTGATGTCACTTCTGTCAGTTCAATTCTGTAATTCGATTTCAAAAAATTGCGAATTCAGTAGTTGTTTAGTAATATACGAAACCGCGAAGTCGAATGGAAGATAAAAGGACTTGCAGTTCTTTCTCGGAGACGGTATTATTGTCTCATTTTTCGGAACTATAGCACAACAAAAGCCATTAACAGAGTATATATTTGTGATATATATCCGGGAAAAAAGTACTCACTTTTTTCCCACGGGAAAAAAGTAATTTATGAAAAGTGACATTTTATAACCTGCCAACAGAGATGAAATGCCAAACTTTTTTCTCGTCACAGAAAAAAAAAGTTTATTTTATTTTCCGGATATATACATATATACACACTGTTGACGGCTTTAAGATGTGCTAGTTTAAAAAAATAATCCAATAACACCGTCTCCGAGAAAGAACTGCTATACTATTCCACTTCGCGACTAAGTAAATCACCACACAACTACTAAGTTCGCAGTTTTTTTCAAACCAAATCACAGAATTATACTAACATAATGTATTCGATTACTCCAAGAGAATGATAAAGAAGCCTGCAAAAAGATGCCTGGTGTAATTCCTGTTAAATACTTCAAACTTCACGTAGATAATTTTCTGATTCTGATAAAATATAGAATTTTCTCAATATTGATTCCTCCTTCCTTCTGATACAGAAAAAATGTTAGATTTTAGCTTACGGTTTTTTGTTTCCCTCTACTACTTTTTCGCTTGTTTATTAAATAACTATTTCACGTCACTAAGAGATCTGTCAGATGCGGAAAATGCATTATAGCTGAGTGGGTGAAGAATTTGGAAAAATTGATTTCTGACAAAAATGTACTTTGATAAAGATTCAGGGTATTTCGAGAATAAGATTGTATTGAAAAGGAAATATATATAAATATATGAAGAACTACATTGGGAATTCGTATTCTCCATGTGATGAAAATATAAATTCTTTCTCGGTTTGTTCAACAAAAAACAACTACTTTCCTGGCTATATGCCACGACAAATATTGAACAATATCTATTGAACACACACGATAAGAATTCGAAAACAAAATCTTCTGAAGTAGAGAATTTGCATTCTCCTTCATATGAAGATATGCTTATAATATCATTCTGAATATTCAACTTAAAACAACTACTTTCCTGGCTATTTGATATGTCGAACATTGAATTGTATCTGTTGAATATCCAAGAAGAGAGCATGAGAAATCAAAATCCTCTGAAATTGAGGTTTGACATTATCTCTCAAATCGAATAGAATTATATGATATACTATGATATAAAAATATGTCATTTAGTTGTTTTCTGTTGAATATTCAGAATGATATTATATGCATATCTTTACATGAAGGAGAATGCAGATTCTCTACTTCAGAAGATTTTGTTTTTGAATTCTAATCGTGCGTGTTCAATAGATGTAATTCAATATTCGTCGTGGCATAGAGCCAGGAAAGTAGTTGTTTTCTGTTGAATGAACCGAGAAAGAATTATTATTTTCATCACATGGAGAATACGAATTCTCAATATATTTCTTAATATACCTATATCCTTTTATCTGTGTTCATAAATATATCTGAGAATATCCCATTTCAATACTTTCATCCAATCAAGGGGTTTGAACTTGAACGATGGAAACTTGTTATTTTTATAGACCTCAATCGCAGATTCGTGATTAGGTTTTCCACAATTCAGAATTTCTTTCTACGTCCTGTATGATGAATGTCAATTCATCATACATCCAAATATCCAATGCCCAAATGACAGGAGTATATGTCAGCAAATCATAATAATTCTCAGATGTCAGTCCGTTATAGTTTTAGTTATATTATAGGGAGATGAAAATTGTGTATACCATGAAGAATGACTGAAAGAATAACTGGACTTCAGGTTACTGATGAGGATATGATATCCGAAATGAATTCATATAACCTGTTTGTGAGTGATATAATTCCCATAAAACTGATACGAATGATTTTTTTGGAAGTTCCAAGCTCATCAAGATCTGAAAATATTATATGCATATCTTTACATGAAGGAGAATGCAGATTCTCTACTTCAGAAGATTTTGTTTTTGAATTCTAATCGTGCGTGTTCAATAGATGTAATTCAATATTCGTCGTGGCATAGAGCCAGGAAAGTAGTTGTTTTCTGTTGAATGAACCGAGAAAGAATTATTATTTTCATCACATGGAGAATACGAATTCTCAATATATTTCTTAATATACCTATATCCTTTTATCTGTGTTCATAAATATATCTGGGAATATCCCATTTCAATACTTTCATCCAATCAAGGGGTTTGAACTTGAACGATGGAAACTTGTTATTTTTATAGACCTCAATCGCAGATTCGTGATTAGGTTTTCCACAATTCAGAATTTCTTTCTACGTCCTGTATGATGAATGTCAATTCATCATACATCCAAATATCCAATGCCCAAATGACAGGAGTATATGTCAGCAAATCATAATAATTCTCAGATGTCAGTCCGTTATAGTTTTAGTTATATTATAGGGAGATGAAAATTGTGTATACCATGAAGAATGACTGAAAGAATAACTGGACTTCAGGTTACTGATGAGGATATGATATCCGAAATGAATTCATATAACCTGTTTGTGAGTGATATAATTCCCATAAAACTGATACGAATGATTTTTTTGGAAGTTCCAAGCTCATCAAGATCTGAAAATGTTTCAGGCCCTCAAATGATACAGGGTGGCTGAAAATGATTTTTCAATTCGGAACTTTTTGAAGTGATTTTTCAAATGGAACACCCCATATATTTCTTGACCATTTGATGTAAAATCGAATCACTAACATATTTATCTGAACATTCATATCGATATTCATAACCATTCTTGAATTATTGAACTTTGAAAATCATAGGTTGGCGATTTTGATCAATTCATATTCTTATCTGTCATTAAAACATCAAAAGTCCAATTATTAATTTAGTGAACCAATTTTTTCAAAGATAGAATCGATACCAGAATCGAAGCAAACAGAAAAAGTGCATAATGCTAGTTATTCACAAAGTAAAAAGAGACAAAATTTGCATTTCTCAAGTTTCCCATAAATTCATTGCACATATTATGTCTGCGTTGGTTCTGACATCGACTCTGTCAATGAAAAATTGGTTTACTAAATTGTTGATCGAACTTTTGATGTTTCAATAACAGATTAGAATGTGTATCGATGAAAATGGCCAACCTAAAATTTTCAAAGTTCAAAAATTCAAAAATGGTTGCGAACATCGATATGGATGTTCGAATAAATATGTTCGTGTTTCGATTTTACATCAAATGGTCGAATAATATATGCATGGGGTGTTCCATATGAAAATCTCGAGAAAAATAATTTATAAAAGTTCCGAATTGAAAAATCATTTTCAGCCACCCTGTATCATCTGAAACAATTTCAGAAATGTCACTCATCTTTTCAATCAATGATATTGAGATTATTTTTTGTTAAAGTTTATAATTGTGACAACAGTGATATTTTCGGTAGGCATCTGGAGATGACATTATTTCGACCAAAAAATTCATAACTTTGATACGAAAGAGAAATAGTCAACGATATTATAGGAGTGGATGTAGATAACAGGGATGCTTCAAAAAATATGCGAATATACTGGGCATTCCAATTGAAAAAAATTGATCGCGACCCTCTAGATTATTTTCGGTGCGCCCTGTATATGCGGCGATAATTTCTAGTTATGGACCTTGTTATCTCATTCACATTCGTTTCTGAATCAGGTTTCTAGCTATCATAGAACTCGAGCAATCGAGCTCCAACGCACTAATACCCCACCTTGTATATTGTAAGTTCAACATTGCACGTCTAATGGATATCCAGTGAAATTACAATGTTCGACATTACCGAAACATCAATGTTTGCAGGTTTCAGGACGTTGAAAAGATGCACGTGATTGGATCCAGTTTGTACGTTTCCAAAATGTACGTTAATGCACGTTCAGTGGATGTACGATTTCAGATATGTATTGTACGAATCTAGATATATACTGTACGTTCAATATTGTACGTCATTTCCAGCGGCAAATCGAGAATCGTTCATCCCAAATTGCTAGTCATTCGGGGGTTCCACATCGACCTTTTCGTCACCTCTGTAGAAATACGCATTAGCTAGAATATTCAACATATTCATGAAAAAATTCTGAAAATTGAAGCAGCCTCAACAACATGGTCCATCCGTCGGTCAAGCTCTAGAAATGAAATATATCAGCGCTGAAAGAAACAGGTCACTGTTTCATCTGACAACGAGATATATGAAAACAATCTATCAATATCCTCATAGTCCATTGATGAAGAAGTTCATATCACATATGTCACTGAAACCACAGGGGACCTTTGACATCACTGTTGACTGTTGAATTATTTGACATACTCACTAAGTTGACTCATTTGACTCATTTATGTTAGGATCATTTCACCGATTACTTGTCTGTGTAACATCATTGGCGTATGTTCAATTGATGTCCCTAGTGGAGGTAACAACCTCAAGTTCTTCATCTTTTGATGATATCACAGAGATAGTGGGGTAATCGCATAGTTAGCTGGGTAGTTGACTTACGAGGCGCCATAATCGAAAAGGCTATACCGAAGATAGCTGTTGTAGACCTGCAGTGTGGTCTGGATGTCCTGAAGATAGTGGGGTCCTCGCATTCTTAGCTGGGTAGTCGACTTACGAGGCGCCATAATCGAAAAGGCTATACAGAAGATAGCTGTTGTAGACCTGGAGTGTGGTCTGGAGGTCCTGAATTGGAGAAATGTAGGAAACATGCTGGAAGTTATGTTTCAATTCACTGGAGTTAGAATTTTTGTATGTTGTTGAAACCCCAGAGGGAAGTCAGTGCTACTCCTACCGTACGTCGGGTTGTAGAAATAGAATCAATAATTGTTCCTACCTTCATGACTAGCGTTGTGCATTCCAGGAGGAATGCGTTTAAAGCAGATAACGGTGGGGTTGGTCAATCATCAATTACAACGATCTCCTTGTAACACGCGTTCTAGATTGTTCTCGAAAATCTCAATAGTTCGAACATGTACGAGCGTATTCCCGAACACCCAATATACATCTTGGCGATGGAAGATTCAAGATGAATATATAGAACTATTAGAGAGAGGAGCGATATTCTAAAAAAAATATATGGAAGACGATAAAATCATTCAGTAGTCAAGGTTACTAATATTTAGGTACAATCAGTTCCTACAACAGTCAGTCAGTCAATCAGTAAGTGTCAGTGAAACAGCTGTATACCGCGTGTTTCAAACTGCGCGAAATGAATCGTAGTTATAAGTCTGTGATGAATAAGAGTTTTACCATCTTTCGGAGGTGGCCAAAATCCTTTATGGACACCACGAAGGACCATTCTCTTCATGAAAGTGTGGGAGTTCCTATATGTAGATATACCCACGAACCAAAGGTTCGTTTATTGAAGACCCTTGCCGTTCGTATTCCTGGAGACTTCTCTCCCGAGTCCTAATCTCGCTCATAAAGAAGACAAGGAGTTTTTCTTTTTCTACGATTAATGGAGCAATGAGTTCGTCCAGCCCTGTGGAGCCCTCTACTCAGAGCTAAGGCTGTTCATTCTGAGATGTCACTCTGTTTCCTGGAGGCCTCGTTATCGACAAAATATAACATTAGTGCCATCATTCATCCCTCGTCACGGGTTCTCACAACTTGGATAAGGGACGAACACCCACATCTTTGCACACAGATGTCCACGAAACTGTCTAATCTTAGTGATGGAAACAAATTCATCTTCTCACTTTCCTGAGTCTATATAGGACCGAATCTCTTATGCAAAAACCACCAAGGAAAAAAAATAATGGAAAAATATCCCTTAGAAAAAATCTCTCATGGAAAATAATCCTTCTGAAACAGAAATACTTGTAAAATATTATCTGGAAATAACCTCCTAAATGGTGAAAGAAAGTGAAAAATCCCACATACCGTTAGTTTGATTGCAAATAACCCCCCTATGTATATATTCATATCGAGTCCATGTCTGTTCGATTTGAAACGACATCCAACTAAGAAAAACCAATGCTTATAGAGAATGGTTTCATGTACTACATGCATAACGAATCTTATGATGAAATTATTTGTAGATGTATCAATTAAAAAACTAGTTGTAGGGGAATTTGTCATACAACGACATCGACACGAAGAGTTGAGAACCAATTAAGATGAGCACTGTTTCAAAGAGTTCGACATTTCCAAATTCATTCTTATAAGTGAATATAAGTGCATCTATCAATCATAGATTGAATCACCATCATTGAAACATGTCTTTTTTACAGGGGAAATTACGAAATCAGCTAAACATAGCCATGCTTCAGACAGGGCACAAATCGAAGCAAAAACAGCTCGAGCAAAAATCAAAATAAAAGCGAGAAGGACAAAGAACTTTCTTCCTCAGTTATAGCTTCAATTTTGTAAACAACATCAACTCCTACTCTTGCGCACCTCCCGAGCATACATCAGAACATGAGTCGAACCATATTATCTATACAAGAAGAAATCAACTTCATCACATTCCGACTCATAAAAACGGAAGATTTCTCATTCATGATCGTGATAGAATACTGATATTTGGAACAGAAAGGAATCTCTCAATACTAGAATCTTCGGATACTTATTGGAATGCAGGTGGGACATTTTCCACTGTCCTGACAGTTTTAGTCAATTATATACCGTTTACGCAGACATAAATTGAAAAAAATTTTCACTGATTTTTGCATCAACAGTAAATCGTACCAAAAAACATATAAACAAATTCTATAAGTATTGAGAGGTATAGACCCAAATCTATCTCTTGAAAGATACGTATATGTGATTTTGAAACTGCCTTCATATCAGCTGTTCCTACAGTAGAAATAACATGTTGTTTTCATCACTCCTATCAATGCATTGGTCGGCATGTTCAAGCTTTTGGCCTTCAGAACCAATACGCCGAAGACAGCAATATCGCTCCCCGTGTACGTATGATGTGTGTGCTCTAGCTTTCGTTCCTGTGGACGCTGTTGATGATTCGTTCAAAAATCTGAAATCGTTGAAGTTCTATACTGACCACAAATATATGTTCTCACCCCTTTCCACATATTTTGAAGGAACATGGATTGGAACGAAAAGGCGTCACAACCAGCGTCGTGGACCAAAATTCGAACCTCGACTATGGAATCAGTAGGCACACCAATACTCTGAACACCAAACCTCTCACAAATAATCCAATTGAGGAATGGCAGGACTGTTTACGGGTAAGTTAGACCACCAAGGATCACATCTGGTTTTGTGAAGGTCCATCGAAATTTTGAAATTCTGACAGTGACAAAAACTTATATGGAACAAAATACTGCTGGTGCTCCTCCTGCATCACGAAAAAGGAAACACAAAGATTTGGATGCCAAACTGAAAAAAATAACAGATAATTATCATATTGAATCTGATACAATCACTTTCTTGAGAGGGATAGCCCATAACTAGAAATTATAGGTCAGTAGTTCGAACTGAAATTTCAAAATAAATAAAATTGAAATAATTGTATATGCTGATTTCTTATTGAGAATATATAAAATTCGAATGAACTTTGTGCATTTCAATGATATATTTTCTTCCTGAAGTTTATGTGTAGAGAATTGAACCCTCAAGGAATATCTTCGAGGAAGATTTATCTTCATCAAATGTGAACCTGACCTTACCTGCTTCCTGAATATTTATTCTCGAGGGACATTTTTCTATAGATGATTTTGCATGGTTGATTTCTTCCTGAGACGATTTTTTCCACAGGAGATATTTTCCAGACACAGTAGTAGTAAAACAAAGGGATTGCACAGCTGCTCTCTCGTACATGCTTTCTTACCTATGAGAGTGCAGAAATTTTGAACGTACAAAATGAGTACCCCTTGCTCTCCCATACATATGTTTCCTTACCTATGGGAGTTCTGATATTTCAATATGAGTACCCCTTGCTCTCTCATACATGTTTCCTTACCTATGAGAGTACACCTTGCTCTCTCATATATGTTTCCTTACCTATGAGAGTACTCCTTGCTCTCTCATACATGTTTCCTTACCTATGAGAGTACACCTTGCTCTCTCATATATGTTTCCTTACCTATGAGAGTACCCCTTGCTCTCTCATACATGTTTCCTTACCTATGAGAGTTCGAACATACAGTATAAGTACACCTTGCTCATATTTCTGGTTGCGCCACTGCGCTCCATTCGAAAGCATAAGTGCACCGAGTGAAAGCAATAGCTGTGACCATTGCGAAATCATTCCGATGTCACTCGTTCATACAATTTTGCGGAGGCTGGAACTTAATTAGCATATCCACGAGATTCTCGGTCGACGGACTTCAATGGGGATGCTAGTCGACAGAAATGGAAAGTATGTTATTAGTTTATAAAAATGCACTTGGCGGGCAATTGCTTATGCAACTTGTGCTACATACTTCCGAATCCATTTGATTAAATCAACATTATCTAGAAAATTGATTTCCTATGATTCGATGTTTTTTTTATCGGTTGGATCGCACGAAATTCCTGTTCGTTACCCCTTGCTCTCCCATTTACGAGTACTCCTCGAAGGCATTTGCTTATGCAACTTGTGCTACATACTCCCGAATCCATTTGATTAAATCAACATTATCTAGAACATTGATTTCCTATGATTCGATGTTTTTTTTATCGGTTGGATCGCACGAAATTCCTGTTCGTTACACCTTGCTCTCCCATTTGCGAGTATTCCTCGAAGGCAATTGCTTATGCAACTTGTGCTACGTACTTCCATTTGATTTAAACAACATTATCTAGAACATTGATTTTCAATGATTCGATGTTTTCAATGATTTCTATCAGTTGGAGCGCACGAAATTCCTATAATAAGAACATCGTGCGTACCTAGGCAGGATATAGGGAGAGGAGGTAGGTGTTTTTTTTTACTTTTGGAGATCAAAAATTCTTGTTACTCAGGCAATAAATTACAGAGCTTTACCGTTCTATAGTCGAGTTTTGATAAAGTGCTGTTCGTCATATTTCGAGGTTGACAACTAAAGGAAGTGCTGACTTGTCGAGTTCGTCTGACTGGTATTGATAGTGATGGATAGATTTGGAATCATCTGTCCAGTGCTTTATGTATTCTCAATGATACTCATTGCCGTTGGATTTTTTTTTCAACTTCGCAATGAATTCCAGAGCTCACGAGTTTTGTGCTGGTTCGACATTATGTCGGTATTGATGGATATATTTGGATTTTTTTTCAAGCACGACGCTTTATGTATACTCAATGATACTCATTGGCGTTGGTTTTTTTTTGGAACTCATGATCTTTTTGTTCAGAATCCCAAGACCTCATTCAATAATTATTTCAGCAGACTCCAATAGTGTCCAGATAGAAAATTGGCTACATATTGAATTCAAGTTTCCACAATAATGTGCTGCTTGTTCGATTAGGCAAAGACAAGGATATTTAAGGATATAGGGTGCTGATAGGGTGCTTCAATACGAGTTTATTAATTATATTTAAAACTTGATAACAATGCTACTCACATCCAGCTCTCATTTGGAATCTGCTGAAATAATAGTGAGGTCTTGGGATTCTGAACAAAAAGATCATTTCCTAAGGCAATGAATTCCCGAGCTTCACCGTTCTATAGTTGAATAATGTGCTGTTCGACATATTTTGAGGTTGACAACAATGAAAGGACTTGGTCGAGTTCGTCTGACTGGTACAGATAGTGATGGATTTGGATTTTTCTGTCCAGTGCTTTATGTATTCTCATGATTTTAAACTCCCTAGAACGCACCTATGATTTGCCATGAATTCTTTTTTCAATGATTCCCTACTAAGGTTTGTCATGGAACTCTGGTATTTACTACTTGAAGGCAATTACTATTGCAACTTGCGCTTCAAACGAATTAGTTATGTTTGATCTTTGTTTTTTCAATTATTCGGTATAATGTATCTCTACTCTTATTAGGTTTGAAATGCTCATTTCGATGATCTAGAGTTCGCTGTGTCTACACATTGTCAGTATGGATGAATTCTCTAGGCATGTTCAATATTTCGAGCGTTAGGAGCGCACGAAAGGATATCTCTATCGAAACTGTGATTCTCGATTTGCCTGAGGAGGTTCATGATAATGTAGATTTTGCAGGTACGTCGAAACAAATTCATTAAATTTTTGTGTGACTTTGTATTGGAGAAATGGATTCATACCGAACTCTCTCTCAATTCCTTGGTATAATTTCCTTTTTCACTCCTCTCTTGTCATGAAGGAAGTCGCTCATGAAGATTTATAATTCGAAACATATTCATTATGTTTTTATAAACTATGGTTGATGAAATTTGGATGAATGGATGATGATCTCTTGATTCGATTTTTTTTTCCACTCATCAGGTATACACCTCTTGAAGCATGCTGTATATATGCATATAAGCTCATCTATTGACAGACAATAATGAAATACTTTTAGAAAAATGGATGATTCTCATGATTTATACAGAATCGCTCATCTATTGACAGACAATAATGAAATACGGATGATTCTCATGATTTATACAGAATCCCTGGTATGATCTTCTACTTGGGCTCCCCATGAGAATGCCTGAAAAAAGTATTTCCAGCATGCTGTGTGGAATTCATTATTAACGATTGGGAGACAATCACTGAACGCCACTGTGCAGCAGTCAGATGATTTTCTCTTGTCATTACCAGATGATTTTTCTTTTCCACTCCTCAGGTATACACCTCTTGAAGTAGCCAGCATGCTGTATATATGGAATTCCATATAGGCTTACACAGACAATAATGAAATACTTTTATGGATGATTCTCATGATTTATACAGAATCCCTGTTTATTACTAGGGCTCCTCATGAGGATGCCTGAAGAAAGTATGCTTTGTGAAATTCATCATTAACGATTGGGAGATCACTGAACGCCACTGTTCAGCAGTCAGATGATTTTCTCTTGTCATTACCAGATGCAATACCTCAATGGAAATTTTCTCAAGTTTTCTTGGAATTGCATTACAAAATATTGCAGATTTGTTCACAGGAATTTATTCGTTCTGATCTTGTAGGAGTTGCTAGGCTCCTAATTGTAGCCTCGATGAATATTCATTATAGAACCCCCAACCCGATGTCCAGTGAATTCTTTCAAATTGAGTTTCCACCAGAAATGAATCGCAATCTTTAGTTTCAGTTGAATGTTCACTACCCATTTCACATCTCACTTATATCCAATTATTCCAGCAAATTGTGTTTCAAAAAATTGGTTCGTGACGAGTTTCCAGAATGACTTATTAGGAATACTCATGGATATTTGCTAATAGGTTGCTTCAATAGAATGTTCAATCTTCACCGCCTCGATAAAACTCGAATGGGAGCTTGCTGCCACTGTTCAACAAGGAACTTAGAATTTCATGCGAATTCTACACGAATCAATTTGAATGCACGATGAAAAATATATCAGTCAGCAAGTGTAGAAAACGATTCAACACGAATGGAACGAAATATAATAAACAAAAAATTTCCATTTCGTCAGAATTTTTCATCTGACTAACTCGGAATAATGACTCCAGCCATCTATTGTGACACTGTATGAGAAAGTTGACCCATCGATATCCGCAACAACACTGCTCACTATAACCAGTTTGATGTATTCGATTTTTGTGGAAACCATGAAGCTAATAGTGTTATTTTTGAGAACGAAAGATTACAACTCACCACCGTAAGAGGAGGTATGAGGATTATTTGGATATCCATCAGGAAATATTTCGCCCTCATCAGAATCATTGGGTTTCGGAACAAAAAATTCCAGAAAATTCGTTGACTCGACCTTTTGAGTATTGTCAAATTGCACGCTGGAAATCCATCAAGAATATTTTCACCCAGGGCAGAAAATATAGAGTTTCGGAACTGAAATTGCAGAAAATTCCTTGATTCGACGTTTTTTAGTATTGTCAAGATTCATTAGGTAATTTGTGAATTTTTTTTCCTCCTAGATAGACTGACAGACAGCTACACTGCTCAGGAAAATATGTGGATATTCCTAGCCAAATTCTATTGGATATTTCCGTGCAAAAATATTCCCCCAATTCCCGAAAAAGATTTTACATTTCCATTTGATTTGATATCTTATCGAATCAATTATTACAATGGCAGGTGTGATTGTCCTTCGGTATCGAGTTATCAATTTATAAAACTGGTTATAGCGAGCAGTGTTGTTGCGGATATCAATCCTAGAATACTTTTATGCTGATGAAACAATTCCTCCCCGAATAATCATCAGTTCATCATGATCATTTTGTATTCATAGGTAAATGACCGGAAAACTCAGACTGGGAATATCTTTGAATTTTGATTTAATTAAGAAGTATGCACATCACCATGAAAGGTATATATATGTAAAAGAGGAATAAGAAGAAATTCATAAAGATTTGTGCTCGAAACTACACTTGGTGGGTAGTGTATACTTCAAGCCTCTGGAAATTGCAGCTTGCGAGTTGCATGCATTTTTCCCAATAATACTGATAAGAACTATATCCATACATGAAATCACAGTTTATGTAAAATAATTTTCTTTCGTATCTATCACTGAATGTGGAAATTTTTTTCCCATATGGCTGGTGAAAAACAATTGGCAGTCTGGAATCTGCGTGAAACCAGTGAATTTCGATTGTGTTTGGAAATTATATGGCTAAGAAAAAATATCTAAGACGATTTTAGAGAGAAACATTTTTTTCTACCTAATTATTTTTTTTGTGACGGATTTTCAGATAGTTGCCAATGATATACAGGGCGATAACTATATTTTGACAGAATTTCAGGTCTCTGAATAGATGGCATCTAGTAAAAAAATAGCTAAGACGATTTTAGAAAGAAACATTTTTTTCCACCCAATTATTTTTTTTGTGACGGATTTTCAGATAGTTGCCAATAAATCAAATATACCCGGTACATAGTGTGTTCACTATTCTCATGATCGAAATCAGCCATACTCAGTAGATATCATTCCAATTATTCTCGGTGAAATTCGAATATAATTCAGAGTATAGTTGATATTCTGATTCAACGAAATTGAAATTCCACAACGGAATCCATATGCCAACAAATTATTGAAAATGATTTGCAAAAATAACTGAAAAAATAATCAAAATGGTCAATTCATAAATCACCTTTCCTTCGCTTTTTTTTTTCATGAAAATATATGATCGAAACTAATAGTTGGGTTTAATGTATACTTCAAGTCTGGTGAGTGAAAGTGAAATTTTATGCCCAAGGCAGTTCTCGAGTTGAATAACCAGAACACATGCGTGCATGCAATGCATTTTTACCGACAAATGATCTACGCGCGTGGAATGGTGAAACATATCCAATTTTGTTCGGTATGTATGAGCAAAAAATATTCTGAAATGCCTACCATGTTGAAAAAAAAATTGGCAATCAATTCACAGCTGTTGAACCAATGAATTTCGCCCAAATATGCATTTGCTTATTTTTGATCAACCGAATTATTTTCGGATGGTTATTGAAACACATGATATTTACCATTAATTTCAGTCCACTTTTCTTCCAGCTAGCAATTTGATATTTCCATAGCAAATAGTACGTCCACTTCAACAAAGTTCCGTTGATATAGGTGGGGCGTGGAATCGTGAACCATATCCAATTTTGTTCGGTATCTATGACTGAGCAAAAAAATATTCTGAAATGCCTACTATGTTGGAATTTGTTGAACCAGTGAATTTCGCCCAAATATGCATTTTTGATCAACCGAATTATTTTCAGGTGGTTATTGAAACACAGCCAGTTATATGAACCATGAATTTCAGTCCATTTTTCTTCCAGCTGCAATATGATTTTTCCATAGAAAATAGTACGTACATTTCAACAAATTTAGCATTTCGAGAAAGTCACTAGGAGTGAATTCTTGTGCAATTTTCGTCCAAAAAGAATATTCGAGAATTTTCATCAACATCTTTTTTATAAAAAATCCGTATTGAAAAAAAAATCTTGATGATAGTTTCTGGATACGTTGGATTATTTGAAATGCAAACTTGTAGAAAAGAAGAAGTGGTCATGTGATATTCGTGAACCCGAATAACTGAAAAAAAAAATTATACAGGGAGTTTCGAGAATTTTCTTCAACATCTTTTTGATAAAAAATCGAGGTCCGTATTGAAAAAAAAATGTTGATGATGGTTTCTGGATACGTTGGATGAAATGCAAACTTGTAGAAAAGAAGAAGTGGTCATGTGTCATTCGTGAAATTTCCCCGAATGACTAAAAAAAAAATATACAGGGAGTTTCCTGAAAGACTTTGTTTGCTACAGGGCGTTAATTTTTCAATGTGCTCTCGGAATACTTTGGTCGTAATAAACCTTCATGAAATTCAAAATTAAGAGAACTTCAATTCATTGTAAATTGTTATGAATATTTTTCATATTCGCAAACAAAAAAAATTCACAAATTTGCAATTTGTTCCTCAAATTCAAAATTATGGTTAATTCTTCACAAAACGATTTCTATACTTCCAACGTATGGAAATTCGAGGTTTCTAATTCTTGAGGTTATGTTTGGAAACTGGATATGTACGTTGTTCGTTTGATAATAGGTTCCTCCTTTTTGTTAAAAATATTGATTAAATCTAGCGAACGAAAGATTTTTTTTCCTTGATAACTGTCGTAGGTGCGTTGATATTTCAAGAGACAAAAAAGTTCGCAAATGAAACAAAGAGTAACATCAGAGGCGCACCACAAGAAAGTTTATGAAGCGAAGAAGGGTTTGACCCCCTTAAGAAATATTTCCCTGTAGATTTTTACAATAACTCGACATACTCTAAATTGTGAGACGTAACCCATTTTTCAAGTTTGATCTGAATATCTCGAGAACTGAAAGAGCTACAAAGAAAAAATATGAAAATCTTGAAATTTCAACGCTCTGTCGGGGTAACGAAGTGTTTATTCGAAAAGAGCACCTGGAATCTTGATACTGAGTTTAGTCAACACCCTGTATAATTCATCTATATTAGATATTCTGACGATACATGATGATACCTCAGACGATACTGAAACAAAAAATATTTTCATGAACGGCCTAGCTTGAATGCCTCTGAACATTTCACAACGGAATCTTTAATCCAACAAATTATTGAAAATAAATTGAGAATCGACTGAAAAAATAATTCTTCCTCTTGAGGAAAAACTCCGAATTCTATTCCCATGAGAAAATCACAGCATATGAATAATTTTTCGCATTACCAAGAATTATCGCTATTGCAATATAATTTTCCGACAAAGGATTTTTCCATCGGCCTACGTTTGTTAATTATATCGCTGACTGCGAGGACATCATGACACATGAATACACTCATAAGTTCGTTTTGTTTTACATGATGATAAAATATTTTTTTGCTTGTTCCACTAGGTTTCATTTGAAAGAGGAGATTTTGATGATATCAACAGAAAAAAAATGTGAGTTCTCAGTTGGAAACAATTTGTATTCATTCTGCTCGCGAAAGTCTTTGAGAATATTTCAAAAATGTCCTCTGTCATTGCAATAATTTGTTTCTTCCTTTTTTTCGGACTTGTCAATTTATATGATGAACAAAGAATTTGTGATTCATGGTGCAAAGATTTAAAAGGTGATCGAAATCAGTGTTATTTTGATAAGAGAAATTGTTTCGAAAAAATTGTGCATTTAGAGAACGAGGTCATCTTGAATTTAAAATCCGAGGTAGAGAATCTTAAATTTTTATTGGAAGGATGTATTGACAATAAAACGTTCACTGTAGATTTGGAAAAAAACTATTTGAAAATAAATTACGATAAACTTAAACACAATTGTTCACTAAACTGGGGTACAATGAATAGTGAAATTAATGATTTAAAATCAGAGATAAATTCTAATAACAAAATGATAGAATCTCTTAAACTAAATAATTCTCAAATCATGAAAAATTTGACAAGATGTGATTCTTTCCTCTATAATTCAGACAAAGAAATTATACAGAATAGTGCCATGATTCACAAATTCAGATTGAATTGGAATTTATCAAAATCCAAGAATCTGAAATATCAAAAAATAATAAAGAATTTGAAAAAAAGGATTCAAAATTTGAAAAAAAAAAACTTGCATCTAAGAAAGAGAAGAATTATTGTATTAAGAATTGATATATCGTTTGAAAAATTGAAATTGAGAACCGAAAACAGGTAATGTGGATTAGGCCTCAATAAATAGCTTCATATGATATTCTATATAAGCTATCTAATGGGGGAAACCACAATAAAAAAAACGAGCCGATCACTTTACCTCATGGGTGGTTTTGGAAACAAGTGAAATACTTCAACAATTTCAATTCTTCAATCGAAATGTCAATTCACTAGTGGTAACAAATTATTCCTTTGGTTTATAAAAAAGACGGCAAATTATTTTTTATTGACTTGATTCGACGTACAATGATTAAAATCTTCAGTGAATCAATTATACAAGTAAAGTTATATATATATTGGAGAGGCGCTTGTTCTGCATAACTATTCGTAGATTTTCTTCAATGAGGCAAAGAATCTCCTTCACCAAGTATGATCGAAATTTGATATCCATTCTTCCACCAAAATAAAAATTAACAAACTCACCCAGTAGAAAATAATATTTTCTGGTACACATAAAAATTCAGTGTACGATATTTTGTTTCACTTCGAGCACAGATATAATTTCAGATATGAATTGTTATTATTGAGTCATAAAAACCATCTAAGAATTTTCTCGAAGAACACAAAAGTAGGTGGACCACAAAATTATGTTACACAAAATGTGACTAGTTTCGGTTCACACGTATAGTACCTGTAAAAAGGAGGAACATTATTGGAAGTTGTACAATCCAAAAATCAGTCCGTTGAACAAATCATTGATTTTTGAACCGACTGAACAGCCCAAAAAAAAACCAACAATCATTAACAAAATTGGTACAGAAGTTAGACAAAAATATTATTAATTCACTCAAACGAGTTTTATCTTTGAAGTGGTCATTATTTATCAAAAAATCAAGTGTGAACCGATTTTTTCGATACATCATTTCAGTTTGAATTTGAACGATCATCGATGATCGAAACATAATGCAGATACATGAAAAACGGAACAAAAACTCTCCGGACTTTTCGCGAGTATATCTGTCCTTCTGCTAACATGATTTTTTTTTGTCAACTGTATTTTTCATGAATTTCACTTATGTTCGAGGAACATCGTGGTATCTGAGAATAAGTCAGAAAAAATACTTAGGTGAAAAAAATTTTTTTCTTCCAAAATTGTCTCAGACATTTTTTCACTAGATGCCATCTTTTTAGAGACCTGATATTGTGTCAAAATATAGTTATTGCCCTGTATATCATTGGCAACTATCCGAAAATCCGTCACAAAAAATAATTAGGTGGAAATAAATGTTTCTCTCTAGAATCGTGTTAGTTATTTTTTCACTAGATGCCATCTATTTAGAGACCTGAAATTCTGTCAAATTATAGTTATCGCCCTGTATATTGATGGTAACTATCTGAGAATACGTCACAAAAAATAGGTGAAAAAAATGTTTTTTTCCAAAATTGTCTCAGATATTTTTTCACTAGATGCCATCTTTTCAGAGACCTGATATTGTGTCAAAATATAGTTATTGCCCTGTATATCATTGGCAACTATCTGAAAATCCGTCACAAAAAATAATTAGGTGGAAAAAAATGTTTCTCTCTGAAATCGTCTTAGATATTTTTTCACTAGATGCCATCTATTTAGAGACCTGAAATTCTGTCAAATTATAGTTATCGCCCTGTATATTGATGGTAACTATCTGAGAATACGTCACAAAAAATAGGTGAAAAAAATGTTTTTTTCCAAAATTGTCTCAGATATTTTTTCACTAGATGCCATCTTTTTAGAGACCAGATATTGTGTCAAAATATAGTCATTGCCCTGTATATCATTGGCAACTATCTGAAAATCCGTCACAAAAAATAATTAGGTGGAAAAAAAATGTTTCTCTCTAAAATCGTCTTAGATATTTTTTCACTAGATGCCATCTATTCAGAGACCTGAAATTCTGTCAAAATATAGTTATCGCCCTGTATATCATTGGCAACTATCTGAAAATCCGTCACAAAAAATAATTAGGTGGAAAATAATGTTTCTCTCTAAAATCGTCTTAGATATTTTTTCACTAAATGCCATCTATTTAGAGACCTGAAACTCTGCCAAAATATAGTTATCTTCCTGTATATCATTGGCAACTATCTGAAAATCCGTCACAAAAAATAATCAGGTGGAAAAAAATGTTTCTCTCTAAAATCGTCTTAGATATTTTTTTACTAGATGCCATCTATTGAGAGACCTGAAATTCTGTCAAAATATAGTTATTGCCCAGTATATCATTGGCAACTATCTGAAAATTAGTCACAAGAAATAATTAGGTGGAAAAAAATGTTTCTCTCTAAAATCGTCTTAGATATTTTTTCACTAAATGCCATCTATTTAGAGACCTGAAATTCTGTCAAAATATAGTTATCGCCCTGTATATCATTGGCAACTATCTGAAAATCCGTCACAAAAAATAATCAGGTGGAAAAAAATGTTTCTCTCTAAAATCGTCTTAGATATTTTTTCACTAGATGCCATCTATTGAGAGACCTGAAATTCTGTCAAAATATAGTTATTGCCCTGTATATCATTGGTAACGATCTGAAAATCCGTCACAAGAAATAATTAGGTGGAAAAAAATGTTTCTCTCTAAAATCGTCTTAGATATTTTTTCACTAAATGCCATCTATTTAGAGACCTGAAATTCTGTCAAAATATAGTTATCGCCCTGTATATCATTGGCAACTATCTGAAAATCCGTCACGAAAAAAATAATTGGGTGGAAAAAAATGTTTCTTTCTAAAATCGTCTTAGCTATTTTTTTACTAGATGCCATCTATTCAGAGACCTGAAATTCTGTCAAAATATAGTTATCGCCCTGTATATCATTGGCAACTATCTGAAAATCCGTCACAAAAAAAATAATTGGGTGGAAAAAAATGTTTCTTTCTAAAATCGTCTTAGCTATTTTTTTACTAGATGCCATCTATTCAGAGACCTGAAATTCTGTCAAAATATAGTTATCGCCCTGTATATCATTGGCAACTATCTGAAAATCCGTCACAAAAAAAATAATTAGGTAGAAAAAAATGTTTCTCTCTAAAATCGTCTTAGATATTTTTTCTTAGCCATATAATTTCCAAACACAATCGAAATTCACTGGTTTCACGCAGATTCCAGACTGCCAATTGTTTTTCACCAGCCATATGGGAAAAAAATTTCCACATTCAGTGATAGATACGAAAGAAAATTATTTTACATAAACTGTGATTTCATGTATGGATATAGTTCTTATCAGTATTATTGGGAAAAATGCATGCAACTCGCAAGCTGCAATTTCCAGAGGCTTGAAGTATACACTACCCACCAAGTGTAGTTTCGAGCACAAATCTTTATGAATTTCTTCTTATTCCTCTTTTACATATATATACCTTTCATGGTGATGTGCATACTTCTTAATTAAATCAAAATTCAAAGATATTCCCAGTCTGAGTTTTCCGGTCATTTACCTATGAATACAAAATGATCATGATGAACTGATGATTATTCGGGGAGGAATTGTTTCATCAGCATAAAAGTATTCTAGGATTGATATCCGCAACAACACTGCTCGCTATAACCAGTTTTATAAATTGATAACTCGATACCGAAGGACAATCACACCTGCCATTGTAATAATTGATTCGATAAGATATCAAATCAAATGGAAATGTAAAATCTTTTTCGGGAATTGGGGGAATATTTTTGCACGGAAATATCCAATAGAATTTGGCTAGGAATATCCACATATTTTCCTGAGCAGTGTAGCTGTCTGTCAGTCTATCTAGGAGGAAAAAAAATTCACAAATTACCTAATGAATCTTGACAATACTAAAAAACGTCGAATCAAGGAATTTTCTGCAATTTCAGTTCCGAAACTCAATATTTTCTGCCCTGGGTGAAAATATTCTTGATGGATTTCCAGCGTGCAATTTGACAATACTCAAAAGGTCGAGTCAACGAATTTTCTGGAATTTTTTGTTCCGAAACCCAATGATTCTGATGAGGGCGAAATATTTCCTGATGGATATCCAAATAATCCTCATACCTCCTCTTACGGTGGTGAGTTGTAATCTTTCGTTCTCAAAAATAACACTATTAGCTTCATGGTTTCCACAAAAATCGAATACATCAAACTGGTTATAGTGAGCAGTGTTGTTGCGGATATCGATGGGTCAACTTTCTCATACAGTGTCACAATAGATGGCTGGAGTCATTATTCCGAGTTAGTCAGATGAAAAATTCTGACGAAATGGAAATTTTTTGTTTATTATATTTCGTTCCATTCGTGTTGAATCGTTTTCTACACTTGCTGACTGATATATTTTTCATCGTGCATTCAAATTGATTCGTGTAGAATTCGCATGAAATTCTAAGTTCCTTGTTGAACAGTGGCAGCAAGCTCCCATTCGAGTTTTATCGAGGCGGTGAAGATTGAACATTCTATTGAAGCAACCTATTAGCAAATATCCATGAGTATTCCTAATAAGTCATTCTGGAAACTCGTCACGAACCAATTTTTTGAAACACAATTTGCTGGAATAATTGGATATAAGTGAGATGTGAAATGGGTAGTGAACATTCAACTGAAACTAAAGATTGCGATTCATTTCTGGTGGAAACTCAATTTGAAAGAATTCACTGGACATCGGGTTGGGGGTTCTATAATGAATATTCATCGAGGCTACAATTAGGAGCCTAGCAACTCCTACAAGATCAGAACGAATAAATTCCTGTGAACAAATCTGCAATATTTTGTAATGCAATTCCAAGAAAACTTGAGAAAATTTCCATTGAGGTATTGCATCTGGTAATGACAAGAGAAAATCATCTGACTGCTGAACAGTGGCGTTCAGTGATCTCCCAATCGTTAATGATGAATTTCACAAAGCATACTTTCTTCAGGCATCCTCATGAGGAGCCCTAGTAATAAACAGGGATTCTGTATAAATCATGAGAATCATCCATAAAAGTATTTCATTATTGTCTGTGTAAGCCTATATGGAATTCCATATATACAGCATGCTGGCTACTTCAAGAGGTGTATACCTGAGGAGTGGAAAAGAAAAATCATCTGGTAATGACAAGAGAAAATCATCTGACTGCTGCACAGTGGCGTTCAGTGATTGTCTCCCAATCGTTAATAATGAATTCCACACAGCATGCTGGAAATACTTTTTTCAGGCATTCTCATGGGGAGCCCAAGTAGAAGATCATACCAGGGATTCTGTATAAATCATGAGAATCATCCGTATTTCATTATTGTCTGTCAATAGATGAGCGATTCTGTATAAATCATGAGAATCATCCATTTTTCTAAAAGTATTTCATTATTGTCTGTCAATAGATGAGCTTATATGCATATATACAGCATGCTTCAAGAGGTGTATACCTGATGAGTGGAAAAAAAAATCGAATCAAGAGATCATCATCCATTCATCCAAATTTCATCAACCATAGTTTATAAAAACATAATGAATATGTTTCGAATTATAAATCTTCATGAGCGACTTCCTTCATGACAAGAGAGGAGTGAAAAAGGAAATTATACCAAGGAATTGAGAGAGAGTTCGGTATGAATCCATTTCTCCAATACAAAGTCACACAAAAATTTAATGAATTTGTTTCGACGTACCTGCAAAATCTACATTATCATGAACCTCCTCAGGCAAATCGAGAATCACAGTTTCGATAGAGATATCCTTTCGTGCGCTCCTAACGCTCGAAATATTGAACATGCCTAGAGAATTCATCCATACTGACAATGTGTAGACACAGCGAACTCTAGATCATCGAAATGAGCATTTCAAACCTAATAAGAGTAGAGATACATTATACCGAATAATTGAAAAAACAAAGATCAAACATAACTAATTCGTTTGAAGCGCAAGTTGCAATAGTAATTGCCTTCAAGTAGTAAATACCAGAGTTCCATGACAAACCTTAGTAGGGAATCATTGAAAAAAGAATTCATGGCAAATCATAGGTGCGTTCTAGGGAGTTTAAAATCATGAGAATACATAAAGCACTGGACAGAAAAATCCAAATCCATCACTATCTGTACCAGTCAGACGAACTCGACCAAGTCCTTTCATTGTTGTCAACCTCAAAATATGTCGAACAGCACATTATTCAACTATAGAACGGTGAAGCTCGGGAATTCATTGCCTTAGGAAATGATCTTTTTGTTCAGAATCCCAAGACCTCACTATTATTTCAGCAGATTCCAAATGAGAGCTGGATGTGAGTAGCATTGTTATCAAGTTTTAAATATAATTAATAAACTCGTATTGAAGCACCCTATCAGCACCCTATATCCTTAAATATCCTTGTCTTTGCCTAATCGAACAAGCAGCACATTATTGTGGAAACTTGAATTCAATATGTAGCCAATTTTCTATCTGGACACTATTGGAGTCTGCTGAAATAATTATTGAATGAGGTCTTGGGATTCTGAACAAAAAGATCATGAGTTCCAAAAAAAAACCAACGCCAATGAGTATCATTGAGTATACATAAAGCGTCGTGCTTGAAAAAAAATCCAAATATATCCATCAATACCGACATAATGTCGAACCAGCACAAAACTCGTGAGCTCTGGAATTCATTGCGAAGTTGAAAAAAAAATCCAACGGCAATGAGTATCATTGAGAATACATAAAGCACTGGACAGATGATTCCAAATCTATCCATCACTATCAATACCAGTCAGACGAACTCGACAAGTCAGCACTTCCTTTAGTTGTCAACCTCGAAATATGACGAACAGCACTTTATCAAAACTCGACTATAGAACGGTAAAGCTCTGTAATTTATTGCCTGAGTAACAAGAATTTTTGATCTCCAAAAGTAAAAAAAAACACCTACCTCCTCTCCCTATATCCTGCCTAGGTACGCACGATGTTCTTATTATAGGAATTTCGTGCGCTCCAACTGATAGAAATCATTGAAAACATCGAATCATTGAAAATCAATGTTCTAGATAATGTTGTTTAAATCAAATGGAAGTACGTAGCACAAGTTGCATAAGCAATTGCCTTCGAGGAATACTCGCAAATGGGAGAGCAAGGTGTAACGAACAGGAATTTCGTGCGATCCAACCGATAAAAAAAACATCGAATCATAGGAAATCAATGTTCTAGATAATGTTGATTTAATCAAATGGATTCGGGAGTATGTAGCACAAGTTGCATAAGCAAATGCCTTCGAGGAGTACTCGTAAATGGGAGAGCAAGGGGTAACGAACAGGAATTTCGTGCGATCCAACCGATAAAAAAAACATCGAATCATAGGAAATCAATTTTCTAGATAATGTTGATTTAATCAAATGGATTCGGAAGTATGTAGCACAAGTTGCATAAGCAATTGCCCGCCAAGTGCATTTTTATAAACTAATAACATACTTTCCATTTCTGTCGACTAGCATCCCCATTGAAGTCCGTCGACCGAGAATCTCGTGGATATGCTAATTAAGTTCCAGCCTCCGCAAAATTGTATGAACGAGTGACATCGGAATGATTTCGCAATGGTCACAGCTATTGCTTTCACTCGGTGCACTTATGCTTTCGAATGGAGCGCAGTGGCGCAACCAGAAATATGAGCAAGGTGTACTTATACTGTATGTTCGAACTCTCATAGGTAAGGAAACATGTATGAGAGAGCAAGGGGTACTCTCATAGGTAAGGAAACATATATGAGAGAGCAAGGTGTACTCTCATAGGTAAGGAAACATGTATGAGAGAGCAAGGAGTACTCTCATAGGTAAGGAAACATATATGAGAGAGCAAGGTGTACTCTCATAGGTAAGGAAACATGTATGAGAGAGCAAGGGGTACTCATATTGAAATATCAGAACTCCCATAGGTAAGGAAACATATGTATGGGAGAGCAAGGGGTACTCATTTTGTACGTTCAAAATTTCTGCACTCTCATAGGTAAGAAAGCATGTACGAGAGAGCAGCTGTGCAATCCCTTTGTTTTACTACTCACAGTTCCTCCTGATAGATATTTTCAAAAAGGATTTGTGTCAGATACCCGGTGTTTTCGAACATTTTAAGAACATCCTTTCGGAAGAGTTTTGAAAGAATAAATAATCATCAGTTTTACCAACCTTGAGAATGCCCACAAAATGACCCATCTGCCAAGTAGCGGCTTCCAGCACAACGGCGAGGTTGGGCTTTGGGAAAAGGGGGACGGGGGAGAAAACAAGAATTGGTCAGGAAATACCGATAGGAAAGATTGAACACTGAAAAGTGAAGAGGATAATAATATCATTCAAAACAAGTCAAAAGGATTGATGAGAATGTGTGATATATTTTTGAATTCAGTTTTTCATGAAGATTGCAAGAACTGAATGATATAGAGTGTTCCAGCTCTGTGAAATTACGTCACTATCACTACATCTGTTCAAGTCAACGTGGAAGCTAGATAGAAGAGTGGATAGGGGAGATGTATGAATCTGCCTATACCTGGAAGATTTACGATGGAAGGGATGTCAATGCTTCCAAATGTTGATGTCAGGTAAAGTGAGATAATGATAGTAATATTTAACCGAACAACCTGTTTCAGGAGATTCCTTAGGTATGGAAAATTTCGCTGAACATGAATTCATTGCGTAGGTACTTTACGAAACCACATGGTTCAGCTTTCCAGTTTTGCAGTCATTTCCATACAATCTTTGAGTGAAATATAACTATCAATATCGAATGATTCAGGAGTAACCTGAGTTCCATTTTCTATAAAGAGATTGATGATTGATTGGTTCATTACGTGTACATACAATAGAATCAGAAGAATCAAAATGTAATACGCGGTTTACCTAATAAATTTTGCTAGTTCAATGAATACAAAGAGTTCAGCGAGGGAAAACAGATTTATCAATACCTAATGAAAAATAACCTGCTCGATTTTGCTCGTGATTTTGTTATCAGAAGTACTCAGAATATATATCACCTGTTCAGACCAGAAATTGCCGTTACTCTGGCCTGAATTTGTATTATTTTCAATAAAAGGAAATTGACAAACCTTTCGGATTTTTTTTTATTTATTGTCAAAGTCTAAATTCACAGCTCACTCATCACAAATACAGCGTGTTGCTTAATGAAAATAACAATCAAACACATTCTTCCCCTTCAGTAATGACGCTTGGAATCATTACTCAAACTTCATTAGCAGCCTCGTCTGTCTCTTGAACTACGTCTAGTATGCAGATTTCAACGATAGGTCTTCTGTATACTCCATGTTGCGTTTTAACATCGACGATTCGAACATTGCCATCTTTGCCAGTATGAACCGATGTGATGACACCCATTGGCCAATTATTTCTGGAAAGATCGTTGTCTGCAATGACGACTATATCACCAACCTTGGCATTCTGCGTTTTCTTGAACCACTTGGCGCTTTTTGTCAAAGTCGGCAAATATTCCTTGACCCAGCGTTTTCAAAATTGTTTGACTAGGTACTCTGCTCTTCTTCATTGCTTTTTTGAGATCGAGTCAGACTTAGAGAAGATTCCAGGAATTGAAGAACCACTAGTGCAACCAATGAGAAAATGCCTCTTTGTCAGAAGTGTCCAAGGAAACGTGGGTTAATGGTCGACTGTTCACGATGTGCTCTGCCTGGAATAACGCAGTCAATAAAATCTCTTTCTTTGGTGCTTGTTCTTTGAGAATAGATTTCATAGCTATTTACATCGATTTAACCAAGCGCTCCCAGCTGCCTCCCATATGAGGACTAACTGGAGGAATGTGTGACCACTTAATGCCTTTCATGCTCAACTCTGATACAATTTGGTCTTCACAGAGTTCTTTCTCATTTCCTACCAAATTGGTGCCATTATCTGCTTAGATCTCTGACGGCCATCCTCTTCTTGCCACAAATCGTCGAATCGCCATAATTGCGCTATCTGTAGTTAGTGAATTTGCTAATTCCAAATGGACTGCCCTAACTGTTAAGCATGTAAATAGCAAACCATATCTTTTTCGTGATATCGGCCAACAGATACAGTAAGAGGACCAAAATAGTCCATACCAGTGCAAGTGAAAGGTCTAACAAATGTTTGCATTCTACAGAGTGGAAGGGGGGGCCATCACTGGAACAATAGATTTCGCTCTCACGTACTTACATTGTTGACAGGAATTCCAACAACTTCTTACGGCTCTTCTCATGTGAATTATTCAATACTTTTGTCGAAGTTCATTGGCAACGTAATCTTGGCCAGTTTGACCAGCTTGGATATGATAATGCATAATTAACAGTCGAGTATAATAGGATTTTGAGTCTAAGATAATGGGATATTTAGCATCATAATCAATATCTTCTATTCTCAGATCTACCTCTCACTCTAAGTATACCATTTTCGTCCAAACAAGGTGTTAAATTGTATAACCGACTGAATTGCTTTATTTGTAGATTTTCCTTCATAACATTTATCTCATCTTGGAAACAATGTGATTGAACTTGTCGCAGCCATGGAATTTCTGCTTTCTTTAACTCTTCTGTACTCAATTCAGACATGATGTTATCAGTATGTTCTTTCAAAATGACTTTTTTAACTTCAATGATACACAGTAGGTACCCATGCTGTCGATCTAATTTATTCATACCAGGATGAAAATCGTGAAATGTCAGGTAAAATTTCCGATGAATTCTCAGAATTTTCGATTGTAACTGCCAAAATTTAATCTTTTTTCATTTCCAAAATTTCTTCAGAAGATTCGATATTCAAGATTTTTATTTCCAACCATTACTCCTCTTTATGTTTCAGAAATTCCGGTCCAAAAAGCCAACGAGTGTTTTCTTTCATGTCGAAATGAATATTGTCTCTTGTAGCTTCATCTGCTACATTTTCTTTTGTTGAAATCCAGTTCCAATCCGATACGTCTGTCGTTTCTTCAATTTCGCCTACTGTATGAGCTACAAATGGATGATATTTCCTCAAATCAGCATTTAACCATTTTATAACTCACAAAGAGAGAAACTCAAAGTCATTACCACAACTAGTTCATAAAATGAACGACAATGGTAGATAACGAGAGGAAAACAACTACTTTCCTGGCTATATGCCACGCAGAACATTGCATTACATCCTCCCGAAACCCATGCGATAGTTCGTATAAACGAATAAAATCGCGTGTTTCCTTCCTAAACGCTGAGCTGCGTTTAAGTGGTTCAGGAACGCTGACTACCTGCAGAGCGGTTTCGAGCTCTTGGCTCTCATCAGTACAGGGCTGTCCCAGATAGCTTCTTGACCGCTATCTGGTGCGAACCTGACCCAACGTAAACGCATCTCAGCATTTATACCATACGAGGCGTTCGACGTCTGCGAAATGAAAACGCGAACGCCGAACGCCCATTGGCAAGGAAAGAAACACTACAAAACAAAATCCCATTTCAGGTGAAATGGAAGTGGCTGGTTGCCCGACTGGCGTGTTTTCAACTAGGGAAAAAGCCAAATACTCAAAGTGGAATGCATTGGTTACAAAGAGAGAAACTCAAAGTCATTACCACAACTTTGAGTTTCTGCATTCCACTTTGAGTATTTGGCTTTTTCCCCATTTTATAACTGTCTTAGAGTCCGTCCAGAAATAGGTTTTGTTTATTTTGATGGAATGCATGTCTGCTATCGCTTTTGATACACTCTAAAACTGCTGCTTGCAACTTAAGTTGTGGGATAGATATCGGTTTCAGTGGTGCAACTCAACATTTAGCCATGATGAAGCTTGTCTCTATAGAGCTGCCTATCTTGACACGCCAATAAGCTACTGAACAATAGGCTTGAGAACTTGCATCACAGAAAATGTGTAGTTGTATGTCATCCGACTTAGCCATATTATTTATGTAACATCTGCCCACTATGAACTGCGAGCATTCCATTATCTCACCAATCCAAATAAACAATTTTCTGTTAATTCTGTCTTCTAATTCATCATCCCAGCGTATGCCTTATCTCCAAATATCTTGCATCAAAATTCTGGCCTGTACCGTATAATTCGATAGAAACCCAAGTGGATCAAAAATGCTCATAACCGTTTTTAGAACATATCTTTTTGTGCTCCTCCGTATTCCCTCCAGAACTTCCTTGATATGTTCAAATTTTACATTGATAATGAAATTATCCGTATTAGGATCCCAAAACATTCCGAGTACACGTTCAACTGGAAGACTTTCCAGGTCTATATCTTTCATTCTACCTGCCCGTAGTTCTTGAGGAATTTGGGAGTGGCACATCCAGTTCCTTATGACAAAGCTTCCACGCTTATGGACTTCGATGACTTAAGCTATAATTTTTGATGTACTTGAAATATCATCAGCACCACCCAGGTAGTCGTCAACATAATGTTGTTTCAGTATTGCTTCTACCGCCTCGGGAAATTCTTTCTTGAATTCTAAAGCATTCTTTTTCACGATGAATTGAGCTGAAACTGGTGAAGATGATGCTCCAAAAATCGAAGTGATCATTTCATACTCATTCACAGGTCCATCAAAATCTCTACCTCTGAATAAAAATCTTTGTGCAGGTCTATCTTATTGACGTATTCGTACTCTGTGAAACATATCCATGATATCAGCTGAAAAACCAATGTTTCTTTGTCGAAATTTACACAAAACACTAATAAGATAATTCAAAAGAACAGGTCCTTTCGATAAAACATTATTAAAACTTATATTATCAACTTTGGCAGCCGCATCAAATACAAGTCTGAATTCACCTGGTTTTCTGGGGTTGACGACTGCAAAGTGCGGTAAGTACCATTTCCTTACGGTTTCTACGCTTACTTCTTCAGATGATAATTTCCTTGCGAATCCTTTCTCTTCATACTCCTCTATTGTTCTACAATATTCTTCGGCATATTTCGGGTCTTTGATCATCTCCTTTTCTATAATTTTTAGTCTACTGAAAGCGAAGCCTTTTGAATATGGTAAACTTAAATTGTCTTCTTTCCATAACAAGCCTACTTCCCATTTATTTTCGTCACCTACTACTCTTTTCGATGTTTCCTCTAGAATCTTAAGAGCTCTCATATTTCCTTTAGACTCAAACTTCACTTTTTGTAGTTGAACACCCAAATTTTCAACTTTAAATGTTTGCTTGTTTAGTTCATGTAATACTTCATCTTGACGAGTCATGTGGAAAACGAAATTTCCATCAATTCTTCCACGAAATGATGTATTATTGTATGAACTACCCTGCCCAACTTTGTTCGAGGCAGAATGGGACCATTTTTATTTCCTTCAAAAATCTCTCTTGCTATACTAAGATCAATATTGTCCTGGCCAATTAGGAAGCAAGGTTTCCAATTTGTAATGGAAGAGATATTCTTGATCGGTAAATATTTCTATGCTTCTGGCAATTTTTTCATGTCTATTGACTGTACTGGCAAATCTAAATTTTGGGTTGTTTTAACATTTTTCATGAAATACATTTCTGATTCATGTTCATCCCGTATGCCAAATTCCACAGTTTGTGGATAAGGCTCTCCGTTTGTTGCAGAATTAGTCCAACGCAGTCTGAGTTTTTCTATTGAGCCTGAAATTTTGATACTTGAAGCAATTTCTTGGTCTAACAAAGTGACTGTGTAAGCTTCATCAAAAAGAGCATAAATGTGACATTCTCCTTTTGGACCCATCAATATCACTGGTGCAATACATAACAAAATTCCTAATCTACATTGTTACTGTGATTATTGTCCGATTCTCCCAAATAATTAGAATTACTCTCTGTGGAATTCTCAGGAGCTACGTTACTAGGAAAAATACTGTGCAGCAAATGATGATGATAGCGTTGAAAACCATCTTTTCCACACTGCTTCTTCTTCCTGCAGTATTTTACTGGGTGTCTGGAACCCATACAGCTGAAACAAAGTTTATTTTTTTCTGACCCATTCCCATTTCTTCTCTATATCCAAACTTTCAAGGAAATTGCATTTTTCAGTTTGATGGTTCTTTTTCTTGCAATATAAACAATTCTTTGTTTTTTCTTTACTTCCTGATGTTGCGCAGACGTATTCATTTTTCTTATCATTATTATCCATAGTAGTAGTAGTAATCGAACAAATAGTATCACCTACTTCGTTTATCCATTCTGAGAAATATAAGACTGTGATATCTCTTTTGGATTTACTTAAAATACTAACCGTTTTTCACCAGTCATACTTCAAATTAGTTGGTAATTTAGTAACAAAATCATTCAAAAGTTGAGGATTGCATAAATAAGCATCTCCTTCCAAACTTTTGACAGTTATAGCAAGATTCTGTACTGCACTTGGAAAATCTAAGAGGTATTCTAGCCTATCATCTCTTGAATTTGGTATTTTCCTTACGGATGCAATTAAATCTTGAATAATGATCTGTGGCTTACCAAATCTCCGTTTCTTATATCTATTATTTTTTTCCACATCTGAAGTGGAATTCAATAGAGCTTGAACACTCTCTTTTGCTTTACCACGTGAACATTTTTGTAGACGTACAATATTTTCTCTGTCACTCAATCCACATACTTTGGTTGATTCCCCATACTGATTGATGGAATGAAGCCAATCTCCAGGATCTCCACTGAAACTTGGAAGCTCTTTACTGACAGATTGACGTGCCAAAAGCTTTTCCAAATGACTGGAATCATTACAATGTTTCCTTTCGCTTCCTATTTTATATTCTGCCCTCTCTTCATCAACCACATGCAAACATTTACTAGATCTACCACCTACCTCAGATACTATACCTACTGTTGGTCCATCAAGTCCAGGTGATCCATCACATCTGCATCGCTCGGTATCATATGGACCCATTTCTGCACATCTTTCTGCTTTCCACTGCTTCTGCTCACCAATTCCACTTCGAACTCTCCTCCGCTTGATGATGAATCGTCGCAGTCCTGCAGTTCTTCTCTGCCTTTTTCAGCTCCAACTCTTTCAGAATGATTCTCTTGTCCATTTCAACTAGACGTCTTTCTGATTATAATTCTGCTTGAAGTTGTTTTCGCCGAAACTCGCTATTCCTTGATGCTTTTGATGCTTTCGATTTGGTATGTCTGGATTTATTTCTGCTGTTTCCTATTTCTACTGGTATTCTCGTGATGATATCTCTAGTTGCGCCTTGATGTACTTGTAATCGAGTGGTTTCAACTTTATCTTGCCTTTCAGAACATACCCCACTTCTCGAAGGACCATATGTTCAGACCGGAAATTGCCGTTACTTTTTTCCTGAATTTGTATTATGTTCAATAAAAGGAAATTGACAAACCTTTCAGAAAAAAATTTTATTCAATTTGTGATTACATTCATGTCAAATGAGGTAGTAATTCATCGACACTGCGGGTTTCACACATAGATATCTACTTTGGCATCAAGCCAAATGGCAAAATTCACACTGTATGAGCAATGGGTTTTCACAAAATGTTATTTCTGTTTACCCGTATTTCGATCAGTAGAAAGTATTATTCCAGATAATAGACATATCGACAAAATGGGCTTCAAATTATTACTTCCGAAGGTCATGTTATTTCCGTGGTAATAAGGTCAAAGGTCGAACGAATAAATGTGTCCTCGACTAACTCGATTCGACTCCGATGGCATGCAATACCCACCTATATGGTTGATTGCGATGGCTTATTCTGAACATTTTTTCTTCACTGTGAATTTTTATGAATGATCAGAAGTCGACCTCAAGATATAAGTCCACTGCTTTTTATACCAACCTTCATGAAATTTTTTATAAAGTGGCAGTAGAAGGTGGTAGATATCAAGGAGGAACTGGGTTCAAGTTTGAGTTTATTTACCCATAATAATGAAATTCACAACAATAATACACAATATTCAGCAATAAAGGGTGAATTGGTCGGGGTTCAACTAGGTTGATATTTCACCACGCCATGAACAATAAAAATTGTATTATACTTATAGTGGTATATAGATGATACATCTGGAGGTGATAAAGAAGAAACTATATGCTATTAGAACTTAGAAACTTAGCAATCACTTGTGGCTTGAATCCTGGATTTCATCATATGAAGCAATTTTCAGTCAAAGAACGCGTATTCATTGTGAAAGTAAATGCCGTACTCATTCACGTTGGCTTATGGAAATAACGTATTTGTTATCTAACATTTTCAAGAAAGAATGTTATCATGCCAAAGTTACAGAGGAGGGCCACTTGTCGAATATTATTTTTGGATCATCATCTGCACCTACTTACTCAAAAAAATATTGATATTATAATATGTATGTATATTTGATGTTTCCAATTGTTGTTATATATATTGACATTTAGAGTAATATGTTCCCAATAAGCTTTACTTTCGCATTCAATAGCCGACTTCGTGTGATTTCTAAGTGTTATATAGTTATCCCAATCCTCGACTCGTCCGGTCCTTCTGAACTTATTCCGAGCCCTGCATCTCCATGGTGATCCATGGAGAGGGTTTGTTGAAGCTTCTAGTGAGATATGGTGCAAGTTTATCGAATAGGATGTGTATGTGGGAATGGAAGTAATCGGTATCCTCATCATGAATATATACATATGTTGTATGTAGAAAGTGCTATACTCCTGAGCAATACCATCTCGAGCCATAACCTCAAGAACCTGATACTCGAACCAATAAGACTCAGTCAGACCAGCGCCAAAGCTTCATGCTCTGAATCTATTCTTGTCAATAACGTACTAGTCAGCGATGCCTAAGACATTTCTGATCCCTGTCATGTATCCTGTTTGGTTGGAACTGGTTACGACTCCTCAGCACCTAATCTACGTATATTTCGAAATTTAAAAACCTTCCATGTTGACTATTTTTCTATTGATCTGACTCGCACTGTTTTCTCTTCGATATACCGCCTTGGAAATATCGACTCTAGAGTTGGATGCTTCAACAACATACTCACAGCCTTATATGACTATCATGTACCTTTTTGAAAGTGTGATAGTAAATAGACCAGCAGCAACCTGGATAACTGATGTAATTGAAATGATGATATTATTTCGAGATAGAGCTTTAATTAAATTCAAGCGTTGTACTGAGCTGGAGCGCGATTGGAATTACTATCGAGATCTCAGGAACCAAACTGAATATGCAATAATTCGTGAAAAAAAAACGTACATCCAATTTAGAACGATAAATTGTGGAAACAACAGTAGGTCACTATGAAGAGAACTAGACGAAATGAGTACTCACTCTAAACACAAACACAAATCTATCCCTGAACATTTGAAAAATGCTTCCAACAACCATGATTTGCCACTATGAGTGAAACTATTAGTATTTTATGTGTTTTATTTGAAATCCTTGAAACCCCATTTATGCACGAATGGAGGGCTACTTAGAAGATTATCGTATCTTACCTCCGCACCAATCAGGATTCAGAACTCATTATTGCTGTAATACAGCACCGGACAGATGATATTCTCAAACAGTTGGATGACAAAATGTTGGTGATACTTGTATTTCTAGACTATACTTAAACTTTTGATAGAACCAAACATGACCTATTAGTAGCCATACTACATTATATTGGATTCAGTGATTCATTCGTTATGTTTTTCAAAAATTACCTTCACAACCGTTTTCAAGCTATCGAAGTCGATAACCAACCGTTCGATTTCGTTCTATAGTTATTTATTATACAAGGCAAAAAAGTAGTAGATTTTAGCTCCAGGTTGTGTTGTCTCCCGACGCGTAGCAGAGGGAGACAAAAAACCGTGAGCTAAAATCTAATATTTTTCCCGTGTATAATACACAATTTTTTTCTGTGACAGAAGAAAGGACGAATCAATATTGAGAAGATATTACATTATTTTGAAATCTGAAAATTATCGACGTGAAATTTTAAGTTTTTGAACAGTATAGGGACACCTGCGTTGTAGGCATCTTCATCATTTTTTTGAAATAATCAAATATCCGATATCACTTCTGTCAGTCTAATTCTGTGATTTGATTTCAAAAAATTGCGAATTTAGTGGTTGTTTAGTAATATACGTAAACGCGAAGTCGAATGGGAGCAAAAAGGACTTGCAGTTCTTTCTCGGAGACAGGAAAAAAATATTTATGTAAAGTGACATTTCATAACCTTCCAACAGAGATGAAATGCCGAACTTTTTTCCCGTCACAGATAGAAATGTTTTTTTATGATCTGGTTCCCACGAAAAAGGATATCCTGTAATGTTCAGGGAACATCGTGAGAACCAAGGGAAATGAGGTAGGAATTGGTCTTCTCCTTGAATTTCTGAAGGTAATATGCCTCGGGGAACACCTCCCTTGGCAATGTGTTCCAGAGCCTCGCGCTGTTCGTTGGATGGACGAGTCTTTGGAAAGAGATTTTCTGCCAAAGTGACCACGAAGGGGTGCGAAGCCTCAACTCGGCGGGTTAATCTCGCGGGGACTGCCAAAGGAGGACAATTGTTGATATTTCAGAAGAGCATCGTCCATGGAAATATCTATAAAATAGAGCCAGATCGCCAACTTTTCTACGGTGTTCCAGAAAAGTGAGTGAGTTTGTGAGCAAGGCATCACCCACGAGACGAATTGCATTTTTCTGGACAGTATCCAACAGTTTCAGGGTATGTTTGGGTGCTGCACTTGAAATATGGGACCAGTTTTCCAGGACAGGTCGAATCTGTGCCTTATAGATCATATGCAGCTGACTGAAAGTGAAATAGTTCCTGGTCCGAAACAGAAAACCAAGTTATTGGGATGCACTTTAAGCAATTGATATCACGTGATTCTCCCAAGAAAGGTTATTGCTGATAGTAATACCAAGCATCGAAATGGATGTCTTCAAAGTTATGGTTACTCCTGACAAGCTCATGTTGGGCACAGTGAGATCGGCTTTCCTAAAGAAAAGGCATCTTCTCTCTCTGTTTGCATTGAAATCTACCAATTTATTGGATTCCCATTCAAGAATTGTTGCCAAGTCCATATTTATGTTGTCAACATTCCTTTCTCATTCGTTTCTGATTTGCCTGGCTGGTATTGGAGCCCTGAAAGAGAAGGCGCCATCCGCAAAGCTGTATACTAGACATGAAGTTGAAGTCCAACTAAATCGTTGGTATGGAGTGCATTTATGATAAGAGAGTCAAATGAAACTCCGTCGACTTCTACATGGAGATACCTGTTCGAGAAAAAACCAGTTGTTGCAGACCACATAGCTGGGGATACAAGCCATAAGATGGAAGCTTGGCGAGGAGTCCGTGGTGCCAGACTCGATCGCATGCCTTGGAGATATCAATAAGTGCCACAGCTAAGGTTTCACCATGCCTCATAGATCAATTCTAGGGCCAGTATACTCTTCATTATATATACTATTGATTTACACTCAACTAGAAGCAACTTAGACCTTTCAGTTCAGCATATAGACGAAGATCTAACTGCTTTAGTTGACAACAGATTATGTATTTTTATCAATCCATCAAAATCGCACGCCATCCTATCTACCAGAAACAAAGACATTCAAAATAGGTGCTTACCATTAGGTGATATTAATCAACCTTCGAATTCATGAAGAACTTATACCTTCACTAATACCGTTAAATGTTTCAGGAACGTATTGTGTTCACTGAGATTTAGATGCAGTAAAATTTCATGTTTCCATCACCTCACTACATCAATCCATTTACAGCACTGTTGAGTAGGTATACCTACCACAATTATATAGGCCTATATTTCGGTGAACTGCAATGTCAATTGTATCTCGAGCAGTGAAGTAGCGAAGTCTCAATCTCTCAATATATTACATATCAAACAACCTAGATCATCATGGTCTCGAGAATGTTTCATAAATGTTCAAGAGTATATGAGTGAAATGTTTCATATTTCTCAGTATTTCAAAAACGTTTCACAAACACAAAATGGGTTCCTCCTCAGATCAACTTTTGACGTTATATCAGGGGTTTTGATGATTTTAGACGTGACAGTAAGTATTTGTTGGTAGTTCAACTTCCAGATTATAGATAGATATTCATGATATTTAGATAGATTCAGATATATTAGATGATTTCAGATTCAGACTAGATTATTATGAAATGTTTTTCCAAGTTTTCCCGATTCAATTTGGACTTGTCAAGAATATCGATTTTCAGTTGATTATTTATTATTATCAGTTCTGGGCGTACTTCATCATCAGATCTTTTACCCAGTTTATAAAAAATATCTCTGAAATCAGAATTTCAACATTCGATCTTCACGATATTAGTGAATAGGCTCAAAATATCATCTCTACCAAATCATGATTTGACTTCGGGGTGTAATTTCTTCTGTTGTCGTTCTAGACTCAAAATGATCTTCCACAACTTGCCAATATCAGCTTTCAATTCTAATTTTTTGCAGTTAGCTTCTTGATTTCAGTGGGAAAATCAGTACGTGATGCCTTTATTTTTTGTTTGATTTATTTATTCTCAGCCTGAATCAATCTGTCTCAATCATCAATGGTAGTTGACGTCACACGTTAAACTAGAATTTTTCACAACGAGTTCAATCTTTGATCACCTAAATTGTAGGAAGTCATTCACACAGGTGAACATAAAGAGATGGGGAATTTTTTGGGTTCCTTCATCAGCAGATTCGTTTTTAGGCGATGATAGGTTTTTGTGTACTCACACATTAAGTCTATGATATGTTTTCTGAGATGTTTCAATTGATTGATACACGCCGATTCTGAGAATCAATGAAATTTCTCCAATTTCCTAAAACCGACCAATCACCAGGCATTTGTAGTGATGAAAAGCTACCCTGCTCTCCCAATAACCAATAAATATATATATACCTTCTCATTTGCTTCTCTTCTGGTTCTCTTGCTGATCTCCTAGTGCTCTTATATTTCATTCAAAGCCAGTGTAAAGTATTAAAGTGATTTCGTGTTGCACATGTGAGTTCGTATAATATGTATCACCATTATTATTCATCTTGTTTATAGATTCATTCCATTCCTGTTGTTTTTCATACCGATACGTGTTTTTTTTGTGATTGTATATTTCACATTTCTTTCTCTGTTGTAATTGTTTTCAGTTCCGCATAGTTCCAATGATTTATTCAATGATTTTCAATATTTTCATTTGTCGAATTGCTTTTTATTATTGTTTGACGGCTGACACTGACATAGCCAGCTGTCAATTTGTTTTGCTTCTTCTTCTTGTCAGTTGTGGTCTGTGGTAGTCTGTGGGTCATGAAATTCTGACATGAATTAAAAAAGGTAATCAAACTCATTTGAATAACTGTTTCGAATATAAGAAAATTGAAGGAAAAGGAGAGATAAATGAAAATTGAATCTGTTCAATTCGTTTGGAACTGTGTTTCCGATTCTCCAAGTGAAGTTAATGAAATAATGTGAATAAATAATTTTCCAGGCCTATCCTAAATATACCAGAGACGACGGTTTTAGACCAAGATATGTGCTGTGATTAATGTAATTATCCAGTATGAAGGAAGCAATCAGTATTCCAGGCTGAACCCGGGGTTTGTAATCAAAGCCTACATTCCCTTGGCTTCTCGATTCCAGGTCGATTCAATAACATTGACCCCTGGTTTATACTTATACTATAGGTTCCGAGGTAGGTATACTTCCTGAACCTGTCTCCACTCTTGATACCTAGGCCTCCTAATAAACTGAGTTTATAGAAACAGGTGGAGTAGATCACAACTTATCTTCACCGTTGGGTAATTTTGATGATTTCTCAAGTTGGTTGGGATAATATATATCTTTGTAGAGTGAAATGAATTACGTGTGTCGCGCTAAACTTATGAAAACGAACTTTCGGAATTTCTTTTTCTGTGACTGAAATGATATAGGTACGTGTGTCGCGCTGAACTTATAGGAACGAACTCTCGGAACTTCTTTCTCGGTGAAGCTCATTGAGCATGATATGGAAATATTGAACGTGAATGTGTTATAATCATTTGAAATTACCAAATTCAACCTGGTATCGTTCGTTAATAATAATCCCTGACCGATTATGTAATATAATACAGTATGTTCCATTTGGAAATCGGAAGAAGCCATTCCCAGGCAACCGGAACACGAAAATAAATTCCTGAAATGTGTGAAAGGGTATCTACTGAGCATATTCGATGTTCAGGAATATAGCTAGGATGAGGACATCAACATTGAGCTTATCGAATATCTGGAAAGCTCAAGAATCATGGATGATAGACAATATGGCCTTCGCCACCGAAGATCAACTGGAGATCTACTTGCCTACGTCACCCATATATGACAAGCTTCATTAGAAGAACATGGCGTTAGACATATCGAAAGCATTCGACCGTGTTTAGCACCAAGGACTCCTTCAGAAATTACCATCATACGGTTCACTACCCTAGATATGCCATATCTCATCGAGTTTTCTTCCAGGCAGATCACTTCACGTGGTGGTGGACAGTGTATCGTCTGATACTGATGCCATCAGATCCGGCGTTCCACAATAGGATCAATTGTGGCACCAACATTGTTCCTACCTCATATCAATGATATGTTGGGAGCGACCAATTGCCCTATCCACAGTTTTGCAGATGATAGTACCCTCCTTACTGCGTACTCTTCCAGAATTTTCATTTGTTTTCAGAAAACTCACATCGACGGCAAGTCATTGCTGTCAATGAAGATCTTGCTGAAGTCACAGGAAGAGAAAAAGCATGCCTGTATTCCCTCCAGAAAGGCGGCACTCAGTATATAAGCCTGATATAACAATGTCTGATACCAGCATTACTACCAAGTCAACTATGTATATGCTCAGTGTCTCCATCAGCAATACTTTTTCATGGGATATGCATGTCAGATTCATCGCGAGAGCTGCTTCACAAAAACTCGGATTTTTATTCCGTGCCAAAAGCTACTTCACAACTTATCATGATTTACAAAGCACAGATACGACCTGTCCTGAAATACTTTCTTTATTTATCAGGATCAGTACCCAAACATACTTTAATTCCTTCCAGAGAAGAACAATTTGCCTGGTGGGTGATGCCACACTCACTAATACTTTGACATCGTTAGAACATCGTAAAATGGTCGGCGACCTTTCCTGCTATAATTCCACGACTAGCAATACCAGCCAGACGAACTCGACAAGCGCAGTCAGCATATCCTTACGTTGCCCACCTCGAAATATGTCCCTAGGTCCGCACGATGTTTTCCGAACATTATAGGGATTTCCTTTAGTGCGCACCAAGCAATGAAAAAAGACTGTATGTATATCACCCGCCGGTATGGTAGGCATACCAAGAGAAAACAATCAATACACCCTCTACATCACAGCCCACGATATCATGTGTGCCTCTTTTCACGTTTCGTTGATGATAATTGATAATACAGCCAGAGTAATGATAGCAGGTCACTTTTAAGTTGGGCCAACTTTACTTTAATGCAGCATACCTACTGCCTTTGGCAAAGATGATCGACGCCCGATTTCTCCACTTATTGTTTTCAAGAAATCGCTAGATGTATGCTATATGCAGATTTTGGGAACTCGGCGCCTGAGGTATAGATAGAATCAACCATTAATATAACCTATCTTTGCAGTCATCGCACTCAAAACTAGTTCTGCTCTACACGCAAGCAGCCGCTACTTATTCTCCGGAAACTTCTTGCTGGTGACTATTTTTTCATTCCCTTGAATATCTAATAACCATCAAGATGAGTGGGATTAAATGTTGAGAATTATATAGAGAAAATCTGGTCGATGCAAATTAATTTGCATATCAGTGTTTTTATTACAGTGTTTCTCAAATATCTCCGTACTTCGTGGGGCGAATATACGATATATTTTTTTTTTGCAATTGCATTACCTCGTTGGTCCCAGCACTGGGACCAAACGCCCCATAAGTCGAAACTTGTGCGGGGTTAGGTAAGCATACAAACACAAACATCCATGGCCTAACTAGGATTCGAACCTATGTTTCGGTGGGAGTCCCCATACGAACTCAGCGCCTTCACGCTCTCGACCACCGAGCCGCCGGTAATTATGGTAATCGAGAGAATCCAATTTATGTTATATATCATTCCCGAACAAGAGATACCGAAAGCATATAACATCAAATCGAATACCTACCAAATAACTGTTCGATGTCGCATCGCGTTCAATTTTCTCGTAAAATTTTCAGCGCTTTGAATTTAATCACTACCTACCTCATTCAAATCATTCCCATAAAGTTCTAATGAATGCGGTATGTTGTATTATAGGGTGTCTCAGAATGACGATCGTATACTCCGGAAGGTAATTCTGCGAATGAAAATAAGAAAATTTATTTCTATCAACATGTGTCCGAAAATGCTTCCTAAGGGCGCTTCAGCCCTTTGGTAGGTTCTTGAATGCAGATTTCTCCAAGTATCCTTGTTATTATTGATTCTAGAATCACGAAATACGGTACCTAAGAGTGATTCGATTTCACAAATCGTTTAGTGGTACGGAAAACTTGATTTAATAACAAGGTGTGGAACTCGTAACCGATGCTTTAAAAATGCCTCTGGTTTTTCTTCTCAAGATTTCTCTCATTTCTGCTACCAGATTATGATTTTCCGAACACTTCCACATAAAGAAAGTATTTTTGTTAGAATACCGTCAAACCAGGCCGTTTCCAAGAGAAGCATCCCTCTTCAATTTGATGTCAAGAAAGAATCAACTAGAGACGTTTGTGAAATTTAGTCAACTTTATTTGGGGATATTTCATCAACATCACGATTAACTCTAATGAATTGTGTGAATTTTTTCGGACATCACAATGAACAGTTAGGTACACTTTTCTTGATAACGGTTCTTTTCACGGCATTCTAACAGACATACCTTCTTTATGTAAAAGTATTTGGAGAATCATATTCTGGTAAGTCGAAATGAGATGAATCTTGAAACAGAAAATTTGGGACATTTTTATAGCATCGGTTACGGGTTTCGCACCTCCCTGTATAATGAATCAATTTTAAGGAGGATAGGGAAAGGAGGTAGGTATTGGAATTTTTTTTGAACTTCTGGAGATTATATGTTGTTGGGAATACTTCCTCAGGCAATGAGTTCCAGATCCTAGCCGTTCTATGGATGAAGGAGTTTTGATAAAGTGCTGTTCGAAATATTTCGAGGTTGACAATGAAAGGATGTGCTGACTGGGCTTGTCTAGTTCGTCTGACTGGTATTGCTAGTGAAGGGATGATAGCAGAGATTTCCGAAGAACATTTCCCGTGGAAGTATCGATAAAAAAGTGAAAGGTCGCCGACCTTCCTACGGTGTTCCAATGATGTCAAAGAGTGAGTGAGTGTGGCGTCACCCACCAGGCGAATGGCTCTTCTCTAGATGGAATTTAAGAGCATCATCGTATGTTTTGGTGCTGAACCCCATAAGTGGGAACAATTTTTGTGAAGCAGCTTTTGCGATGGATCTGACATGATTATCTCATGAAAGAATGGGTGGGCTTGGTGGGGATGGTGGTGCCAGACATTACAATATCGGGCATATTGAGTTCCGCCTTTCTAGAGAAAATACAGGCTTGAGTTTTGGTGGCGTTGAATTCAACTAGGTTGTTGGTTTCCCAGGCTATGATTTCAGCAAGGTCTTCATTGACAGCATTGACCTGCCTGCGCCGTGGGTTCTTAGTTTCCTGGGAATGAATGGGAATTCCGGAAGAAAACGCAGTATGGCGAGGGTACTATCATTTGCAAAGCTGTGGATGGGGCAAGTTGTTACTCCCAACAGATCATTGATATGAAAAAGAAATAATGTTGGTGCCCAAATTGATCCTTGTGGAACGCCGGAATTGATGCCGATGGTATCAGACGATACACCGTCCACCACCACGTGAAGCGATCTGCCTGAAAGAAAACTCGATAAGAGATGGCATCGCTGAGGTGGTGAGCCGTATGATGGTAGTTTGTGGAGGAGTCCTTCGTGCCGAACACGGTCGAATGCTTTCGATATGTCCAACGCGACAGCTAGAGATTCCCCGTGTTCTTCTAATGAAGCTTGCCATAAATGGGTGACGTAGGCAAGTAGATCTCCAGTAGATCTTCGGTGGCGAAAGCCGTATTGTCTATCATTGATGATTCCTGAGCTCTCCAGATATTTGATAAGCTCAATATTGATGGCTTTCTCCATCACTTTGGAGTTTACTGATAACAGGGCAATGAGCCTGTAGTTGTTGGGCAGGTTCTTGTTTCCTTTTTTGGGGATTGGTTGGACTCTAGCTGTCTTCCAGCACGATGGAAAAATACCCGACCTGCACCAGACGGTAATAGACGGTATAAAGAATAGAATGGAATTATATTTGACCAGTTCTAATGTTTTTGGCAAGTCACTGGAAGTACAAACATACATACAACATTCTCACAAATATAAAATATAAATTTTGCTGTTTTCGAAATGTAATCAACACAAATTATAGAGAAGTGGGAGCAGTGTTCATACTTTATCTGAGAATATTCCTCAAATCCTCAATACTTTCACCCAATCAAAGGGTTCGAAACTTTAACGATGGAAACTTGTTTTTTGATAGACATTCAATCGCAGATTCGTAAATAGGTTTTCTCCATTCAGAATTTTTTTTCACGTCCTATATGATGAATAACATGTTTCATTCATCCAAAAACATATTCCCAAGAACTGATGATCCCGAATAATTGGAAAAATCCAATACAAATCTCCTCTCTCTACCATCCCTGGGTACGCATGACGTTCTTCGAACATTATAAGTGCGCTACAAGAGATAAAAAAATGACCATACCAAATACCGCATGTCCGTCATTATATTGCCGTAGGTATTTATTATATTTTCATTACTTTATCGGGTGAGAATCTCAACAATCAATAAGTTAAAGTGCTCAAAAAATTAGGTGGACCACTGACATTTTTGCCAATCATGGATTCGCCCTATCTTTTCGAAAAATTAATGGATTCTCAATAATCGCAATTCATTGCTCGATAGCTGCGTACTTCTTCTTCAAGATTCAATGTTCAAAACACATCGAAATTTCTTAGTCATGACACTCCAAGGGTTTGAAAAAGGTGTGACAGAAATGAATATGTTTGAGTGCCCCCTATTCCACAAAATTCTTGTTATTTTTGCACAAATCCATTAAACACATCTTAGGAAGTGAATTCATATTGCTTCGAAATCAGGAACAACTTCAACAAGAAAACAATTCCCTTCTTCAAGAAAAATGTTCAGAGTTTGGTGATATCGCTTCTTCAGTTCAATGCTGCCATAACCAAATGCTATTGAAAACAATAATTCTTCATTTGGATTAACTGCCCTGGTCAATATCTGGGGACAATTTCGTGATTCTCAATTCAAGGAGGCGTGAGGGGGTTATTTTGACCTATACGAACAATAACTAAGTTACAGTGATTTTTAGAGTTTGATGAGTTGGCATTATATCTAGAAATCCCTCATTCATAAGTTTGTTCATCACATAATCGGAAATGCCACAAAAATCTCGTTTTTGAGTAATCAATTCCCATCTTTTGACAACTATCATTATTCTTGCACAATATTGACTATTACACTCAACAATGAGCGATGACTGATGAGGAATTATTGTCATAAGGAACCTAAATTAATTTTTGCAACACTTCTCACGCTTCTTTCACGTAAATAATGTGTCCATGCGTTGTTTGAAATTGATGAATTTCACAGCTTATTTCAAACGAACCGTCATGGCCGCCATTTGGTAATACCGTAATACGTAATTTAAAATCAATTTTGCCCCAAAAACAATTGAGTACTTATTACTCTTTAGTGTATCCACATTTGAAATACTTGACAATCTTCTGGGGTTCAGCAGTCGATATAAATCGTATATTTATACTTCAAAAAAGAATTATTAGACTCACCTTTGGTATAAAACCCCTAGACTCATGTCGCTCATTATTCCAATCAAACAATATAATGTCTGTCTACAATATATTGATATTAGAAGCATCTCTATTTGTAAAAAGTAATATATCTTTGTTTCCACCTAACAATAGCATTCATAACCACAACACAAGGAACGCTTGTAATATACATATCAGGAATTTTAATCTAACAACTTTTAAAAAAGGTCCTGTATTTGTCTGCAGCACTATTTACAACAAAATTCCACCAGATTTAAAAAATGTTGATAATGTAAGTCAATTCAAAAAATTGTTGATAAAATACCTTAGAAATTTCATTTTATTCTATAGAGGAATACCTACAATCATAAATATATTGCAGGAATTAATATTGAAATTTCCTTTTCCTCACAAACTGATGTATGTATGTATGTAATATTCTCATTTATATATATGATTGTTAATACTATGGCTGTGACTTTTCACTTCCTGTTAAAGGTTATACGTGAATAAAGATTATCTATCTATCTAATACGTAGAATAAATGGTGACGTCAGTTTTTATGCTGTTTAGTTATTGGTCAGATAATCTGCCATTTCCACCCATGAAGCATGGTTGTCAAGTGACCAATTATAATCAAGTTAGCAAAGAGATGTTGGAGTCCTGTCGTTGAATAAAACATGATAGGAGGAACCCATGATATTTAAGTTCATTCTTTGATTTTTCGAGCAACCAACATGTCGAAATATTTCTTATTCCCAATACCAAAAATGCTGAGAACTGACAAGATCACGCCCACAATTCGTGCGCTGTTGTCACGTTCACCGATCCGAATGTCCTCTAGTGTGAATTAATTTAATTATTTACACAAATTTATTATAAGCAATAAACTACAAATCATTAGGGAACATTTTGAGACAATTGATTTTTTATCGCTAATTAGGAATGTTACCAATACTTGATTGTAAATTTACGAATCATTGAATAACTATTATTTCTGAAGTTCTCAATCGTATTTCAACACATGGCAACTATGCGATGGTCTGCCCCTACTAACGAAATCGTGGCGTCAGTTTTTACTGGCGGTGAATTTCTAGCCGTTTGAAAACTACCGAGGCATTATTGAAAATTTCAGCACCTGAAAATCTACCAAAAAATTCTTGAGAAATATGGAAGTTATTGGAGTAATGAGTCTATTCAAGAAATTAAAAAAAAAACAGTCAACTCGCCTATTATGCAACGATTGGCTCAGAATGAGCTCGAGAATCCCCCAGACTCATTGACAATGGTTTATTACTAGGAAACATTCTCAATGAGTCTGAGAGCATTTTCGATCTCATATTGTGGAAAAATATTGTCAATTGTCCGAGGTTTCGCAGATAGTCCTCATGAGGAGAGGTAATATTGTATATTGCAATGGTATCATTCGCATGACTAGGTGCTATATTACACAAAAACTTATGAGAGAGAAGTTTCTTGATATCATGCGAGCCCATGAAAGTCTGAAAATCACTGAACCTTTGTTACTGTTCGTATAGATCAGAATAATCCCCTGAATTGAGATATCTGAATGATCCTGAAATTATCTCGAATCTCGAGATATTGACCAGGGCAACTGATCCAAATGAGGAATTCTTGTTTTCAATACCATTTGGTTATGACAGCATCGAACAGAAGGGGCGATTTCATCAAGCTCTAAACATTTTTTGGAAAAAACGAGAATTGATTTTCTGTTGAAAATGTTCATCATTTCGAAGCGATATGGATTCATCTCGCAGGATGTGTTCTATGGTATAACGAAGAAAATGGTTTGGAAAATCGAAGAAAATCGAATTCCATCATTCTGTATGAAAATATATCGGAAATTCCGCAATAATTTCGAGATATCGTCTCACGCGTTCAGAAAACAAGATTCGCAAAGAAATAAAAGAAATCTCATGGAATACTCAAACTCAAACTTTTTCATTTCTGTAACAATTTTTTAAAACACTTGGTTGTGTCATGACTGAGGCATTTCAATGTGGTTTGAATACTGAATCAAGTAGCAAGAACGCAGCTTTCAAGCAATGCTTTCCAATTGAGAATCAATTCATTTTTTGGAAAAATATGGCACATTCAAAATTGGCAAAAATCTCAGTGGTCCACTCAATTCTTTGAGCTTTTTATTTCAGGAACCAATATACAGTTTCAGTAGATATTCGAAGATTAGATTGATGATTAGGATATAAAATAGTTGGGTACCTAGTCACTTAGTTTTGATTGCAACCGTACCTGTGTAATTTTTGTTTCACTTCATCCAGTAACGTTATCAACGCAAGATGTGGAATTCCATTTACAAAATGAAAAACAATTCTTGTGTCGCCTCTGAAAACGAGAACATGATTTTTCCAAATGTTCCGTCTACTAAATTCACTGAATCATTCAAACTCATATAATGATTGCCACCATTAGAAATTTGTAGTCAAAATATAGTAATAAGCTAGTGGAAACAATATCTTCCTACCTTGTAAAACATGTTCACCCTTGGAAATGCCATCAGACACCGTCTCCTTTGCACTGTCAACCATTCTTTTTCCTCTTTCCACTAAGGGGGAACTACTAGCGCACCCCATAATAATTTTGACACGCGCTCGATGCGAATGTCGGTGGAAAACTGGGGAACTGACCGTTGGTCACGAACAACTTTCCATGGAAATTCATGACACGTTTTCCACTTTGTACTCTTATTGTTATTCAAATAATATTCAGAAATGGGTGTTGAGCATAAGAAAATGTGATGAATAAATTGGTAATGAATCAACTTCGCTACTTCTATTTTTATGGTATAATCTATATTGACCTGAATTTTTAATCATTCGTTCTATATTTATCCAACAAATTCAATAGTTACCTTGCTTGATTTATGAAGAACATTTTCATCAAGAACATGCCTGCGCGAGGAAATTTTCTTGTGTCAATCTAGATTCAATCTCCATCAAGTAAATACCTAGTAGCCGTAAAAAGTTGAAGGCTCGCTACATTCCGTTTCTAAATCAGAGTTGACATGAAACAAGCATTCACTAAAAACGTGAGAATGTTCATACCATCATGTGATACAAACTGATAATACATTTCCCTTTTCACCTTAATGTACCTATCTAGCTATCCTTCTGAAATTTGGAACATTGAATAAACTATCATTATAAAGAAGGCCCTTTCCGTTTTTTTACTCGAAACACCATTTTTCTAAATGTTATCATCCATTCAAACTCTTTTCGTGTATATTCAATACGAACATTTGGACTCAAGCTCAGGATTTCGAGCTTTAGAAGCTTTATCGGTTCGACGAAATATTGACCAGATCTCTGTAAGATTCATTTATATTTATCAATGCGATCAATTCGATAATCTTGTCGGTGACTATAACTGAAAATAATTTTCTAGATTATCGAAACGACAACGTTCAATTTGTGATCCATAGACACCTTGATAAATTTCACTTTTCTATAGGATACTACCAGGGGATATGTTCGTCAGAAAACTCTTATCATTCAATTACTAGAAAACCCATCAGTTCAGCGCATCCTTTCGTCGAACAAGCCATTATCCAAAACTCATCTATTTATAGAACAGTGAAGGAACGGCAATAAAATTCTCCATCAAAGGAAGTATTTCCTGTAGGTACGCACAAAGTTTTCCGAAAATAATAAGGATTCCCTTTCTTTCGCTTTGAGATTTGAAGAATGATTATTTCATCTACTTTTTTTTCCAAAATATACATGATTTAGTCTCATTTCAAGAAAAATCATGGATAAAAGATCAAAATATAAAATGAGTGTTGTGACAAATGGCATATATCAGATATCATCATATGAAGAAAATCACGAAGATTTTGAATATACAATAATAATCCCATTCAATCAAAAGTTGACACAATTTCAGTAACATTCTTATTCCAAATATGTCCACGAGTGCCGTCTATAGTGAGTTATGTAATATTCAAAATTTCAGATAAATAGCTAGAATAATAAAGGATGAATGGAATGTGTACCATGACTGTGTAAACACGGTATTCTTCATTCTAAAATATATTCCCAATATGCCCTTATACAACACAGAATATACTATACACAATTCATATTGGAATATTCTTGGATCAACTTCGATCGTACATCCATAAGATACCCAAAATTCGATATTTCATCGATACATCCAGCACAGGATATCTTATAGACGTCGAATTCGTGTGCAATTCATGACACAGTGTATTTTCGAACCTATCGTGGCTATTATCTGCATATCTAGATTGGATATCCATCGGACATCAATGATAAACACGATGGAAAATATGTACGCAGAGAACGTTTGAAAATATGTTGAAGATAATAGGTGTTTTGAAGCATGTATACCGGGAAATCATCACGCAGAATATTTTAACGCCAGGAATAACAGACCGCCAAACAACAGAAGCATCAAAAGAATCGTACAATGTCAAAATAAGATCAACACTCATATAGATTGTTCCTCGGATTGTCCAATGGCTTCGTTCGTTTTAGTATCTTGCCGAAGTAGTCGGAAGGAATTTCACTCACTCTCCAAAGGCGACCTCATATTAGCAACAACATCGAAGAAGAAAGCAAACATTTCTGCAGATATGTTCGCAACAAACTCCACCTCAGAGTCCCAGGTGAGAGTACCGCCAGACATTACACCCGTTGAAGGTCAAATGCCCGAAATCTTTTTTGGTCAACATAGAACATACTATCAGACGCATTCTGCTCGGTCTCAAAACGACTAAGGCTAACGGTCCTGATGGAATTCCGCCCATTGTTCTAGAAAAGTGTGTATCAGAATTGACACAGATTCTCTGCAAATTATATAATATCTCGTACAAATCGGGTATTTTTCCATCTTGCTGGAAAATTGCTAGAGTCCAAAACCAATCTCCAAAAATTACAGGGCGTTTCAAAGAAACCTAACCCCCTTGCTAGGGTAGGTAGAACATTGTAAAATAAGTTGGGTTTGCTCAGTAAAAAAATGTGGCAACGCCATCCCTTTTCAAGATACAAGGTGTTGAAACAATATTTTATTTACACATTTTTTAGGATTATGTTGAAACTACTGGCAACATTGTAATGAAATTTTGTATGGATGTGTTTTGAAAGCTGACACATCGCATGAATTCGTTTTCATATCTGACACTCATAGAGGGCGCTAGTTACACGCTTCGAACCGAGTACTTTTAAAGTGTCCAAATTTCATGTGAACTTGAACATAATGTAATTATACACTGAAAAGGTGCTCTTGTTGAAACTCGATACTGTGTTCCGTTTTCGGAATATTTCGATTTGAAAATGATGAAGTGGTAATAACTGTTGCTGGTATAAAGCTATGTATTAGAGTGAGTATTATGAAAAATTATCACCTATTTATTGAAAACCGAAAACAAAAATAGATTCCTAATGCAAAAGTCATTGATTTAACAATGAATCACAAGAATAACATCGAAACAAATGTGACTAAGAACATAGATTACACAGTTTTGTTGTATCTGGAGCAGAAAGTCTATGCTACATAGGTAAATTCACGTCAAGAGTTGTGAGACATAATTGAACATCACTTAAATGACCTAACAGCTGATCCTCAACTGTTCAGAAGAATAATACATTATTAAAAAAAGAATATAGAATCGTGTATTCCTCGAAACGTAGGACATTTTGAACACTTACTCTAACTGATTCAATATTTCATGTTTCTAGTCAAATATCTCTTAATTTTCTAGTTATGATTCTCTGGTCCATCAATAACTTCAGCACAAGAATAATTTTATTATTTTTGAACCTGGATAAATAGGTAATTGAACTCAATAAAATTCAGTTTATACCAGCATCATTACTATTCCATTATTTTCAAATCGAAATATTCCGAAAACGAAACATAGTATCGAGTTTCACCAAGAGTATCTTTTTGGTATAAAATTGAATGATGTTCAAGTTCATTCCATATTTGGAATGACAAATCTAACCTCAAAAAAGTTATGTTCAAAACTACTCGGTACGAACCGTATTACTAGCGCCCTCTATATGAGAGTCAGATATAAAAACGAATTCATGCGATGTGTCAGATTTCAAGAAACATCCATACAAAATTTCATTACAATGTTGCCAGTAGTTTCGGAATAATCGTGAAAAATGGGTAAAAAAATAATATTTTCAACACTTTGTATCATGGAAACGGATGCCGTTACGACATTTTTTCACTGAGCATACCCAACTTATTTTGGATACGCCAAATCAGCGCGCTAGAGCCATCTCCGTTATGTAACGGCATGTTCTCCTGCTACCATTTTATTATACCAATGGTGAGGCCGTCTGATAAGACAGACTACTGGCTCTGCAGTGTCAGTGCCCGAGCAGAAACGCTGCTCACCCGCCGAGGCAGGCAAGATATCCTCCCACTTGACCCATAGTGGGATTCTTCTTTACCTCCTCTACCGTAGTCCGGTGGTGTTTTTTGGAAACCGCTGCCCCCTGGAGTCCAACCCAATTGGTGAGGCACCAGGCCGTATGTACGGCCTGATGGGGCTATCCTCATCACCCCAGGTACCCATGTCAACAAGATTCCTCTTGTTACGTTTGATGGGTCGCCGTCGCAAAAGGCTTTCGCCTGATTGCTACTCATGTTGACAAGAATCCTCTCGTCCCGTTGAATGAGTGATCGTTCGAGGACTTTTACACGTTCCTCTACCTCGTTAACAGGAGAGGACCCGGCTTTACCTATGATGCCTGGCGATAGGATATCGCTTGGGGCTACCCTCTCCCTGACGAACTAAGGCACAAGGTACACCAAAGTTCCAGATTTCGCTGAGCAAGCCCAGCTACCCATGTCGACCAGAATCCTCTGGTCCCGTTTGATGGGTGTCCGTTTGCGGCCTTTCACACGTACTGCTACCATGACAAGAGTGAGGAGCTCAAGCTTTTAACCAGCGGTGTCTGGAGTCACCTGAGGCTACCCCCACCCCGACGTCGTGAGTACATGGTGGGCCCACGGCCGAAAGGGCTCTATTGGCGAAATATGACATTAGTGAATTCTTTAGCATTATGAAGATCCAACTAGGAAACCCTATATCCTAAATTTCAGTACTTGGTAGGCCTCCCCGATTTAACAAAACCTCATGAAATCGGTTTGGCATAGATTTTATGAGGTTGTTGATGAAGTCTATTTATATTGCCTCCCATTCTTCTGATACAGCTTGTTGTCATTATTTTGGGGTGACCACATTCTTCTGACATTATTGTTTTCTAGATCAGTTAAGGTGTAAAACACTCAGTATATTGAACACCAATACCCTGTGTCTCATACTTGGGCAATTAATATTGGAAATCAGTTGATAAAATGATAAGAATCATCGATATCAGGAAACAAGTTTGAATTGAAAATTTTCATCCTGTATTTATGTTAGAGGCGAATTTTCAAAAATGTCTCGAGTTAATAGTCTAATATAAATATTGGATATCGAGAAGGCCGTTTCTGAATATACAGAATCGAATGGGCCATGGTTTTAGTCACCATTTTTGTTTTTTTTACTGTGATGAGATTTTGTCCTATTTTATTATCATCCTGTATATTGCAAAAAAGGGCATTTTTCGTCTTTCATTGTCCTCCACAAAACATGAGAATAGTTCTTCCCAATAGTCAGCTAAAGTGGAGTTCTAGAGAAAAAAATCAAGAAATGCAATACTTTCGAAAAAAAATCGAACTTTTGTTCCAATGGCCAATTAAGGAGAAATAACGAGAACGTTCCGAGATGAGGTCTCAGTGTATCATCATATGACTGACTTTTGATCAGAAAAAAATTTCTCGAGTTCTGGCAGCATTGGAAATGTAGACCATAGTGTAATGGTTCCACTTTATACCCTGTGTAAGTTTTGTTCTGCGGACTTTTTCAGAGTGTACTAGCTCTCTTTGAAGCCGATGAAACATCACATATGATATCCAAAACCGCAAGAAGATCGGTCAATTTTTTTCAAAAAATACAGGTCTTCGAAATAGAGTCAAATTATGAGTGGTCCATTTGGTGTGTTGAGAACTGTATATGGCAAGCTTCATAAGAAAAACATGGGGAGTCTCTAGCCGTTGCGTTGAATATATCGAAGGCATTTGACCGTGTTTGATACCAAAGGACTCCTCCACAAACTTCCAGCATACGGCTTACCACCTCTGCTTGCCATCTTCCATCGAGATTCCCTTAAGGCAGATTGCTTCCTGTGGTGATGGACAGAGCGTCTGATACCATTGCCATCAACTCCGGCGTTCCACAAGGATCAATTTTGGCAACAATATAGTTCATACTTCATTAAAATGATCTGTTGGGAGCAAACACTTGCCCTATTCACAACTTTGCAGACGGTGGTACTCTCAATACTGCGTTTTCTTCTACAATTCTCATTTCTTCCCAGAAAACTAAGAACTCTCGACGTAGGCAGGTCAACGTTGTCAATGACGATCTTGCTGAAATTGGAGCTTGGGAAACCAACAACCTAGTTGAATTCAACGCCACCAAAACTCAAGCCTGTATTCTCTCTAAGAAGGCGGAACTCAGTATGCCTGATATAACAATGTCTAGTACCATCATTCCCACCAAGACCACTATATCGATGCTCGGTATCTCCATCAACAAATACTCTTCCATGAGAAAATCATGTCAGATCCATCGCGAAAGCTGCTTCACAAAAACTTGGATTCTTATTCTGTGCGAAAATCTACTTTACACCTCAAAACCTCTTCAAGGTCTATAAAGCTCTAGATACGGCGCGTTTTAGATTACTGTTCGGCACCTAAACATACGTTGATGCTCTTACGATTTCATCCAGAGAAAAGCCATCAGCCTGGTGGGTACTTTGACTTCATTAGTACATCGTAGAAGGGTGGGCGACCTTTCGCTTTTCTTGGGATGTGGGGTTTTTACCATTATATATCACTATAGCAATGCCACACAGACGAACCCGATAGGCCCAGTCAGCACACCCATTCGTTGCCAACCTCGAAATATGTCGAGTAGCACTTCACCAAAACACGTTCGTCTATAGAGAATTATTTGCCAATTGAAGTATACTCAAGAACAATTATAACTTCCAGAAAGTCAAAAAAAAATCAAATTAATACCCACCTCCTCTTCTTATATCCTACCCAGGTACGTACGATGTTCTCCGAACATTATAGGAATTTGCTCTCGTGTGCTCCAAGAGAAAAAATATTGATAAGGTTATAATTACTCACCTATTGTTGAGGATTTATTGAATAATTCCAAGATATTCAGTGATGCAGGGGCAATCAACATTATTGTGCCGATTTGTCAGGAAATAATATATTTTCATTACTTTTTACTCATTCATCAAGCTGCTGTACCTCATTGTCTGCGGGTTAAGTTTTCTTATTTTCAAAGCATATATATGCATGTGATTAACATTTCAGAAGTAGATGGGAGTATAGTATATGTCCCAAATTTGGATCAATGAAAATGGACAGAAGTTGCTCTTGCTTGTTGTGGTATGTGTCTTTTTCCTGTTTGTTCCTGTTATGTACATGTCCTTAAACACCTAGACTAATATCCCACCCTCCCATTTCACCACAATATGGTTCCTTCAATCATTCAATCTGTCTAGTTCCTACACTTCTTGAATACCTAGCCCCGCTCCGAACCACGAATGTAGCTCATATGTGTCATGTACAATGATTCTTTGAAATGTTTGTAACATTTGCAGGGTCATAATGAAGTCTCGTGTTATTGTATAGCCTCTTGAGTGGGACTGAAATATCATTAAGTGAGCTAGACAACATCGAACGCTCTGTGCAGCGCATTCCAGAATTAATGTAGTACCTACTATAGAAACACTACGAACCTTTGATAATATAAATAATGCGCGAATTACTCCACTGTATCGTTAGGGACCTAGATTAATTTTCGCAACACTTCTCACGCTTTCTTTGTGTAAATAATGAGGCTATGCGTTTTTCGAAAAGACTTGGCAACATTGTGCTGAATACTGAGAAGTGACAAGACCACGCCCACAATTCGTGCGCCGTTGTTGTCACGTTCACCAGATCGTTCACCGGTTCAAAATTACCTTGGCATTATTGATGATTTGGACATCTTAAAATCGACCGGAAAATTCTGAAGAAAATATGAAATTGAAAGGTATTCGAGTGATATTATTGATAACTATGCACCGTAGGTAGTCCTGTTTTCTCTTCATATGAGTATATCATTAGCTGGGTACCCATATTTTCGGTAAGCTGTAAGCGGACAGAAAGTAGTTGAGAGCAATAATTTAAGGCGAATGAAGACAATGAAGTTGTAAAACAGCTTATCACAAATTCAAATTCCTTCGTATAGACGCTGAAAAGATGAGGAAACCACTGATACTTCCATTCGATTGAACGAAAGAATATAGGACTACTTCATAGGGGCGTCATCAACACCACAAATGAGATATGTCAATATGACATCATGATATTATATGACATCATTTGTACGCCATATTCTGGTCAAAAACGCAATTGGCAAGGTGATCGACCGTTGGGGGCGCTGTTTCAAAACAAGATGGCGGCAAAGAGTGTGTAGTTTTACAAAATTTCTTGAGATTTGCATACATTTTCTTCTTGATATTTCATCGTGTTATTTGTGGTAATTGTTGAACTTTTAACTGAAATCATATTTATATTTGTTGGATCTTACTGTTTCATCGTTATGTGAGGAAAATTACTGTTACCTACTGACTGAATCGTGGACCAAATTTCTTCAAACCAGTGCATTTCTGTGGGACAGCTTTATGGGATATCAAACATTACAAGCATATCCACTATCATCAGAAGCTGATATATTCACCATTATACCTCTATAACTCCACTCTTCAAGCAAAAGGATCCTACAGACCACAAATGGTGATACCAGGAGTGGAGTTTTTCGAGGAGTTTTTCAACAGTGAACAGCCTTCTGTGAACATATTAAAAACCATCCCTAAACAATGTGTTAACCTATTCGACTATTTTGTGCTAAATATTATAGCCATCAGAATCATGTGCAATTGATCCATACAATAGAAATCAGCAGCGACCAGCTCTAATGAGTCTAAAGGCATCCTGACATTACTGTGGATTTAATAGTAGATACAACCATCAATGGCTTATCTTCAACAATATTACTTCCAGGCTTTGAGGATTGTTTACAGTGAAACTCCCATACCTCATATATTATGGTGCTCCACTGCAATAACAGCAAATTGTCATGATCCTATGTACCATGTGTGTGAATTGTATCCATATAACACACTTTTCATAATGTGAATATTCCTAATATACTTAGAGTTAAGGTAGGTGTCATCCTAGACTGAGTTTTCTTCTTGGAATTCATTTAATATCTTGTAAAGCAATTTTTGTTACCATATTGATGATATCATTGAATAATTTGGAATTCTGCCACATAAAACATTGATCAAATGACCTAGGATTTCAGTTAATGTATTTACACAGGATATCATCATAAATTTTGTGATTTGATATCATTTTGTAATCCTAAATTCATCTAATTGAAAATATCTATCTTATCAATTTGTATAGTTCATTATGTTTTGTATATTTTGGAACTGAATAAATAATGATTTTCGAAAATGAGAGTACATTGACATGTGTTTTTCTGTACTTATGCCACTCCAAAGAAGTTCAGAAAGAAGTACCTACAAATAGATGGATCTTCCAGTATACTCCTTCCCTCAGTGCTCATGTATACTGTTTTTCCCTGAATTATTTTACAAGATACCTTCATAAAAATTTACAATTATGAATGATTTTGAAATCCAGGACTGTCATATATGTAGAAATGAATTAACAATGAGCAAAAGTAAGTATCTACCTGGTAGGTACCTATTTTAAAAGGAATCAGTAAAGATTATAAAGTGAAACTTTGAAATTGCATCGAAAAAGAATGGTGTGTTGATTGAGGTAGTTGTAGAATTGAAATATGAATTTTGAAAACCTACAATAAAACATTACAAAGCAGAAAAAAAAGGAGAACTTTTACTTAGGAATAAATACAGTTTAATAATAACATACAAGCAGTAAAATTATGGATACATTTTTCCAAGATACAATTTGAAATGTCATGGATATGTTCAAGTACCCAAATAATCAGTGATATCTCCTTAAAAACTTGAATTCAACTTCAAGGACTCTGGGTTTTGGTTTCAATTTGTGTAACTATTTGCACTCAATTGTAAAATACCCTGGATGGCAACTCCTCCCCTGCTGAAAAATTGAAGAAATGTTAGTACCTGCTATAAACAAACCATATCTATTAGCTATTACACCATCTAAATATTCAAATAGAAATAGATTGTGTCACTTCAATGTATGTTCAATGATTCAATTCAAGCTATGAAGTAAGCTACCTACAATGACCTGCTTGTACCAGGGTTATTATATATCTATAAAATATGCTACTGTTTTTGCTCATATGAATGTAATTGGGAGCTGTATTTTAACTTAATCATTTTGGAAGTACATGCAATCTGCATTGGCTATTTTAGTACAAAGATGATACTACAAAATAGGAATCTATGGAGGCCTAGGCAGGATGTCATGAACAAGATTTTTATATGAGTCAAGCATTACAAATAAAACCTTAAATTACCCACCTGCACATGTTCATAATGCCTTTTTTTCTTGCCCAGCTTTTTGTATTGTAGTTCAAAAGTCAAAGGCATTGAATTTGCTTCTTTATTTTTCTTACAAAAATATTTGAAAGAAAAACAACCATACTTATTTTTCCAAGTCCTAGAGACATTTCCCCATAAACCAAATAGGTATGAACTGTTGATCATTTCAATCATGTTCTCTCTCAGATAGGCACTGCAAATAAGAGTTATTCATCAGTAATAAATATATCAATGAATCACAAATTTACCTTATTGTTATCATTATTGGACCAATGAATTGAAGAAAGGTAGGAAGCTTTTGTTGGAGCTGATGCATACATCCACTTTTCAAACTCATATTGGATTCTCAACGTTTATCCATTTTTTTCCATTCAACTGAACTGATTTTTCATTATCAGAAAATACTTCTTGAGTGCTGGAAATTCATATTAGAGGACATATTATAGGTCCTACATTTATCCATTGGAACTGAAATATTGGAACCTTCTACTAGTTCAACCAGCAACCAAACACAGTTGATTTCGCGTATTATCAGAGATTTATTGATACTAATGTATAAAATAATATAGAATTGATTAGGCAATTGATATAAAGTTCATGTCTTGCACTCAAGAGACGCAAGAAGAGAAAATTAACGTAATTTGTTGAATGGTATTCATAAAATAATATGAAACCCACTGAACACAATAACAAACATGACCTTGAATTACGTCCTAAACTGGTTCAAATTTGCCCACCAGGTGCCGTATCGGAATCGTCACCTTGCCAATAGACAAAAAATAACGAAAATCTGATGACACTATGCCTTCTTCTTAGGTCGCACTTTTCTACAAGGGTTGCTGTAACTACGTAATCACTTTTGAAATGTTTTGTGACCTTCTATATCTGAATCTTAACATTCATAAGGAACAAAGTTCTGGGGTACAGAAACAATAGTTGCGTTGAGAAAAACTCGTAAGGTTGATGAAAACCATTTACTCATTCTCATTTCGATAGTATTGAAGATCTTACACTGAGAGAAACTGGATATTAAAAATATCTACCAGCTCTGATTGTAATAACCTTTATAAGGAAATCTCCTATTCCTGATCATTTTATTATTACAACAGTATTCTCTCCATTCTGTAATTATAAAAATCGATTTCTTAAATCATTTGTAATACCCTTGAATGGACATTTGCTACCATCATAACGCAGGTGTATTATGACATTATGAGAATTTTATAAATTCCAGTCTATTCAGATTTTTTATTGACATAGCTCGTTTTGTGAATTATGCTCATTGGCGAATTCAGATAATGTTTGTCCCAATAATCATAGCTGTTTGGGTTTCTAGCATTGTACGTTGACGAATAACTCTAGCAATTCACATGTATGACGGTTATTAGGCAATCATTCGACAATCGTAATTCGGCTCAGTTCGCTCTAGTGTTTCATTAGTATTGTGGCTGACAAAGATACAGATCGCGTTCATTTCTCTGTTCTCGGTCATGGGTGCCCGTGTTCAATTATTGTTCAATGGTTTCGATCGTCCGAATCGAAAGAGCCGTGTCTTGTTGGTGAATGTCTGTGATGTAGCAAAGTTTTGTTTTAGTGCTGGCTGTGAACCGATCTGTGGAATACACCGTGCATTGCATTATTGCAATGAAAAAAGTATTCTCCATACCCACTTTTCAAGGCCTAAAATTGGTTTATTTCAAAAACAAAATGATCGATGAGATTCTGAATCAAAATATCTGGGTTTCTGTGAGGGAAGTTTTATTGACAATTCTCATCATAACTCCGAAGGAAGGGTAAATATAAGTATTCAACTTCTCATTTCTTAATAAATTCGTCAGTAATGCATATAGATGATATTTCTCCGAACAAATCAATGAGTATAATGTCAAAAAACTTCCACAGATACCCCAATATTTCAATTCAGAGACTAAACGTATTTTTTTGTTTTTTTGAAAACAATAACTTTGGATCATGAAAAGTGATAGTGTGGATAGGATATTTATTTTCATTGCAGTAATTCAAAGCACGGTTTCATAATGCATACCATCGAATAATGTTGATAACCTTATTACCACTGTTTGATGAATATACTAAAGTAGAAAAATATTGAGATAACTGTTGAAAATGAGCTACATTACAATAGCATGTCGAAATGTCAGGTTTCATGCAGATATCAGATAACTATAATAAAATGAGACGAATTACTACGTTACCTCAAGATGGTTGTGCCAGTAATCAGAGCTGGGCAGTACTCGAGTACAAGTACTCAAATATTGTACTCTGAGTACATTTTGTGTACTCAGTACCCAGTACCCGAGTACATTTTCAATAAAGTACCCGGTACTCGTACCCGTAGCATTTCTGGAAAAGTACCCAGTACCCGCGTTTATTAAACGAGTACATTTTCCGGGTACTTTTTGCAAGAATAAACTTGTCTGTGCATATGCGAGTGCAACACGGGAAACCGCTGTTATATGTTATATCATCATTATCAGTCAGCACTTCAATCAGAACCAAACGCGGAGTTTTTGTTTTGTACACTGTGTAACAGTTATAGAAGTCAAGTCAAATCATTGCCAGAGCGTCATTCAGTTATTTTCAAGGTTAGACATTCAACATTCGGATCAAAGATAGAGTTCCTCAACACCCATGATTCTCATAAAGGAAGACCCCGCAGTCCCCGCAAGATTAATAACACGTCGAGTTGAGGCTTCGCACCCCTTCGTGGTCACTTTGGAGACCTGCAGAACATCTCTTTCCAAAAACTCGTTTATCCAACGAACAGCGAGGCTCTGGAACACATTGCCAAGGAAGGTGTTCCCCGAGGCATATAACCTACAGAAATTCAAGAAGAACACCAATTCCTACTTTATTTTCCTTGGTTCTCACGATGTTCTCTGAACATTACAGGATATCCATTTTCGTGGGAACCAGAACATAAAAAAAATTGATTTCACTTCTGGTTGTACCGCTTAAATGAACCTAGGTCGGGAAATTTTAATGGAACCCTATAGATAAATAACCTTCACACTATTGATAGATTCTAAAATTTCCTCTTGAATGATATGCCTATTGAAAAAGACATTTGTTTCTGAAATGGCGCCGCAGGAGCATAATTTCCATAAGAGGAACAATTGCATATCTTTTCCAGTTGTGCCGTGGAAATAAGCCTAGGTCTAAAATTTTGAATGGGGCCCTATAGATATCTTCACCTCATCTGATAGAGTCGTAAATTTCCTCTTCAATGACATATCACAAAAAGAAATTTGTTTCTGAAATGGCGCCGAAGAAGACATCATTTATAAAATCAAAGTGGCAGCATTTGTGACGTTATCGATCGGATTTTCGTCAAACAACCTGATGAAATAACAAATGAACGGAACACTTCAATAAATTAGTTTTCGATGAAAAATGCGCGACAATTTTGGTTCATCGCCATTCACGTTTCCATTTAGTAACTCTTTCAAATTGAACTTTTTCTCTCGAATTTCCTTCAAAATTCCGAATTCGAAATGGTACTTCTATATTAACATTAGAGTATGAATAACACACCACGGATTGAGGTGAAATAATGTCATCTGAAAGAATTACTATAGATAAAGGAATATACTGATGGGAGATGAATCAATATTTTCGCATGTTCCATCAAAGTACTTCGTTTATTAGCAATTTCATTAGGTATACCTTGGCGAAAGTTCGTTCGATGACAGCACAGTGTCTATAAATTGGTTTTAGAAAAAATGTTTCCAGCGCCGCCATTTTTATAGGATTAATAGAATGGTAATGTTTCCCTCTATCGGGTGGCGTGAGAATATCTACAGAGTTGTTACACTAAAATGATGTCAGGTGAATTATATGCAGGTAGTGACCAACAAAATGATCGGGTGTGACAAAATATATTAATAATGCCATCGTTACGCGACAATCAAGCACTTGGTATTGGTAACCTTCATAGGATTCGGGTATCTAAATAAACAACTATAGTTATTTATTATACAAGGGAAAAAAGTAGTAGATTTTAGCTCCAGGTTGTGTTGTCTCCCGACGCGTAGCGGAGGGAGACAACAAACCGTGAGCTAAAATCTAATATTTTTCCCGTGTATAATACACTACTTTTTTCTGTGACAGAAGGAAGGACGAATCAATATTGAGGAGATATTACATTATTTTGGAATCTGAAAATTATCGACGTGAAATTTCAAGTTTTTAACAGTAGGGACACCGCGTTGTAGGCATCTTTATTATTCGTTTGAAGTGATCAAATATCTGATGTCACTTCTGACAGTCTAATCATGTGATTCGATTTCAAAAAATTGCGAATTCAGTCGTGGTTGTTTAGTAATATACGTAACCGCGAAGTCGAATGGAAGATAAAAGGACTTGCAGTTCTTTCTCGGAGACAGTATTATTACCTCATTTTTCGGAACTATAGCACAACAAAAGCCATCAACAGTGTATATATATGTGATATATATCCGGGAAAAAAGTACTCACTTTTTTCCCACGGGAAAAAAGTAATTTATGAAAAGTGGAATTTTATAACCTGCCAACAGGGATGAAATGCCAAACTTTTTTCCCGTCACAGAAAAAAAAATATAATTTTGCTGTATCAAAAGAAAACACTCACCAAAGGTAGGCGAAGCCTCAACACTGATCAGAAAACCCACTTCCTTTATCACTCACATCATCCATTGAGATGCACTATTATTATCAACAATAATAGGTGATTATAAATTGAACATGCAATGTTTATTGATAATCCTCGGTCACACCTGTCATCCATGTCAACTATATGCAGTATCAACGACAGTATTGACAATTGCTTGAATTTGAAATATCGATGTTACCGCTTACTGAGTAAACTTGCTGTCCATTCTTGCTGTACCGCATTCACCAAGTCATCCAAATTTTCCATTCGCCCTTCCCTTCCTTTCAATTTCAGTTTCATACGACTCCAAACATGCACTATCGGATTCATATCTGGAGACATAGACGGCCAGTTCATTCGCTCAATGCCGTGATCCCTCAAAAACTCGATGACAATGCGAGCCCTATGCGGTCTCGCATTGTCATCAACAAGAACAAAGTTGTCACCCACATTTGCAGCGTAAGGGACCACGATATCTCTCACACACAAATCTCTATACCTCTCACCGTTCATACTCTCTTCTCTCAGAATCACTCATTCACTCCTCCTATTCATCGATATTCCACCCCACACAGTCACTCCTCCACCTCCAAAAGCCACCCTTGCCTCCATATTTTCTTCCACTCCATATTTTTTTCCATAAACCTTTCATTTCTTCCTCTCCATACGCCCATCTTTGCGAAACAAGTTGAACCTACTCTCATCCGTAAACATACACCTATTCCACTCTGCTATTCACCAGTTTTGATGTCTTTGTCCCCACAATCGCCTTGCCTCTCGGTGTACAGGTTTCAAGAAGGGACAGGCTGCTCGTTTCCTTGCTTGTAATCCAAGATCGTGGATACGGCGTCGGATTGTCTGAGTAGAAACCTGTACACCAGTAGCCTCCCGACGAATTTAGGAGGCTGTTGAAGTCCGGGTTCACCGTACAGTTCTCCCAATGAGGCGGTCTTGAGCAGGAGTGGTTTTCTTTGTTGTTCCCCTTCTTGGCCCCCTCGACTGGTACAAAATATTCCCAGAATTAGCTCGGAGATAAGCCCTTTGAATGGATCGGACTGTCGTGTTTAGCAGATCCGCGATTTGGAGGGAAGATAACCCTTGTTCCCTCATTTGTGGAATCATCAGTTTCAACTGGTCGGGCGTTAGATGCGGCATCGAAACTATCAAAATCTGTTTATGATTCGAAAACGACGTCTAACCTGACTTGTCAGTCCCTTACTGTGATTCTTGTAACGTTGGTTACGGGCCATGCATTACAGACATGGAGAAATGATGGTCTGATGTTTTTGCAAGAACATGTTTCAATTGTGTTTTCTCACGCACATTCTTGACAACTGAGAGCGAGGGAAATATGGACGCATCCAGAATGAATTGTTTTTCCGAGAACAAGTTGATTTTCATTCAATTCTCCTCCCAACCGACATTCGGAGGGCGTTCCATATTTGGGTCACTTTCAAGAAAACTCTAGATCTTTGATAGCCATCTTGAGTCAATTCTGATATTCAGATCTCTTCATCTGAAGTTTCATCTTCAAAATGAGCTTAAGATTTCCAAAATCGGTTGACGTGGAAAAAAGTTATGGCTGCAAAACCAAAAAGTAGATTTTTTGAGATCACTCTGTAAATAAGGGAGATAGGAAGTTGATTCGCGAAATATCTCGAGGTAATGAGATCATCTTCATGCCTCTGTTGTCGAAGTAGGCTATCGAACAGTGTAAACCAAATTCAAATTGTTCCAAACTGAAAAAAGTTATTCACATTATAACAGGGGCGACATTTTGGTGTGCGACGAAATTAGTGTTGAGTAGTTTAATTATGGCGGTGGCGTGCTCTTTAAATTACCCATTGATCATAACGTGTCTGTCCGTTTCCTAAGTTGTGAGTATGTTTATGAATTTAGGAAGAAATCGAGAAGTTGTAATTAGTCCTATCGGACATATTTTCAGTATGACCTTAGCCGTCACATCACAAAAATAACACTTCTTTATTCCCCCCTGGTGTGACGTTGATGGTATTTCTTTTGGAGGGAAAAGTTGCCAGCAGGTATGTGATCGCGCACATATCGCGCACTTTTTCTAGAGTGGTGATGAACGAGGCGATCATATTTTCGGGAGTTTTAAGAGTGTTTCGACGTTTTCCATTTTATTGATTTTGGGATCGAATTTTCGAAAATATTGCCTAATAGTGAGGAAGAATTATTTTGTGGCTGTTGTTGTGAAGGAGAGAACCTTCAGACAGTAATTTTATTGTCTTCCTCTTTCGACTGATGTCGGATCATTGGCAGAACCGCGCCGGTTCACAAATATAACCTTCTGAAGCTGAAGAGTATTGTAAATTTGTTGATGCACAATCTTCCATTTTCCAAAACCTTTCAATTTTATTGTGAATTTCTGAATTAGCAGTGGAAAATGACAGAATGTTGAATTTGAACAATACTTAGGACTGAACGGACCAGAAACCACCCAACCCAAATGATTATTTTGTAAAATAGGCTGGTGTTTTCCTAACCTCACTTGCTCTTAACATAATAAATTCCAAAATACTTGCGAACCTAACAATAAATCGATTTTTCCTATTTTATGAAAATTTGGATCTGCTAAGGTCATGTTTTTAGGAATATTTATTGTATCTGCACGAAAAGAAATTGATGGCAATCTGGTGGTTATTTTATCCAACAATAAAAAATCTAATTTTGTCTTGAATGAACTGTTCTGCGATATGATCTCAGCAACTGTTTTTTCAGAGACATTTGAATGAACTTGATTAATTCGAATAACCTGCATTATGATACTGGTTTTTCGTAAATTCAATTTCGAATATAAATCTCTACTTCTACTCATAAAATTGCTTTGTGAACCACTATCTAACATGGCTCTGGCTTGATGTGTAGTTCCTCTCTCATCAAGAACTTGAACCATTGCCGTTGCTAATATAGAATGTATTCATTTTCATTACCAACAGAATAAGCTGAAATTGTCGAAATATCTTCAGCTTCATGAGTTTCTTCTGCTACAATTAAAGAATTTGTCGGAATACGATCATGATGTAAAATCGTGTTATGTTTTTCATTGCATTTCTTACATCTGCCCATGGTTCTACAAGTGTCTACTAAGTGATTAGAGTTGAAACAATTCTTACATAATTTCAATTTATTGATTTCAACTATTCGAGATGAAACAGGTAATCTTGAGAAATTTTCACAAAAATAAATGTTATGTTGACCTTTACAGAATATGCATTTTGGCACTGATGATGCATTTGACTGTGTTTTTGATATATTTGATATGTCTTGTAATCGTGATTGATTTGACTTGCATTTATATTTGGTAATTTAGTGTTATTAGTTGAAGTAGTGCGGAAATGCTTGTATTTAGATCAACTGTTTTCGATTTGTTTTCAGCTATCAGCAGTTTAGACATACCTAGGCATTTAAAAAATGATGTTTCAGAAATTGAAAACTGTTCATCAGAAACTTTCGTATCGTCTATTAACTGAATACTTGTATGCAAAAACGCTAAGTCATTTAAAGAGTTTTCAATTTTCTCAACACGAATTTCTAATTCAAAGATGTTATTCTGCTCTTCAAATGTAAAATTTTCGACAAAATTCGCAAATCTTGTTAATTGGCCTTTAATCGCCTTGTATTTTATGATTAAATCATCCAAGTCTGTCATTGTGACAAATTATTTGAATTATATTGTGAATTGAATATATTATGTTATGTTATGTTTGGAATATGGAAGGTAGCTCGAATAGGACGTAATACGACTATTATTGATGAATTTCAAATTGCAATATTGAATAATGGTAATATGTCAAAACTGTAAATTGTACTGACCCAGGAAAGAGAACAATACTGAATTCTACCTTCTTACGATGTGATATGATGATTTGATTTTGTTCTTCAAACTGCTTGCGGTCGTCTGCTGTGTCTGGTTGCTTGGCCCAGCTGATGCTAGCGTAGACCGTTGATCGTCTGGAGAACTCGAAGTTGCTTTCGATGATTGAAATCGATTATTGATGTTGCTGATTCTTGATCCTGCTCGATAAGACCAATATGTTCGCTGCCTTGGTGTGAGTGGACTGTATATTTGGTTGGTTGAATGATTTGGAAATCTATATTTTATGATTGAAGAAGAATTGTAATTCTTTCTGGTTTTTATTGAGTTTATTTATTATTCCAACTGTTTCCCCACAACAACAAGTTGCCATGTTACAGTGATGTACAAAGTGGTACAAAGTACCAAACATCTGATGTGCTAGTTCGCAAATGACTGACACACCGAGAACAGGTCTACCTGACGCTTCCTGAGGTGGAAATATTAACAGGCAAGAAAATCAGGAGGAGTGAGAGAACTTACAGTCACAACTATAATCACAAATAACAATCGACAAATGACACTTGACAATAATGACGCTGAGGAAAAAGCACAACATCAGAATGAAACAAATCACGTAAAAAGCCAAGGAATATTTAGCGTGACTTATGCCATTCTGATGTTGTGCTTTGTCTTGAGCGTCATTATTGTCACGTGTCATTTGTCGATTGTGATGAGCTAACTTAATTCAACAAATTCAGACCCACATGTTGGTTTCATTCGGATATTTTCTTTATATCGAAAAATTTTGGAAAACTAGGCTTTTATAGATCTTTTATTATGTATGTTCCCTAACAGTTACCCACCCGCACTATGCGCGGTTTAAAAATAGTTTCTTTGGTTATTTGTGTGCGATTGTTTTCTTCCAATAATGGTAGGAATATTCAGTTGTTTTAACAAAACTCAAAAACGAACATTAGCGTTGTTTCTTTTTACAGATTTCCTTCTTTCTATAAATTTGCTGATGATGAAGGATTGATCCATCGAAACATGTCCTTTGGTCCATGATCGTTGGTCATTATTGAATTGTTTATGTCGTAGAGTTGTGACTGTTAGTTCTTTCACTCCTCCTGATTTATATCACCTCCACTGTAAGTTATGAATCACCTACGTTGATTGGTTAGTCAAGAAAATCCTAGGTGTCATCAGGAGTCTGAGGTCATAGATGACCATTTGATGAAAGTTTTCCCTACAATCTACAATCTAATCGTCGTTTGACGGGGTACTGATATCCTGAAGAATCTGGTTCTGGCGGTAGTGATGGTGCAGGTCGGATCGTGTTCGCTCCAGAGTTCTTTCATCCTATATCTGGTGGTATATGAGAGAAATTTGCTTTTTTTCCGTTACGAATAACAAGAGGCAGGTGTGAAAAGATTCTACCTAGTGGATGTTAATATACCTATAAGTACTGGTGTGACAAATCGGGAATCGAATAACCCGCTGACAAAAGCAATAACTCACATGGCAAGGACTCCTTCCCATCAGGAAGTGTAGTTTGTTTCTCCTAGAAATACGTAGATTATGAGAGTACGCAAATTTGGTCTATTTTCAACTTCCTCTAACTCCTCTCACTCAGTAGTCCTACATCCATGAACAATGTCAAAATCATATATAGAAAATTTCAACAACTTATTATAGAGTAGTCTTCTCACAAAAATGTATAATTAGCCAATTACTGGCAAAAAACTGAAAAAGTGCGAACATATCGTTGTTTTTTGCGAATATGTAGGAACGCTCTAGGAAATTTTGTTTGCAGACTTCAGATTCAGATTCAGCACCCCCAAAAATATGTAAAATCGCAGAAAAAACGGCTATTCGAATTGTTTCCACGTGCAATCACCATTTCACTATTTCTGTGGATACCAGCACAAAAATATTTGTTTTCTGGAGCCACAAAAGTAATTACACTGTGAAACTTCTGCGGGCCGTGGGAAGGTCGTGTTATAGTATTCATACTCCGCCGTTTGGAGTTGACTTTTGTTGTTGACTATAGTGGTGAGCAGCTTCGACTGGTCACCCTGTACCTATATATCATTTGATTCATATTGATTCTCTGGATGATAAAAACACAAGGTTTTTTTAACAATATTGATTCTTACACACTTATACCAACTACTAATGTGTATTCAATCATCTCGTGATTTCTTATCAATTAAATAGAGACCGAGTTGTTTGGAGTCAGTACATTATCTCAAGTGGAAGTTGCATAATTTCAATTTCCTATACAGAAGTAGATATCTAAACTATGTTCAACCCTGTATAACAATGATAATGAATAATGGAGGTACATATTTCAAATCTTCTATCAAATTCTTGATTTCCATTGAGTACATTATTGAATATTGACAAGAGGGAACTTGATGGATGATTTACATTATTACCTCACAAGAACAACAACAAAATGACCAACAGCCAGTAATAATTGATCAAATGGATGGGACATAAATCTATCATAATTATTATCTAATATCAACGGAGATTGTCTCATCTCACTGTCCTTGGTCCTCGGTGGGTAATTGGGAAGTAGGATCAGTATTATGCTTTGGAATATGATGTACGTTTTGCTGAGCAGTATGATGATATTTGGGAATGGCTCCGGTGAGTCGGGAATCTGAACTGATTGTCCTTTCTAGATGGCCACGTGATTTACCACATTCTCTTTTCTGGAGCCTGGCTCGTTGCGTGCAATCTGAAGCATTCGAACTTCTCCGTCTAGATGGAGGGCAGTGTGAATAGAGGGTGGGAAGTTGGTGAGCTGATCCACCTGGAATGATTTGCATCGATGAATATAATACTGTTGTAATATATATATGTTTCCTGTCGACACACGAATTTTCAAACACTCAAATGTGCCGGAAAAATATATAGTTTTCTGAAAATAGATGTGAATTACAATCGTATTGAAGAATAGAATATATTCGGAGTGTATAAAGGATAAAACAAGAAGCACTTCTTACAGAATGACAATCTGAGACAGTGATATAATTGAGAAAGAAGAATACCTACTCTGTACCCTTCAGTTTTTTTTAAATTACTTTTATAAATATTATGTCAATATATATTTTTAATTCAGATATTTTGATGGCCTTCCGTAGACATGCGTAGACTATCCTTAGAAGTAAATCTAATTCAAAATAATCTATGTGAATCTCATGGATGTACAGAAACAAAACTTGAGGAACGATTTTTTTAATAAGATGCTCACCTATTCACCACGCCCTTGATCAAAGTTTCGGAAAATTCTTAACGTTTTTAAATTAATCATGAAAAGTTATGAGCATGTACAGAGTTTGTTTATTTTCATCACAGAGACTTTCGGAAATATTTTCATAAAACCATCTCGAGCTCTCCTCCAAGTGGCTATAACCCCCCAGGGGAAGATTTTTTATCATTTTCGTTCATAGAATCTGTGATTGAGATCTTTCTATGTAATTTTGGGACACCCTGTATATGTGGAAAAATATATTCTGCCTATTCGTAAATACAAGGCATTATTTGAATGCGGAGCGAAACTTTGATGAACGATATTTCAGGAACGATTCAATGTTTTCGCCTGGAATCCACCGGCAATTTACCTCTACTGAGACACCACACGATGGCATTCTATGGAAGGAACATTTCAGAGCCAAATTCCGACTTTCTGGATCGTATTTTCCAAAATCAGGAAGATCAGGAAAAACATTGCACGTTATCTTTTCAATTTGTACGGCACACTCCGACCGGATTGGTGGAAAAATATCAAACAAAATTCAGACAAATGTTTCTTCGATTCCGTCCGGGCCATTACTCTCTACATTTGACCAAACGTATTCAAATCCGTTTTTTTTTTTTCATATTGATATAGCAGCAATCCCGTTGGGAGAAGATACTTATTTTAATTCATTTCCATACATCCATCACACCCTTTTTTTGTAGTGTTTTCTGAATAATGGAAATACCAAACTCACGATTTGATTCGCTGATTGGGAGAGTTCACATAAATGCAATGAGATCATATTCCATGTTATCTCAAAATTTTCTCTATGCTGTATGAGTTCGCACGTATATCTGATTTGGAAAGAATTTATTACCCAAGCAATGATTTTTTATATTTTTTCATCTCTTTCGGAGCGCACGAGAGAAAAGAAGATATTGGATTTGTTCTTCAAATGAGGTACTCACTTCTATGCTTTAGAAGGTCTTATAATACACCGTAATGCAAGAAATGGATTAAAATAAATTTGTTTAACGATGTTGACTACAAATAGCCAGTACGAGATCATGGAATCGTTCATCAGTAATTTGTTCGATATTTTTCCGACAATCTGGTCGAAGTGTGCCGTAAAAATTGCAAAGCTCTACATGTAGTGTTTTTCCTGATCTCTCTGATTCTGATGAAAGTTTTCAAATATACGATTCAGAAATCCAGAATTTTGACATCTAAAAAGGAAATGAGTTTTCCAGTCAGTAAAGGTAAGTTACTGGTGAATTTCAGGCGATAACATCCAGCCGTTCCTGGAATATTATTCATCAAAGTTCCGTCCCGAATTCAAATGGTGCTCTGTATTTCTGTTCGAATAGGCAAATATATATTTTTCCACATATATCAACTCACTTTGACTTCCTCTATCTGCCATTAGGCTATGGCTGGTTAGTCATTACTCACCCTGTATATACGCGGTACAGGAGTGTCTCACTTGGAAATTTGATATTGGCAACACTGAAAGGGATACTAGAATCAAGTTTTACCTTTTGACGTAGCTTCCCTCAAGGAATGAGATGATGTTCCTCTGACTGAACAAGTATGCGAGCTTCTCCTGAAACTGTTTTCATTGGAAATACTACCATCATCATCGACTCGTCTCTGTCTTTTCAGGGGGTTCCGTCGTTTATCACTGATCTTCAAGGTGATGGGGCATTCACAATGAAGATCCATCGTCATGGAGCCATGGCTGCCACTTGGATGTAGAGACTCCGTACTTATCCTTGAATGAAATGATATTGATGACAAAATCGATAACGAGAATCTCCTGCTAGGACTGAATATTCATTCGAGGTTTCGTATACGGGGCTAAGATACGAGTTCAGCCAGGATTTTCAGTATTTAGATTAGTGATTTTCATCGTTATCGGTTTGGTGTAGATATTTTCTTGAGATTGATTGGTGATTCATGTGTGTGTTATTCATTCGAATATTTTTTCAATGAACCCTATTTTATGTGCTATCTCATGTTGGATAAATAATAATGAGAAACAATGTCCATCATCCAAATTTAAAACACGAGTTTTCACTAGTAAAGAAGAATTGCTTTTATTCAATATTGAACATATGGAAAAGATATGTTCACAGTAGTTGAGGTACAAAATGTCTAAATTCTACCTCATCTGCTGAGTAGATGATGGGCTGTTCCCTGGTAGAAGTAGCTTGATGCTGACTCTTTTCTTGAATTTCAATAGAACGCAAGCCAGCTTCAGAACGGCTACCTACTGTGAACTATTCTTGACTATGGCGCTTCGTAAGTCGACTAAAGTATCTCAGAGCTCTTCTTGAATTGGTTTCTGAGGTGATCTTTCTTTCGATGATAGATGAAACACCGACCGTGTTCCGTCAGGACTAATATGTTATATTTCTATAGCTCATCCAATGGTTAGACCCTGTTGTTGAAGCTCCAACAACTTGTTAAATCTCTTTATGATCATATTTCTTCTTCTCTCTGAATTGTTGATCCTGAGTCCCCTCTGTTAGAATAGTCTCTCAATGTCTCTGAAACCACACACCAGATTCCCTCCTATGCAAAGTAAATACTGCCAGCTTTGATATCGTATCAGTCCTTCATGCGGTCAAGGATGAATTTGAGATTGAAATGAACTAATTCGTCAATATCTCAATCCTCAGACTAGTGAAGTAATCTTTCCTCACCACGACCTCCTCAGGTCTACATCCGATTTTTAGGCCATGAGCAGTTTCGCGGGTGTTGATCCACGATCCGTTTTGCAGTGAATGATATTCATTTAGGTTGATGTCACATCTGCTGCCTGTAGCCCTTTGAAGATTTCCTCTGTATTAGCTAAATAAGAATCAAGAATGTCATCGTTGACGATGATGTTATTTGGATGGAGGCATATTTTTCAGGTAGATATAGATTTAGAGTGGGGCCTTCGAGCTATCTGCTTCCACACCGAGACCTTTTCAGATCTATTATGTCTGCCCTCGAAATCGTTTTGACTTCCTTGGCTAGCCCCACCTTCTCTATGAGACTCCATAGGCTAGCTTTCAGATCCCCTGTGTAACTTTGGGCACTTGGTTTCTTCTCTCCCAGCATAAGGAACCTTAGTCTCGACAAGCCCTCATAGTGGCAAAGTACGGGTTGCTGTTTCCTCCTCTGCCTGACAGAACCTGCACAGCAGTTCTTCAGTCAGACCTATCTTTACTCATGTGTTTGTTGAGTCTTCAATACCCTGTGAGAAGTCTCACTAGTATTCTAGTTGTACTTCGTTTCTGGCTCAGTAGATATTCTGTGAATGTTGGCGATGGTTTCTTAATAAACTCTTTTGCCTGTCTCATTCCTGGCGAGTTTTACTACTAATCTTGAGATTTGGTTTGCATCCATGATTTGATACTTGTCTTTTGTATAGCTTTCGCAATACCACAAACGGGTTCTGGGCCATTCAGAGGTTTGTTTGCCCCTGCTCAAGCAAGTGAGCTTTCCTCTTCATTGCCCTCGTGCCTTATTTATGCTGTTACCCATGCTAGAGTCAGTCTGTTCTGACTGCCCAGTTCATTTAGGGTTTCTGAGCAGTCCCATACTAGCTTTGAGTGAACTTGCATTGAGTTGACTGCTTTGATTGCTGCCTAGCTATCCGAATAGATTGCAATTGTTTTCCCTTCAAACTCTTGCCTTATCAGTTATTTCAAGCAATAATGCATTACAATAATTTCTGCCTGAAACACCGTCGCATATTTGCCTAAGCTCAGTGAGATTCTTGTCTTTGGCTTGGTCCCATAAATACCAGCTCCTGACCCCTCTCCGTCCGTATAGAGAGCTATGTCTGCATTGATAGGAGGTCGTTCCTTCCATGCCTCTCTGTCCATTATACATATTTCAAAGGTTTCTTCGAACCTATATTTTGTAATTTTTTCCATCTGTTGGCATTCTCATGATGATATTTTTCAGGTAAGTCGTGTCAACAAATTCTTCCTTAATTCGAATTGAAGCGCAAAAGGCATAACCATGATATGCTATAGTCCAGTTTCGATGCAAATATTTCCTTTCCATGTCCAAAATGAAGAATAGATTTGATTCCAGCAACATGTCGATTGTGTCATCAACAATACAAGGCAGAGGACGGCCTTCATCGTCACATTATGCCTTCGAAGATAATCTCAATCAGACCCAAGGACTATTGGATGATTTGAAATCTCATTTCATGTCAGGAATGATCTCGTCTGCGGCAATGTTGGTTGTTCATGTTCATTTACATGGTTCCAAGATGACTGAACTCTCGTACTCTTAATTCAAACTCCTATAATTGTCTCGCTCCGTGTCGTTATAGCAGTACGTTCTCAACGAGCGCATAAAGATGACAATTATAGTCATCTTCATGCGCTCGTAATAATTACTCACGAACTTGAAAATTGCAGTAGAAGCCGCAAGCTAGTGTTATAATCCTACAAGATAGTGAAAGCCATTATGTACGAGTAAAATACCATACTTTATATACAACTAATCAGATGTAAAAAATGATAAACAACGTTACATCTTATTCTTATTATCATGACAAAAAGTCGTGCTAGCGCCTCAAGAAACCATTAGAAACAAAATGTTGATTAATGACTCCCATACTAGTACAGTAATCAAGAAGTTGAAACTCTTGAATTTGCATATACTTATCTATATCCATAAGCAGTAGTCATTATTCCAGATTTTTTTGGGATTTCCTCCTCGTCTCTATAAAACGGGAGCAGATTTCGTTCCCGAAACATCCAAAGATAACTAAAAATTTGATATATTTTCTATATACCTTTATTCCTCTTCTCCAAACATCTTTCAGTTCAAATTGTCACTGACAGGCTAGTGAATTTTTGTTTTAGGACCTCTGCTAGGAAAATTCTTCAAACGCAGTGAGAATTTGAATCGAATCATCTGATTTGTCCTAACTACACGAATATTGGATTATTATTCATATTTTTATTTTATAGAGACGAGGAGAGAAAATCCCAAATAAAAATCTGGAACTATAAATGTATACCACCTCCTCGATTAACCTACAAACAGTATAAGTAGTAGTAGTAGTAAGATGCTGTGCTTTAGTAAAATGACTACAGAGTGAGGACATACCACAATATCACTGTTGTTATCGCCGAATTCATGACAGCATCGACTCGAAAGTTGTACAGACATTTTATTATCGACCAGTAGCGAAAAAAAAACGATTTCTCAAGTCAAATATTGCACATGATGAAGTGCTCTAGAGCTAGCAGTGGAACGAAACAAGAACTTCTTTGTGCCTGAATCCCTGTATATTCTTCCTCACACACAATTATATGGCACAAAATGAATTCCATATTGATAATAAAGTCTTTCTTATTCAAAAAAACTGACCTATAATTTCCAGCTGTTTCATCTACAGATAGTGCATGCCTGTGCAATAAACCAGGGTTCAATAAAGAGCACGCTGCGAATGTCTTTGGTTTTCTCGCTGTTGCAGCTTTTAGAGGCTGAGGATGATTCAGAACTGGTGAGGTAGATTGTTCATTGCTACCAGCTCGTTCCAAAGCAAGATCAGGAGCGGATGGACTTCTATTGATGGAACCCTGGAAAATAAAGAGAAGTATTTCGGCATATTCGAAGTATTCATTCAGTCCTTATTGAAATTTCCCAGAAGGCTACCAGAGTTACTTCCTGATGAAAGATAATGTTATTATGAACCAAGCTCTCTCCTACATCCTCCGGGAGCTTTCGGACAATGTTTTCACCAACTTCAAGTGAAAGCAGAAATTAAGATGTGTTGTTGGTTTCGAGTGGAAAATCAAATCTCACAAAAGTCACAATAAATTAGGTCCGAGCAAAATCATGCTCAATTGAATTGCTTGTTCAGACCATTATCAGTTCGAGTTCTTTGTAATTGGAGGCAAGGAACCTCAAATAAATCTTATGTGATAGAAACAGATAGGTAAAACAGATTATTTCATCACAATAATTATCAAGAAAGTATGTATCAATAATAATCAATATCAGTGAGAATCTTATTATTTTTTTTCAACTTTTCGAAGATAAATTCAATGACAATAACTGATAGCTAATTGACCTTGCAACATTCAGTTATTTGTAAACAGATGAAAATTCATCTCCCACGTCTGAGTAATTTCCCTTCTCTTCCTCATTACTATACATCCACGTTAGCCTGAGATTGACCTTTATTTTAGTGCCCAAATATTTCAAGAATTTAGTATAAAAACCTTATGATCTTATGATCAAGCCTTCAAACATTAAGATATAAATATTTATGAGCTTTGTGTTCTATATACATGTCTATAGTGAGAAGTGCGTGTGATGTCGACATTGGAGGTGAAACAACCTGTATTTTCAGATTTTTCGAGGAAGATTGGCCCGCATTCCGATTCTGTATCAACTCAAATGTTACTAATTAAAGTGAAATTACCTCGTGATTTGAAGGATATACAGGGTGGGACATTAGAGCGTCGGAGCTCGATTGCTAGAGTTCTATGATAGCTATATACTCGAGTGAAAAACGAATGTGAACAAGACATCAAGATCCATAACTAGAAAATATTGCCGCATATACAGGGGGCACCGGGAAAAATCTAGAGGGTCAGGATCACTTTTTTAAATGGAATGCCCTGTATGTTAGCACATTTCTTGAAGCATCCCTGTGACCTCCAACAACTTCTATATTATTGTTGGATATATCTCGATCATTTCAAAGTTATTATAGTTTGTTTGTCGAAATAATATCATCTGCAGATGCATACCGAAAAAATCACTGTATAGTCACAATTATGAAATTCAAGAGAGAATAATCATGGTATTATTCAATGGGAAGATGAGTGATATTCGTGTAAAATTTTCTTGCCATCAAATTATACAGGGTGGGTAAAAATGACTTTTGGAAGTGATTTTTCTCGAGTTTTTCGAATAGAACACCCCATATATTTTTAGGCCATTCGGGGTAAAATCGAAACACCAACATCTTCCATCTCAACATCCATATTGATATTCGTTACCATTTTAGAATCATTGAAAATTATAGATTGGCCATTTTCATCGATACACATTCTCATCAGTTATCAAAACATCAAAAGTCAAATTAATAATTTATTAAACTTGTTTTTCATTGCAAAAACTGATACCAGAATCAAAGTGAACAGAAATAGTTCATACGCTAGTTATTCACAAAGTGAATAGGAACAAAATTCCCATTTTGCACAGTCGTGAATTATTATCCTGGTTTTGGTTTTGATATGCTATGAATTTATGGGATATTTTGAAAATGGATTTCTTTGTTTGCTTCGATTCTGGTTTCAATTCTCTCAATAAAAAATAAGTTTACTAAATTATCAATTGGACTTTTGATGTTTCAATAACTGATGAGAATGTGTATGGATGAAAATGGCCAACCTATAATTTTCGAAGTTGAATTCAACGCCACCAAAACTCAAGCCTGCATTTTCTCTAGAAAGGCGGAACTCAGTATGCCCGATATTGTTATGTCTGGCTCCACCATCCCCACCAAGCCCACCATATCAATGCTCGGTATTTCCATCAGCAACACTCTTTCATGGGATAATCATGTCAGATCCATCGCAAAAGCTGCTTCACAAAAACTCGGATTCTTGTTCCGTGCGAAAAGCTGCTTTACACCTCAACAGCTTCTCATGATCTACAAAGCGCAGATACGGCCTGTTCTAGAATACTGTTTCCACATATGGGGTTCAGCACCAAAACATACGCTGATGCTCTTAGATTCCATCCAGAGAAGAGCCATTCGCCTGGTGGGTGACGCCACACACACTCACTCTTTGACATCATTGGAACACCGTAGAAAGGTCGGCGACCTTTCACTTTTCTATCGATACTTCCACGGGAAATGTTCTTCGGAAATCTGTGCAATCATCCCTTCACTAGCAATACCAATCAGACGAACTAGACAAGCCCAGTCAGCACATCCTTCCGTTGTCAACCTCGAAAGATGTCGAACAGCACTTTATCAAGACTCCTTCATTCATAGAACGGCTAGGCTCTGGAATTCATTGCCTGTGGAAGTATTCCCAACAACATATAATCTCCAAAAATTCAAAAAAAATTCCCTAGTAACGCACGATGTTCTTTGAACATTATAGGGATTCCCTTTCGTGCGCTCCAATCGATAAAAAAAAATATTATAGGAGTGAATGGAGGTCACAGGGATGCTTAAAAAAAGGTGCTAATATATAGGTCATTTCATTCAAAAAAGTGATCCTGATCCTCCAGATTTTTTCCGGTGCCTCCTGTATATGCGGCAATAATTCCTATTTATGGATCTCGTTGTCTCATTCATATTCGTTTCAGAATCAAGTTTCTAGCCATCATAGAACTCGAGCAAGCGCGCTCCGATGCACTAATGCCTCACCCTGTATATCAATATTGATCATAATAATTATGCTGCTTTGAGATGAAACGACGATGAATCTCTAATATTATTTGTTCATGATATATAATATGAATCATCTATACTCTATATTATAATATCATGCTGTAGAAAATTCTGAATAGTCTATACCTATGTGAAAGTAACTGTGAATATATACTCCAAGAGAAATATTAAAGAAATCTAATTTCTTGGTTTCGACTTCAGTGTCTGGTATCATGCACCTTTTATAATACCTGTGGGACCTTGAGCAACATTTTATTTGTTTGATTATCTAGAACAAGTCCTCTTGAAAAACTGACAAATGACTGTGTCAACGCCCTTCTGTCACCGGGATGGCAATGTGAATGCTGACTTGCGGAAGTTGTTTGAACCCCTGATGTTTTCAGTGATCCATGTCTACTGTAACCACTGTGAGCTGTGCAAACACTTGCTTGTGGTATGGTGGTACTCATCTTGAAGCGGGCAGGTACAACTTTGGCAGCTGAGTCTCTGGCTTCGAAAGTCATAACGCAAGCAGCGACTACTATGAAGCCTGAAAAAAAACTTTCTGGAACATTTCTTGACAAGCTGATAGAGTTCATCAACGCTTGCATGCATGTATCAATGATACGGTATTCAGAGATGGAACCGAAAAAAACTTTAGAGTTATAGGGCCTGCCACTATAATTGCAAAATGCCATATATAGATGTCCAAAACCGCTTCGTTACTGACATAGAGAGTGCATGATTTGTAAAATCTGTGGAAAAAATCAATTTGTTATATTAAATACAGGGATTACCCGATTTTGTTCGGATTGGATACATGCATTCAACTCTAAGGATTCAACAAGCAGCCCTTTGAACGAAACCAATATCAGGACCAGAATGTCATCTTTCCTTTGTTGAGTCATTGTGAGAATAACTGACACATTATGAATCTACGAAAAGAATACTATAGGAACTTTAGTAGAACTTTTAACTCAAACCATGTTTATAATGATCCTTTTATACATAAATAATAATTGACGACATAATTCGATCGAGAAATTAACTGGAATGTTTCATTTTTGGACATAAATAATAGTACTTTCTGAAAACGGGCCCTCTTATGACGTAGAATCCTCATCTCGTCATAGTTAAAATAAAATACCAAACGCCCGACGGAGACTGAGGCAACTGATATATTAATTCTTTCAACTGTGATCTCGCGCTAATTCACTCTGTCAGAAATCATGTATCATTCATCTCTGCCTGGAGTAGTCTTCTTTCAGTATTAGGGTTTTGACGACACATCATCGCCTCGTTTTCAGAGGTCCGAGAAATCGGGGATTTCAATAATTTTTTATAAAACGTAGGGAGCTCACAGCAAGAAGCGGTTTGCGGTGGTGAGCTAGTTTGGGTGAGTTCTATCCAATTATGAAATGAAATTGTTTTGTGATATAAGCCCATTTCAGTCATTCCGTAGAAAATCATTATTCCAATGTTTTCATTAATTTTCGGCTGAAATTTCATCATAAATGGAAATATGATGAATATTTTCGAAACCAAGACATTATTGTTGTTATCCTCTTTGATGACTTCGCAGACATATTTTATAAATCACTCTCGTAACGTATAAGAAAACTGAAGATTACATTCGTATCAGGACCGGAATGACTCTTTTCCATGTTCTTGTGAGTACAAGGTGGCCCAAAAGCTATCTACAAAATCCCAGATCTAAATAAGCCGATCTAAAGCATCTTACCTCAGTCCGAAATAGCTCCATTTCCGAAATACAGGGTGGTGAATTTGAAGAATTGAAATCGATTTTTTTCAAAATTTATTAACATTTCTGAACGTATCACTTCGAAAATCGGTAGCTTGAATCCGAATACGGACACATTATCACTGTGGGTATTAGAGGGCGCTTACTAATTCACTTCTCATGAATCTCATGGTTAAGACGGTCCATAACTTTTTTCTTAGTGTACACTCGTCTTCAGAAATCATGATTTTCAGTTCTGACACTACTCAACTACGACATGTTCTCAGAGGACGAGTGCACTTTTTGACTCTCTTCTAAGCAAAAAAGGGACTTTTGTAAAATATTCGCTAAAGTAAGCCGATTTCGAAGTGTTCGATGCTGCACCGAAATATTTGAATTATTTTGAATAAGAATGCATATCTGTTGTTATCTTTGTGGACGTAATTTGGTCAGTGATGAGTAGTGCAAAAATTTGTTTTCCAGAATATTTTTGGGTTGATGATACTAGTTGATTTTTATTTTTTCAATTTACCACCCTGTATTTCCATATTGAATGGGGTAATCCCTGAATTGAATATAGTAGATTGAATTTTTTTCTAAATCCATGAATCCCCTGTATGCCAGTAACGAAGCGGTTTTGGACATTTGCGTACGGCATTTTGCAATTATAGTTTTGTAGGTTTCATTTCTGGACACCCTGTATAGACGACAACTCCCGGAAGGTTTTATGATTCAACCAGACGACTATCGACTTGAAGGATGATGGCTCGATGATTTCTATCATCTCATAATGCTCAAGGTACTTAATAACACATAGCTATCCAATGGATGTCCATTGCATACATGCGTACATCTTATTCTGTACATCAATTGTATAATTATTGAACATGAATTGTGTAATTATTCGACATGGATTGTACAACTACTGGATATGAATCGGACTACTACCTATTGTACATACACTTTACATGAATTGTGCATTTCATGTCCAAGTTTTGGACAATATGAATGAAACTCTCCGCCTATATGTTTTGAATATATTTTCTCTTCTATAATTTTCTTTCAAGACTCTGAAATGAAGCTGAGCTGTTTTAGTCCTGCTATGATACATTTATAGTAGGCACTTCTACAGCTTGAATGGTTGATTCATACATCGTTCATTATTGAATATAACACTGCCTTGGGTTAATTGGGAAAATAAATCACTATTGCATAATTATTTTATATTATGTAACGATTGATGATTTTTCTTAAAAATAATAAATGAGAGAACACACACTACACTTATCCTAAAATATTATGTGAACAAATTGAGCGATCATATAACAAATATCCTCGAATTGACTTCGGATAATTAGTTCACTAAGTTCCCTATAGTTGCATGAGCAGGTACCTTCTTTAAAAAATGTAATAACATATAATGACAAATTAACTATGGTTATATTGCTGCATGTATCTGCCTCAAACGAGATAAATTTCTGCATACAATAACAGCAAACATGAACGACTCAAGCGATGGAATACAGACGAAAAGACAGTAATACTAATTTTTGAATGTCAATTTACCTATCAGAGTGCGATTACAGTGTTAGCGTGCTCTCGCGAATTGTACTTCGCGCGTAAACGCCCGTATTTGGCCAATAGGAACAAACTCGTAGAATAATATTTCGGTGGTTATAGTGAAAGCGAATTAGTTGCACTAATAACTAGTAATCGGTTGTAGTTCAATTAAGTATGTTTTTTGCGCGAACAAGTTGCTTATAGGATAAAAAAATGGATATGAAAAAGTTAGTATTTCTAGTGTTTGACAGAAAATCACTATGAAACCAGAAATGTTGAAGTAACTCTAATAGAGAGAAATCTCGATTATGGAATGAAGTTGCTACTGATTAAAATTTCAATGGTTGCATCTTCAACTCGTCGAAGAGCACAAAGTATTTAGTAAAATGATGGTCAGCCAATATGCTATTAACACAATATTATGTCGTTTCCGGTTCGAAAAGAATCGTCTTTATTAATGATAAGTTTTACGCAAAATACAACTCCTCATCAATAATCATGACTGTATACGATATTGCTAAACTCCGACTGAAACTCGCGCGAATGTCGCGGAACCAGGCACCACATGTCTACTCTTCTGAATACGGGTGAATACGAACGAAGTCGGTATGATTCGCGCGAAAACGCTTGCACTATAACCACAACCTCGAAAGATACTTGTTCGCGCGAAAAAAACAAACCCGTTTGAACTACAAGTTTAATCCTGTTACCCGAACACGGGCGTATACGCGCGAAAAACGTTTGTACTGGCACAAGCTCTCTACTGTGGTACTGGTAGCCGCAGCCAACTTCTCAAACCTAAAACTCAACTCAACTCACCTCCGACTCCCATCACAATGGGTCCTGCATATGAGAGATTATTCAGGTGGAAGCTCTTGGTGGTCTCATTTTTAGCAAAAATGGTGAAATTCTCTCTCGGTTCCGTGTAATCTGATAAATGGTCTGCGTAATAACCTGAAACATCAGGAATCAATTAACATTTTATACAGCGATGGATATAATAAGTTATCTCCGCAACATGCGACTTCCAATATATATAGGAGAACATTTTCCTCCTGGAATATTTGCCAAAATCGGTAAGCTGATTGATAATGCATCAATCTTTTGGAAGAAATGATATCACACGGACATTTTACTCTGATTTCGATTTATTTCAATATCCCTGAGATTGATTGATGTTTAGCCAGTGTTGACTTGGGATATATCGACGAGCTGTGGAGTATCACGAACAGGTCCATGAAGAGTTAGTGGAACAGTGTAAGAAGCAAAAACTGTATTTCAATAAATTCACCAAAGCATCACAACCATCACAAGAAGACCTTGAAAATTGAAAAGAAGCTTGATCAACATGCAGAAATTCGTAGACCATATGAAGTGAAAATCAACGAAGGCTAAATTAATACTTTCAACATATCTGAAACCATCAAAAGCTAATGTGAAATCAGATTATTCAGCAGCAATACATATTTCACTATGGAGAGCAAATGTCAGCTACTACAGTTCCATAATGCAATGTTAAATGTTGATAAATTTTCCATAAATTTCAGTAGTAGAAAATAACTTTCAGATACGAGAGTCTGAGTACCATATTGTTACAATTCCTCATTGACCTACCAAAGAATAAAATGAATTATTTGTAATATATACATTCGAATATCGATGAAAGTGACAATTTCTTCAGTGAGACATTTATCTTGTCTTTCAATAATTGGCAAGTTTTCATATACCGTGTAGAATCGCAGCAGTAACGAAGATTTGGTGGAAAAACTGTTGAAGTTGAATCATATACATACAGAAAATACAGTTATTTTAGTTTTTGTTTACATGAAGACTACATTCTGTGATCTAATGATTATACTTTTCTCCTGTATAGGTAGTATTTATTTCTACGTACGTTACGCCGGCACGACCACTTCAACAAAATCCAAAAAAATTTATACCAGAATTTAGTGCTTTTAAGTTGCTAATTTGTTCCAATTTCCAAAAATTTGTTGCTTACGCAGATATAGCAAAAATTGAGTCCATGCCAGCTTCACGAGAAGTTGGCACAACAACTTTTTCATTTTAACTCCGAATTGGGAAACAAGTATATACCAAATTGTAGTGCTTATTTGTTGCTTATTTGTTCCCCCATTCGGATTTCCGCATTTATCTCAAAAAAAAATTGATTCCATGCCAGCATTACGAGAAGTTGGCACGGCATCTTTTTCATTTCAACACGGAATTGGGAAACAAATATACCAAATTTTAGTGCTAAATTGTTGCTAATTTGTTCCCACTTTCAAATTTTTCCATTTCTCTTCATCACAGAAAACAATTGTTTCATCCAGCTGCACCATCATAAGGCTGGCACAGCAAACGTCTTTATGTTGAATTGAAAATGATCATACCACAACGAACATTCTCGTTGTCGGATCATGATTTGATATTTCTGTTGCTCGTTTTTTTTTTAGGAAGTAATGATGAAAGAAGATCCCATGCTACCTAGACTAATTTTACGAGAACACCGTTAACTATTATGAAACCTCAAAAAGGATCATGCCAGAATTTGTTGCTTGCGTGTTGCGGATTTTTTCTCCTTTTAGAATTTTCCTTCCTTTTTTTTCCGAAAAAGTTGATGAAATGAGCTGCCATATTATATCGTTTTCCTGAGAACTCCGTTTTCTGACATAAAAACTCAAAAACGGTAATGCCAGTATTGTTTGCTTTCTTGTTGCTAATTTGTTCCACTTTCGAAATTTTCGTTGCTCATTGTTTTATAAAATGATGATGAAATAAGCTGCCATGCTAGATCCATTACACGAGAACTTCGTTATCTGACATCAATACTCGAAAAAGATTATGCTATAATTTGTTGCTTTCTTGTTGTTGATTTGTTCCTCTCTTAAAATTTTTGTAACTTTTTTTTCGGAAATGATTATGATAGAATATGTCATGCTAGACTAATTTTTCGAAAACTCCGTTAAATGACATAAAAACGAAAAAACGATCGTGCCAGAATTAGTTGTTTCCTTGTTGTTAATTTGTTCTCCTTTTGGATTTTTTGTTGCTCTTCATTTTTTTGTTTTGGAAACTATGGTGATAGAAGATGCCATGCTAGACTAATTTCTCTAAAACTCCGTTAACTGACATAACTCAAAAATGATCATGCCAGAATTTGTTGCTTCCTTGTTGTTAATTTGTTCCCCTTCTAGAATTTTTGTTGCTCTATTTTTTTGGAAACTATGGTGATAGAAGATGCCATGCTAGACTGATTTTTCGAAAACTCGGTTAAATGACATAAAAACTCAAAAATGATTATGCCAGAATTTGTTGCTTCCTTGTTGTTAATTTGTTCCCCTTTTAGGATTTTTGTTGCTCTATTTTTTTGGAAACTATGGTGATAGAAGATGCCATGATAGACTAATTTTTCGAAAACTCGGCTAAATGACATAAAAACTCAAAAACGATCATGCCAGAATTTGTTGCTTCCTTGTTGTTAATTTGTTTCCCTTTTAGAATTTTTGTTGCTCTATTTTTTTGGAAACTATGGTGATAGAAGATCCCATGATAGACTAATTTTTCGAAAACTCGGTTAAATGACATAAAAACTCAAAAACGATCATGCCAGAATTTGTTGCTTCCTTGTTGTTAATTTGTTTCCCTTTTAGAATTTTTGTTGCTCTATTTTTTTGGAAACTATGGTGATAGAAGATCCCATGATAGACTAATTTTTCGAAAACTCGGTTAAATGACATAAAAACTCAAAAACGATCATGCCAGAATTTGTTGCTTCCTTGTTGTTAATTTGTTCCCTTTTAGAATTTTTGTTGATCTATTTTTTTGGAAACTATGGTGATAGAAGATGCCATGCTAGACTAATTTTTCGAAAACTCGGTTAAATGACATAAAAACTCAAAAACGATCATGCCAGAATTTGTTGCTTCCTTGTTGTTAATTTGTTCCCCTTTTAGGATTTTTGTTGCTCTATTTTTTTGGAAACTATGGTGATAGAAGATGCCATGATAGACTAATTTTTCGAAAACTCGGTTAAATGACATAAAAACTCAAAAACGATCATGCCAGAATTTGTTGCTTCCTTGTTGTTAATTTGTTCCCCTTCTAGAATTTTTGTTGCTCTATTTTTTTGGAAACTATGGTGATAGAAGATGCCATGCTAGACTGATTTTTCGAAAACTCGGTTAAATGACATAAAAACTCAAAAACGATCATGCCAGAATTTGTTGCTTCCTTGTTGTTAATTTGTTCCCCTTTTAGGATTTTTGTTGCTCTATTTTTTTGGAAACTATGGTGATAGAAGATGCCATGATAGACTAATTTTTCGAAAACTCGGCTAAATGACATAAAAACTCAAAAACGATCATGCCAGAATTTGTTGCTTCCTTGTTGTTAATTTGTTTCCCTTTTAGAATTTTTGTCGCTCTATTTTTTTGGAAACTATGGTGATAGAAGATCCCATGATAGACTAATTTTTCGAAAACTCGGTTAAATGACATAAAAACTCAAAAACGATCATGCCAGAATTTGTTGCTTCCTTGTTGTTAATTTGTTCCCTTTTAGAATTTTTGTTGATCTATTTTTTTGGAAACTATGGTGATAGAAGATCCCATGATAGACTAATTTTTCGAAAACTCGGTTAAATGACATAAAAACTCAAAAACGATCATGCCAGAATTTGTTGCTTCCTTGTTGTTAATTTGTTCCCCTTTCAAAATTTTTGTTGCTCTATTTTTTTGGAAACTATGGTGATAGAAGATGCCATGATAGACTAATTTTTCGAAAACTCGGTTAAATGACATAAAAACTCAAAAACGATCATGCCAGAATTTGTTGCTTCCTTGTTGTTAATTTGTTCCCCTTTTAGGATTTTTGTTGCTCTATTTTTTTGGAAACTATGGTGATAGAAGATGCCATGCTAGACTAATTTTTCGAAAACTCGGTTAAATAACATAAAAACTAAAAACGATCATGCCAGAATTTGTTGCTTGCTTGTTGTTAATTTGTTCCCTTTTTAGAATTTTTGTTGCTCTATTTTTTTGGAAACTATGGTGATAGAAGATCCCATGATAGACTAATTTTTCGAAAACTCGGTTAAATGACATAAAAACTCAAAAACGATCATGCCAGAATTTGTTGCTTCCTTGTTGTTAATTTGTTCCCTTTTAGAATTTCTGTTGCTCTTTTCTTTCAAACTATGGTGATAGAAGATGCCATGCTAGACTAATTTTTCGAAACCTCGGTTAAATAACATAAAAACTCAAAAACGATCATGCCAGAATTTGTTGCTTCCTTGTTGTTAATTAGTTCCCCTTTTAGAATTTCTGTTGCTCTTTTCTTTCAAACTATGGTGATAGAAGATGCCATGATAGACTAATTTTTCGAAAACTCGGTTAAATGACATAAAAACTCAAAAACGATCATGCCAGAATTTGTTTCTTCCTTGTTGTTAATTAGTTCCCCTTTTAGAATTTCTGTTGCTCTTTTCTTTCAAACTATGGTGATAGAAGATGCCATGCTAGACTAATTTTTCGAAACCTCGGTTAAATAACATAAAAACTCAAAAACGATCATGCCAGAATTTGTTGCTTCCTTGTTGTTAATTAGTTCCCCTTTTAGAATTTCTGTTGCTCTTTTCTTTCAAACTATGGTGATAGAAGATGCCATGATAGACTAATTTTTCGAAAACTCGGTTAAATGACATAAAAACTCAAAAACGATCATGCCAGAATTTGTTGCTTCCTTGTTGTTAATTTGTTCCCCTTTTAGGATTTTTGTTGCTCTATTTTTTTGGAAACTATGGTGATAGAAGATGCCATGCTAGACTAATTTTTCGAAAACTCGGTTAAATAACATAAAAACTAAAAACGATCATGCCAGAATTTGTTGCTTGCTTGTTGTTAATTTGTTCCCTTTTTAGAATTTTTGTTGCTCTATTTTTTTGGAAACTATGGTGATAGAAGATCCCATGATAGACTAATTTTTCGAAAACTCGGTTAAATGACATAAAAACTCAAAAATGATTATGCCAGAATTTGTTGCTTCCTTGTTGTTAATTTGTTCCCCTTTTAGGATTTTTGTTGCTCTATTTTTTTGGAAACTATGGTGATAGAAGATGCCATGATAGACTAATTTTTCGAAAACTCGGCTAAATGACATAAAAACTCAAAAACGATCATGCCAGAATTTGTTGCTTCCTTGTTGTTAATTTGTTTCCCTTTTAGAATTTTTGTTGCTCTATTTTTTTGGAAACTATGGTGATAGAAGATCCCATGATAGACTAATTTTTCGAAAACTCGGTTAAATGACATAAAAACTCAAAAACGATCATGCCAGAATTTGTTGCTTCCTTGTTGTTAATTTGTTTCCCTTTTAGAATTTTTGTTGCTCTATTTTTTTGGAAACTATGGTGATAGAAGATCCCATGATAGACTAATTTTTCGAAAACTCGGTTAAATGACATAAAAACTCAAAAACGATCATGCCAGAATTTGTTGCTTCCTTGTTGTTAATTTGTTCCCTTTTAGAATTTTTGTTGATCTATTTTTTTGGAAACTATGGTGATAGAAGATGCCATGCTAGACTAATTTTTCGAAAACTCGGTTAAATGACATAAAAACTCAAAAACGATCATGCCAGAATTTGTTGCTTCCTTGTTGTTAATTTGTTCCCCTTTTAGGATTTTTGTTGCTCTATTTTTTTGGAAACTATGGTGATAGAAGATGCCATGATAGACTAATTTTTCGAAAACTCGGTTAAATGACATAAAAACTCAAAAACGATCATGCCAGAATTTGTTGCTTCCTTGTTGTTAATTTGTTCCCCTTCTAGAATTTTTGTTGCTCTATTTTTTTGGAAACTATGGTGATAGAAGATGCCATGCTAGACTGATTTTTCGAAAACTCGGTTAAATGACATAAAAACTCAAAAACGATCATGCCAGAATTTGTTGCTTCCTTGTTGTTAATTTGTTCCCCTTTTAGGATTTTTGTTGCTCTATTTTTTTGGAAACTATGGTGATAGAAGATGCCATGATAGACTAATTTTTCGAAAACTCGGCTAAATGACATAAAAACTCAAAAACGATCATGCCAGAATTTGTTGCTTCCTTGTTGTTAATTTGTTTCCCTTTTAGAATTTTTGTCGCTCTATTTTTTTGGAAACTATGGTGATAGAAGATCCCATGATAGACTAATTTTTCGAAAACTCGGTTAAATGACATAAAAACTCAAAAACGATCATGCCAGAATTTGTTGCTTCCTTGTTGTTAATTTGTTCCCTTTTAGAATTTTTGTTGATCTATTTTTTTGGAAACTATGGTGATAGAAGATCCCATGATAGACTAATTTTTCGAAAACTCGGCTAAATGACATAAAAACTCAAAAACGATCATGCCAGAATTTGTTGCTTCCTTGTTGTTAATTTGTTTCCCTTTTAGAATTTTTGTTGCTCTATTTTTTTGGAAACTATGGTGATAGAAGATCCCATGATAGACTAATTTTTCGAAAACTCGGTTAAATGACATAAAAACTCAAAAACGATCATGCCAGAATTTGTTGCTTCCTTGTTGTTAATTTGTTTCCCTTTTAGAATTTTTGTTGCTCTATTTTTTTGGAAACTATGGTGATAGAAGATGCCATGCTAGACTAATTTTTCGAAAACTCGGTTAAATAACATAAAAACTAAAAACGATCATGCCAGAATTTGTTGCTTGCTTGTTGTTAATTTGTTCCCTTTTTAGAATTTTTGTTGCTCTATTTTTTTGGAAACTATGGTGATAGAAGATCCCATGATAGACTAATTTTTCGAAAACTCGGTTAAATGACATAAAAACTCAAAAACGATCATGCCAGAATTTGTTGCTTCCTTGTTGTTAATTTGTTCCCTTTTAGAATTTTTGTTGATCTATTTTTTTGGAAACTATGGTGATAGAAGATGCCATGCTAGACTAATTTTTCGAAAACTCGGTTAAATGACATAAAAACTCAAAAACGATCATGCCAGAATTTGTTGCTTCCTTGTTGTTAATTAGTTCCCCTTTTAGAATTTCTGTTGCTCTTTTCTTTCAAACTATGGTGATAGAAGATGCCATGCTAGACTAATTTTTCGAAACCTCGGTTAAATAACATAAAAACTCAAAAACGATCATGCCAGAATTTGTTGCTTCCTTGTTGTTAATTAGTTCCCCTTTTAGAATTTCTGTTGCTCTTTTCTTTCAAACTATGGTGATAGAAGATGCCATGATAGACTAATTTTTCGAAAACTCGGTTAAATGACATAAAAACTCAAAAACGATCATGCCAGAATTTGTTGCTTCCTTGTTGTTAATTTGTTCCCCTTTTAGGATTTTTGTTGCTCTATTTTTTTGGAAACTATGGTGATAGAAGATGCCATGCTAGACTAATTTTTCGAAAACTCGGTTAAATAACATAAAAACTAAAAACGATCATGCCAGAATTTGTTGCTTGCTTGTTGTTAATTTGTTCCCTTTTTAGAATTTTTGTTGCTCTATTTTTTTGGAAACTATGGTGATAGAAGATCCCATGATAGACTAATTTTTCGAAAACTCGGTTAAATGACATAAAAACTCAAAAACGATCATGCCAGAATTTGTTGCTTCCTTGTTGTTAATTTGTTCCCTTTTAGAATTTTTGTTGATCTATTTTTTTGGAAACTATGGTGATAGAAGATGCCATGCTAGACTAATTTTTCGAAAACTCGGTTAAATGACATAAAAACTCAAAAACGATCATGCCAGAATTTGTTGCTTCCTTGTTGTTAATTTGTTCCCCTTTAAGGATTTTTGTTGCTCTATTTTTTTGGAAACTATGGTGATAGAAGATGCCATGCTAGACTAATTTTTCGAAAACTCGGTTAAATAACATAAAAACTAAAAACGATCATGCCAGAATTTGTTGCTTGCTTGTTGTTAATTTGTTCCCTTTTTAGAATTTTTGTTGCTCTATTTTTTTGGAAACTATGGTGATAGAAGATCCCATGATAGACTAATTTTTCGAAAACTCGGTTAAATGACATAAAAACTCAAAAACGATCATGCCAGAATTTGTTGCTTCCTTGTTGTTAATTTGTTCCCTTTCAGAATTTTTGTTGCTCTATTTTTTTGGAAACTATGGTGATAGAAGATCCCATGATAGACTAATTTTTCGAAAACTCGGTTAAATGACATAAAAACTCAAAAACGATCATGCCAGAATTTGTTGCTTCCTTGTTGTTAATTTGTTTCCCTTTTAGAATTTTTGTTGCTCTATTTTTTTGGAAACTATGGTGATAGAAGATCCCATGATAGACTAATTTTTCGAAAACTCGGTTAAATGACATAAAAACTCAAAAACGATCATGCCAGAATTTGTTTCTTCCTTGTTGTTAATTAGTTCCCCTTTTAGAATTTCTGTTGCTCTTTTCTTTCAAACTATGGTGATAGAAGATGCCATGCTAGACTAATTTTTCGAAACCTCGGTTAAATAACATAAAAACTCAAAAACGATCATGCCAGAATTTGTTGCTTCCTTGTTGTTAATTTGTTCCCCTTTCAAAATTTTTGTTGCTCTATTTTTCTGGAAACTATGGTGATAGAAGATGCCATGCTAGACTAATTTTTCGAAAACTCGGTTAAATAACATAAAAACTAAAAACGATCATGCCAGAATTTGTTGCTTGCTTGTTGTTAATTTGTTCCCTTTTTAGAATTTTTGTTGCTCTATTTTTTTGGAAACTGTGGTGATAGAAGATGCCTTGCTAGACAAATTTTTCGAAAACTCGGTTGAATGACTCTATCCGCAAGCTTTGATTGTGCAGTTAGTTCTGTATTCATATATTATTAGCAACAAAATTACCTCTCTCTCTTTCTTTCCAAAAACGGTTATTTGCCTCGTGGCAATGAATGCAGAATTCATTCCAATGATCAAATTGCAACTATTATATCAACATGAACTACAAACACAATTGGGTGAAAAATCCAACAACAGGAAATTGAAAACACTCAACGGCTAATTTTTTAGGTAATAGGAATTCTCCAAGATGAATATAGGTTATTATAACAAACGGCATGTCTATCGAAATAAAATACATTTTCGCCAATTTTCTTTCGATCAATCTCACGATAAGTTTATGTTCTGCGGGCCCTGTATAAGTAGGTGTGAAGTTTATCTCTAATGAGATTAAATCACTACAATTTTTGCCAATATATGTAATTCGAATGGGTTGCTGTAGGTGAGTATTTGGGTTTTATTATGGTATTGCTTTGAAACTTCGTTTTTCCATAATAAAATCGAATGGGATGCGAAGAAGGGCTCAGTTGACGACTGGCATCCTCTTTCAACCGGAAGCCCCACAAAAAACAGCAAAATCGGCTCAATAATGATCTAACACCAAAATTGAAATAAGCGGTCGCCTTATACCGCTATAAGCGCTTGTCGTTTCGAGCCGCTGTAGGGTACACACACAAAGGAAGCAGGTTTCCTGCTTACTGGCAGTCGGAGACTATAAGCGCCAAGCGCCAATAATCTATTTAGCTTTTAAGAGGAGGGTTTCACTAAAATGGTTTAGCAGACCCTTTTTCATTTGACCTTTCTGGCCTTGTCATGAATTCAATCTCAAAACTAATTGAATTATCGTAAAGAGGAAGGTTCAAATTAGGGAATCCGTATTTTTCGGAGTCAAAACTCGTCCATTGAAAAAAGTTAGGGGTCTTTGAAAAATGTAAACATTGTAAATTTTTGTGTCTCAGATTTTAATAAAATTACCTCATTGTATGGAACCAAAATTTAGGAATGCGTTACCAAAATATCAGCTCCTGGAATGTCTCCATTCGAACAAAAACCTGAAATTTGACACAAGGACGCCATTTTTCGATTATTAGGTTTGGTTTCGTTGCAATATCCTTCGAAGATAAAGTAGGAAACATGAATTTGGTAGTTCGGACCGGTTCGGACCCTACCTAATAGATGGCGGTACACACTCATCTTGCTGTAATTCTGTAATCTTGCAACTTCGGCACTGCTAACTGAAATTTCATGAGATGTTGTATTCACATAAAACCAACAGATGGCGATCGCGTCGTTCCGCGTTTTTTATATGATATTACCTACGTTTGAGCCTAAAAGGAAATTTTAAAATTTTTCGTATTTGAAATAAATTCAAATGGAAACCGAAACGCTTTGTTTGGTCCGTAGAATCGTGACCTCAGAACTCATTATATTTGTGACATTGTTTACATTTGAGTCAAGTTTCAAGTTGGACTATTATTGTTGGAATTCATCAAAAATGATAATCGCTTCAACGCAGGTGAATTCCAGAATGTGAAAGCAATAAAGTAAGTAAACACTTGGATTTCGATATTGAAAGTACCCCGAGTATGTTTTTTTTTAGTATGAAAAGGCGTTTTCAGATATCTCATTTAGAGGTTATGTTTTTGTTTGGTGGAATTGAAATCATAGGTATCTTTGCAGTGACGGCTCGTCAGGGACGGCAGGGTCGGCCGGGCCGTACCAAATAATTTGGGGAAAATTACTGAACTATTTGATGAATAAAATTATTTTCCGAAACTGTTTTCATAATTCATCGCTCATTATCCTACTGTTATGCCACTATTATTTGAATTTCATTCATGGAACCTTTGAGTATGCCATCCGCATATACACCGAAAATCACGAACTAATTCAGGACCTACGACATCTGGTAATCCCATCGTCAAAACGCCGCTTTCAGTTGAACCGCTCGCGTAGCTCATTACACTGATGCAGACGGCCGGCCGATCGGTGATTTCTTGTCTCGACGCATCGCCACAGGCACAATGAACTCAATACCACTACAGATTCCCCGCTTCAAGTTTAAATTTTCGCTTATACGCGTCATACCTTGGGTGCGGCCAAGCTCTGCTGGCCGTCCAACGTATCGATCGTACTTTTCAGTATTTCAGTATTAGTTGTTTGCAGTGCGCTCGCTGTGAACCGTATCGAACCATTCCGACCTAATTTTTAATATACGGATTGGCATGATTGACATTCTATTTTCATTTTACATTGTAGGTATTTATAATTTTAATTCCTATACTTATTTGTAAGTTGATGTTGGAATTTGAAATGTACAAACTGAAAAGAAAAATAATTTCCATGTTTTTGTTTACGCTTGCAGTAGTTGCAGTAAAAATGACTGGTGATTTTTGAATTTGCAATTTTTCAGTAATTCATAATTCAACATATCCATCTAATATTGGTATCAGAATTTTCCTTCAGTGCTTCTGAGCGTCAATAAGTTATAATTCAATTTGAATATTGCTGTAATGTAACCTACTGTGCCTCTGCCTATGTAGGTAAATATGGCAAGAAAAATGTCAGCAGTCCAAGAGCTGAGTAGGTATATATTATATTATGTTCATACCATCCACGTACAGGACTTCATCCCTTTGTGGATACCTATTTATTCACTTGTTATTTATGTATATACCCTTGTTACCCATTGTGTATTTTCTTTACTTAGGTGAATAAATTATTAGTATTATTATTATTATGAAATTTGAAATTATTCAAATTCCAGTCACGACTCTGCGGCCTCCAACGCAGAGTCGAGCTTTAGGGTGACCAGTGACCACTCCACACATCCGTTATTATTATTATTATTATTATTATTATTATTATTATTATTATTATTATTATTATTAGTACCTCTCTACCTACAGCGATTTTGTCACAAGAACACGTGTTGGCGGCTTGGTTTCGAACAAAGAATATGTCATACACCCGACGAGTAGAGATGAAAATAAATACCTATTAGGTAGGTAGGTATAATACCTAAATAATACTACATTTCAATCTCTTCAAATGCCTTACACAAATTTGGTGTTGTGTTTAGTATACATGTAATAGTCAGAAAATGTACAACCATGGTTTATACAATATACTAACATCCTGGAAGCCGATATCGAATAAAGTAATTCAGAATGTTTTTTTTTGGAAAGGAATATTCTCAGATATATTATGAACATGAAGAAAATATAAAACTTATCAAGAAAAATATTGAGAATTTGCATTCTCTATCTAGTGAAAATATGAATTCTTTATCGGTAGGTATATTCAACAGAAAACAACTACTTTCCCGGCTAATGCCAACGATGAACATTGAATTACATCTATTGAACCATTGTCGATCTAAATGAAAACCTAGTAGGCGACCTAGTACGCGAGGAGGTACAATATTGTCTGTTCTTTGAATCAAAATCTGTCTGCCTGTCAAGTGGCGCTGGCATCCTGAAAATGGAAAAAGCTCATTTGTTTCTGTCAAAATAGACCATATTAGGTTGATATTCTCTTCTTCTATTTTTCTCCAATATGTACCCAACCACAGACGTGCTTTCCATCATTGACGTGATATTTGATAGGAAGACGATGGAGAAGATTCATGTAATCATAAAATCATTTTCTGACAGTTGTCATTAACTTATAACTTCGTCTTTGTGGATGTGTTGAACTTTGATTTCCTTTCTTGGAAATAACAATTATACCTAATCATTTCTTCTAGTATTGGTTTTCTATCAAAGTTTGTTGATTGGTTTGTGAGTGCGATTGTGTTATTTTGCAATGTCATCTGAAAACTGCGCACTCCAGAAGGTGAAGGTGTAATTGAATTATCAAGACATGGTTTCTCCAATCCCCATTGTTGTGAATTTGAGCCTCAAATCCTGAGGCATCAATGGGTTCACGCCATATTCATTGGATATCAAGGTGAACTTTTCTTGAATCGCATAATATTTGAAACTTAATGATATTTATATTTCAGGAATGTGAGTTTTTGAAGTAAACGACCATGATACTATATGTTTCCAACATTTTAAAGGAACTGTTTCTTGCCAATGAAGAATGGGAAACGGTTTTGGAAAAAGAGTACGGTTCCAAGTTTGTTCAAGGTAGGAATATATAAATAAAATGGTATTTAACAAGTTTGTACCTATACTAACTAACTAATTATTAGTTTCGGTATGAAATTTACCAAGAACTTTGATTCCTCTAAAAGTTGTTCCATAGTCAAAAGTCATTAAATTCATTTCAGAATGTTACAGGACATTGAAACTAGGGACAATATTTTTATATTTTCAGACTCATCAATGTTGTTTGGAATATGATGCTGAAGAGGAATTCCTGCCTTAAGGAACACAACCTGATGATGAAGAAGCATCTGAGGAGGAAACGGGCATTTGAACAGATATTATAGAATGATAATAAATAATAATAAAGTTCATTCAAAATGTTGACTTGAATATAAATTAAAAAGATACATATTGGTATTGAATATTCCTGTGGTTTAATTTGTGGCAATAATAGACACATCTTCTCATATTTAGTGAAGTTCGTAGCTTCAATAAGATGATTTAATAAAAAATAATCATTGTTTTACTTCAAAAATACTTTACCTATATACAATATTGGTACAATATATAATAATATAGTGTTTTCAAACTTACCTGCCAATACATCTGTACAGCAATAAACAGGGTATCAGAAGAGAACAAACTATATAGTAGAATGAAAATTGAAATAATTCTTCATAATTATGTACAATTCATTAAAAAAGTTATATTGCCATTCATACATACAAGTTATATTCCAATAAAAAATTCTTAATATCCCAGCATCTTGACAAAGAACCCTGAACAATAGAATACCATATATCTGAGGATGATTCCTATATCTTGAAATCACTTTACTCTAGTGAAATTCTGAGTGGCTCACTACGAAAATGGTCCTGAGTGTGCTGGAGTGGAATATCACAATCATGTTCCTCATCATCTAATTGATTGCTTGAAAAATAGATGAATTGAATATACATTGGGGTGTGTATAATTTGCAGCCTAGAATGAAATGCTGGGGACTGGCAATTTCCAGCAAACGAATCGTTGTTCTTACTGCTTATCTGGATTCAGCTCATCGAACTACAGGATGAAAAGTTTCTGATTTTATTCACTGCCCCATTTTCTTGTGTGTTTTTTCATAAAATCTTGTGAACTGGATATTTTTGTAGCTCGACTTTCAAGGAGGTACCTATCTATAAAAAATATAATGATATTTTGTGTTTGGAGCAGAATATCCATAAGACATTGATGAAATAACCAGATTGAGTCTAACCTTAGTGCTTCTATATATTTATTTCAGATGGTAAATTTTCCATTCTGTTCTCGAACATCATCATATCCTTCTGGTACATTCCTTCTGAACATTACTCACATAATGATTTCTAATGTGATACTTCCACATCACTCATAGTTTTTCGTTTTTCAACTGAAAAGCTATTAATGTAAGTACTCTTCGCTGTAGGTAGGTACCTGAAATTTTCAAGTATATAGTGATTCCGATTTACATCACTAAAGACATGTGTTCACTGCAAATAATGGAATTTCATGAATTATATAGTAACTTATCAAAAATATAGAAGGAAATAGGCAGCCCCTACCTTTCTGCTTGGCTTGCATGTCGAAAAAGTGTAATAGCACTATTGAGTTTCCGAAGTTTCCACAGTTCCAACTTAAATTCAAGTTGCATCATGAATCATACTAATACAGCATTGCCTAAACATCTTCCTGCTTCCATTCAAGTATAGGTAGATGGTTTTCATACTTGATAATATCCTTCGTGATAATGTTTCATTTTCGGGATTCCACATGACAGATTTTTATTTACAAACTTGACAGGACCATGAAAAATGTTACGGTTAGGTCTGACAAATGAATAACTTAGTTTACTTGGTTCACATTGATGTCTCTGTACTACTGAACGCCTTCATTTATTTTTTCAAAGAACAGACAATATTATGCTCTCGCCTACTAACTACCTAACTAGGTTTCCATTTAGATCGACAATGATTGAACACACACGAAAAAATAATTTGAAAATTAAAATCTTCTGAAATTGAGAATTTCCATTCTCTTTCGAAAAACCTCTAATCACAGATTCGTGATTGGGTTTTATATATGATGAACATCAGTTCATCGTATAAATGAAAAATAATTCAGAATGAGTTTATAGCCAATACAAAATAAATATGCGAATAGGTATAGGTGCAATCCTTTTGTTTCTTCGCATTCGATCGGAGCCGCTGATCGTACGGTCGGTTCTGCCTTCTGCAATGTCTATACAGGGTGTGTCATTATTGTTGGATGAAACTTCAAGATCAGATTTTATGGGCCAAAATATGAAAAAAGTTCGTATGAATATAATTTCTGGAAATGATTCGTTCCGAGATAGGTACCTACAGGGTGTACAATTTTTTTCTGAACTTCAACCGATTTCTTTTACGATAAGTGGGTTCTTGTTTTGCCATAATTATCCGATTGATTTCTAGAGTATTTTTCTCTCTCAACAGCCATGCATAGGTTTGGTTTCCATTTTTTTCCTCGAGAATTAAGCTAGTATAACTCTATTTATATTTCGACTCAACAAATCTGACCTCGAAATTTCGTGCAACAATAATGAACACCCTGTATAAGCAGCGACAGGACATCGCGCCAGTTTCCAGTTCTTCCTTTAGTAACAACAAATAAAAGCTTGTTTTGATTTTTTTTTTGTTTATTCATTCAACTTGTTTATTCATGCAACATACAAGACACTAGGACAAGTGAAACTAAAAAAAAAATCTCCGACCCCAAAACCCTCCACATATATACATAACAATTTTGAATAGAATTGGACCATAATCACAAAACTTGTCCGCCACTTATTTGGAGCCGCCATGTTGAATTTTCGAACTTTGACAAAAAATCATAATCTCCGATTCCGAAAACCCCCAAAAACAAATTTTGAATAGTCATAATCACAAAACTGTTCCGCCATTTTTGAGCCGCCATGTTGAATTTTTGAATTTTGACAAAAAATCATAATCTCTGACTCCGAAAACACCAAGATACCGAATAGAATGGGCCCATTACCAAAAAACTCTTCCGCCATTTTTGAGCCGACATGTTGAATTTTTGAATTTTGACAAAAAATCATAATTTCTGACTCCGAAAACACCAAGATACCGAATAGAATGGGCCCATTACCAAAAAAACTCTTCCGCCATTTTTCAGCCGCCATGTTGAATTTTTGAATTTTGACAAAACATCATAATCTCCGACCCCGAAAACCCACAAATACAAATTTTGAATAGAATCGTACCATAATCACAAAACTATTCCGCCATGTTGAATTTTTTTATATTGACAGAAAATCATAATCTCCGAATCCGAAAAGCCTATATAGATACGTAGATACCTAAAAATTTTTGATAGAATCGGACCATAATCACAATAAACTCGTCCGCCATTTTGGAGCCGTCATGTTGAATTTTCTAATTTTGACAAGAGAATCATAATCTCTGACTCCGTAAACCACCAGATACCAATTTTGAATACAATCGGTCCATAATCACAAAACTCGTACCTACACTATTTTGCCACCATTTTGATTTTTTCCATTTTTGACAAAAGAATCATGATCTCCGACCCCGAAAACCCCCAGATACCTACTAATTTTTAATCGAATCAGATCATAAGCACAAAACCAGTCCGCCATGGAGCCGCCATCTTGAATTTTTCAATTTTGACAAGAGAATCATAATCTCCGACCCCGAAAACCTAATTATTTCATAATGCATTGTCACCAAAATCATGTCCACCTGCCAAGTTTTTAATCAATCGGACGATCAGAAAGTGCGTCAAATTTAACTTGCAAGATTTGATGATGCTTGTAAAAAAAGACCACATGTAACATTTTTGCTTTGAATGAAATGCTTGATATTGATATCACTTGATACCTATTGAGTTTCCAACTATTCTCGTAGATAACAATTCAGTGCGAAATTCCCGCGTTCTGCCAAAGCCCTCATGATTTATCTCTGACAATGATAATCGTGACGGCTCGGTTCTGGTTCTACCATCCCCTACTCTTTGGTTCTACGCTTCGCGATGTAAACATGAACATAGTAAACAAAGTCAGGTCAGCCATTATCTGGATCGAGATCGAGACCTATAAATACTACATATTTTGCGCGGACGGTAAGAGCAAGCACACATCCAGAATTTCACTCCATATTTGAACCCAAGAATATAAACTATATTCATATTTGAACCCAAGAATATAAACTGTGTTATTTTTATATTCTATGATTGATCGATCAATTCTATTCCGATTCGATGCTAGTATTCCGACACCTATGGAGGACTTGCCCGAACTGACTAGAAAGAAGGAAACTACGAATACGTACTAGGGGTATATCGTGGCGCACTACCGTCTTGAAAATTCTCATATTTTAGTGCAAACGGCCATCTCACCGCCATCTAGACAAAAGTTTCAGAAGTAGGCAGTGAAACGGCGATCTTAAGATCTGAAACTTTTGTCTAGATGGCGGTGAGATGGCCGTTTGCACTAAAATATGAGAATTTTCAAGACGGTAGTGCGCCACGATATACCCCTAGTACGTATTCGTAGTTTCCTTCTTTCTAGTCAGTTCGGGCAAGTCCTCCATAGGTGTCGGAATACTAGCATCGAATCGGAATAGAATTGATCGATCAATCATAGAATATAAAAATAACACAGTTTATATTCTTGGGTTCAAATATGAATATAGTTTATATTCTTGGGTTCAAATATGGAGTGAAATTCTGGATGTGTGCTTGCTCTTACCGTCCGCGCAAAATATGTAGTATTTATAGGTCTCGATCTCGATCCAGATAATGGCTGACCTGACTTTGTTTACTATGTTCATGTTTACATCGCGAAGCGTAGAACCAAAGAGTAGGGGATGGTAGAACCAGAACCGAGCCGTCACGATTATCATTGTCAGAGATAAATCATGAGGGCTTTGGCAGAACGCGGGAATTTCGCACTGAATTGTTATCTACGAGAATAGTTGGAAACTCAATAGGTATCAAGTGATATCAATATCAAGCATTTCATTCAAAGCAAAAATGTTACATGTGGTCTTTTTTTACAAGCATCATCAAATCTTGCAAGTTAAATTTGACGCACTTTCTGATCGTCCGATTGATTAAAAACTTGGCAGGTGGACATGATTTTGGTGACAATGCATTATGAAATAATTAGGTTTTCGGGGTCGGAGATTATGATTCTCTTGTCAAAATTGAAAAATTCAAGATGGCGGCTCCATGGCGGACTGGTTTTGTGCTTATGATCTGATTCGATTAAAAATTAGTAGGTATCTGGGGGTTTTCGGGGTCGGAGATCATGATTCTTTTGTCAAAAATGGAAAAAATCAAAATGGTGGCAAAATAGTGTAGGTACGAGTTTTGTGATTATGGACCGATTGTATTCAAAATTGGTATCTGGTGGTTTACGGAGTCAGAGATTATGATTCTCTTGTCAAAATTAGAAAATTCAACATGACGGCTCCAAAATGGCGGACGAGTTTATTGTGATTATGGTCCGATTCTATCAAAAATTTTTAGGTATCTACGTATCTATATAGGCTTTTCGGATTCGGAGATTATGATTTTCTGTCAATATAAAAAAATTCAACATGGCGGAATAGTTTTGTGATTATGGTACGATTCTATTCAAAATTTGTATTTGTGGGTTTTCGGGGTCGGAGATTATGATGTTTTGTCAAAATTCAAAAATTCAACATGGCGGCTGAAAAATGGCGGAAGAGTTTTTTTGGTAATGGGCCCATTCTATTCGGTATCTTGGTGTTTTCGGAGTCAGAAATTATGATTTTTTGTCAAAATTCAAAAATTCAACATGTCGGCTCAAAAATGGCGGAAGAGTTTTTTGGTAATGGGCCCATTCTATTCGGTATCTTGGTGTTTTCGGAGTCAGAGATTATGATTTTTTGTCAAAATTCAAAAATTCAACATGGCGGCTCAAAAATGGCGGAACAGTTTTGTGATTATGACTATTCAAAATTTGTTTTTGGGGGTTTTCGGAATCGGAGATTATGATTTTTTGTCAAAGTTCGAAAATTCAACATGGCGGCTCCAAATAAGTGGCGGACAAGTTTTGTGATTATGGTCCAATTCTATTCAAAATTGTTATGTATATATGTGGAGGGTTTTGGGGTCGGAGATTTTTTTTTTAGTTTCACTTGTCCTAGTGTCTTGTATGTTGCATGAATAAACAAGTTGAATGAATAAACAAAAAAAAAATCAAAACAAGCTTTTATTTGTTGTTACTAAAGGAAGAACTGGAAACTGGCGCGATGTCCTGTCGCTGCTTATACAGGGTGTTCATTATTGTTGCACGAAATTTCGAGGTCAGATTTGTTGAGTCGAAATATAAATAGAGTTATACTAGCTTAATTCTCGAGGAAAAAAATGGAAACCAAACCTATGCATGGCTGTTGAGAGAGAAAAATACTCTAGAAATCAATCGGATAATTATGGCAAAACAAGAACCCACTTATCGTAAATGAAATCGGTTGAAGTTCAGAAAAAAATTGTACACCCTGTAGGTACCTATCTCGGAACGAATCATTTCCAGAAATTATATTCATACGAACTTTTTTCATATTTTGGCCCATAAAATCTGATCTTGAAGTTTCATCCAACAATAATGACACACCCTGTATAGACATTGCAGAAGGCAGAACCGACCGTACGATCAGCGGCTCCGATCGAATGCGAAGAAACAAAAGGATTGCACCTATACCTATTCGCATATTTATTTTGTATTGGCTATAAACTCATTCTGAATTATTTTTCATTTATACGATGAACTGATGTTCATCATATATAAAACCCAATCACGAATCTGTGATTAGAGGTTTTTCGAAAGAGAATGGAAATTCTCAATTTCAGAAGATTTTAATTTTCAAATTATTTTTTCGTGTGTGTTCAATCATTGTCGATCTAAATGGAAACCTAGTTAGGTAGTTAGTAGGCGAGAGCATAATATTGTCTGTTCTTTGAAAAAATAAATGAAGGCGTTCAGTAGTACAGAGACATCAATGTGAACCAAGTAAACTAAGTTATTCATTTGTCAGACCTAACCGTAACATTTTTCATGGTCCTGTCAAGTTTGTAAATAAAAATCTGTCATGTGGAATCCCGAAAATGAAACATTATCACGAAGGATATTATCAAGTATGAAAACCATCTACCTATACTTGAATGGAAGCAGGAAGATGTTTAGGCAATGCTGTATTAGTATGATTCATAATGCAACTTGAATTTAAGTTGGAACTGTGGAAACTTCGGGAACTCAATAGTGCTATTACACTTTTTCGACATGCAAGCCAAGCAGAAAGGTAGGGGCTGCCTATTTCCTTCTAAATTTTTGATAAGTTACTATATAATTCATGAAATTCCATTATTTGCAGTGAACACATGTCTTTAGTGATGTAAATCGGAATCACTATATACTTGAAAATTTCAGGTACCTACCTACAGCGAAGAGTACTTACATTAATAGCTTTTCAGTTGAAAAACGAAAAACTATGAGTGATGTGGAAGTATCACATTAGAAATCATTATGTGAGTAATGTTCAGAAGGAATGTACCAGAAGGATATGATGATGTTCGAGAACAGAATGGAAAATTTACCATCTGAAATAAATATATAGAAGCACTAAGGTTAGACTCAATCTGGTTATTTCATCAATGTCTTATGGATATTCTGCTCCAAACACAAAATATCATTATATTTTTTATAGATAGGTACCTCCTTGAAAGTCGAGCTACAAAAATATCCAGTTCACAAGATTTTATGAAAAAACACACAAGAAAATGGGGCAGTGAATAAAATCAGAAACTTTTCATCCTGTAGTTCGATGAGCTGAATCCAGATAAGCAGTAAGAACAACGATTCGTTTGCTGGAAATTGCCAGTCCCCAGCATTTCATTCTAGGCTGCAAATTATACACACCCCAATGTATATTCAATTCATCTATTTTTCAAGCAATCAATTAGATGATGAGGAACATGATTGTGATATTCCACTCCAGCACACTCAGGACCATTTTCGTAGTGAGCCACTCAGAATTTCACTAGAGTAAAGTGATTTCAAGATATAGGAATCATCCTCAGATATATGGTATTCTATTGTTCAGGGTTCTTTGTCAAGATGCTGGGATATTAAGAATTTTTTATTGGAATATAACTTGTATGTATGAATGGCAATATAACTTTTTTAATGAATTGTACATAATTATGAAGAATTATTTCAATTTTCATTCTACTATATAGTTTGTTCTCTTCTGATACCCTGTTTATTGCTGTACAGATGTATTGGCAGGTAAGTTTGAAAACACTATATTATTATATATTGTACCAATATTGTATATAGGTAAAGTATTTTTGAAGTAAAACAATGATTATTTTTTATTAAATCATCTTATTGAAGCTACGAACTTCACTAAATATGAGAAGATGTGTCTATTATTGCCACAAATTAAACCACAGGAATATTCAATACCAATATGTATCTTTTTAATTTATATTCAAGTCAACATTTTGAATGAACTTTATTATTATTTATTATCATTCTATAATATCTGTTCAAATGCCCGTTTCCTCCTCAGATGCTTCTTCATCATCAGGTTGTGTTCCTTAAGGCAGGAATTCCTCTTCAGCATCATATTCCAAACAACATTGATGAGTCTGAAAATATAAAAATATTGTCCCTAGTTTCAATGTCCTGTAACATTCTGAAATGAATTTAATGACTTTTGACTATGGAACAACTTTTAGAGGAATCAAAGTTCTTGGTAAATTTCATACCGAAACTAATAATTAGTTAGTTAGTATAGGTACAAACTTGTTAAATACCATTTTATTTATATATTCCTACCTTGAACAAACTTGGAACCGTACTCTTTTTCCAAAACCGTTTCCCATTCTTCATTGGCAAGAAACAGTTCCTTTAAAATGTTGGAAACATATAGTATCATGGTCGTTTACTTCAAAAACTCACATTCCTGAAATATAAATATCATTAAGTTTCAAATATTATGCGATTCAAGAAAAGTTCACCTTGATATCCAATGAATATGGCGTGAACCCATTGATGCCTCAGGATTTGAGGCTCAAATTCACAACAATGGGGATTGGAGAAACCATGTCTTGATAATTCAATTACACCTTCACCTTCTGGAGTGCGCAGTTTTCAGATGACATTGCAAAATAACACAATCGCACTCACAAACCAATCAACAAACTTTGATAGAAAACCAATACTAGAAGAAATGATTAGGTATAATTGTTATTTCCAAGAAAGGAAATCAAAGTTCAACACATCCACAAAGACGAAGTTATAAGTTAATGACAACTGTCAGAAAATGATTTTATGATTACATGAATCTTCTCCATCGTCTTCCTATCAAATATCACGTCAATGATGGAAAGCACGTCTGTGGTTGGGTACATATTGGAGAAAAATAGAAGAAGAGAATATCAACCTAATATGGTCTATTTTGACAGAAACAAATGAGCTTTTTCCATTTTCAGGATGCCAGCGCCACTTGACAGGCAGACAGATTTTGATTCAAAGAACAGACAATATTGTACCTCCTCGCGTACTAGGTCGCCTACTAGGTTTTCATTTAGATCGACAATGGTTCAATAGATGTAATTCAATGTTCATCGTTGGCATTAGCCGGGAAAGTAGTTGTTTTCTGTTGAATATACCTACCGATAAAGAATTCATATTTTCACTAGATAGAGAATGCAAATTCTCAATATTTTTCTTGATAAGTTTTATATTTTCTTCATGTTCATAATATATCTGAGAATATTCCTTTCCAAAAAAAAACATTCTGAATTACTTTATTCGATATCGGCTTCCAGGATGTTAGTATATTGTATAAACCATGGTTGTACATTTTCTGACTATTACATGTATACTAAACACAACACCAAATTTGTGTAAGGCATTTGAAGAGATTGAAATGTAGTATTATTTAGGTATTATACCTACCTACCTAATAGGTATTTATTTTCATCTCTACTCGTCGGGTGTATGACATATTCTTTGTTCGAAACCAAGCCGCCAACACGTGTTCTTGTGACAAAATCGCTGTAGGTAGAGAGGTACTAATAATAATAATAATAATAATAATAATAATAATAATAATAATAATAATAATAATAACGGATGTGTGGAGTGGTCACTGGTCACCCTAAAGCTCGACTCTGCGTTGGAGGCCGCAGAGTCGTGACTGGAATTTGAATAATTTCAAATTTCATAATAATAATAATACTAATAATTTATTCACCTAAGTAAAGAAAATACACAATGGGTAACAAGGGTATATACATAAATAACAAGTGAATAAATAGGTATCCACAAAGGGATGAAGTCCTGTACGTGGATGGTATGAACATAATATAATATATACCTACTCAGCTCTTGGACTGCTGACATTTTTCTTGCCATATTTACCTACATAGGCAGAGGCACAGTAGGTTACATTACAGCAATATTCAAATTGAATTATAACTTATTGACGCTCAGAAGCACTGAAGGAAAATTCTGATACCAATATTAGATGGATATGTTGAATTATGAATTACTGAAAAATTGCAAATTCAAAAATCACCAGTCATTTTTACTGCAACTACTGCAAGCGTAAACAAAAACATGGAAATTATTTTTCTTTTCAGTTTGTACATTTCAAATTCCAACATCAACTTACAAATAAGTATAGGAATTAAAATTATAAATACCTACAATGTAAAATGAAAATAGAATGTCAATCATGCCAATCCGTATATTAAAAATTAGGTCGGAATGGTTCGATACGGTTCACAGCGAGCGCACTGCAAACAACTAATACTGAAATACTGAAAAGTACGATCGATACGTTGGACGGCCAGCAGAGCTTGGCCGCACCCAAGGTATGACGCGTATAAGCGAAAATTTAAACTTGAAGCGGGGAATCTGTAGTGGTATTGAGTTCATTGTGCCTGTGGCGATGCGTCGAGACAAGAAATCACCGATCGGCCGGCCGTCTGCATCAGTGTAATGAGCTACGCGAGCGGTTCAACTGAAAGCGGCGTTTTGACGATGGGATTACCAGATGTCGTAGGTCCTGAATTAGTTCGTGATTTTCGGTGTATATGCGGATGGCATACTCAAAGGTTCCATGAATGAAATTCAAATAATAGTGGCATAACAGTAGGATAATGAGCGATGAATTATGAAAACAGTTTCGGAAAATAATTTTATTCATCAAATAGTTCAGTAATTTTCCCCAAATTATTTGGTACGGCCCGGCCGACCCTGCCGTCCCTGACGAGCCGTCACTGCAAAGATACCTATGATTTCAATTCCACCAAACAAAAACATAACCTCTAAATGAGATATCTGAAAACGCCTTTTCATACTAAAAAAAAACATACTCGGGGTACTTTCAATATCGAAATCCAAGTGTTTACTTACTTTATTGCTTTCACATTCTGGAATTCACCTGCGTTGAAGCGATTATCATTTTTGATGAATTCCAACAATAATAGTCCAACTTGAAACTTGACTCAAATGTAAACAATGTCACAAATATAATGAGTTCTGAGGTCACGATTCTACGGACCAAACAAAGCGTTTCGGTTTCCATTTGAATTTATTTCAAATACGAAAAATTTTAAAATTTCCTTTTAGGCTCAAACGTAGGTAATATCATATAAAAAACGCGGAACGACGCGATCGCCATCTGTTGGTTTTATGTGAATACAACATCTCATGAAATTTCAGTTAGCAGTGCCGAAGTTGCAAGATTACAGAATTACAGCAAGATGAGTGTGTACCGCCATCTATTAGGTAGGGTCCGAACCGGTCCGAACTACCAAATTCATGTTTCCTACTTTATCTTCGAAGGATATTGCAACGAAACCAAACCTAATAATCGAAAAATGGCGTCCTTGTGTCAAATTTCAGGTTTTTGTTCGAATGGAGACATTCCAGGAGCTGATATTTTGGTAACGCATTCCTAAATTTTGGTTCCATACAATGAGGTAATTTTATTAAAATCTGAGACACAAAAATTTACAATGTTTACATTTTTCAAAGACCCCTAACTTTTTTCAATGGACGAGTTTTGACTCCGAAAAATACGGATTCCCTAATTTGAACCTTCCTCTTTACGATAATTCAATTAGTTTTGAGATTGAATTCATGACAAGGCCAGAAAGGTCAAATGAAAAAGGGTCTGCTAAACCATTTTAGTGAAACCCTCCTCTTAAATGATCGTGGACATAGACAAAGCGTGTCGGAACTTGTTACGAGCGTAAATCGGCGCCGACTATTTAACCGGAATGAATTTTCAATTCTTGGTCGCTTGTTGTCGGAAGCGGACGTGCATGTAAAATTACAGCTTATAGTAATCACAAGTCTTTCTTCGGGAAGAATTGGGTGTTTGTGCCAGTTGCACCACGTTTTTGTTAGACGTTGTTCAATTTTTCCCAAAATATAACAAAATGTATTTAATGTAATTCTCATGTACTGAAAAAACCGTTCTGCATGTTCTTTTAAAGTTATGAATAGGTGATGATATTCTCCATAAACCAAGCGCTCTTGATTTAGTGGATGTATTCCTTGTCTTGGTCTCTGCTTCACAAAAGCATTTTCCAATAGCAGAAATTCTTCATCAGAGGATGCACTCGACATCTTGCCTCAACAAAATCTGCTTCTTTACTGACATCTGACATCTGACTGAAAACCCAGCGTTCTTTATGTACGTACTAGCGATAAAACCGGCGCTGGTATTCTGCGCCGAAAATAGGCGCTGGATAACCTGTTTTCTTTGTGTGTGTACACTTAAGCCTCACCCCAACGGCCTCACTAAGGTGACGTCACCACGGAGCCTGCAGGCCATGTAGTATCCGTGGTAACGTTTCAGTGCGCAGTGCCACTGCAGTACTTGGACGGAATCTAAGATATTCAGCATACGACGTACTGAACAGTGTCGCCTACTACTGGTCTTATATGTTGAAAAGAGATAGATAATGAATGAGTGATGTATAATAATTTGAACGAGGACTGTTTTTTGTCTATGAGGAGTCTCCTTGGTTGTTTGTGTTGATAGTTTTTGTACGATAGAAAAAAGGAAAAAATAACCGGTGATAGTTTCACGGAAATGAATAAAATTTTGATGAAGGCAATGAATCTCCGTGAAATTACTTCAATTTCAAATGACTTACACAGAATCTGCCATCTGACTTCGAAGGACCGAAAATGTTACGGAATGGGTGAATCCCTTACCCGTAAAGTCGCAGGAGAGAAAAAAATTGACCGGAGGCAAAATTAAGCGTGATCTCTGAGATCATACCTTATGGTTATTCCGTGGAATTATGCTGTGATGACGGGCCGGCCGGCGCTCTGGACTGAACGTATGGAATGAATGTTCTTTCCCCAGGAACTATGTTACCACTTGCGTCACGAGCGATAACTAATACTTAATTATACACTGAATGTTCCATTAACGCCTGGAGGACTGAAATCTGATTATTTTTGAGAAAATTTCACTTGGAAAGATCCAAGGCGATCGAATTGAGTGCGTATTCGATGTACGAAAATTCTTTTATCCTCGGTGGCCACTTGGGGGCGATGCATGTAAAATCTCAAAGTCCTGTTGCGCAAATTTGATTCTGAGATATACAGTGAGCCGAACATTGATAGTATATAATGAATAAAAATTCACTATTATTTTTAGTTTACATAAATGGACATAACAAAGGAGATGAACGGAACAAGCATTATATTCATTCATTATCTGGAAGTACATCTCACAAATTATTCCTCATAATGTCGATGTGACGAAATCATACATACTAATTCATACAAGAATACCAACATTGATTGATTGATTGATTTCAAACATCTAGAAAACTCAGTAATCGTTAGAGATCAACATGTATTGCCTACATTACCCATCTATGGCATGCTTCATCAAGAAGAACATTGGAATCCTCTAGCGCTGTCGTTAAATATATCGACAGCATTCGACCGTGTTTGACACCAAGGACTCATTTGGCGTACCAACCCAGCTATGCCTTCTTCTGAAGAGTTTTCTTTTAGACGGATCGATGCATATGGCGGTGGACGGAGTATCGTCAATTGAGAGTAATATTGAATTGTCTTCCAGAATTCCTTTTCTATCCCAGGAAACACAGAACTTACGACGAATGCGCGTCAACGCTATGAATAAAGATCTTATGTTGAAGTTACAGCTTGATAAATAAACAACCAAGTCGAATTTAACGCCACCAAAACACAAACCGTGTATTTCTTCTAGAAAAGGCGAACTCAGTAGATATGCCTGATATAACGATATCAGGTAGAGTCCGACCACGTGAACTTTGGGACAGCACGTGGTCACGAATGCACTGAATATACATAAGCGTTGCGTCATGTGGTGTCCCAAAGTTAACGTGTTCGGACTCTACCACTATATATATATATGGTCGATATTTCCCTCACTGATCCTTCTTCGTGAAAATATGTCAAATCCATCGCTGAAGTATCTCACAACAACTCGGATTCTCATCAGCTTTATGATTTACAAAGATCATATCTGGTTCGTTTCACGATATTGTTTCCACACAAGGGGATCAATACCCAAACAAACGGTTATGCTCCCAGAGCCCATCCAGAGATGAACCATTTACCTAGTTGGTGATGGTACACTTTATAATTCCATTATTGAAATACCGTAGGCAAGTTGGTGAACTTCCACTCTTCTGAATATACTTTCACGAAAAATGTTCCTCAGAAATTTTGGCTATCACCTTATTACTAACAATACCAGTACCGGATTCGACAAGCCCAGTCAGAACGTCCGCTTGTCGTCCACCTCGAGACATGTCGAAAAACTCTTTATCAAAACTCGTTCGTCATATGGAACTCTAGGTCTTCGGCAGAAGAAGTTTCTCCAAGAAGTCCTAACCGCTGAAATATTAATACCAATACCTACTCTCCACATCCTCCCTAGGTACGCACGATGTTTCTCGAAGTTGAAAAAATATTTTTCCAACATTCATTTTCGTATCAAGGGGAACAATTATCAGAATACTTACTGATAGCTATGAACTGTTCTTTTATATTTCCAAAGCAGTAGCAGGTACCTTGTGTATATTGCTACATTCGACTACTCGAACATTCCAACTTCTACAAGTCAATGAGTATAGCAGGATTCACTGAACGAAAACAGGAAACTTTTCATCGAGAATATTTTCATTTCATCATCATCCTCTTCTCACTCCATAACATACGGTTTTTGCTTTTCAACAATTTCATTTTTCACTGAAACTAGCAAAGTCTATAAACTGGCATGACAATGAATATTCACGTAACCAGTAAAGAAACAGGTCATTTTGTTTGACGATAGAATCGTGCCGGAAGAGCAACATTTTTTCTGGCATTTTGAAGCTGACAAAAAATTCTATATTTTTCGAAAACTGACAAAGGTAACCTCAATGAAGTATATATATTTGAAATCATAAGTAAAAGCACTACTGATTGGAAATATATTAGCCTACCTATAGTGCCCCTATAGAGAGAAAGCAATAACATACGAAATGAAGCCTTAGTAAGTAGCTCATTACACACGGTGAGCAAATCGCATATTTTTGTATATCCTGCAAGTATGTCATGATCGCGTAATTGCCGTCAACAGCGTTTGACATAACATTTGTCAAGAACAAAAATATTACGAATGACCTGTTTCAGAAGACGAATATATATGGCCGAAGGTAAAGTATAGTACGTAATGCATGTTGTAAAGCAATTACGCACTCATGGAATTACGCACCCGCCGCTTCGCGACTGCGTGTGTAACTTTTGCATTCGTGCGTAATATGCTTCTTACAAGACATTCTACGTAATATTATTATTATCATTATTATTATAAGTGCGGAAAGTGATGTTTTTCCGCACGCGATCGCAGATAGCCGAACGACGCTCAGCGGCCAGCAATCGCGAGTGAAAAGTGGACTTTTCCGAACGCTAGTAAAAAAATAAAATACAGGGTGTTCTATCGAAAATAAACTAGTTTATGTAGTATTCCCAGGTTAACGATGCTTTTTTGCATTATCTGGTTCTGAATTCTGGATGCCAACAAAAATACCCCATATTTGCCTAGTTACACGTTTTTGTAACACCAATATTAACTGAGATACCTATTGAGTGAAATATAAACAATCACCCGTACAATTTTTTTTTTTAATTTTAATGAAAAATTTGGCTTCAACAGAAATGATGACCAGTTCTTCATGAGTTCTACCGATTATGTACAAAATTTGTGGACCTTGATATCGCCAGTTACTTTGAAGTATCCGTCAAACAATAATATGGTCATGATTGAACGACGAAATTCATGAAATTTCAAGAACCATCATGGAATTTTCCAGATGGTACATTTCTTCAAATATCTCTGCACGGACGCCCTTGATATTGTCAGAATCATATAATATTCGAAATGTCCAAATTGGGAAATGAAGGGTTATATCCCCGGAAGGAACTCTTATAGATGATCCATATGTTTACCTTAGTTATGAGTACAAGATTATCCTTCAGGGAATATAATTCCATAGTATGTCTTCAGTACAACGTCTTCAGAATGTCTTAGATACGATTCGGAAAGTGCCGTCGGTGGTATACATTGGCATCAGGACTTCAGATAGACATCCTGTATGAATGTCCTTTATACGATCAAATGTCCATTCCTTCTTTCAATGTCCTAGAAATAACACCCTACGGACGTCCCAGTCGGTACGTTCCATATGTCGTCCGTGCGAGGACCTCAACTTACACCTCGCTGACGATCGACTGCTCGTAGGCTTTTTGAACTCTCCGTCAATATCCTTTCCGAAAGTCTATTGAAGATCCTCAGGACCCTTCTTCGGGATATATTAGGTGCCTTCTACGAACCATCAACCCAACTGGATGTTCTCATCAGTTATGCAAGATCTCGTCTTAGGGAGACCCAAATAAATTCGTATTCAAGAATAATCCGTACGTTCCTGGGACATCCTTGACGTCCTTGAATAAGTATATCCTTTCATGTTGGAAAGTCGGGATGTTTGTAGGTACTTCCCACGGGCTTACTATGGGTGTCCGCGGTACCAAGAACGCATGTCCTACGGACGTCTCAAATGTCCCGGCAGGAAGTCCTATGGATATCCATGAGACTTCACTGTGCTATTAGGAAACTGCCGTCAGTTTGGAAGAGTGTCAGATTACATGTCTCCAAGGAAGTGACTTGTCTATAACACTTAAGATGCAGGAAAACTGTACTTTCTCTGCCTAGACAGGAAGAGTTTGTTGCTATGCAACTTTTCAAGTAATATGAATGAAATTGCCATTCAAAATTGAAACTGACATTGGGTGAATACAAAATGATGAAGTTTTCAATGAAAAATCACACAAAATGGTTTTCATAATATTTGAAGAAAAAGTTATATGTTTCTCCAAACGGCAGAGAAAGTGGCTTTTCTATGACGCCCAACAGGCAGCAAAGGTGTACTTTTTCTGCCTAGGCAGACGAAGTTTGTTGCTACGCAGCGTTCCAAGCTATTTGAAAGAAATTGGTAATCAAAATTGACACTGAAACAAGGTAAACACAAAATGATGGAGTTTTCAATAAAATATTACACAAAATTGGTTCTATAACATATGGAGAAAAAATTATATGTTCCACATGGCTGAACTTACTTTGCTGCCTATTAAAAAAAAATGTTCTCCAAAAGACATTGAAAGTGGCTTTTTCATGACACTTAACAGGCATGAAACTACTGTACTCTTTGCCTAAGCAGAAAGAGTTTGTTGCTTTGCAACGTTCCAAGTAATAACTTGAATCAAACTATTAGTCAAAATTGACGATGATATTAGGGGAAATCAAAATGATGGATTATTTAAACCCTGCGTGAAATTGGAACGAATTTTGTGAAAAAACTTATACGCCTTGGCTATGAAACTCTAGCCGCGGCATTATTGTATATTGTGCACTTCTGCCTAGTAAAACAAATAACCCCTATGTCGAATTCATTCTCGCACATATGAAGTCATCAATATCAGGTGATATACCTAAGCTTCTGGGAAATATATTGTCATACTTATACGATGGAAGTATTGGGACAATATTGCTTTCATAACTTATAAAATAATTCGAAAAATAATTATCAGAAAAAGTACATAATTTGAACGAATTCGATTTGAGCCAACTTGTCTTCACAAAATATTGCTGATGACACATTTCAAGAACAAGAAAGTTGAGCTATCAGAATATTTGTTGACGTCCACCCACTTCATTGATATTGCCCATTTACATGAATATCATTATTTTAGATGCCTCTTATATCAATATTCCTCATAATGAATCAAATGGGAATCATGTAGTGGTTGTCTAAGGTACGATTATCTCAAGAATTATTGAAATTCTCGGCTGATATTGAATGGTCGGTGAGCTGATTCTTCATCAGATGAAATATCAGCAACATAATTTCGTTCTGTAACGGTCTAAACATTTTAGTTTCATAAGAAGTTCTACTTTATACGAGTATGATATTTTTTGTATCTATATAATAATACTCCTGATCGCGATACTGTAGTCTATAGTCTATAGTAGAGTGTTATGTGGTAGATCGCAGGCCCTACACAAGATAAAAAGGATTTCTTGATTCAAGGCCGAACAGCATTGATTCAACCCTATCGCTCTTGAATATATCCAACAAAATGATTATTTGATTGTTTTACAGAACTCCATTGACTTTAATGAAAAAAAACTTGATTCGAATGGACATTTCTTCATTCTTTATATCCAACCAAATAATTATTTGATTGTTCTACAGAACTTCATTGACTTTCATAAAAAAAATCTTGATTCAAATAGACATTTCTTTATTATCACAGTACGTATTGGTCGAAGAAAGAATTAATTAGTCTGAAACAAGAAAATTCTTCTATTGTCAAGTTAATCCCACATCATATTTGAACAATTTTGATCTTGAATCAAAAACTTGCGAGCTTGTTACATATAGATGATATCTCATCATAATAATAAGTGAATATTGTTTCAGAAGATCTACATTTTCTTGTGCTATATAAGAGATTATCATTCAGAAGGAAATCAAGACACAGCTCACTATAAGAGTATATTGAGTATTGGATGAAATCAAATCTCACAGTTGGTGCACGAAAGGCTTCATCATCAAAACTTGGTCATTCTATTATAACATAACAAAAATTGCAACATGTATAATATAAATGAAAACATATTCATATAGTAAAACCATCAAATACTATGTGTAGCTTAATCTAGGAGGTGGAATATGCATCTTTCTAGATTGTTGTGATTTGATGTACTCGTCTTCTTCCCCAGAATGTCACTGTGCTTGAAATGGCTTGAATACTGAACCACGAATACCTAGAGAAAACAGTAAAATCATCGATTGAAAAATGTTTTGAGTGTTTTGCAGAGTGGCTTGTTAAATGGGAATCATTAACCGTATACCTATAGAACTTGCTTCAGGAGGAACAACATTTTCATTCATCACAGCCAGGAATTGTCGAAAACAAACAAGATTTCAAGAAAACCAGATATTTTCTGGTTACAAGAAATTCTGCGTTTGACAAAAGCGCATGTATAAAAGTTGTTTTAGGTATGTAAAAACACGAAGGAAGGAGACATATCATTATTGGTTCAGTCATTATAATTTAGAATCGAGTAGAAAATATACAAAGAATGAACAAAAACCTACCAAAACCAATTAGTGCGTTCATCGAATGAATGCGACTGGTCAAATTGTCACTGCTGGACGAATGTGTATTGTGTGCAAGTTATACAAACATGGCCATATGCGTTCACAGTGATGGGTAGTTATGGTTTCAAGTATGATTGATATCAAGGTTCTTGGTATATTTCCTATAAAATTAGAAGGAAAACACCTCACAAGGTACAACTATGTTACAAAAATATACAAAGTTCTTACCCTCGCAGATTGTCCTCAAATATGGAATGCTGCATTGCTGTGTATATGATACCACACCACTATTATCCATGACGCAGCACACTTGAATATTGAACACTTCACCATTGGAAAACGAAGGTGCTCTGTACCGTCTTCATAACAACAGCGGCAATGAAGAATGGCGGCTAACGAATGGGGAGTCGAATGGGCGTAGGCGTACCACTGTATATACGTCACTGCAAGTCTTTCAGACAAGCAGAGATTTTCTTGAACCACAATAAACTGGAATTCATGTCACTTGTAGTCGCGGATTTCTTGAGAAATAAACTAATTATGTTGAGCAAATTCATATCAAGCAATTTCACGAAACGGTTCAAGGAAGCCGATTTATTTGAGACAAGTTTATATTGCTCCATTCGGATGGAAAAATCTTGTACGAAGCAATTTGATTTCAAGAAAATGGATTTGAATAATCGAAGAAATCCTTTTAATCTGTGAATGAGTCTGAGCACCTGGTCTAAGCTGTACCATCATATCAAATGTGAAACAGTGATCTGTGTTCTTATGAAACAACGTCATCTTCGTCGAATATAAGCACTAAGTTGTTGTTATATCACATCGTGTAATCTAACCTATAGTAGCCATTGCAGCTCCCAACACCATCAGCAACAATCCCAAACTAAGAGCTTTGCATGCGTTCCACAGACACCTTCCATTCACCTTCCCTCTAACCACCTGGACATTCCATTGAGCTCCAGAAGCAGGATGAGCTCTACGAACTACTTCCGAGGCACCACCGCGAGCCCATCCACCACCAGAAATCGCACCCTGCTGCATCCTCTCAACTGAATCAGACAAAAAACGTATTCGTTAATTTATGAAGATTTCACTGGAGGAGAGAATCAGTTCGGGATCGAAACAAATGACGAATATCATATCTGGAATATCTATATGTTATTTTATATATATATATATATGAATAAAAACCCTTTCAACACTCAACAGCAAAAAACCTCTACATAAACATGTGACGCGCGTTAAGGGCGCGCATCACAGTGAAATAGTTCGCCCACAGACACCAGTGAAACTATAAATATATCACAGCCGTCTAGTGGCGCCATAATTATGGTTTCATGTATTATTTCTACAGAATCCTTTAGATACATTTAATTCAATCAATAGGGAACCTCATCAATAGATGTCTCTGAATAATATTTGTGGCTGTACTAAGGAAACAGGTACAAAGTCACCTACAGTGTTGCCAGTATTTAATCAGAGTACGTCGCCAAATTAGTAGTAGTAGAAATTCATAAGTGGAATGATAAATTTCACATTATTATATTTACCACCTATAGTATTCCCATCCTGTGATGACCTCACCATAGAATGAAAGTCATACGATAGTTTATATCTAACATATATTATTGATTCTCTGTCACAGTGTTTGTGGCCAAACTCCTCCGAAACGGCTTGACCGATTCTTATGAAAATTTTTGTGCATTTTTGGTAGGTCTGATAATCGATCGTAAACTATTTTTTAAATTGGAAACTCAAGATGGCGGATCCAATAAGGCGGACGAGTTTTCTAATTATGATCCGATTCTATTCAAAATCTCTGTATCGGGTGGTTTTCGGGATTGAAAATAATGATACTTTCGTCAGAATAAGGAAATTAAATATGGTGGATCCAATATGGCGGACGAGTTTTGTACTTGTGATCCGAATATTTTCAAAATTGGTATCTGGGGGTTTTCGGTATCGGAGAATATGATTCTTTTGTCAAAATCAGAAAAATAAAGATGACGGATCCAATATGGTAGAGTTTTGTAATTATAAAAAAATTCCAATAGCTACCTCCTATCCCTATCCTCTCTATAGGAACGCACGATGTTCTTTGAACATTTCTTTGAACATTATAGGGATTCCCTCTCGTGCGCTCCAAGCGATAAAAAAAAATAATCCTATTCTATTCAAAATTGGTATTTGGGGGTTTTCGGTATCGAAGTTTATGATTCTTTTGTCAACATTTAAAAAATAAAGATATCGGATCCAATATATGGCGGACGAGTTTGTTCATGATCCGATTATTTTCAAAATTGGTAGGTATCTGAGGGTTTTCGGTATCGGGGAATATGATTCTTTTGTCAAAATCAGAAAAATGAAGATGACGGATCCGCAATATGGTAGAGTTTCGTAATAATAACCCTATTCTATTCAAAATTGGTATTTGGGGCCTTTGGGGGTTCTCGGTATCGGAGTTTATGATTCTTTTGACAAAATTAGGAAATTGAAGATGGCGGATCCAATTTGCATATTGGATCCGGATCTATATAGGTTCCCGTTGAAAGGGATTTTCTCTTTTTATTTCAGAGTTCTGTGGCCAGAGAATGAAGAAGTTATACGTATCATTGTACCTTTATTGGTTCTTATAATCATTTGAACTTCCCGGAGATTTTGAAGTTTTTGTTGACATGTTTTCTCTGTGCGTTTGAAACATTTCAGACACATTCACCTGATGAAAATAGATTGGATGTTTATGATATATTATTATCAAAAATTTTTCCCATATGATGCCAACTTTACGAATGAAACTGTAGAGTGTAGAAACATAATATAAACGAAACACCTGCTAACGTCAAATGGATCTCGCTCTGTGCGGATGACTCAAATCTACTTGGATGGTAAAGCCACAAAGCCACTGAATTTGGACTCGCGATACTCATCTCTCTCCCAGAAGCCCAAGTCGTCTCAATAAGTCGCCTGTCGCCAAGTTCTATTTTTGGTCGCCAAAATAGGTTCAGAGATAGCCCAATTGTCGAGAAATCACCCATACTGGCAACACTGGTCACTTATCGATTTTTCTTTGAAGTCCAGTTGGAATCGTTCGGGGAATCACACACACTGCCTCATACCGCGACACCGCTCGCTCCTCGCTCCGCCAGTTGCAGTGCTGCCAGCGTTCTGCTATTTTATATAATAACACTGATGTTTTTGTATATATATCAGTAGGGGTCAATCGTTCATGTAGGTAACGGACTAACTCGACGTCGACCCGGGCCCCGGGCACAGGTCCTACGGTCACGTTAGCTGAGGGACCGAGCTGGTTACGTCAGAGACTTCTGGCCTTATGTTCACGTGGGTAACGGTCAATCCGTCTATAAATACAATTTTTATAGAACAAAACCTCGACCAAAACTGTTTTTGTTTTTTGAAATATCATATTTCGGTAAGTGTGAAAGTATTAAATAGAATTGTCACGAAAGAGATGAAAAAATCCGAAGAATTTTCCCTCATTTTCCTAGTAAAAATCAATTTAGTAATTTGTCCTTTGAACTAGGGACATTTCCTTAGACCTGGCATCACTGGTCACTGGTTGAAACTAAGTAGCACCAGATGTGACCTGATTTCTAATTCTTAGCAAATGAGAAAAAGAGGGAAGGATTTATTACTTGCTTCCATAAAAAATAATATTTTGAGTTTCATATGGGCCTCTATCACAAAAGACAATATTTTGTTTATGCCTACACTAATTTTTAATTATGAATATTACCTGTCATGAGTGGATTATGTATACTTACTTCAACACCAGTTTTTCAAATGGGAATTCAAGATAATCAAAACTATTTTCTATAAATTGGAAAAAAAGTGGTGGTTATACGCTACGATTGGGATATGGGATATAAGAATTTCTAAATTTTGACCAAATGATCATAATCTCCGACCCCGAAAACCCCCGAATACCAATTTTGAATAGAATTGGTCGATAATTACAAAACTCGTCCGCCATATTGAAACCGCCATCTTGAATTTCCCAATTTTGACGAAATATTCTGAATCTGTGACCCGAGAATCCCAGGTACCAATTTTGAATACAATTGGTCTATAATTTCGAAACTTGTCCGCCATATTGGATCCGCCATCTTGGATTTCCAAATTTTGAAGAAATAATTGTTATCTCCGACTCCGAAAACCCCCTAGATACCAATTTTGAACAGAATCGGATCATATTTGAACAACTCGTCTGCCATATTGTATCCGCCATTCTGAATCTCCTCATTTTGACGAAGACATCATAATATCCGACCCCGAAAACCCTCAGATGCCAATTTTGAATAGAATCGGATTACAAAACTCGTCCGTTATATTGGATATCCGCCATCTTGAATTTTCAATTTGAAAAATCGTTTACGACTGATTCTCAGACCTACCGAATATGCACAAAAATCTTCATAAGAATCGGCCAAGCCGTTCGGAGGAGTTTGGCGTCAAACACCGTGACAGGGACAGGAGAATTTTATATATTTGATTAATATTATGAATCAACAGAGTCAGTTATGCAATACACTCGATAGACTATAAAAAGAAAAAAAGCGCAATTATTTACAAAAAATCGCAATGACACAAAACGAAGTTGAAAAGCGCCTTATTGGCAACACTGTTCTCCAGACCCAGGAAGAAGAAATGAATTAAAAGAGAACTGTAATGTTTGTATTAGTTCTTGAAGGAGCGCAGCACGGTAGTTTCACTGTGTAGCCCTCTGAAAGACAATAGCTGAACTACTCTGCCACTGTCGGAACCTTGCTAACAATATGGCGATATTGAAAATAGATGCAGAAACGTCAGAATTAATTTTGCGCACAATACATTCCCAAACGACAATGTTCCAGAAGCTGATTATTTCATCAAAAATTTATTGAATTGCTAACTTAGGGTATGCCAGGTTTTTATTCGATTCTGTTACACAAACGTTGTCAATGTTATTGTTTTTCATTACCATATATTTTTTTACACAAATCGAATTTCGCTAGAAAATTCCTTCATATCCTATTCTCAACCTTCGTCTTTAATATGTACCAACCACTTTTGCGCTTACACTTATAGTTTATTAATGATTTGGTACCAAACTGACCTCTGCATGGCAGTTTTGACTAATGCGCCCTCTTAATACAAGATGATATTTACCATCAATAACTGGTTTCGAGGCTCATTCTCAGGTTACAATTATTATACTTGTAGTTACCCTGTAGGTTCGGTACAAATGTTAGAAGGAAACGAGTTTAGCATATATCTGTTTCGCGCCCGCTCGACATTCCGCAATCTCAGTGTTTTATTGTACGCTTCTGTAAGGCTGTGAGAAGTGTACATCTCTTGGAAACCAGATCCACAGTCACACTAAGTAGATATGTGATCCATTCTCAAGTTTCGATTCTCGATCACTTTTTCAAATATAATGACCGGATTTTGACCAATAACACGAATAATGTTTGCATCCAATTTCTGAATCAATGCTGGCTCATTTGCGTTGACGTACACTGGTTCGATACGTTGAGTAAATTGCTCATCGAATCCTTTCGGACACGCCAAGCTAGAGCATTCGACGAACAACGACGGATTGTCGATTGTTCATTGTCTTTTACATGGGCTCCGTCTCTTCGCTACGTATGCTGGCCGTGGTCTATCGTATACCTCTAATTTCCGTAATTTACAATTTGGAGTTGCTGTTTCCATGTGAGCCATTCCTTGATGCAATTCATAATGCAAACTGAAGTGAGATCTGCACACAAATGACGCCTGATTGCTAATTATTAATATTTGAGTATGAGTACCTCACGATGGATCGCCAATATAACATTGCAGGTGGTAAAATATGTCCGAATAGAGTAACATCATTGCGAGATGATATATGTATGACATAAGTCGTATATATGGTACCCCACCTTGTGTTATGTTCTATAAGTTTCTTGATGATAAAATTATGAAATGAGTGGTTTTGAGTTTCTTCTATGATGGTAATTTTTATAGTACTAGGTACTCATAGATAGTTCAATAAAGTAACCCCTGACAAGTTCACTGAACCAATCTCAAGCCATAGGTCCATAACATATGAGGGGCATGTAACATTCCTTCATCATTTGTCATTATCAAATCAAGAAATATTTGCAAATATATTTTCATCCGAAACCTGTACATACAATATGACATTCGCCAAGAATGTAGATGAAACTTCAATGAAACCAATGATATCTCAGTAGTTATGAAGTTAAGTACACATACGAGTAGAAGACGCTATTCAACTCGTTTGGAAGTTTCGTTTTTATGATTATGATGAATGAACAGCTGGTACTGGTAATGATAAAAGTGGTAGACGTTCGCACCAATGTGTTCAATGAGTGATGTGGTTTGCTTAAGAGAGCTGGCTAACACCCTTTTCAGGTACCGTCCATCAGCTCTTCGGTTTTTCGGTTGTGTTTTGCAGGCTAGTGATTTACTCACTACCATATGCTGCTGTGGCAGGCCTGCCAGCTACCTCGTTAGCCACCATTAGAGGAGTCCCACCAAGCAGCATTGACCAGCTACCTCGTTAACCCCCGTTAGAATCATCATTTCTTTTGGTGTGTTCTGTGTAGGCTTTGGTACTACCTCCATGTTCCATTTCAGGAGCAACACTGTTAATTGGAACGCAACATTGAATAATGCAGGAATATCCCCAGGATAGATTGCTACTATAGGTATCCCATATTGTATGATACCCTCTGTGTTTCCAAATTGCCCACTCTTGAGATAAATTTATTTCAATCAGCCACTCAAAAAATATACTTACCAAACAAGTACTGGAATGCGTTCGTTCATGTTGCTCAGTTCATGTCTTGCTGCGAGTAATCTATTCCAGAATCTGCGAATGAAATATATAATGATACATCATTTGATTTTTGATATTGACTTATATATAGGAATATTATTAAACTGAGTTATTTCAGATTAAGTATCCGAACGTATTTTTTCGACAGTCACTAGCTTCGTATCTCTACTATCGATTTGAGCATCTGATGATGACAGTATTCAGGGTATAAATAATGGTGATTCATCAAGAACTTACATGGGTCAAGCCTAGACAAAACCTGAGATAATTCGTTTACATCTCGACGGGGAAAAATCATTGAATGAATTTCTTGTCTGTGCCGTCAGTTTGACCGCTATATGATGTGTTTGGACTCTGACGACGAGGGGAACCTCGCAGTGAATTCAGTATAATTTAAATAAATAATTTCGAAAAATATATCACATAATATTCCATGAAATAATATTTCAAATCTTCTATACAAAAAACAATACAAGAGCACAGAGTGTTGATATTAAGTACTGACCGAAGATATCTCTCAAATGGACACAACAAAAATATAATCTCCAACTGACGAATACTAACCAAACATAGTTGAAATTAACTAGAACTGAGATTTTTCCTTCAAGAATTTGCTAAGAGGTCGATATCAACCCTGTGTCAATTTTCCGTTACATTGGACATCCCAGAATCCTTTTTATTATTATTATTATTATTGGAGCGCACAAAGGAAAATCCCCATAATGTTCGAAGAACAATAAGAACATCGTGCGTACATAGGGAGGATAGGAAATGAAGATATAGGTATTGGATTTTTCAAGTTCTTTGGGATACTTCCTTTGGCAGAGAATTCCAGAGATTTGCCGTTCTATACACAATCGAATTCTGGAAAAGTATTTTTCGACATGTTTCGAGGTTGACAACAAAAGTATCAGCTAAATGGCTGGTCGAGTTCGTCGAATTGGTATTGCTAGTGATGGAATTATAGAAGAGACATCTGAAGAACATTGCCCGTGGAAGTATTTATGGAAAAATAGAAGGTGACCTACTTTTCTACGGTGTCCTAATAATGTCAAAGTGTTAGTGACTGTGGCATCATCCTCAAGGCGAATGGCTCTTCTCTTAATGGAATCTAAGAGCATTATCGTATGGGTGCTGATCCTCATGTGTAGAAACAGTATTCTACAACAGACCGTATCTGTGCTTTGTAGATCATGAGGAGTTGTTGAGATGTAATAGATATTCACGTAACCAGTTAGGAAACGCATCGTTTCGTGTAACGATGGGATTTTGCGGGACGAGCGAAACAAGATCCTGCAAAACAGAGACCGTGACATCACCCACCAGGCGAATGACTCTACTCGGGATGAAATCTAAGAGCATTAGCGTATGTTTGGGTGCTGAACCCCATATGTGGAAACAGTATTATAGAACAAGCCGTATCTTCTCGATTGTAGATCATGAGAAGCTACTGGGGTGTAATAGATATAAATCGCGTCATTTTGTTCACTAATTTACACAAAATGCGTTTCCCTACTAATTACGTACCTTTTTTTTCTGATTTCCTACATGAGTTCTACCGATTATGTGTAAAATTTTGTATTCAAGTTGACTTTGTCCGTCACTTTGTAGTATTCGTCAAACAATAATATGCTCGAGAATTAGTGACGGAATTTACGAAACAGGCTCGTTCGATATCTTTATTAGTGGAAAAAAGCTGCTTCAAGTACAGATTCCTCGATTGATATTGAGGAAGCAGCACAAAGTGCACCATTCTCTTCGTCCATCCGTATGTTTATCACGTACCTGCGGTGTTAAAATGAACATTGTATGACATGATTATCCCATGAAAGAGTATTGTTGATGGAATTACCGAGCATATATATAGTGGACTTGGTTAGAATGGTGGTACCAGACATTGTTATATCAGGCATACTGAGTCTTGCCTTTCCAGAGAATATACGAGCATTGAATTCTGGTGTCAACTAGGCTGTTGGTTTTCCAGGCTGTAATTTCATCGAGATCCTCATTTCTTAGTTTCCTGGGAAGAAATGAGAATTCTGGAAGAGAACGCAGTATGGAGAGAACCATCATATGCAAAGCTGTGGATAGAAAGGTATATTCCAGTTTGAAGTGAACAGACTGTAACAAGAAAGAAAGGGAAAGGGTTGAAAGTGATGGACCTCGAACGTGACTAAGAGAAAGATCTTGACACATTAGGGATGAAGGCGACGCTTCAGTTTCAGCTCAAAGCGCACAAAATCCTGAGACGTTCACCTTCGAGCAACCAGCCTCAGCAGAATCGATGTTGGCTGGAATCTTGGAACAGATAACGGCTCAGAGATATGATATTGCCGCCCAACGACAGTATATTACGGCCCAGCAACAGGATATTGCGGACCAGTTGGTGGCTTAGCAGAAGAGGATTGCGGATCAGATGCGGGCCAAGCAAGAGAAGATGTCCGCTCAGCAAGGAAAGAATGCGGACCAGATGGTAGCTCACTAGATAAGATCGCAGATCAGATGACAGCTGATCGGCAGGATATTGCAGACCAAATGCGGGATCAGCGAAAGAAGATGTCGGCTCAGCAAGGCAAGCACGCGGAATGCCTCGACATGTTATATGGTCATAAATAACGAACTCTTGTAAGAATTCGGAATGGATGTAGCCCGATTAGTCCACTGTCCCTATCCGTCAGCCCCCGAATCACTAATAAAATGCTCGGTTGTTCGTAGATAGATTGAGTGATATTGAAATGCAAAAATCAGTTCGCCCTCACTTGACCCAAAGACCTTACCAGTGCTCTGGGAGCTGCGCTTGAGAACGAGGCAGCGGCAGAAGCTTCACGAGGATCAGCGAAAGTCCGAACCTCGAATGACAGCGAGAACACTGCTGACAACCACAGGCAATATTCGAATGGGGCCTTGATTAGCGCCATCAAGTGCTTCTTGGATGATGAGAGGAGACCAGTTCGCTGATGAAATTGTGGGGAGTCTTCAAAGAACTTGTAAACGTGCCAAACAGGTTGCTGAGGAGGGACCATCTTTCACGCAGCCACAGGAGAACTAGACTAGGTCGACCTCAAGACCTCAAGCGGACAGCATTGATACGTCATTCTCAGGCTCTCTCATCTTTGTGGAATCCTTACGTTGTGATAACAACAGCATCTACATAGATGGACAGATCGACGGAAAGAAATGCGCATTATTCGTGAATACTGGTGCATCGAAGACGATCCTGTGACGTGGACTGCTGACGTCTCCACGACAGCAACTCATCAACTCAAGATGGCGTCTAAAATTCGCTACGGGTGAAGCTCTCACCGTTCATGAGAAAATCGATGTGGATACGGAGCGAGACCATCGTAGCAGCTTGAATTGAGGGTACATTGGAGCAAGGCAGTCCGATCATCATGGAACCCTGAAACCATGACGAGGAGGTCGACGAGGAATCTTAGTCGGCGAGACGATACTAGCAGCAGACCACCATGTACCTGTTTGACTCATCAACATGAATAATTACCCAGTCACGATATGATAGGTTGAAATCTCTGTCGTGGCAACCTCCATAATTCACCAGGCGACAGCAACCACTGAAGACGCCGGCCACTATGAAAACTCCTCTTTGCTGTAGGCGACTCACCCAATAACCGACGAAAGGAAAAGTTCACCGGTTTACTACAACGGTAATTACTCTTCTTGGTATTGTCCGATATTGATTCGCTAAAACATTTACTGCTGATTTCTGTAGTGGAAGTAGACCCAAAACGAGACATTTCAATTTTCCTGTGACGGATATGAAATCAAAAGGAAGAAGGAAACTCAAAGTCATCTCCACTACTTGAAATGTCAAACTTAGTAGTATCGAACTTTGACAATCATAGCAATCTTATGCTTTCGAACGGGAAAGCCGCTCATATTATGTTTGTTCACATAAATAGTCGCTGATATCGCATATCATGTGACTTCAATCATGTAATTTCATAGGTGCAGCCAGGTGTGGATGAAATAATCGTAGGTAATATCTAGAGACCATGACAAATAGCGGGCTTCTATTTTTCTCATAATTCCATCAAGAGTACCTTGTATTTTGATAATTTGATGAGACCACATAAACAATAATAATCTGAGTTTGTCATATGTTATACCACAAGTGATACTATTCTGCCGAAAACATTTGGCTATTCTAACGACAGCTTGTTGCCTGATAATTTCGCAAATGACATTGCTAATCAAAACTTTCGAGCGGTAGGCGAGAAGTTTCGAAACAATGCCTAGGCCACAATAAAGCAGCAAGCTGGAGTATGTCAATCGACAGATATTGCCAGGAAAAATAGTATCACGAATTTTATTGTATTCGTATGACTATTTCATGACAGAGACAATAAACAAGCGCCTCGCGAGAGTGGCGCACACTGCAACCATCAATCTGGCTTTCAGTTTTTTTGTCGGATAAATGTCTCTTGCTAACGAAAAACATTTGACGATCAGTCATTTCACGAGTAAAACTGCATAACATGAAAAAATGGGTCGAGCAATTTTGTCTAATGTCAGTTTTTCGAGACAAATTACTGCTGGCAAATTTTTGAGTTGGTTAGGAAATCTATCCAATTGAAAAAAGTTCGAGTGATTTTTGGCAAGATAAATCAACGACAATATACAAATGAACAAAAATGATAATTAGCTTCATTGATGATTTGATGTTTCGTGTAGTATGCTTAATTGATTTTAGTATATTTCCAGTGGTTTCTACAGACGATATTCTCCTGAATCGGCTCATCTTGGCTAATTAAGCGCATGAACAATAACCAACAATTAAAAAAGAACACGACAAAATTGGAGTGACATCAGGTGCATACCTACTTGATGAAAGAAACAGGTAGTTTTACAGCGATAAAAAAGATGCATTCCTTTTCAATCGATGTCAAAACGACTAACGTCATCGTCAAGTAGCGTTTTCTGTGGAGAAGTTCATTTATCGATGAAAAACGAGGTTGGTTGGTCACGTGTGGGTCAATTCGATTCTGTGTTGGTAAAGCAAGTCCGATAAAATTGAGAGAACAAGAGTGGAATAGTCAACAGAAAACAACTAAGGACTTTCCTGGCTATATGCCACGATCACAGCCACGATGAACATAGCATTACCTACATCAAATTCTCTAAGTGTGTCATGGCATTGCGATTGACATAAGTGGTGAAATATGATCATTTGAGTAGGTATACTGTTAATAACAGGATGATAGAATGTTTCTAGATTTCAATGTGAAATCTCAACAATACGGTCCCAACAATACGTCCTTAAAATATCTACATTGAATTTTGAAACACTGTGTATTCCTCAATTCTACCATTCTTAAATATGTGCTTGCTCCTACAATATTATGGAATTTCCTTTCGGATGAATGAGTTTTATCGATCATAATGGTGTATCATCCTGTAGATGTATATTCGTGATCACGTTTTGGTTACAATTTCGAGAAGAAAATATGTCATCCATTCTCAAATAGATCATGAATAATATATTCAAGTTGATCAATTCATATCATTGTGCTTGGTGTCCCTAGAATTATACCCATAGAATTGGTATCCATATCACTTTCGCGAGTTAGGTACTTTGTTTACAGAAAATATATAACAATTTATACGACCACTCATTTCTGGGGAATCCACTCATGATTTCATGTTTTCTGTTCTTTATTTATTCATCGTTATTGACCTTTAAACTAGGACTCTTGAATTCTTCACAAAGTTATACTATAAATCACAGCAAAAGTGGATGATACGATTCATCTAAATAATGAGATTTCATCATGAACATTATAGATATTATGCTATTCATGTGGTGTGTATTCCGAACTGTCTTTTTGATTTTCAGTACAATACTCACCAGAATCTTGATCCTGTACTCTCGAAATATTTCAATTCATAATTCACCTGCCACACCACTTGCAAACACTTTCTTATCGGCAGTATAACATCTACTATTGAATAAATGCATGCAAAAGTTGCAAAACATATACAATTCAATCTAGAGGGCATTCATCCAGCATCCCTAGAAACTAAACTGACCATGTTGCCAGATCGCAGGGGAGAATATCCTGATATCCCAGTCAACCTGCGAAGTAACAGTAAGTCGCAAGGAACACCTAATAATATCTCACCGAAGATCGTCTTGGAGACCAATCAAAGATGTACTCATAATTTTGCTTCTGTGGATCTGAATATTCACAAATTATTAGACTTGCGAGCTCCCCAACTCAACATCCTTGAAAAAGTAATTCAATATGATATCGAGAAGTTTATATGAAGTTTACATTAGTATTACTATATGTCACTAATCTCTGGTCATATCTTTCAGATATCGAATTTGTGAGATCATTAGAACTTGGAATAACGTAGCTTGGCTAGACCTCTATAAACTATATCCAAGTAACTTCTTGAAGAAGACCTCTTCTGCGATATCCTATTTGATGACACGTCCCAACTACCCAATGATTAACTTCTCGCCTGCAATTTTCAATTTCAATTTTCACTGTAGGTATACCTAATATTATTCATTGATGGGTTATAGATACACCTACTTCTGATTTTCAGAACTTCTGAAAATAATGATGAAATTGATCATAATAATAATTACATATTATTATCATCAATAAAATGGAGATATGCATGCATAATACGGATGATAATCTGTGATATTTTTTTTTCTTTTCACATTATTCTCGTTTCAAATATTTATACACAACGTGAAGTTTTGGTTGAATCAAATGTGCGCAAACAAGGCCAAGACATTTCAAATTCAGAATCCGGTTTCGTTCTGGTGAGGTGATTCCGTTATACTTACAATCGATTCAAATAGAACAAATAGGACGACAATTAATTTTCGTGAAAATTCAAGTTCAATACCATATGTACATCGATTCTCTACATGAAAATATCATAATCTTCCTCATGTAGGATACGTTATCCTAATAATAACAATACTAGCCCTAAATCAAAAATAAATTGCATTATCTATTTCATCCATTTGACAGTAGTAAATGTGTCACTGTGAAATTAATCGGAAGATAGTGCTGCTTACATATAGAATTATGATTTGAACAATAAAGTGAAACTCCGGCGTGTTACCGCTGATATATTATTTTGTACACATTATGAACATTATTAGACCATCTACATCATCTCATCTCAATAAATAATAAACAAACATTCACAAAGGAATCAAACATCAGGCAATCAATATGAAAATATAATTTCATCAACAAATCAACATTCAACGGAATGACACATTGTGATACAAATGATACTTCCTGGATCCAATCACCATAGAACTTCAATCGAAATTTGAATCCAATCGCAACAGTGTTTTATGAATTTTCCAGTAGATGCCACAGTCAGAAATTGCGGGTTTGCTTTGTATGATAACTAAAATAAATCTACAATGTGATTTCCTGACAACTCATTGACGATGTATGAAATTAAGCAATCGTCAATAAGTACTGGTGCACCTTTTTTGAATCAACAATGCGAAGTCGCAATTTCACAATGATAATTACCTCCAATTTTCCTGCCACCAACATTGGCTAACTGGGATTATGTAATGTTCAACCATCTATACTGACTGTCTTATGTTACACATATATATTATACATTTTGAAAATGGCATCAATGATTGTCCATTGTTTATACCTTTAGTAATCCAAAATTAGGTATTGTTCAAAAAAACTAGTAGGTAGGCATATAATTCCAACCTTTTTTTCAATTCCATCTTGTGTGATGGATTAGTTCTTGAGGAAAAGTATACGCAACATGAGGCTACTGCCTGCATACTAGCCTCATGTTCCATATCTATACTTGTCGAGATACTAGTGGACTGATCTAATACCTATAGTCATAGTAGTTATTGGGCAGTTTTGGATTAGTATTTTCAGAGATATTCTTATGTTGATGAAATTAGTGTTTGATGAAAAATGACATCAAAACATCAACGACGAGGTCAACGAGCATATTTATCACTTATACGAAAACAGATGTCGAACTAAATAAACAGGAAACCGGTAGTAGAACGTCTATGATGATGCATACACCAATTGAAAAAAGTTTGTCACAATAATGTAGAATCAACTTGAAAATTTTGCAGTGTCAAACTCTGGAGGAGATGAACTATCAAGCGTTCAGTTTCCTGACATGAAACACGATTATTACACGTGATATATCAAATTCTCAACGTTCTTCAACGCGGATTCAAGGTTAGCAAACTTGGATCATTCAATGTTTCAATAGTATTGATATACCTCCTGTTTGAACAAAAAGCAGCATTATGAGGGGCTCTTACCTCCTAAAGAAATGTCATGCGGCAGCTTTCAGAAAGAACTCATTGTATCGGTGGTAACGACAAAGCACACTCTAGGATGATAAGTGAATTACCGACAAAGTTCAAAGCTGACTTCTCACATTCGTAGATAGCGTGGAAAAATATGTATTCTGGTCCAATGGACAAAGTTTTGGTTTCCTGAGTTCCAAAAATAATGTTGTTGTAGGCACCAAAGCCTTCCAGGGATTCATTGAAGAAACCCATTTATTAGCTGGAGTATTGTTGCAGGTTTCAGTCTCCAGTCATCGGCTTCAACTACATCCGAAGTTTTCGAACCATTCCATCGATTCACTTCCTCACTCTCGTCCCTTCGGGAATGGGACTAACTTCAGAAGACTTTCCTTTGTATATCTGTGTAGCCAATATCAGGTCTTCCAAAAGGTTGGTCATTTTCTTCCAGTCGCTCCTCTTCAATTCAATTCCCAAATGAAAGAAACCTTTAAGTAACCATTCTGGCATTCCTCTCCAGGACTATTTTTAAATGAATAAGGTCCAAGAAGTCTTTCAGCACTGCCTCTATTGTGGAGAATATCACCAGTAATGCTGTGTGCTGAAAAACTGCAAGTTTCACCGTACCCAGATAGCACTTGCATTGTGCTTCATATATAGTTCATAGAACGTTCATAGGTTATTCTCCGATAATATTCAAATATTCTCACTCTGATGAACATATCCGATAGACATTCTATGAAAATTCGGAACGAACTGTTTTGAATATTCTGATAATATTCCTGGTAAATCATAGGATATGGAAGGAAGTTTGAAAAAAGCTTCTTCCGATGGAGATGCGAATCTACTCTCTTGTTATTAAATGTTCACGAACCTCGAAAATATTCATTAAATGATCCCCCATGCAGTGTGGAGCTGGCTGGTGTTAACCAGGAGGGTTTTTGTCCATGTTTAGAGTCCTGGCAAATGAGTTCTGATTCCTGGAGCAGAGTCCCTTATAGCAGATGTTTACAGAGATGACCCAGATGGGTAGGGTTTACGTACCTGACACCTTCTCCACTGCGTTATGATCCCGATGATTGATGAATGATACGAATACCAAGATGTCAACAGTTAATCAGTACGATAATCAGCATTGGGGCTAGAGGTCCTACTATAGGCAGTGCTGGTTTCACCAGGGGTCTATTGGGTCCTAAAGCACCAGGCAGCATCTTTAGGGCGGCACTCGAAGCGCGTGCCCCACAAATAACGATTCATTTTTGAGACACAAATCAAAAAGTTACGGTTATTCAACAAAATCCTCCCGAAGATGATTATTTGTTTATGAACGGGCTTTTTCAAATTTGAAGAGGGTAAAAAGTGGTAAAGACCTACTTGAGAATTTCCCTAGCCCAAGAGAAATTAGATCCTTTCAGATGAAATCAATATAAAAAGTATCATACATAAATTTTCTTCGAAAATAGCAAGGAAATTAACGAATTCTTGAATAGTCACTTTGCTGAATAATCAATTATATTTTTTCACTTCATTCCACAAAATCCTGTTTTCATGATATAATCTCTATTTTGATCTAACTTTCATTAAAAAAAATGTGTTATGATGAAGCAATTCAAACAACCTTAGAGCTTAGGAATATGTTTGAGTCTGAAGAGAGGCGCCATCATATCACCAAGCGAAATATTACCTAAAACCGACAATGGCCGAGGTATACACAAACAGTCCCTGATATGTTGAGTCAGGCGAAACATTATGAATATCCATGCAAAAATAACATCAATATCATATTTTGTACGATAATGTGAAAATATTCTGACAATATGTCAAAAATCTAATGTACATAGAATATTTGTTGCAGGATGAAAATATTCTATGATAATTCTGACAACATCCTCAATCACAATTAATATTCTGAAATCAGTTTATTTGAACGTTGTTGTTGTATTGTCTGGGTAGCTGTCGACTGCAATCGTTTTGTTCACTAAGCTACCGAGCCATAGGACCAATGGTTTCATCATTATTTGGCATACCATTCTGAGATTCCATAAAAAGAATCTGACTCAGGGTATGGTTTTCTCAAAGTGGGCGTTTCGGAGTAGTCTTTTATAAAGAGTGACATCCCGATAATTCATCTTCACCGCAAACAGAATCTCTCTCCGTTCATAGCTTTTGTGTTATGGTGAATGGGATAATCACGGTTTTCCGAGGAGTCACCCTCTCTCACCATCAAGGCGCAGTATCAAGTGCTTCAGTTTTCCCTTTAGCTATTGTACCTGAATTTTCTCGTAACAATGGAAGTATACCCCTGGAAAACCTTGTAGACCGCTTTGAATCTGACTGACTGCAGTGTTGATATGGCGAACCTATTTCCACCATGATGGTTTTGACAGTTGCACATTGGACAGCTGATACCTCAAATTTTCCATTGACGTAAAAAGTGACTGGGGAGACATTATTAAAAGCGAAATTTACTTGTGATATGAAGTGAATATTATTGATGAAGATTGAAAAATATCCATTCAAATTCCTTCCTGTAATATGTCTGACTTGAAATATTTGTAGACTAGTTCCACCTGAATTCTAGGTTAATTAGCTACATGAGTTCATAATCACTGTTTTACTGGAATACAGTGTATTGTTGACTGTGGATACGATCCTGGATTGGAGTTTTAACACACCTTCTCGGTATGGTTACGTGTTGATTTGATATCATACAGTAGGTAACCGATATCAATAACTTCAACAAAATAATATTATACCGTCCGCACATCCGGTCCTGATAGGGCTCCTAATGTAAATTGACTTATTAGTCATCTTAACAGGGTATAGACAGATCATATTGTTGCAGTCAACAACTGATACAACGTTAATTTGAAAAAACGTCGTAATAAAGCTATTCAAGAAGTTTATCCTACCATCAAAAATAATAATCAAAATTATAGAACTTTAACTAATTCGGATCATCAACAGAACAATTAACTTCATTTCTACATGAACAGGACTCAGAAGTAGCATGTAGAACAAATAACACGTTGAGAAGTTTATCAAAAGTAATAAAGACAAAACTTCTCAATTCGAAACTCAACTGTGGATCTTGTCCTGAGACAGGTCGTACGTTTAATCAGCGCATTCATGAACATAGGCTGAATTTTTTGAAAAAGAAAACAAATTCAAATACGCTAATTCTATATTAGATAAAAACTATAGTTTTCATGATAATATCGAAATTCTACACGTAGAAAATAAAGGGAAAATACTTAATCATTTCGTATCTTTAGAATTCAACGAACTCAAAGATTCGAACATTTTACTTAAAGATCAACTAGACCTCAATGGTTCACCATTGTTGAATTTGTTTTCTTAGTAGGTAATAATATGTATTTGCTATCAACCTTCTAGATAATCCGATACACCATATTTTAATGTAGATATTGTGCCTATTTTCCTAAAATGAAGGTTTATCGAGCAGGTACTTCTAATCCTTTAGGTTGGCAAAGTAGGATATATTAAAGTTAATGGCAAGCCAAGGTTAGTTCATTTCATTGTACCATTATTCCACCAGATGAAATCTTATCGTCTGTGAAGTTTTTACATTCGAGTATTATTATTATTTGAGATTTGAACTACTTCACTCAACTTTGAGACAGCATGGACTTTAACGCAATAAGTTAAGAAATACCAGTTTATAAAGAATTTTCAAATTAACGATACTTTTCTGCATTTTCTATTGATATATTCTGAATGCCCATGAAAAATGCCTGATTATTGCCATTTGTACGTTTTTGTAAGGCCAATATTAATTGAGATAGCTATTGAGTAAAATATAAATAATCACCCTGTAAATACCTTCCAACGAAGTAAATATACTACTGAGCAAAATATGAACACATTCCACATATAAATAAAAATTCAGTTCCACAGTGATGAGTAAACGGTTCATGACAATGAACTAGAGGAGGGGTAGTGAGATTTCATTATTCTCTGTTAGAGATCAGTTCAAAATTCATCCTCTGCCAGAGACTCGAATGAGAAAAGATGATTCTCATATTTTTCTGACAATCTGCGATGATCAACAGCGAGTCAGTCTTCCAGTCCTCCTTCCTAGGTCGTATTATCGATGTCAACAGATTTTCTGGCGAGATACTTGTGTGAAATCTCATTTTGGCAGATACTCTGGCAAAACCTCAAATCATTTTGTTCTAGTAGCATTCGTTCCTATGCTCAATTATATCTGGCTTAGAAATCCAAAGATCCTTACTTAGACGATATTATCAGAATATTTTCCATACCCTAATAGGTCTCAGAAGATTGCCAATGATTTCTTTGAGTCAAAAATAAGCACTCGAAAATATCCCACGATATTGGGAAAACTAAGATAGTAACTCGGTTTTTTTCATATGGCTACTCGTGAAGAAACTATTGGTCTTTCATTTGTGCCATGTATCCAGAATATGATCAGCCATTTGGATACATGAAGCTAAAATTGTTGTAATAATTGATGTATAGTCCTAATATCGTGAGTTATTTTTGAATGATTTTTTTAAACTCAATGAAATTATTGACAATCTTCTGGGACCGATTAGGGTATGGAAAATATTCTGGTAATATCGTCTAAGTAATGATCTCTGGATTTCTAAGCCAATCAAGCATCGAAATGTCATTGTATTCGGGTCGCAGCCAACTTCATGTATTTCAATAAAATGCAGTTTAACAGCCAATTGATGAACGAATATCAAATTGCGAGACATAGTTGGGTGGAGAATTTTAAGGAAAATAAGATAGGCTACAAAAATATACAGGGTGCCGTTCGAAAAAAAAAAGTTGGGTCTAATTCCAATCAAACAGGTGGTTGAAGAAATTTGTCAGTGGGTTCAAGGGAAGCGCCGTAATCGATAATATAACCCTTGTGAATTCAAAATTTTCATCTCTTCAAATAAAAAAAACACAGGCTGTTTCATGTCTCCTGTGTCACCCGGTATGCGAGTAGGCGAAGAGCTTACGTATAGTTGACATTTTGTATGTGAGAATGGTGACTTCAAGAATACAAAATTGTATAATGACATATCATATACATATCATATAACCACCATTTCATCATTGAGAATATGAACTGAGAATAAGTATATATCACGAAACATCACAAAAAATGTAGTGTCCCAGACGGCACCTCATATTCCTGGAATATGCCTACTACATCCAATTTTCCAATAAATATTGCATTATCCCTGGAATATTCCATGAATGTGTGCTTAATCTAATATCCTCAAAGAATATTTCTGGAATATATTTTTCGAATATTCATCAGATATCCCCAAAGAATATTCTCTGAATATGTTTTTCGAATATCCATAGATATGCTTTTCGAAAATTCCAGGAATATTTGAAAAGCAGATTGTCGGAATGTCGACCTATCCCGAATGGACACGACACGTGTCTGTCGGTCATCGCCTTTTGTTCCACATTCCACAGTCACCTAGTGAAGGACGTGATATCAACATGGACGCGAATATGCCACGATTGTTTTTATTATAAACAGACGAGAAGGGCATGGAATTATTATTTTTAAGTCGAAGTGCTAGAATGTGTATCGATTAGTGTGAATAGTGTTGACAACAATATAAAGTTTGAAGTTAGTTACAATTGAAAAATGGAACATCAACTTAGGATGCACTTCTCTTTTGGCCGCCATTAAACTGAAGAGGATCACACAAGGAGACTCAATGGCACTCAATACACGTATGAGGTATACCTAAGATTATACATGAATGAATTCATATACAAAGTGTATCTATATAACATCGAAGAAATGTAAGGGGTGATTCTGTGATGAGAATGAAAGTGTTTGGTTTAACATTTTTCGATAACACACTCAACCCCGGATAACTTACACACATCCGAAGATAAAAAAACATGGTTGTTCTTCTTTAACTTTCCTGTATATTCAGTTAAAGACACGAAACTCGGTAAATATTATGTGTCAATGAAACTATACACATTTTGAAATGTTTTCAACCCTGAAGTATGCTTAGAAGGAGTTGGAATATATTTATTTCACAACTTTTTTTGTAAAAATTCTTCTTTAAGAAAAACACAGCTGAAAAGCATTTTCATTTACTGTTGTTGATCTCTAACAAAAGTGTTTTTTAAAAAGAAGTTGTGAAAAAATATCTTGAGTATTTTAAGCCCACCTAATCATAGTTCAGGATTGAAAACATTCCAAAATGGGTAGTTTTATTGATGAATAATACTTACAAGTTATGTGCCTTTCGTAATATACAGAGGAAATGGAAAAGAAAAACCTTTTTCTAATTTTGGGAAGGGTGTAACTATTCCGGGAAGAGATTTTTCAAAAAATGCATACCAAACACCCACCTCAATTTTCATCACGAAATCACCACTTGAAATTTTTCTCTGTTATTTAGATACACCCTGTAGATGCACCTCATTTTTTTTCAGTACTTACCTATATCTACCCATCTGTCAGATAGAAAATCCAGGAAATATTCGTCTTGTTGAAGATACAAACGTGAAAAAAAAAAACAATCGATTGAAATCAACTGATTAACTCAGATGTTGAAAAATGCAGTATCTAGTTCTTCCAACTTTTGTAGCACGCACAAAGCAAAGGTGAGTGAATTCAATCAATTTTAATATTCTAGTATTTGCTATGTTATCATTGCAGATCCTGTTGAATTCATCACCGCTACCGGTCAAGAGAAGAAGAAAATCATATGATATGATATATAAAGTGCAAGCTTCAAGTATTTTACTAACCCATACATCCTGTATGTTGATTTCTATCTTTCACAAAATGAATTAAATTTCAAATAGATATTTCATTCTAGTAATGATTTAAAAGCATATTCTATGCATATACAAAAAACATATTCCTAGTATATGCCACCAATATCTTTCAAAAGATTCACAGATCTTCCTGGCATATGTTTCATGGTGACTTTGGATATTCCTGGAATATGCATATCATATGTTTTGGAGGACATGGAATATCTATGGCATATGCCAATATTCCAACGCAATATGCATAGGATATTCATGGAATATGATTGTGCCGTCTGGGGTAGTCGTAGGTAAAATAGTATTCAAATATGTAATGACTAAATAGCAGTTATTAACAATTTGTGAGCAGCTGACAACATCGAGTATTCGCAACAGGTCATCTATGCGCAGAAGTAAGAAAACTGAAATATCGACCATTCACGAATGCGTGGGTTTTCGACATAAAAGACTTTTGAAAGGATATTTTGAAAAAAGCTATTCAACAACATCAATGCAAAGCCATCAAGTTTCATTCAAAGGAAGAGTATTCTACTTTCCTCAACAATTTAAAAGAATATTGCCACTTTACAGACGAAACAGTTGACAAATAATTGCCTACATAGGAAGGGGTGAACTAGAACTGAATTTCTGATGTGGGATGAAAAAGACAATTGAAGACCCGATGTAATTTGGGTAGGTATTCAGATCGAAACACAGTTATAGGATAGAATAAAGAAAGTCTTGTTCAATCGTGTCGATTAGTGAGTAGGTTGAAACAAAAGTCATTTGTCTTTTTTTTTGTCATTTGAACAAGCACATTCTGCGCTTCGAGCGCACGAAAGGAAATCCCTATAATGTTCGAAGAACATTGTGAGCACCTATAGGGTGGATAGGAGGCAAGGAGGTTGGTATTCGATTTTTTGCTGAACTATTGTAGATTATAAGTTCTTGGAAATACTTCCTCGGGCAATGAATTCCAAAGCTTTGCCGTTCTATAGATGAATAAATTTTGATGAAGTCAAATGAGGTGCTTTTCGACATATTTCGAATTGACGAGAGGATATGCTGACTGGGCTTGTTGAGTTTGTCTGACTGGTATTGCTGGTGATAGAATGATAGTAGTGATTTCCGAAGAATATTGCATGTGAAAGTGTCTATGGGATAGTGAAAGAACGCCAATCTTCCTACAGTGTTCCAATGTTCAAGAGTTAGTGAGTGTGGCATCACCCACACCAGGCGAGTGGCTCTTCTCTGTGGATGGAATCTAAGAGCATCAACGCATATGTTTGGGTGCTAAGTCCTATATCTGGAAACAGTATTCTAGAACAGGCCGTATCTGTGCTTTGTAGATCATGAGAAAATGTTGAGGTATAAAGTAGCTTTTCGCACGAAACAAGAATCCGAGTTTCTGTGAAGCAGCTTTCTTGATGGATCTGACATGATATCCCATGAGAAAGTATTGCTGATAAAAATACCGAGCATAGACATGGGGATGGTGGTACCAAACATTGTTATATCAGACACACTGAGTTCCGCCATTCTAGAGAAAATACAGGCTTGAGTTCTGGTGGCGTTGAATTCGACTAGGTTGTTGGTTGTCCAGGCTGTGATTTCAGCAAGATCTTCATTGACAGTATTGACCTGCTTGCGCCGTGAGATCTCATGCTTCTGGGAAGAAATGGTAATTCTGGATGAGAACGCAGTATGGAAAGTAAGTTGTTACCTCCAACAGATCATTGATATGAAGGGAATGAACAATGTTGGTGCCAAAATGGATCCTTGTGGAACGCCGGAATTGATGGCAATGGTATCGGACGATATACATCGTGGAGCGATCTGCCTGAAAGAGAACCCGATTAGAAATAGCATAGCTGAGGTGATAAGCCGAATTATGGTAGTTCGTGAAGGAGTCATTGGTGCCAAAGACCAGGCAATCGGAACGAAATCTGCGCGTAAGTTTGCGTACTAGACCCCATATGTAGGAACAATATTCGAAATCAGTCCGTATCTGTGCTTTGTAGGTCATGAGAAGCTGTTGAGGTATAGAATTTCGCACGGAATGAAAATCCGAGTTTTGGGAAGCAGCTTCCGCTAACATGGATAAAAAAATGGCATAGCGCGCTGAGGTGGTCAGGTTATGATGGTATGATGGTAGATTGTGGAGGAGCCGCTTGCTACCAAGCACGGCTAGAGATTCTTCATGTTTGAGGATAATCCACAAGCAACTTGGAAAAATTACTTTCGAATGCCCCCCTTCCCAGACAGCACAGAATATTCTATGAATATTCTGAAAACGTTCAAATGAACTTATTATAAAATATTCTAATAGAATGTTCTCAGAATTAGAATATTCTCATTCTGCAACGAATATCCTATGAACATTCAATTCGACATATTCTTAGAAAATTATTTTCGAATATTCTGAGAATATTATTTTTGAATTTTCTGGGAATATTTAGAATCGTATCGAAATATAGACTATTGATGTTTCTATTCTTGTATCAATAATCAAAATGTTCACCCTGACACAACCTATTATTATCTAGCCTCAATGCTGATTATCCCAATTCATCGTTGTTATCTTGATATTCATTTTATCAATAAAGTCCGTGGGGAAGTGGCAAGGTTTCAGATCAGTTATCTCTTACCCAGAATATCACCGCAGTTAGGCAACATCACAGCATTCGTAAAAAACACGGGCTGATATATGCATTTTTAGGGAACCTGAAAATCTATAGTCGGGAATCTTCCCGGATTCTCGGACAAGTCTGAGACACCGGGGAGGATCTAGACAACACTATCTCCCAAACAAGAAAACAAGATAGTGTCATGACTCACGAGCAAACCCGACACTGAACTCGGACAGGTGTACAAACACGGAAACGATCATCTGACCGAGCCAAAACTAGAAGGAGATTTTTTATTTGTTTTTTTTTTCCTCCAAAAACCGGAAACGCTCCCTGCACTGATCACGTATGGGCGACTCTCCCGCCCCTCTGGGTACCCACAGCGAGATTACTTTTATAAAGGGCCTAGCCCTAGGACGAACACTCCACAAATCTTCTCACATCCCTTGGCCAACACCAGCCACCTCCGCGCTACGCGAAGGGACATCTAGGGGCACTTTAAGATGCACCAGAACAAATATGAATATTGTGTTAGAAATTTATTGTGCTGTATAGAACTTGGCTAAGAAAAATAAACGACTTTAATACAGGTCCGTGAAAATTCAATCACAAGATAGTGGGGTCGCATCTCCACCAGAGCAAGCTTATTTTTTTAATTTTCTTCCTCCTCCTTCAATATACTAGGAATATTCTCAGAATATTTGAAACAGTCCATTCCGAATGTTCATAGAACGTCCCTAGAATATTTGTATTATGTTGTGAGAATATTCAAATATTCTCGAAGAATATCCTATGAACTTTCTACGAATGACATTGTGCTACGAATCAGTACTTTTAGTGAGTACGTTGTTCTTGGCACTTCCACCTACCAATCTACATAAATTTGGGACTACAAGAATTATTTCCCTGTTTTGTGTTCGTTACGAGTGCCCTATCGATATCGAGTCTGCCTCTGACCGTTCTGCTTTCAGCTTCAGAACAATCTATCGTCGCCGCTCGACCTTGACCCATTCCCCTATCCCGGGACATCTCTTTCGCTTCACCTATCGTTTTCAATAGCGTCTAGCGACAGGACGCCACAAATAAAGCTGTCCGTTCGAGCATTGAAGTTTTAAATGATGATAAAGACAACCTAGTTAGGTAGTTAGTAGGCGAGAGCTCTCCTCGCCTACTAGGTCTCAGCCCCTCATCAGAAGTTATACTGGGTGATTCCTAGAATTGTGACAGACCAAAAATTAATTTTTTCAAATCTTATACCCTCTCTTTTATGTATTTCCTTCAGAAATCAATCATGTTCTGTGTTCACAAATATCACAATTAATATATGTATAATATTGTATAATTGTATTTATCTGATTATAAAAAACAGGATCGATGTTCCAATTTGGAAAAATTTATGTTTAGTTTGTCAAATTTTGAATCAAGGTTCTTCTGTTCATCCTGTTTTGGATATAGGGGTGGGCCACTTAGGTGAATAACCCGGAACATACGATATTGAGTCGTATCTCCATTTCTCAGATATCCTGATAATACATAACGTACTATACGTCTTTGAATCATACGTTCTGACTTTAAAACCAGCTGCACGTTTTCGTACATTCTGCAAAATATTCCGACTCCATTTCTAAGTGTGAAACGCCGAATAGGGAGATCAAACTATAAATGAGTATTCTGAAAACAGTTGGATGTTGGATGTCAACCGACTACCCTCCTACCCATGCTCATATAATTCGGCGGATATCAACGATATGGGCTAGTTATATACCAATAATGATTATTATATTTCCGCATGGTTTTTTGTTTTGGAAGTTGTACTTTTCTGTGCGATTCTACTTTTCCGCACGATTTTAACTTATCCACAGGACTTTTACTTACTTCCTCTTCAAAGCTTGAAGATATACTATTTTTTACTCCAAATAAAATTACAATCTATATGTGTGTTTTTCATTGAGAACACCTAGATATGTGTATTTGATGAAATTATGCAGGAAAGTAACTTTTTCTACGGCCAAATCACAATATGGCTCATGTTTTACTGTGTTCGATACATCAATCAGGTACTTTCTATTCATCAATTTCAATTCTGTATCTGATATAACATTGACTCCATTGTATTATTTCAAAAAAATCTCATCTTCCATGGATTGTCAATTCGAGCAATGACAGCTCTGTCTGATACATGAGCATTATTTGAAAGAAAATCAGAGAGCTTCTAGACGAAGGAATCGAGAATTTCGCTGTTATCTGTTACAGCTGTAGAAAAATTATAGTGTATAACTCGCACGGAATGCTAATTTTCCACTCTAATGATTGCAGCATTCGACTACGGCTTTTGCTGCAAACTTCATTCTAGTGGAAAATCACTATAATTCTACGTTAATCAACTGAACGGAGCCGCACGCCTGGTTCCACACCGACTGACACCTCGCGAGTGGCGAAGCGACCCCGGTCTGGTACTACAACGCAGGGCAGACGCATATGGGGCAGCCAAGCAACTCGCAGATGGTAGCCGCAGATAGGACCCTGCAGGTGGTCATCAGCCGCGAAGGGTAACCTAAAGCGGAATTCACTGAGGACCAGATGCTGGAGTTCCTATAGATGCTGTTGGAGGGGTGATACGAAATGGCAAACCCTCCTCCTGAGGTAGGGTGTCTTGTAAGGCACTGTGATAGGATGGAGATAGGACTGCCCTTGATGATAGGTTGCGACGGGAACTCGCATCATACACTGTGGGGAAATCGCGACGTCAATCCGAGGGGCAGGGCACTTCTGGAGTTTCTGAGCTCCGGTAATCTGGATATCCTCAATAGAGGAACAGTGCCAACATATTTCACGCCTATAGCGCGGACAATCGTTGACTAACAGGTAGAGTCATTCTCTGGCGTGTGTAGACAGAGGAAATTCTGTCTGATCAGCGTCATATATTGTTTTCAGTAACAGGCTATATCCAAGAGGAAAGCCGATGGTTCAGAAACCCCAGAGCAACCAGATGAAACCTCTACCGGGAGGAGCTTAAAGGAAGACTCTGGAACATGCTATCACGATATGGTTCTGAAGCAGATATAGAGACATTCGTAGGATGTCTCAATTCTGCCATAGTCGATGCATACGAAGCCAGCTGTCCCCTGAAAAGGACAGACTGTCTAGGTAAAACACCATGGTGGAATTCAAAAATTGAACTTCATCGAAAGAAAGTCCGAAAGCTGTTGAATAAAGCCATAAGAACAGAAAAACGGGCCCACTGGGAAGAGTACAAATTGGCCCAGAGGTAATTCAAAAAAGCGATCCCCGATGCTATCGGAGGGACTCGTGGAGAGCATACTGCCAAGGAATAAATACTGTTCCTGAGGCGGCATGGCTCAACAAAGTTCTCTCCAAGGACCCGAGGGCTAAGCTGGGGACGGTGACCCTTCCTGATGGGAGCTACACCTCATCGGATGTAGGGACGCTACAGAATATGCTAAAATTGTAAATTGTTCTAAAATTGTTCTATCCGTCATTCGGTTGCCCCCTTACGAGCAACCCTCAGAAGTCTTCGGAAGACTTGTGCGAGCAAGGAATGACGGGGGCCTTACCTTTTAACGTGTGATCCCAAACACTTTCTTAGGCCATCAGAAAAAGTCTGCGTTCGTGGGTCTCGAACCCACGATCGATACCTCGACGTGAATCGATATTGAAGCATCGAAGCACTGAGGTACGCCGGCCTTTTAGGTACGCCGGCCTTTTAGGTACGCCGGCCTTTTACGCACTTTCTAGGCTACACCTTTCTGCAGCCTGATTCTGAGGCTGTCACCTCAGTCGAAGTCCGGATCGACTTCACGATAGCCTCAAAAATTCTAACATATGACAGAGTGAAATGGGCAAACGAATTCTTTTCACCCTTCAAATCACCAGGTGAGGATGGAATTTGTCCGGTCCTTTTACAACAAGGACTGGACATCCTCATTCTACATCTCCTGAAGATTTTCAGAAGCTGTCTGGCACATGGGTATGTCCCAAGGCCTGGAGAACAACTAAAGTGATCTTCATACCGAAGCCTGGAAAAATTGATTTCACGCAGGCAAAATCGTTTCGGCCCATCAGTCTTACATCGTTTTTGTTAAAGACGTTAGAAAAACTGGTAGATCGTTGTTCGATGCCTTGGTGTGAGTGGACTGTATAGTTGGTTGATTGAATGATTTGATGATATGATATGAGTATATTTTATGATTGATGAAGAGTTGTAATTCTTTCTGGTTTTTATTGAGTTTATTTATTATTCCAACTGTTTCCCCACAACAACAAGTTGCCATGTTACAGTGAGATGTACAAAGTGGTACAAAGTACCAAACATGCCGCCCCCTTGAAAGGTTATAGCTTTCAAAATACTAAATAGATGATTAAATTACAAATCATAACATACAATAAATTATGTGATATTACATTCTTCTAAAGGAAATACACATATTTTGTTGACTGGACGTTTCAAGGTACCCTCTTGTGTCTTCAGTGTCACAACCCGAACAACATCGTCCATGCCGGGATGAATTTCAATGATGCGCGCCAATTTCCAAAACAATGGCTGCACGAAGTCTTCCTTTATCAAGACTAACTGACCAACTTGCACCTGCTCAGATAAACGCCTCCACTTTGTTCTCTGCTGCAGGTGGCAGAGGTACTCTGACGACCAACGTTTCCAAAAGTGCTGGGCAAGCTGTTGGAGCTTCTGATAGTGATTGAGTCGATTTTCTGGTATAACGCCTACATCCTCTTGTGGAACAGAAGTCAACATTTCACCAATCAGGAAGTGGCTCGGACACAGAGCAGATAAATCATTTGGATCACTAGTAAGTGGTGCCAATGGTCTCGAATTGAGCATTGCCTCCACCTGAGTCAGTACAGTATACAGTTCTTCGTAGGTTAGAGGTACTTCAGATAATAATCTTTTCATATGAAATTTAGCAGATTTTATTGCTGCCTCCCATATTCCAGCAAAATTTGGTGCCCGATGAGGAATAAATTTCCACTCGATCGAATTGTTGAGTAAATGATTCCTAAAGGAAATATCATTTTCAAGATTTTTAAAAATGCCTACCTTGAGGGTGTCATTGAATGAAATACTGGATGTTGTTTTCATTGAAGCATCGAACACGACTCTCAGTTTTGTCGTTACACTGTCAGTTTTGAGCACTCCATGATGAGGTAAATAAACACATGGTGTGTTTTGCTCATGATTATTAATTTTTGTCATATGTCCTAACATTTGATATTCATTCATGAAATCTACGTACTGATTTTTCAAATTATGGTTTTTTGATAGTTTTTTCTCTAACGCGTAAAATCTTTTGATAGCAAAGTCCTGTGAATCACCTAAATCTGTTACATTATGCCGAAATGGTAAATTCACCACAAGTCTACCACTTTGGTCGTGTTTAACAGTTTTTGCAAAATATTCTTCACATTCACATTCTTCTTTAGAGTATTGCAAATTTGTTGATGCACAATCTTCTATTTTCCAAAACCTTTCAATTTGATTGTGAATTTCTGAATTAGCAGTGGAAAAATGACAGAATGATGAATTTGAACAAGACTTAGGACTGAACGGACCAGAAACCACCCAACCCAAATAAGTATTTTGTAAAATAGGCTGGTGTTTTCCTAACCTCACTTGCTCTTGACATAATAAATTCCAAAATACTTGCGAACCTAACAATAAATCGATTTTTCCTGCTTTATGAAAATTTGGATCTGCTAAGGTCATGTTTTTAGGAATATTTATTGTATCTGCACGAAAAGAAAATGATGGCAATCTGGTGGTTATTTTATCCAACAATAAAAAATCTAATTTTGTCTTGAATGAACTGTTCTGCGATATGATCTCAGCAACTGTTTTTTCAGAGACATTTGATTGAACTTGATTAATTCCAGTAACCTGCATTTTGATACTGGTTTTTGGTAAATTCAATTTCGAATATAAATCTCTACTCATAAAATTGCTTTGTGAACCACTATCTAGCATGGCTCTGGCTTGATGTGTAAATCCTCTCTCATCAAGAACTTGAACCATTGCCGTTGGTAATAGAATGTACTCATTTTCATTACCAACAGAATAAGCTGACATTGTCGAAATATCTTCAGCTTCATGAGTTTCTTCTGCTACACTTAAAGAATTTGTCAGAATACGATCATGATGTAAAATCGTGTTATGTTTTTCATTGCATTTCTTACATCTGCCCATGGTTCTACAGGTGTCTACTAAGTGATTAGAGTTTAAACAATTCTTACATAATTTTAATTTATCGATTTCAACTATTCGAGATGATACAGGTAATCTTAAGAAATTTTCACAAAAATAAATGTTATGTTGACCTTTACAGAATATGCATTTTGGCACTGATGATGCATTTGACTGTGTTTTTTGATATCTTTGATATGGCTTGTAATCGTGATTGATTTGACTTGCATTTTTTAAATTAGAATTGATAGGAACTAATATTTCCAAAGTGTTACATCTTTTTGTAAGGAATTCTTTGAATTCGGAGTATTTCGGCAACTGGGTACCTACAAGAGATAATTCCCATTCTCTTTTAGTGACATTATCTAATTTTTTAGAAATGATGTGAATTAGAATTGCATCCCAACTTTCGATGGGTTGTTTTAATGATGCTAATGCATTCAAATGTTGGTTAAGAGAATCTAGCAAATTTCTTAATGCCAAGTGTGATTCCTTATGAATGTAATCCAAATCTAAAATGGCAGATAAATGGTTATTCACTATTATCCTAGTGTTTTCGAATCGTTCCCTCAAAATCTCGCGTGCTATTTCGTAATTTTCGTTTGTTGCTTCCAACTGATCCAATATTTTACCGGCATCACCTCTCAAACATGATTGCAAATAATGTAACTTTTGAACATCTGATAAATTATTGTCTTGATGAATAATAGAATCGAATTTGTTTTTAAAGCTTGTCCATTTCTTATAGTCGCCGTCGAACAATGGAAGAGAAATGTTGGGTAATTTAGTTTTACTTGTGGAAGAAGTAGAAATGCTTGTATTTAAATTAACTGTTTTTGATTTGTTTTCAGTTATCAGCCGTTTGGATATACCTAGGCATTTAAAAAATGATGTTTCAGAAATTGAAAACTGTTCATCAGAAACTTTCGTATCGTCTATTAACTGAATACTTGTATGCAAAAACGCTAACTCATTTAAAGAGTTTTCAATTTTCTCAACACGAATTTCTAATTCAAAGATGTTATTCTGCTCTTCAAATGTAAAATTTTCGACAAAATTCGCAAATCGTGTTAATTGGCCTTTTATCGCCTTGTATTTTATGATTAAGTCATCCAAGTCTGTCATTGTGACAAATTATTTGAATTATATTGTGAATTGAATATATTATGTTATGTTTTGTTTGGAATATGGAAGGTAGCTTGAATAGGACGTAATACGATGATGAATTTCAAATTGCAATATTGAATAATGATAGGTATGTCAAAACTGTAAATTGTACTGACCCAGGAAAGAGAACAATACTGAATTCTACCTTCTTACTATGTGAGATGATTTGATTTTGTTCTTCAAACTGCTTGCGTTCGTCTGCTGTGTCTGGTTGCTTGGCCCAGCTGCTAGCATAAACCGTTGATCGTCTGGAGAACTCGAAGTTGCTTTCGATGATTGAAGTCGATGATTGAAATTGCTGATTCTTGATCCTGCTCGATAAGACCAATATCTTCGATGCCTTGGTGTGAGTGGACTGTATAGTTGGTTGATTGAATGATTTGATGATATGATATGAGTATATTTTATGATTGATGAAGAGTTGTAATTCTTTCTGGTTTTTATTGAGTTTATTTATTATTCCAACTGTTTCCCCACAACAACAAGTTGCCATGTTACAGTGAGATGTACAAAGTGGTACAAAGTACCAAACAATCGTCACATCAGAGAGGGGCCACTGAGCGAATCACCTCTCAGTGACCTGCAATTTGCGTATCAAAGGGGTAGGGGTACTGACGCGGCTCTTCATCGACTCGTCCATAGAGTTGAGGGAGTGTTAGATCGCAAGGACTCTGCCCTAGGGATATTCATAGACATTGAGGGAGCATTTGACAATACATCATTTGACTCTATATGTCGTGCAGCGGAGGAGAGGGGTGTTAGTCCAATTTTGATGAAGTGGATACACGCACTCCTCTCTAGAAGGATAGTGAGAGCCACTCTTGAAAACAACCTCGAGGAGGCCGTTGTATCAAGAGGATGCCCGCAGGGAGGGGTGCTATTACCCCTTCTATGGTGCCTCGTCGTGGACGACCTCCTATCGAAGATACATAGCATGGGATACTATATCCAGGCCTACGCAGATGACATAGTCATCCTGATCGACAGTAGGGGGTTCACTCCCAGTCGGAGACAGGCACCAGGGGCCCTGGACGGGGTGGACCGCTGGTGTCGTAGCACGGGACTAAGAGCTAACTCTGAAAAGGCGGAAATAGTAATTTTCACCAGGGAACGCAAGGCAGGGGATCTAACCGATATACGACTATCGGGTAAGTGAGAGGAAGGTCTAGAAGGCTACGGCAGCGTTCTGGGCGTGCAGGAGGACGTTTGGAGGAACGTGGGCGCTCAAGCCAAGTATCCTTCACTGGATGTATACCGCTCTCATACGTCCAATGATGACATATGAGGCCATCGTATGGTGGCCGGGGACGCTGACAGGCAAGTCGAGGATTCAGCTCGACAGAGTTCAACGACTGGCCAGCATATCCATAACAGGAGCAATGAGGACGGCGCTGACAAGGGCGCTGGAGACTCTGACCGGACTGCCACCTCTGAACCTGTATATAGAATACGAGGCGATGAAGGCCGCCGTTCGCTTACAAAGCTGTAACCAGTGGAGGAGCGAAGGAACATATGGACATTTTTGCCTCTGGAAGCAAATTTGATTCAGGAAAATGCCCTAAGTCAGAATTCCTACTAGGATAGATTGGGAACAGAATGGGCACTGCATAATACTCACCAAGGGCATCATCTGGTATACAGATGACTCCAGGATGGAAGAATGCGCAGGTGCTGGGGTCTATGGGCAGTCCCCAAGGGCAAATCATTACTATCACCTTGGGAACATGCCACGATTTTTCAGGCTGAAGTATTTGCAATACTTGCATGTGTTCCAGAGAATATCGAGAGGGGCTATCACAGCCAGCAAATCACTATATGCACTGACAGCCAGGCGGCGATCAAGGCGCTCACCTCATATAGGGTGACCTCCGCCTTGGTGTCAGAGTGCATATATAGCCTGCAAAGGCTGTCAGCAACGAACAAAGTATGTCTTCTGTGGGTTCCTGGGCACTCAGGGGTACCAGGAAACGAAATGGGCGATGGTCTGGCCAGAACGGGAGCGAAGGGTTCAGTGATTGGTCCAGAGCCAATCTTAGGGGTTACTCGATCCTGGAGCAACTTCAGGATGAAGGAAATCCTGACGGAAAGGTTTCAGGACAGCTGGAGAGAGGCTCCTGGAATGAGGCAGTCCAAACTCCATATAGGAAACCCGTCACGAAGACAGACCAATGCCCTCTTGGCTTTGAACATGAAGGAGCTGAAACTGGTGGTGGGCCTTCTGACAGGGCACTGCCACTTGAACAAGCATCTCACCAGATAGCACACATTCGCCTAAGGTCATCCTCAATGTGTCGCCAAACGCCTGGAGAGGACGTTCTATTTTCTACAACCTAAGAACATCATCAGGCGTAAATTTAGCGCTGTTATTGTCCTAAATGAGTTCTTTCAGTGACAGCCTGAGGATGTAAAGAATTTCGTGCCTACGGACGTCTTCAGATGACATTCCATGAAATAACGTGTCATCGAAGACAAAAGAAAGAAAAAGAAGAACTAGAATTGAGGTTATGTCTCATGATAGTCATGATTTGTTCAAGATACATCATAATATATTAATGATTATATCAAAATTATTAGAGTATTCATTGAATACCTTCATCAAATTTCTATTTCACAAAATGATTGCGAGAAGAACTTATTGCACAGAATCAAAAGATAACAATAACAAAAGGATGATTATCTCTGTTGATGACATTTCTCTCAGGTAGCAAGAAACAATGGTGAGTAAATACTATATAGAATCATTGATAGTACCGGACACATGAAATATTGATACATTCATATACATTATTTATTGTTTCAGGAGGTTATTGAGAACACAAACTTGATGATATCATCATAGCAAACATGTTTTATTCCAAGATAGCTTTGCTTCTTCCGAATCTTTAAAATATTGTATTGAAGCTTGAACTTTCAGTATGAATTCAATAAAGGTATGTACCTGAATCAAATCATTGATATAGTAGGTACTGGACATGAAATGTTAATAGGTTAATTATTTATTTCAGATGAAGTTATTGAGAACACAAGATTGATGATGTCATCAGAGCAGAGATGTTTCATTCCAAGATATTTTGGCTTCTTCGAAATCTATGTGAGATTGCGTATGCATGTTTGCACTTTCAGTATATTCAATAAAGGTAGGTATACCTAAATCAAATCATTGATATAGTAGGGACTGGAACATGAAATATTAATAGGTACATTATTTGTTTCAGGAGGTTATTGATAACACAAAATGATGATATCATCAGAGCAGAGATATTTTATTCCAAGATATTTTGGCTTCTTTGGAAATTATGAAAGATTGTATGTACATATGCAGACTTGAACTTTCAGTAGATTCAATAATGGTTGGTACCTATAACTACATAAATCATATCATTGATAGTAAGTACTGGACATGAAATATTAATACATTGTTTGTTTCAGAGGGTTATGCAAAACACAAACCTGATGATATTTTCATTCCAAGATAGTTTTGCTTCTTCAAAATCTATAAAATTTTGCATGAAGGCTTCAACTTCCAGTTGATTATTCTGCATCAGGAATGTCCAGAGTTCAGAAATCAAAAACAACATGGAGAAATATAACTATCAATAGGCAATAACTTCTAAGTAGTAGTGCTCAACAAGAAGCTGAAATACATTTCTTTGAAAAGGAAATTGAAATTTTTCAGAATAAGTTATAAATAATAGAATGTAAGTTTTTCATTTGGTTTTTCATTTGAACCTTTTATAAATAGAGGGAAATTTTGCAAATATCATGAGATCCATATTATTTTGAAGAAATTATCATTTGCATAATACAAGGTGAGTCAATATTAGTGTGTTATCCTTATTGCATATTAGCCAAACCATCAGATAAATAGAGAAAATTCAAGTACAACAGTAATAAGGTTTCATGAGAACTTTCACATTAAATTGTTTTCATATATATCTGTAGGGTGTTCGAATTCCAAGATATATTGACTGATGATTGTTTTTTTCCAAATGGGACACCCTGTATACTATTGTATTTTTAGGTTCTCCCTGAAGAGCTGATTCTATCAATGTATCACACTTGGGGTCTAGCGGGAATGATTACAGAGATATAGGGTGTTCAAAAACAAAATTTTTCAATTGTAGGATTTTTTCTGTGGAAACTATTCAATATTGGTCAAAATAACGGCTCACATATCCTTATAAACTTTCGATTTACTATCTACTGACATTCAATCGGAACAAATAGAGGGTGGGTTAACATTCAGAATACTGATCAGCTTATTGTATCTGTTCCAAATAAATATCAGTAGATAGCTAATCAAAAGTTATGACAGGAACATGTGAGCCGTTTTGACCATTAATGAAAAGCTTCGACACAAAAAATCCTACATTTGAAGAATCTATCAATTGTCAACACTCTATATCTCTGTAATAATTCCCACTAGACACCAAGTGTGATGCATTGATGGAATCAACTCTTTAGGAAAAACTCAAAAATGCAATATTATACAAGGTGTTCCATTGAAAGAAAAAAACAATCATCAACCGATATCTTGGAATTCGAACACCCTATAGATATGAAAACAACTTTAGGTGATTGTTCTTATGAAACCCTATTACTGTTGTACTTGAATTTTCATTTTATATATCTGAAGGTTTTTGGCTAATATCAGAGGAGAACACACTATAGTGACTCATTCTGTATAGGAATAATATTCTCCCATAAATATTGAACCTCCTTGAAACATCATCAAAAACCGCCTCAAGTTGTTACCATGATGTCCTGAGGTTGTCTCAAAAGATTTTATAGGGATGTTCTGAGACGTTATTAGTATGTAGAGAATGGTAACAGGAGGACGTCTTGAGAATGTCCTCAGGCTCGCTCTCGACGTCCTGAGGACATGATTGTGAACGCCTCAGAAGGGCCTCAAAAGGAATTTGTGCTATCTGGGTCAGCACGAGGAGGATCCTGAATGTAGATGGTGCCTTAAAGGATGAAGAAACTCCTACTCACATCCTCACTGAATGCCCGGCAGTAGTGGCAGCAAGGGATATCCATTTTGGGGGCAGTATATATCCTGGACCCAGAGGAATTTGAAAAAGATTTGGCCTAGAAAGTTGGTCTCTTTTACTCGCGAGATCGGCCTTCTCCATGGCTGACTTGCGATACCAGGAATGTAGGTGCACAATGGGCCCGAAAAGGAATGCCTAAGTGCGTCAGGTCCCGGACCGTCCACACACATTTAAAAAAAAAAGGAGTAAATAATACCAATATATAATGGTAGGTTTTACAGCTAGTGGTGGAAAAACTTTATTTTTTCCGCACTTCTTAGGTGAATAACTACATTGGCTGCAACATTAGCCCGCGCTGCACGCTTCCCCACGCTGTAACATTCCTCCCACCGCGCGGATTCATTTGTTGTGTCCTGTCTCCAGACGCCAGCGTCTCTTTTCCGTTTTCCGCCGCCAGTTGCAAGGTGCAGGCGGCAGCGGGCGGCGGCACGACGAGATGCGGCAGCGGACCGGCGGCTGCGGCGGCGGCTGTCACGATGGCGACCGACGGAGTGGCGGCCTCGGCCCCCGAGACGTGGCTGGCTGCGCTCGATCCCGAGCTCAGGATGCACATACGGAGCTGCCAGTGCCCCTGCGACCATATGGGCTACGGAAACTACCTGAATTACCAGGTAGGTGCGCATAGGCGGCGACCACGAGGCATGACCTGGGTACCAGAGTGACCTGAGACGTCCACAAATAGTAGAGTGCCAATCGAATCCAATCGTTCACCCCGTGGGAAATCGGAGGTAAAAACCTGTGACATGGCGAGAATTGTAACCTACTCTCTCCAGATCATGGATCTGCTTGTCGTCAAAAAATCGTCCTGTGCGTTTGGAGGGTAGGGAGTCGTTCATTAAAAAATATGGATTTTTTTTATTCGTCGAAAATATTGATGGGTTTCAGTACTCCCATCCTGCTGTTGAATCTTGATTTCGTGTAGCAAGTAGAAAAAATCTTATGAAATTTTGAAATTCACTTACTGCATTACGATATATGAGAAAATCATATTTCAAACGGCTATAACTCGAAACTTGTGAATTTTCGTTAATTTTTTTTTTCATATACCTTGCATTATCTCAGTTACTACAACGTTTATCAAAAGAATACTTCAAATAATGTCGATGCGCCTATGTTTCAAGATGCGAATGGTTCTCTGAATTTGAAAGTCGAAGCATAAATAAGGAATATATTGGGAGAACTGACTTTGCATAAACTATACTACGATGGACCGCGATTCGCAGCTTTCATACCCCGATTCTCCCCACAGCGCCCGCGGCCGTCCGAGTACGAACACCGTAAATATGAATTACTGAGTGTTACAGAATAGTGCGATTATGTAATTCACGGAAGAAATCAAATCGATTGCTATTTTCCAAGTTAACAGACATTTCTTAAAACTTGCTGTTTGATTGGAAGTGACCTCAATTTATTTTCTGAATGATTCTATCTCGACCCAGCAAACATTGAACTAGCGGGAGAAGTCCGGCCTAGTGCAGGCTAGTCTGGGAAAGTGACGATGCCGGGGTATTGGTAATGGGCCGATGATTTTCCTATGCCAAGTAACCATCAGTTCAAAATACGATGATGGCCTTGTGATGGTAAGATGTCTGGAACTAATTGAATAATTTCGAGATCTGGCCCTTTGCTGGCCAATTTCATGTTCGCTACTCGTCCCCCTGGTGGTAGTTCTGGGAACGTCTACATCAACAATCAGCTGATCAATATTAAATGTGACTAAGATGGCTGACTCTCGTGAGTGGTGATCGCGTACTAGTTTGTTTATGTCGAATTAATGTGGTCCTCTCTTACCCTGGTGGTTATTTATGATGGCAGTAGTATTCTCAATTGATAATGATAGAAGACAGATTCTTCAATTATAATAATATTGTGTAAGTATCAATCTACCTACATAGTGTTTAGAATTTCATCATTAAATGCATGTGTTTAGTATCTCGTAACTTCATACACCGAATGATCATAATAATTGGAGTCGGCTATACTTCTCCAAAAGCAACTATCATTTTTAACTCGTTTGTTGCTATCAAAAGTAATTCCAGGTTATGTGAACCTATATATCTCTATACTAAATAACAATAAAGTTTCAGCTACAGAAATACCTGTGCCAAGAAAATTATGAGAATTGGAAAGCTCCATATTATCACGTCATCAGACTATATTATCAAGTTACAAACTCATGCAACTCATAGGCCACTAAATAGACAAATGATGCATTTCATATTTCAGAAGAACCTCATAACGAAGAATCGACTTTGAAGGAATGCTACCCAATAAGATGTAGATACCACATACCAACCACTAAGCAGTCACATCGTTGAAGAACAGAGAGGTTAGGAAGATATCATTGTGTCATTCATAAAATTGTTTCCTTGAAATTTGGTATGATCAGAGGGTTATATTGTGAAATAAAAAAGTACCAGAACTTTCAGATCCAATGGGCCACTAAAACCCCCACCCCTCCCCTACCTCGATAGTATGTAACCAATGTCGTTAATTGGCCATTACAGTCCCATTATTTATGTATATGCTGGGCTTGCTATGGGAAACTCAATGTGTCGATTATGTTGTACTGGCCTTTTGCCGGGGAACTGAATATGTTTGCTGGGAACCCAGCACTGGGACCAGCTGCCGGCCGCAGTGTACTGATATATAGAGTCCCGCATATGGGACCATTCACTGGGCCGCTGATGTCAGGTATGGGAAAAATATATTAGGCCATTGATGCCCCATACCAAAATGTTTGCTGGGGAGAGTAAATTTTTTTTCATCAGAGTAAAATGTCACCAATCTCATTCATTAACAAATTGGGAAATATTGAAACAGAACATGATACATTATATAGAAATAAAAATAGGATAACCTTGTGGAATCTCTAGCGATACACAGTGTCCACAAGAATACAAAGCTTCGATAATTTTTTTCGATCGTGTCTTTTCATGAATCATTATGCCCAAACCAACGTGTTTCGGTGTGAGTTTTTTGAATTTCTAATTAGCAAATATACAGTGTGTTCATTCACGTGTGCAACATATGGGAATCTTTTTAATGAATTGCACAACCAAAATACAGATAGTGCCGAAAGTTGGTGCATGTTCGGTTATCATTCTAGGTGCACTTAGAATGGTGTCAAGTCAAACAGATACAGGGTAGGTCAAAAAATTTCAATATTGGTCAAGAGTAAAGTACCCTTATTTCGGGAAATTCAGTCGAATGTTATTGAGAAAAAATTTTAACAATTGAAAGTTATGCCTAAATACCAAAGCATGACCTTTTGAAACACTTTCTAGATTTCAATTCCTCTTCTTTCCGTTAATAATTTGCCAATTTGTATTTTTTTTATATTCACCCAAAACACTTTCATGAGTTAACCATAACAACATCAGTTGGGAATACCTTTGTTCAAATTCAAGAATATTTGTGAAATCGACTTGGATTATATCTAACATCATTAGATGAGAAGTTAATGTCACCAAACTGTCTTAATGTTTACTGCAACGCTCATTTGTTTTGTTTCTCGGGTATTAGTGATTATTTCAAATGATATCATGGTTATCTATTGTTTCGTACAGCTTTTTTATAAACATTTCAAATACAAAATATTTACATTAAATGACAGTTTCTGAATTTGCGAATTATCATTAATGACGTTCTACCTTGTTTAAAACATGGTTTGCAAAATTTTGAAGTTAAACTGGATATCGTTGCAACAAACATAAAGTTTGTGATTCCATAAAAAATTCAAATCCAAGTTAATTGCAAAAATATGTTTGGATTTGAGAAAAGGTAGAATCAACTGATTTTGTTATAATCAACTTATGGAAGTGTTCAGGGTGAATATAAAAAAAATTACAAATTGGGATATTATAAACGAAAGAAATTTGAAAACAAAAATTTGTCTTTGGAGCTTTGGAGGCCATGTTTTGGTATTTTGGCATAACTTTCATTTCAAAATCGTGTTTTTCAGACAAAGATACGTAAGTACCAAAAAAAATTCCGAAAAAAAAACTATCGCATGATAAATGCATTTTTACCATTGAAAATTACTGTTTCAAGTTTAACGATCAATTGGGTAAAAAATCCAACAACAGGAAATTGAAAACACTAACTGGCTTACTTTTCAGGTAATAGGAATTCTCCAAGATGAATATAGGTAATTATAACAAACGGCATGTCAATCGAAATAAAATACATTTTCCACAATTTTCTTTCGATCAATCTCACGATAAGTTTATGTTCTGCGGGCCTTGTATAAGTAGGTGTGAAGTTTACCTCCACCACAATTTTTGCCAATATATTTAATTCGAATGGGTTGCTGTAGGTGGGTGTTTGTGTTTTATTCTGGTTTTTGCTTTGAAATTTCGTTTTTCCATAATAAAATCGAATGGGATGCGAAGAAGGACTCAGTTGACGACTGGCATCCTTTCTTTACCGGAAGTCCTTCAAAAAACATCAAAATTGGCTCAATAATGATCTAAAACTGAAATTGAAATACGCGGTCGCCTTATACCGCCATAAGGGCTTATCGTTTCGAGCCGCTGGTTAGGCCTCACTAAGGTGACGTCACCACGGCAGGCCTTATTGCCTCGATGGTAACGAACGAATGCGGCGAAACGCGTTCTTCCGAGGTACATGCATTGGATTATGATTTTCCCAATATCTACCTTATTTATGCTTCGATTTCCAAAATCAAAGAACCATTCGCATCTTGAAACATAGGCGCATCGATATTGTTTGAAGTATTTTTTTGATAAACATTTTAGTTACTGAGATGATGCGAGGTATATGAAAAACAATTTAACGAGAATTTACAAGTTTCGAGTAATAGCCGTTTAATTGATATATGATTTTCTCATATATCCTAATGAAATTAGTGAATTTCAAAATTTTATATAATTTGTTCTACTTGTCACACGAAATCAAGATTCAACAGGGTGGAAGTACTGAAACCCATTAATATTTTCGACGAATGAAAAAAATCCACATTTTTTTTTCATAAATTACCCCCTACCCCCCAAACGTACAGGACAACAAGTGGATCCATGATCTGGAGATGGTAGTTGATAATTCTAGCCATGTCACAGCTTTTCACCTCCGATTTTCCACCAACTTTTGATCTAAGCGACTTACGATTCGTTTGCACCTTACTAAAAGTCTTTGACCAAAATATGACTTCAAAATGTCTTTCTTTTCCACTTGTTTATAATACCTTGGCAACGGTTGCTATCAACAGACCCATAACGCTCTAGGGCGTTATGGAGGACATTATGAATCATAACGACCGCTAATTGTTCTCTTTTCAATAAACGAATTACTCAGAAAAGTTTTTTTATAACTGTACATGAAACAAGGAATGATTATTTCCTCCCAAATAGAAATTACAATTTTTAAATGTTCCTGAAAAATTAGTACCAAAAGTTTGAAGTTCTGTGAGTTCACCGATGATGAACTCCTCAATGTGCATTCGGTTTCGTTCGGAACGCTAACATTTCCTTTTTCGGAAACGGAATGGGCTATCATTGTAGCAATTTTGTTCTTCGAGAAGATACTTTCTTCAATATTGCTCTCCGCTACCGTACAAGGGAAGCACCACCTTGAACAAGAAGCGTTGACGACGTTCGACGTAGACAATGTCCGGTGTAACCTTTCGAGTTTTACACATTGAGGTATTTCGTTATGATAGAAGGAACACTCCTATAGTATTTCAACATACAGGTGAATCAATGCATTTATTAATTCTGTAGGTTTGAAAAAATCATTATTTTTATTATCCTTCTGGTCATATAGTGCAATATGTACTTTTTAACTAAGTTCAAGGCTCCTATTTCGCTATCTTCAACAATGGTGAAACTTTTTGAGGTGTAGGTCGTACTTTCTAGTACCTTGTTCAGTAAAATGGGTCCCCTGTCTTCAAAGTCATCAATTGTCATCTAGATCATTTCATCACGTCTTAAGCCTCCAAATACACCCATTACACGAACAACACTTTATGTAGCAGTAAAGTATCATCTGGAGCTTCTCTTATGAAAAGTAATACTTGTCCAACTTCCAATACCTCTGACTTTTTAGGAATGCATCCTTTTGATTCAACTTTCAGAAAGGCCATCAGTTGACTGTATGCTGATATATAAATATTTTCTTTTACAATCAATGTTATTTTCAGCTATGGTCCATAGAGTATTTGCACTATATTCTTCAGACTGAAATAATGTAAAATAAATAAGAAATATTGATATTTTTCATGAGATAAACTCACCAGTTCCTGGAAGTGTATACCATTGAGACAGTTTCATTTACGGTATTCACTCTGTTTTCATCTTTCCATTTCAAAAAAAAGGTTCATACTCCTTCTAGTAATAGTATATTGTGCAACAAGTGGAAAAAGTTAAACTTTTCTCACGAGTGTAAAAGTTTGTGACACGAGCCTGAAGGGCGAGTGATGCAAACACACGAGTGAGGAGAGTGGTTTTCCCCACACTTTTTCTACAACTGCACTTATTCAAAGAATCCGAGTAATGTAGCTTATTGGTATTCTTTTTATAATGTGGCACTATGTCAAATTAAATATTGTGACCAAAGATTAGACGCCTTTCCTAGTTCCTCAAAGTATTTCAGAAAAGTACACTCCGAAAAAGATTTCATTTCAGAATTTTTTTAGATTCCATGAATTCTTCTTTCATGCCAATTCATACTTTTTTCTTGAAATTTCCATCATCTCTGTCTGTGGCGGTGTATTCATCGAAATCGTCACATCACGGTATATATAGATCATATTATTTATTATGAATTATTGTTGGAATAATATTTGATGGAAAATGCGATTTCTATCAAAAGCACAAATGAGAACTACCCTAAAGAATTTAAAAAACTTCTTCTGACAGTTGTGACAACTATTCAGAGGTGAAAAGCAGCCAGTTTTGGTCGATTTTTGTTGATTCTCCATGGAATTTTATGTGGTGTTGGCAAAGTGCCGTGAAAAAAAATATTTCTCACAGTATGAGCAATACAAAGTTTTGAAACTAAGTTAGCTATGAGAAATGCGCTACTCTTCATTGCAGTAGTAGAATGCTTTTTCAACATTCTGGGTTTCGAATATGTGAAACCTGTCAAGAAATAAGCTCCATCATCGAAATCAGTACATGGTCTTTCTCTCACAACCTATAATCTCTACATCTTCACAATCACTCCAGAAATTATATCATTTTTCAATGATATGAGTAGTCATGACATGCCTCAGCTCATGCTCAAGTTGACTTGCGAATGATATGATCAAATAAACATCATTATTAATCATTTTGCTAAATTTTTTGGGATTTTTTCTATAAAATGGGAATATGCCCCAAATGTCACTCCGTTTAAAATTGTTTCTATCAGAGAGCCTAAAAGAAACATTAAATCGTTTGTCAGTCTCACTTTATACCGAAAATTGTTCGAAGAAGAGGAATATAGATATATTGAAAAAATATCGATTTTTCACTCATCTTTGGGCGTTTCGGGAAGGAATCTGCTCCTGTTTTCATAAAAAATGCATAATCTTATTATTTCAAATTGTCGTCTCAGTGTGAAAACATCCTGTTCTTAACCCATTTGTATGCAAACATCAAAGTCTATCACTGAGAATTGTTACACTGAGACGACAATTTGAAAGAATGATAATCTTCATTTGTTTAAAATGGAAGCAGATTCATTTCCGAAACGTCCAAAGATAATTGAAAATTCGATTTTTTTTTCAATTAGTAAATCTACATTTATTTTCTTCGAACATTTTTCAATACGAAATGTCACAATAAGAAACGATTGCATTTTTTTAGGCTATCTGATGTACTGATGTGCAGTGACATTTTGGGGTAAATCATCTGATTCATTTACCCATACTACAAAAAGAAAATGGAGAGTATCTCTCAAAATTCTGCGTCAGTTTTCTTTTTCATGTTTCTTGACGTACCTTGCATCATATAAATTCAATGGATATGTTGAAATTGTGCAATTTTGAATTTCTGGTCCCAGGAGGATATCCAGGTTGATAATTTGAAAACGGTGACAAGATTATTTCAGATACTGCTTGAATCTCGAAGTTTTTTGTACTTCATATATATGTCAAATTTCATACTGGTACCCAGGAGTTTTGTGCTAACCTAACGAACCGTGAGTTTGTTTTCAACAAAGATCTAATAATACAATATAACAAGATCGCGCCTAAGAAAAGAAATATTGAAACTAACATAAAAGAGAGACACGACACAATGAGTTATTACTGCAAGCCAGCGCGTATACAGGGTCCTGTCCTGTTCACCTCCCGTATTCTATGGCCCAGTTATCAGTTGAGTCAGAATGTTGATAATTTGCAGTCTTCAATTGTATAGGGTGCATATCAGGAAAATAATTTCGATTCCCAAAAAAGTGTGACGTCATAATGATATATTTTTTTAATGGCATTCCATATATTTTGTTGCACATTTGAATGATTCTGGTGGTAACCTACATACTCCTGGAAATCGATTAAAATCGGTTCAGTGATAATCACGTAAAAAAATATAACAAAAAAAAAACACTTTTGCACCACTGGTCGAAAACATATCAAAAAAGAGAATAGACTCATAAGAGATACGCATATCAATTAGGGCCTGAGAGGATCGCTAACCGTGTTTGATTGATACGAATCATCACAGGGTATGCAAATTTCAGTGGCAAACTTTTCAAATTTCGAAGCACTATATTTTCATTATTTCAAACTGGAGCCCCTGTATATTTTCATGTCATTCGAGGCGTGAATAAATGTTGAACTTATCAACGTTGTTATGATATCGATCTGTATAGTTTGTTTAATAACTTGATTTATTCCAAGCAGAAGACCTTTCAAAGGAAATCTATCTCTCCGAGACTAGAGTCACTGGATGGTATTAGTTTGATAAGAGTTCGGACACAGCTGAACTTTTGTCCTTTTCTATTTTCTATAATACAATGGTTTAAGTGAATAAAAGAATAAGACATATATTCTGCTCTTCGTCTTTTCAATTTCCCTAGTAGCGCCTGATTGTCAGATACGATTTTAGAGGTTATATTTTCTGTCAAATCAATCATAGCCGTAGATGGACAATGGATATAGGGTACAAAAACCCACTTCAATTCATAGTGATACACTTCTAGCAGAGCAACTATTGATAAATGAAAAAAATGCATGTAACAACATTTTAATATCAGAGAATATATACATATGGATAAACTTATAGCTATAATTCCTTATTGTATGTGAAACTGTACTCCAGTGAAGTATTCCTGAGACAATTTTAAGAAATAAAGTCTATATAAGCTTGTGTCCGGAAATGCTTCATTTCGGAGATACATGGGTGTTGAAATACAGAGAACAAATCATTTTTTGATATAGATTTCATAGGAAAACAGTAATTTATTTTGACGAGACCTACCAAATACTTGGTTTTGTAAAGTTCTCAGCAACCTCACTTAGCGCCCTAGGAGCTAAGTAACATGGATAAATATAGAAAATATCTCCAAAACGATACCTCCAGCGTAATTAAGGCCCTTATAATAATTCCTATGATACATAAATATCATATTTTCACATTTTCTATTTCATAATGTAATTTTGCGATCATTTCCCCTTTTTCCATGATTATTTGGTTTTGTATTTTGTGTGATGATAATAATGGAATTTTGTCCTTGAAATCGAAGGACGGGTAATGGTTTGCAATACTGTGGTTCAAAATTCTCAAAATTCTTGGAACAAAATGGAATCAAAAGACAATTTACGACAGCTTATACACCGCAGCAAAATGGTGTGGCAGAAAGAATGAACAGGACACTAGTTGAAATGGCTAGATGTATGCTGCTTCAGTCTAATTTGCCAAAACAGTTTTGGGCAGAAGCCATTGCCACAGCGGCATATATTCGAAATCGAAGTTGTTCCAGAATCTTGAATGACACCACCCCTTTTGAGATATACAGAAAACATGAACCATCTGTATATCACTTCAAAGTTTTTGGATGTAAGGCTTTTGTACTGACAAAAACGCAAAAAGGTAAATTTCAACCAAGATCATCCGAATGCATATTTGTTGGATATTCAACAGACTCGAAAGCTTTTCGATTATGGAATCCAGAAACAAAGAAAATCTTAAGAAGCATTGATGTGAAATTCATTGAAGAATTCAACTATTTCAATGGACATGAAATACAGAAACAACCTTCATCTGAATTTTTTGAATTCGAAATTACTCCACAATCAAATCCAGAAAACTTAATGGATGAAAATTCTCCAGAAATCTCCACATTGGATGAAAATTATGAAGAAATTGTATTGGATGAAAATATTTCTCTACAAGGTGAAGGAAACAATGGTCACCAAGATGAAGAAGACAATAGTCATCAAAACGTAGAAAATATTCCAAAGAATACAAATTCAGTTTTCAGAAGGGGGCCAGGAAGACCTTCAATCGTGCGATATGGTTCAATAGGCAGACCCAGAAAGCATTTCAAGATGGTAGAAGTTAAACCAGAGTCAGCAATGTTCAACATAGAAGAAAACAATAGTCCAAGCATAGAAGAAGCCTTAAGTAGTGATTTCGCAGCAGATTGGAAGAAAGCTATGAAAACAGAGTTTGATTCTTTGGTGGCAAGTAACTGCTGGTCTCTTGTAAACCGTCCTGAAAATAGAAAAGTCATCGGGTGCAAATGGGTGCTGAGATCGAAATATAAAGCTGATGGAGAAGTAGAACGTCGTAAAGCACGTCTCGTAGCAAAAGGGTATACTCAAGAACCAGGAGTAGACTACAATGAAATATCTTCACCAGTGGCGAGGCAAAGTTCTGTACGTGCAGTTATAGCCTTAGCAGCTGAATTTAGTCTCACCCTGTATCAGATGGACGTAGTAATGGCATACATCAATGGCGATTTGGATGAAACAATTTATATGCAACAGGCAGAAGGGTTCGAAACTCCAGCAGAAGAAGATAAAGTATATTTACTGAAGAAATCATTGCATGGATTGAAACAATCTGGGCGTCAGTGGTACAAGAAGCTAGATCATTATCTTCAGACGATTGGATTGAGGCCGCTGAATGCTGATAAATGTATTCACATCTTGAGGAAAGAACAAATACTCCTTATGATGGCTGTTTATGTAAATGATTTGATTATAGCAACAAATTCAGAAGATATTTGTTCTCAATTGAAAAATAATCTCAATTCCAAATTTCAAATGAAGGATTTGGGATTATTGCATTATTGTTTGGGTATAGAATTCCGTCAGCATTTACCAACAAAAGCTGTCTTCATGGATCAATACAAGTACATATCAGATATTCTGAAAAAGTATATGATGACAGAATGCAAGTATGTCCATACCCCGATTGATACGAATATGAAACTGACAAGAAAAGAAATGGAACCTAAAACAGAAGAGGAAATCGAAGAAATGAAAAACGTACCGTATAGACAAGCTGTAGGATCTATTCTATACTTGGCCGTCTCAACACGACCAGATATCAGTTATGCTGTTAGTGTGCTAAGCCAATACAATAACAACCCAGGAAAACAACACTGGATAGCTTCGAAACGAGTACTCAGATATCTGAATAAAACTAAAACTCATGGACTGTATTTCAAGAAGTCCGGAAATCACCTCACAGGATTCGTAGATGCAGACTGGGGAGGAGATTTAGACAATCGCAGGTCGTATACTGGCTACGTGTTCATGCTAGCTGGAGGACCTATTTCATGGGAAGCGAGAAAACAAAAGTCGATAACACTGTCAAGTACGGAAGCAGAATATGTTGCACTATCTGAAGCTGCGAAGGAGACAGTATATCTTAGTAATTTCTTCCGAGAAATTGGAACCTTAGAAGATCATATTCCGACTACTATCTACTGTGATAATCAAGGTGCACAGAAATTGATGCGAAATCCTATATATCATTCTCGCACTAAACATATAGATATCCGTCACCATTATGTGAGAGAGGTGTATGAAAATAAAGAGATAGACGTGAAATATTTGCCAACTAACCATATGCCTGATGATATATCCACGAAAGGACTACCTGCTGAAAAATTCGAGAAACATTTGAAGAAAATTGGTATTTTTGAAGATATTGAAGATAACACACGTTGAGAGGGGGTGTTGGACTTATCAACGTTGTTATGATATCGATCTGTATAGTTTGTTTAATAACTTGATGACAAGGTGTCAGAATAATTTATAATAAAGTTCAACTGAAAGTTTCTCCTTACTTTTCTTCACTCTGCAACAATAAAACACAAACTTTTTTTGCCGAAGACTCGTTTCATCAACTATTCTAACAGTCATTTGGGAAAGTTGAAGTAAACTAACCAATGATATCGACGAACGAGAGGGAGAGACAACTCGCCATCAGCTGATAGCTGATGAAACTATACCAGTCATTATTACACACGTAGATATATCGATGTCCAGTACACAGCTTCGCGGATGATAATACCCTCCATACCGCCTTCTCTTCCAGGGTTTCAATACCAGCCAAGGAAATCAGAAACGAATGGGGGAGATATGTTGACAACATAAATATGGACTTGGCAACAATTCTTGAATGGGGATCCAATAACTTGGTAGATTTCAATGCAAACAAAACACAAGCATGCCTTTTCTCTAGAAGAGCCGATCTCACTGTGCCCAACATTAGCTTGTCAGGAGTAACCATACCTTTGAAGACGTCCATTTCGTTGCTTGGTATTACTGTCAGCAATAATTTTTCTTGGGAAAATCAATTGCTAAAAGTGCATCTCAAAAACTTGGTTTTCTGTTTCGGGCCAGGAGCTTTTTCACTTCCAGTCAGCTGCTTATGATCTATAATTGCACAGATCCGAGCTGTCCTGGAATACTGTTCCCATATTTGGAGTGCAGTACCCAAACATACCCTGAAACTGTTGGATTCTGTCCAAAAAAGGGCAATTCGTCTCGTGGGTGATGCCTCGCTCACAAACTCACTCACTTCTCTGGAACACTGTAGAAAAGTTGGTGATCTGGCTCTATTTTATAGATATTTTCATGGACGATGCTCTTCTGAAATATCAATAATTGTTCCTCCCTTGGCAGTCCCCGCGAAATCAACCCGTCGAGTTGAGGCTTTGCACCCCTTCGTGGTCATTTTGGAGACCTGCAGAACATCTCTTTTCAAAGACTCGTTTATCCAACGAACAGCGAGGCTCTGGAACACATTGCCAAGGGAGGTGTTCCCCGGGGCATATAACCTCCAGAAATTTAAGAAGAACACCAATTCCTACCTCATTCTCCTTGGTTCTCACGATATTCTCTGAACATTACAGGATATTCCTTTTCGTGGGAACCAGAACATGAGAAGGAATACTGTCTGTAGGACAATCAGATGATTTGCCCCAAAATGTTACTGCCTTCGAAAATGTCACTATCAGAGATCTTAAAAGAAGAATTCAATCGATTGTCAATGACACCTGGTTCTGGAAATTCTTCGAACAAGAGGTTGCACATTCTGGAAACGAATCTGTTTTCGTTTTCAATATAAAAACGGAGAATTTTTTTCTCGACCGATTGTCTCCGGATTTTCGTGTTGACACTCCTCAATGAGATATGACGATGTTGATGAACAGTTGAGTTACAAAATGTTTCATCAATTGATCACGAATTCACTATTTCAACTAAACAGGCAACAACATGGTATTGTCCCAGTTCAGAAGAGTCCAGGCGGTTTTCTTGATTTCTATTTTTCGCTTGTTATCTTCTTTTCCTTGGATTTTATCGTTATTCCACTTTGTCATATGTTGTTCATTTTCAGTTAGAATATGTTCAGCCAACTAAGATTTGGTATGTCTCCTTTATATTGTACTTATGCATGTTGTTTCCTCGTTACTGATGGAGGTCTCTTCGTTATTCTAAGACATGATACACTCGGAGTTCACTATACAGTAGAAGTAAATTTTGGAGGCCCTAGAACTCTTCTCAAAATCTGTAGACTCACTCAAGCATCAGTCCCTCCAGCGACTCTCTTTTCGAATATCATCCAAAACTGCAGGCCTATTACCATTAAATCACGCCGGTATTCCCAGGATGATACAGAATTCATCAGATCAAATATCCAGAAACTACTTTCATAAAGAATCATCGAGGAAAGTAAATCACCATGGCGGGCACAAGTCCTTGTTACAACAAATTCAAATAACAAGAAGCGAATGGTGATCAATTATGCTCAGACAATCAATATATCCACAGAACTCGACGCTTATCCTCTTCCCAATATAGGAGATATCGTTTCTAATAAGTATATCTAAATACAGGGTGTTTAGTACAGTCGACCTTAAGAGCGCGTACCATCAAATAACCATCGCAGAGAATGATAAACCATATACTGCTTCTGAAGCATGTGCTAACCTCTTTCAATTGTGAAGAGTTCCATTTGGGGTCACGAATGGAGTTTCATGCTTCCAACGAACCATAGATAACTTCATTAGAGATGAAAAATCAGATGGAACTTCTGCATATCTAGATGATGTGATCATTTGTGGAGAAGATGCGACAGAACATGAACATAATCTGCATCACTATCACTTCAAAGAGATTGGTGAGAAATATAATTTGACTATTGATGAAGGCAAATCAAAGTTTTCCCAAACATCAATCAATCTCCTTGGATACGCTTCAAAAGATGGAACCATCAAACCAGATCCTGATCGCCTTCGGCTCGAATTAGTGGCTGGATTTTCTCTGAGTATTTTGGGATCCATTTGGCATAGTACGAAAACATTCCAATAGCTCGTCGAAGAGATGGGCAATCATTAGGTGGTAGCAGTTGTAAACTCATTACCGATCGATTCACAAGTCATTGAATCTCTCGATAATTTGAAATCAGATATAGGCTCTATAAAAATAAAGGCCAATTAATAAAAGCAACTGTACCTGAACGATTTGCTTTGGATTTCGGGGGATCATTGCCCTCCATATCTCACAATCGATACCTTTTGACAGTAATTGATGAATACTCAAGATTCCCATTTGCATTTCCATGTGTTGGTCTATCAGCTGTCAGAGTCATAAAACATTCGTCTATGCTTTTCTCGGTGTTTGGTTCACCTTGTTTCATCCATTCAGATCGAGACTCGTCGTTTATGTCCTCTGAATTAAAACATTTTCTTCAGTCGAAAGGTTCAAACTCGATAGCCAGAAACAGACCATATACCTTTGTTGTCTCCACTTATCACCAAATGATCCATCATATGAAGAGCTCTTCAAATTCTTGTCTCTGAAGCTTGACCAAATTCAACAGAACCATCCAACAACAGACTGGCTTTCTCCATCACTTTGGAGATAACTGATAACAGGGCAATGGTCCTGTAGTTGTTGGGCAGGTTCTTGTTCCCTTTTTTGGGGATTGGTTGGACTCTAGCTGTCTTCCAGCATGATGGAAAAATACTCGACCTGTACGAGACGGTAATCAACTTGCAGAGAATCGGTGTTAATTCTGGTGCACATTTTTTGAGGATAATGGGTGGAATTCCATCAGGACCGTTAGCCTTATTCGTTTTGAGACCAAGCAAAATTCGTCTAATAGTGCGTTAACGGAAGACGATTTCGGGCATTCGACTCTCAACGGGTGGGATGTCTGGCGCCACTTTTCCTTGGGAATCTGAAGTAGAGTTTGCTGCGAAGATCTCTGCAGAAATATTTGCTCTCTCCTGCGATGTTGTTGCTAATGTGCCGTCGGATTTGGACAGTGGTAAAATGAACTATTAGTGAAATTTCTTCCGACCGCTTTAGCAAGGGACCAAAACAAACGGGAGCCATTGGGACAATCTATGAGTTTCGATCTTATCTTGGCATTGTATGTTTCTTTCGAAGCATCTATTGTTTGGCGGCAGTTATTCCTGGCATCATCGCATTCTGCTCTAGTCGCGAGTTTAGGGTTTTGGCGCCAGCGATGGTAGGCTGTTTGTTTCAAGGCAACAGTTCTAGAACAGTTTTTGTTGAACCAGGGTTTCGATGGTGATGATCTTGTCGAAGAATGAGGTATGTATGCGTCCATTCCGAGCATGATGATCCCGGATATTTCTTCAGCACACTGTGAAGGGTCCTCAGAGCCAAAGCATACTCTATGCCAAGGAAACTCGGAGAAAAACATGCGGAGACCGTCTTAATCTCCTGAATTGTAATGCCATATAAAACGTGGGGGTGCCGGAGCAGTTGATGGAATGAAAATGGGCAGGTTGTGGAGATGAGTGTGTGGTCAGAATTGCCAAGTGGAGCTGGTACATCTATGGTGTAGGGTACTGAATTATTAGTGAGGAATAAGTCAAGTATGTTAGCTGAATGGTTATTGGCATCGGGAATTCGTGTGGGTTCTTTGATAAGCTGCTTTAAGCCGTGAGTGATGGCGAAAGCTTCGGCTTGTCGCCCAGCTTCATCCGTTCTGTTAGAGTGTACGAGCCAAGCAGTGTTGTGTACATTGAAATCGCCCATGATGATGATTTCTGCTGCTGGATGGTTCTGTTGAATTTGGTCAAGCTTCAGAGACAAGAATTCGAAGAGCTCTTTATAGGATAGATCATTTGGTGATAAGTACAGACAACAAAGGTATTTGGTCTGTTTCTGGCTATCGAGTTTGAACCACATGACATCAAACTTATTTGGTTCCAAAGTTTTTTCTCGTTGACATGAGAGATTCGTTTTAGAGTAGAGGCAGAGACCTCCCTTGAATCTGAAACGTGTGTGGTGTTCGTGCCCAGGACAGAGCAGATACGTCGTATTGGTGGATGAATTGACCTGGGTCTCAGTAAGAGCCAGTATATCTGGCTTTTCAATCTGAAGGTGTCGATGGACATCGTTGATTTTCTTACTTAGACCTCGGATGTTACATAGGTCTATCTTGAGGACTTTTCCAGTCGATGGTATATTCCCTCTAGTACCTCTCGCCCGTAAATCCGAATGGAGAGGTATTTTACTTCCGGATAATTTCACTTCAGGAGAACTCATCATCGCTTATTCTGTTTAAAGAAGGGAGGTTGGCGTGGAAGGAAAAGGAAATTGGGTTGGGTTGGGTTGGCCGGAACATCAACCAGCTACTGAAACACGGGTAAGTATACCCATTTCACAGTGCTTATGGTTGATGTGGTGGTATCGCACCGGGCGATGGCGTTAGCCATCTTCCACCTATTGGCGTCCTTCTAGTCGCCTTCTACGACAGGCAGGACTTACCGTGGGGGTATTCTAATCCGACCACCACACGGTATGAAATTGGGTTGGGTTGGGTTGGCCGGAACATCAAGCAGCTACTGAAACACGGGTAAGTATACCCATTTCACAGTGCCTATGGTTGATGTGGTGGTATCGCACCGGGCGATGGGGGGGATTTCCTTCCGTGCGCTCCAAGCGACAAAAAAAATTTGGCAACAACGCATCGTTCGGGTATATTTGGATATGGTGAGCGAATCGAAAATTGGGTGAATCGAAAATTGGGCGAATCGAAAATTGGGCCGATCGAAAATTGGGTGAATCTAAAATTGAGGCGAACGCAACCCATCCAACACCACAGACCTCCGCAAGGCAGTATTTTAGCACCTATGCTTTTTTTCCTCTATATTGCTGATCTAATTGATCAATTGCCAGGTTATATGATCACTCTCTACGCTGATGACTTCTTCTTCTTCATCTCACACGAATCCTTCTGTCAGAATGAATGCAATTTACATGGTTCTCGGCAAACCAGCTTTATCTAAACCTCAGTGAAACAAATTTTTTTATATTTCATATTAAACAAAGGACAGTTGATCCACAGGCGTTACAATTGAACAACTAATCTGGAACGAGTAGATACCATGAAATTTTCAGGAATCACACTACAGGAATCACACTGGACTGGCATGATTCAAACTGCCCAATTGAAGTAAGATGAATTTCAGAATTCATCAACTCAGATGTATGAGGATAATCATATATATTGATAGTCTGCGAATGTTTTATTTTGCCGAAATGTAATCACGTCTAATATATGGCATAATTCTGTGGGGTACCTCCCCAGTCTTCAAAAATCTCGTTTTCACCCAAAAAAATATTCAAACCATCCTCAATGAACCAAGGTCTCACCATTGCAAGCCACTCTGTTCATACAACTAACCATTCTCCCACTAGCTTGTCTGTATATTCTCGAGGTTCCTTGTTATACAGTATGAAGACTTTAACTGGAATGAAGTCTTCAGCGGGAAGGTGAATATTTTTTCCAAAAATTCCCTGCATACGTCAACGATTTAATGTATTTACCTACCTTTTGTAAGCGATATCGAGAATATATCCCTCCAGGGGTAGCTGAAACCACCCTCAACATGGTTTTACCCTTATGGCTTGTGACCCCTCATTGGAAACCTGGTAAAAAGAGGAATCCAGCGTATTACGTATACGTTCAAAAGTTGCAGAAAATTAAAATGTAATTTCAAAATACAGTTTCTTTTCAACGCATCAATCGATCAAAATGTGTGTTGAACAATTGATGGCAATTGTTTGCCACAACTGCTATCTGCTATTGTATTCCAGTGTTTTTATAGAGCCGCCTGATAGTTAGTGTTAATACCGTATTCAGAGTTCGAAACGAAGTGTTTTTACAAACTGGTGGAATTGCCCTACCTATATATCAGTGTCACTAAAACTCATATTATTTTTGAGAGTAGGTACTCATTACTATTATTGTATTGTATTAATTCTACATATAATCCTGACGAATTGTAGACAGGTATTAATTCTTATCATAATAAACTTATCCCATTCTATTCTATTCTATTCTCTTCTTTGCTATTCTCTCTATACTATTCTCATCAATCATGGCACTCTAGATTGTAAATTGAAAAATAGAAATTTCAGGATAATAAATGTCGGAAAATGGTGAATGGGGCGTCATTGTACTCTTACTCTTTCGAAATAACTGAAAAAATACCGCGGGTGTATCATTTGAAATAATAAAATATGGGTCAGTTCCGGTCAAACCGGAAGCGACACGAAACGGATACGTTAAAATGATGCATATTCATGTACTATACTTACACCATATTCCATTCATGTAGCTGTAGAAACAAAAAAGTTATAGGGTTGAGCCACTTTTGAGAAATATCCGGTAGGTACATTCAACATTATAATTATATTCCACACACTTGAACCTTTATTGGAGGTCTTGAATTCATCATATTCCATAGCTGAGAGTGTAGTGATTTATGATGAACACAATTCCACAGCATTTCAATGATCTGGTATGGGTTGTGTGAGATGACTTCCACCTTCTATAAATGATATTCAAGCAAACGTTCAGATACATATGATAGGATTGAAAACGACTGATCTTCATTGAGAACATAAATATTGTTAACATCTTTTCCATAGGACTTGAACTATTTAGCGCCATCTATAGTTTTGTTCGTGATTATCTAGAATATCAAAACAGATATAGTCAATAAATCAGGTCATACCTCCATCTAAACTTCATCTTGGTGCCTCTCCTCGAATACTATACATCTTTACAAAGATTCAATATATTCATCCAAAATCTATTGCGGTGCTGATACAGTGATCACTAAGTAGAGTTTAACGAGCACGGAATGATAGTGATTTCTCACGAGTGGGAGATAAGCATTCTTTGCGAGTTATACACTTGTAGCCATCTGATTTCCTGTCGAGAAATGCTCATCTATTAGACAGAGCTGACATTGCTTCAAATTTTACATTCAATAAAAGATGAGATTTCTTTGAAATAATAGAGTCATTGTGTATCAGATACGGAAATAAAATTGATGTCATACAAAGTATCTCATTGATCTATCGAACACATTTGAACAAGAGCAATTTTGTGTTATAGCCGTAGAAAAAATCACATTCAATAAGAAGATAATTTTGAAAAAAAATTTGGTCATAACAAAGAAATGAGAAATAAATGAAAAGGCACTTCTACCATTGTACCACCTCTCATACTCCTTGAATCTTGAAGTAAATATTACAAAAAATGTTTAATTTTTCTTTATATTTCCAGGTTCGAGAATATCCACAAAGACAGCTATTCCCAGGCCAAGAGACATCCTTCAATGTGCCTCAATACTATAATGGTATAGGTGAATATTATCATTCCTACGACTACCACGGTTCCATCGAATCCTGCTCCTGCAGTTCGGGAAGTGAGTCAAAGAGAACTTCATTTCGAGGACCATGGTGTATTTGTATAATAGTATGCGTCTTAGTGGCAACACTCACTGTAGGCCTCTGTCTTCCACTTATCCTAAGTTCAAAACAAGAGCCTTCCTCAGCAGAAGAGAGGTTACAAATCGTTAAAAGACTTCTAACGGAAGTGCCACTAATAGATGGTCACAATGATCTCCCATGGAACTTGAGGAAATTCGTCCACAACAGGCTGAATAACTTGAACTTGAGTGCTATGAGCAAAGACTTACCATGGTCGAAAAGCAGATGGTCTCACACCGATATACCAAGACTCAAGGCTGGTCTCATTGGTGGGCAGTTCTGGTCGGCATATGTCCCCTGTAAAGCTCAACACTTGGATGCCGTACAAGTTACTTTAGAGCAGATAGATGTCATCAAAAGATTTGTTGAATATAATTCGAACGACTTCGTCATGGTGAGATCCCCACAAGAGATACAGAGTGTTCATAAAGAAGGACGTATAGCTTCGCTGATTGGGGTGGAGGGTGGTCATGCTTTGGGCAATTCTCTGGCAGTTCTACGAACATTTTACAATCTTGGTGCTAGGTACCTCACAATAACTCATAACTGTGATACTCCATGGGCTACAGGATCTCATACACAATCTACAGAAGGACTCTCTGAATTCGGTAAAAACGTGATCAGGGAAATGAATAGACTAGGAATGATAATTGATTTATCCCATTCCTCAATAAACACTGCCAAAGAAGCTCTGAATATTTCACAAGCGCCTGTTATGTTTTCTCACTCGAGCGCTTATGCATTGTGTAATTCATCGAGGAATGTTCATGATGACGTATTGAAGCTGATAGCTCATTACGGTGGAGTGATCATGGTTAATTTTTACAGTTACCACGTAACTTGCAATAATACTGCCAGTATACAAGATGTCATCAACCATATTAACCACATAAGATTGGTGGCTGGTATTGACCATGTCGGGATCGGTGCTGGATACGATGGAATCAATATGACTCCTAGTGGCTTAGAGGATGTTTCCCGATATCCTAATTTATTAGCGGAACTTCTAGCTGATCCTGCATGGAGTGAGAAGGATATCGTGGCTTTAGCTGGTTTGAATTTATTGAGGGTTTTCGAAAAAGTAGAGACTATAAGGAATGACTGGAAGAAAGCTGAAGTTCCACCTTTTGAGGACTCCATATCACCTATATTTAATCCATGTTCTAGTTTGTATTCCTGACCCTGACGGAATTTATGTATGTATGTAAATTTCACTGGTGAACTTTTTTGTCGGTTTTTACATATCTGGAAGATATTTGTCAAGGGTAGGTATAATAGACAATAACCTAGTTTTTGAAATAGATACCCACCCATGGCTAATCACCCCTCTCTGATTCTTGATCAGTACTCATTACACTTATTTCGAATAATACACAATAGGTAATTTCGGGTTTTAACTCAAACTAGGAATCAGTTACAAAGGACGGATCCAGAAGGGGGTTCATGGGGGTCATGACCCCCCTGGGCCTAGGTGAACTGGTGATTTATCTGTGAAACATTCTAGATACATCCAATCCTACATAATGAGGTTGCAAAAATGCAGTTCACGTTAATTGATGGATCAAATTTTAAAAAAATTACTATAGGTCAATTTTTTTTTCGAAATAGTGAAAAGCCTATTCGATTCAGGCATGCTTGAAATACCCAATGAAAATGTCAACGTCATAGCTCATTTAGGGTATTAGTTATTATTCAATGGCAAATTTCAATATTTTAGTATTCTAGAACAGGCCGTATGTGCTTTGTAGATCATGAGAAACTGTTGAGGTGTGAAGTAGCTTCTCGCACTGAACAAAAATGCGAGTTTTTTTAAAGCTGCTTTCGCGATGGATCTGACATGATTAGCCCATGAAAGAATATTTCTGATGGAAATACCGAGCAGAGATATAGTGGACTTGGTGGATATGGTGCTACCAGACATTGTTATATCAGACATATATACTGAGTCCCGCCTTTCTAGAGAAACAACAGGCTCGAGTTCTGGTGGCGTTGAATTCGACTAGGTAGTTCGTTCCCCAGGCTGTGATTTTAGCAAGCTCTCCATTGACAGCATTCACCTGTCTTCGCCGTGAGATCTAAGTCTCCTGAGAAGACATGGGGATTTCTGAAAAGAACGCATGTATATGGAGAGTACTATCATCTGCGAAGCTGTGGATAGGGCAAGTTGGTGGGGATGGTATCGGCAATACACCGTCCACCAGCACGTCAGGCGAAAGCCATATTGTCTATCATTAATGTTTCCTGAGCTTTCCAGATATTTGATTAGATTATGTTGATGGCTTTCTCCATCACTTTGGAGATTACTGATAGCAGGGAAATAGGCCTGTAGTTGTTTGGTTTTTGTTCTCTTTTTCGGGAATTGGTTGGACTCTAGATCTCTTCCAGCATGATGACAAAAATGCCCGACTTGTACGAGATGGTAAATAAATTGCAGAGAACCGGTGTTAATTCTGGTGCAGTTTTCCTGAGGATTATAGGTGGAATTCGGAATCGTTAGCCTTATTCAATTTGAGACCGAGCAAAATGCGTCTGATACTGCGTTGACGGAAGACGATTTCGAGCATTCGACTTTCAAAGGGTGGAATATCTGGCGGCACTTTTCCTTGGGAATCTGAAGTAGAGTCTGCTGCAAACATCTCTGCAAAAATATTCGCTTCCTCCTGCGATATTGTTGCTAATGTGCCGTCGGCTTTGGAAAGTGGTGTGAATGAAATATTAGTGAAATTTCTCCCGACTGCTTCAGCGAAGGATCAAAACAAACGGAAGCCATTGGAACAATTTCTGAGTGTCGATCCTGAATTGGCATTGTATACAGTGTGCCCAAATTCGATCCTCACCATTGGGATCTCAGTAACTATGAGAGATAGAGAAACGGTTAAATCGGCAAAGTTGCAGCAAATTTAATGTTGAATCAGGATCTATTGAGAAATCTGGGCTAGCTTTAGTCATTCTTGAGCTATTTGAGAAAAACTGAAATATTGTATTTTTGTTTTGGTCGAATATCTCGGAAACTATTGATTTTATGAAAAAATTATTCCAACATTCTCATAGCACTTTTTGGTGTTCTTTTCAATGGTTTTGTCGGTTTTCCATCAAAATGTCAAATTTGTGAGATATCATCTACAACTTCAATTTTTCTCATGGACGCCGAATTGGATTTTAACAGATTTGAAATCAGCATAAAATTTTCTTTGTAATAGTGATGTATCACAGTCACAGTTTTATTTTATTTGAGGTACTGATTTCCAATTTTTGTTTTTATGTCCAGTAGGCTATGAATTCTGTAACTAATAAATAATACTCTAAGTTATCTCTACGACAATTCATTATGTTGTGTTATTAGTTACTACTTCACTCCACCATGTCTTTTACCTTAGATTATGGAATCTGTGTTCTATGTTCTTGCATAACTCAACAGGTGGATAATACAAATACTAAAAAAAAATAATTGAACTGCTCGAAATGGCCCATTGTTCTCGATACATTTTAATATTCGCGAGCGAACATGATTCGCTGCTTTTCTCAGATAAACTCTGTTGATGTGCTGGAATGTGTCCATCACTCTCTCGTAGATCATCAATATCTTGAAGTGGCTCTTCATAAATTTTATTTTTGGCGTAGCCCCACAGGTAAAAATCGAGAGGCGTACAATCAGGCGACCTTGGAGGCCATCTAACAGGCCCATGAGTAGTAATTGATTTAGCACCAAATTGATTTTCGAGATATCGATTCTTTCACACTGGACGAACCAGTGACAAAACTCGGGACGACGTTCATTATCACCAGGTCTTAACCCTTGTTACTGTCACTGGTTTTTGTGAACGGTATTGTTTGCCCCGAAATAATTAACTTGTATTTCCTCTTGTCGTTTACAGAAATGTCACTTGGCTCCAAGCCTACTCTATGAAAGTTGTGCCAGAACATAAATCGTTATTGTTTATAGAGAGTTTAGCGCATAGCCTTCTGGACATAAAAACAAAAATTGGAAATCAGAACTCCTCATAAGATAAAACTGTGACTGTGATACATCACTAAAAAGTAAATTTTATGCTGATTTCAAATCTGTGAAAATCCAATATGGCGTCCATGAGAAACACCGAAGTTGTAGGTGATATCTTAGAAATTTGACATTTCGATGAAAAACTGACAAAACCATTGAGAAGAACGCCAAAAAGTGCTATGAGAATGTTGAAATCATTTTTCCATGAAATCAATAGTTTCCGAGATATTCGGGAAAAACAAAAATACAAGATTTCATTTTTTCTCAAAAAACTCAAGAATGACTGTAGCTAGCCTGGATTTCTCGATAGATTCTGATTCAACATTAAATTTGCTACAACTTTGCTAATTTAAACGTTTCTCTATCTGAGTTACTGAGATCCCAATGGTGAGGATCGAATTTGGGACACACTGTATTTATTTTGATGCATCTATTGTTTGGTTGCAGTTATTCCTCGCTTCAACCACCGAACATAAACAGATCGTTTGTTCCGAGCACCCTGTATCTTCTGATGCAACGGAAAAAAAATTTTTGAAAAACCATTTCAGATGAGTTTTCAAATTTTTAAATCGGTTGAAAAATAAGTGAGCTAGAGGAGGGGACATTTATGGTGAATCACCCTGTACATATGGCTCGAATTATTTCAAATGAATACGTATATTCGATTTTCATACGAAAGGGAACATCAAAAACTCAATTTTTGAATTGAGTTGATTCAATTACTATGTTATTCAATTGCATGTGAGTCCAACCTACCTATCCTAGGGGACCATTTCTAGACCCATCTTCATAAGAACTTTTTTTGCCATTTTTTATCCTAGAATCTGTGGTTGAAATCCTTTTATGTGATTTCTGGATATCTTGTATAGTCAGTATAGGCCATGCATTGAATTCATTGCGTCGCACTGTTCAGAATACGACAATTGTTATAGGATCACTAAGTTTAGTTGAGATCATAATATTTGTGAAAAATTGATCCACATCAATACCTTTCTTTTTGTGATAAGTCGAATGAGTCCTGATCAAGAATCACACTGTGTAGTAAACTTCACCTAAATTTTCAATATCCTCATTGAAATTGAAGATATATAGAATGTGAGAGTATAAAAGCAGAAGGTCCATTCAAAGAAGAATTCGAAAAGATGGAATATTGAGGGTTCGTGTCCAATGAACCAAATTATATTTTCCCAAATTAAAAAAATTACATAATACTGATCATCCAAACTTGAAAATCATGAGCCTGTTGCAACAGAATCTGCAGCAGGATGACATCGAATAATGAGAATAACCCTCGAAATGACAAACATTTTACCATTAGTTGTGTTGCACTTGTATTGCATCACTATGATACCAAGTATATCTGATTCTACACTGGCCAAAAAAATTGACGAGCAACACCAAAAGTGTTCGCAATCATTTTTTCGCGAATGTTCAGTCTGATTTTGATGGACTCATTTGTGAATTGTAGGTTTATGTTTTCTTTTGGAACGTTTTCGTTTCATTAGGAAATTCTTGTGAAATTGATACCAGGAGTAGTATAGCAGCAGCAATATACAAGCAAGGTGCAAGCTGCCATCTGACTATCATAGTCCTATATTCTTTGAACATTTTCCTCACCATTTTACATTAATATTTCGATTACTTACGAAAATATGCATTGTTATTAAACATCATGTTTTTAATGGCGGACTTTGGTCATGATTTATTCTAGAAAGAACTTCGAGCACTAGCAACCAAAACATTTTTAGTTTTGAGTAAGATTTTCAGATTCAGATCAATGATTTACAACGATGTTGCATACTCTCTGAATTTGAACCGATATAATTTCATTCTGCTTGATTATTTGGGATCATATCTCTCTTCGTTCAACCTATACAGACAGAATATCTGATATAATTTCATTCAAAATTTTGAACAAAATATAATTATGTATGTACTAGAGCATTAGAGGAGAGTGGTGGGAATTTGCATCCTCTTATAGCCACTTTTCACAAATCTTTGATGATTGAGATCTGGACTACGAGAAAAATAGCATCATTTTTCATAGCAGTATATGCTATATTGAATTGCATATTTCGTTGAAGAAAATTCAGAACAAAATTTTCTGAAAAATATACAATTCTGAACCCTATCTGATACGAAACATACTCAAAATATAATATAATATAATATAATATAATATAATATAATATAATATAATATAATATAATATAATATAATATAATATAATATAATATAATATAATATAATATAATATAATATAATATAATATAATATAATATAATATAATATAATATAATATAATATAATATAATATAATATAATATAATATAATATAATATAATATAATATAATATAATATAATATAATATAATATAATATAATATAATATAATATAAGTTGCCATCCTCAGAAGGACTGGAAAGGAGAAGATTAGCTGACTCTGTAGTATCTTTTTTCTCCAGAAATTACCAGTGAGGGTGATATTGTATATAGAAATACCCATTTATGGTTGGTTTTGGTGGACATCGTGTTCATTCACAAGAAGATCAACAAATTCGAAACTATAGGGATGGGTCCGAAATATTTGTTCATCGAATGATCTCAATTACGATTAACGTAAATAAGTACTCCCCAAAGTGTTCATTTCTCTTTCGTTCGCTAAAAGTATTAAAATATCCGAAATGATAGATCGAAGACTGGAACCTTTGGTTGATAGGGTGATAGGGGGACAATATAGTCTCAAGGATATATTGGGCAACACTTTCTTTATCAAACCTTATATATATCTATAAGTTAGCATTGTCATTGGTATTAATTTCTTTTTTCTACAAAAGTCAAAAAATGACAAGGTTTGCGCATTGATAACAAATTGCGAAGTGACACTTTTTTTCAGTTTCCTATACGTTACCTTGCACCAAACCATGAGCGAAGTAAAACAGTAAACACTAATAATATCTGAAGCGCTCGAGTATCTGTTTGTGCATTTTTTTACATTTTTGAAAACCTATACACGCTTTCCCCACCAGTGAAAGGGCATACATTGAATAACCTTTGCCTTCCCTACTATTGTCAATCGCAACATTTTCAATGTAATTCAACTGGTTGGTAAATCTCTAATAATAATATCTATATATTCTGGATATCTCTCGAAAGATACTATAGTCAACTGTTCTTTATTTTCCTTTTCAGTTCTACTAAACCATCCATCCTTCTCAAAGTGGTCCAGTGGTCTACTGAAGATTATTTTGTATTTGGTGAATATTCAACTACGTCCACGAAACTTATTCACTTCCTTTAACCCATAATATTTATCAAACCTTATTTCAAATTGAAATGAGTCATGGTAACAGTTATCGTCAGAATATGAACCTTAAAACAAAAAAAAAGAACCTACAATTGAAAAAAAAGTTAATCAAAATCATACTCAACTTTCAGGAGAAAAATTAACCCAGTTTACTTCTGGTGGAGGGAAATTTTGATAATCAGTTTATTTATGTTGTAGCTACTTGTACAGAGTACCATATGTCCATAATTTGTCCATAATATGTCCATACTATTGCAGGGTTACCGTTGTTCCATTGAACACCTTACAGTTCAGCAAATTGATCAATGCTGTTACTGGACAGCTGCCAAGAAACCAGGGTATAGCTCTCCGTCCGCATATTTTTAGGTACTTTGTTGCCTGAAAGCATCATTATTCGCTGGTATGGATGAGCAGTATTGTGTTATGCCATACTTAGAGAGAATCGATTATTCAAATGGTAAATCTGTATTTTGAACATAGTAAAATTCAAATCCAAAATGAAATGAGACAGTTCCACTTTGTGCATTTCATTTTTTTTACTGTTTTTCATAAATCGAGTGTAACAGAATCATGGTACTTCCCTTTTTTCTCCTTTAGTTTCAGAGTGCATGATAAGTGATTGAAATTTGGAATGACCCGTCAACTTGATAAACGTCACGTTGTGACTTAAATATGTTTTATTTTCAAATTGAATACCCTGTACATCATGGCATTTTCGATTTCTGCGTCATTTTCTGAATCCAGTGATACCACATAAGTGACATTTCAAACTTCGATATTGATTATTGATTGTATTATCTATTTTCCATCTTAGTGTGCGTGACTATTCTGATTGAGTCTGATGTACTCGTATCTAGAGTTCCTAAATGTTCTTGACACTGCTGTTTTGACGTTTTTTGTATATTAGAGTACGGACACTAGACAAGCAGTGACAATCGCTTAGATCGTTGCGTAATATATCAATCAATCAATCAATCAATCAAAATCTTTATTTCTTTAGACGATTATACATTGTGTCGGAAACGTCAAAATTTTTGAAAAATACATGAAACACACAATACATAGATGTACAGAAACGAAATACAGTACAAAATAAAATAAAATATCACTGTACCGGACAATCCAAGAAATCTTGCACAGTATAAAAAGAATGTTGCACCAAAAATATTTTAAAAAGCGCGTTTTGAAAACTTTAAGTGTTAAACTTGATTTAATATTCTCAGATAAATGATTGAAAATACGTGGTCCTATGAAGTTAGGTGCATTTTGGGCTACTTTGTATTTTCCAATTTGTGTATGAATTAGGCCTTTCTGGCGAGTATTCATGTTATGAATGTCTTTATTAAGTTTGAAATAGGGTATGTTGCAATAAATATAACATGCAATCTCAAATACAAATATGTATAAACTAGTGAGAGTCAAAATATTACTGGATTGAAAAATTTGTTTGCAAGTTTCTCTACGAGGAATGTTAAAAATGCACCTCATAATTGCCTTTTGAGCAATGAAAACATCTTTTGACTTGGTAGAGATTCCCCACAAGCAGATGCCATAACGAAGGCGCGATTCAATTTGTGCATAATAGATATTTACGAGCTGGCCAACATCTAGTACTGTTTTTAAGTTCTTGAACATGTAATAGGATGAGTGTAATTTTGAGATTAGACCCTCACAGTGTGACACCCAGTTGACGTGTTTATCGAAGTAAATTCCAAGAAATTTAACTGTATCTTTATCGGACAAGACTGTTTTATTGAAATCCAGTTGAAATTCAACTGATGGCTGTTTATAGTTATGAAAACGAATTACTTGGGTTTTCTTACCGTTGAAATAAAGATCGTGGTTATTGAAAAACTTACAAGCGGCGTCTAGTAATTTCTCGGTTTCTTGTTTTAATAAAAATGTATCAGTTGATGACTTTAAAATGGATATATCGTCCGCGTAAGCAACGAAATCTGAGTGGAGTATATTAGCTTCAAATCTATTGATGTACAACAAGAAGAGAATCGGTCCCAATATGGATCCCTGAGGAACACCCATACATACCGATCCTATTTCTGATGTCACTAGTGATATCGAATCATTATGTTCAAATCTTAAAGCAACGCATTGGCTTCGATTCTCAAGAAAAGTTTTCAACCAACTATGAGGCTTTCCTCTAAAACCGTAAGATTCTATAATATCTAGTAGTTTTAGATGATTAACGCAGTCGAAAGCCTTGCTTAAGTCACATAAAACTGCAGCAGGGCATTCGCCATCATTAAGAAAATTGACAAGTGTATTGTAAAATTGCAATAAAGCTGATTGAGTGGACTTACCACTGCGAATACCATATTGTGTGGACTTTATAATATTATGTTTATTTATGAAATGTAACATTCGGTCCAAAAAAGAATATTCAAAAATCTTTGACAAAGTTTGCGGTACAGTGACAGGTCTAAAGTTTTCGATACTATTCAGTTTTTTATTTTTCTGAATAGGGGTAACCTTTCCCAATTTCAGCTTTGAGGGAAGAATCCCATATTCAAATGACATATTTACTAGGTAAGTTATCGGTTTTATAATTATGTGTAGAACTTTTTTTATTACAAAGGCCGGTATCTCATCCTTACCAGAAGATTTTCTATTCTTAATTTTCGATATTAGTAGATTAAAAAGTTCAATTTCACTAAAAGGTTGCAAAAACATAGAGTGAGAGTTGAAGTCATTCAAAGGTACTACAGCTGATGAGTCATCAGATACTTCAATTTGTGATACAAGCATTTTTGGACTTTCTAGAAAATAAGAATTGAAATTATTAACGATGGCCTGAGGTTGTTCAACTAAGTCCCCTTCTTTAGTGATAGCAATATTTGAATGTTCATTTCTTTTATTTGTTATCTCAGATACCACCTTCCATAATGCTTTTGAATTATTTTCAACATTTATTATTTTATTTTGATAGTATATTTTTTTGGTATTCTTAATTAATTTCACATGATCTTTTTTTGCCTTATTATAAACATCTGTTAAAGATCAACGCTTTGATAAAGGATCCTCGCATCTTCCATCCTCCACAAGTCCTGGGAAAGAGTACATCCATATATCTTTCTCTGCCTTGGATTTTCGTATGAGAGGGCATAGCGTCTCCTCGAGTGAAATAAATTGACTAGAAAATTATTTCTTCTCGAAATATTGAATGATAAGGTTAAAGGACCTCAATGGAGGTCGATATCAAGATAGTAGGTACATAATATACATCAACGAAACACATATAGAATTCCTATGAAATTAGTCTGTTATACAGTGTGACCCATTTAAGATGGAAGCACCCTTATAAAACTTACATTTTTCAACCGATTGGAATGATTTTTTTTGTTAGGTAGATATTCAAAAAGTCTATTAGGACACCAAATATCATGAATAAATCTCCATTTCCAGGGCCAACTAATCTGATTTTTCAAGGTCAAAAATCTAAAAAAATTACTAGCGATTTTTTTAGAAAAAATCTGACTACACCACTGGATTTGTGACATTTTCAAATGGGTAACATGTAAATTACGTTGAAATGCGTCAATCAATAAAAAAGTTATAAAGAAATTAAATTTGAAAAATATGCCGTTTAATCAACCCACCAATTCATGTTCAGGAATTTTATGAAAATTCTGTATACTCCACTGGATTCAGGATGTCTTGAAATATTACTGATCACAGTTTCATCGAAATCTGTTCAGTAATAAAAATTGATGGGTTGATTAAACGGCATATTTTTCAAATTTCATTCCTTTATAACTTTTTCATTGATTGACGCATTTCAACGTAATTTACATGTTACCCATTTGAAAATGTCACAAATCCAGTGGTGTAGTCAGATTTTTTCTAAAAAAATCGCTAGTAATTTTTTTAGATTTTTGACCTTGAAAAATCAGATTAGTTGGCCCTGGAAATGGAGATTTATTCATGATATTTGGTGTCCTAATAGACTTTTTGAATATCTACCTAACAAAAAAAAATCATTCCAATCGGTTGAAAAATGTAAGTTTTATAAGGGTGCTTCCATCTTAAATGGGTCACACTGTATGTAGGTATATATAAATTCTTCCAGTTGAATGTTTGTTTATAACAAAAGTTCAGAATGGGGTGAAAACTAATAAATTTCAAGAAACATACTTTTATTAGTACAAAAGAGTGGTGAGTTATGAGTAATTAATAAATAAACAAATTATATGGCAACAATAACAGCTGATTTCAGTTAGGATAAATAATATAGGTTCTCCAAGTCCAAGACATACGGAAGTAGGTATAAATGGACTTTAGCGCTCGACTCACTATAGATCGCCGTTCACATTGCTAAAGGGTATTGTTGGTTGAACCCGGCCATCGGAAGATCATTCTCAATACCTAACATAAATGGTGCACTTATTAAGCGTTCTTGTTCTGTGCTCTGATGATATCTTGGTCGTATCTTGGTACCCAAGAAGTGTTTCAAAATCCACTATATAGAATAGATATGTAGTCGTCTAGCACTTCTCAACTACGCATGTACATACACATTCAGACTTGGGATTTCCACTTCGAAGAAAGTGATACACGAACAATATATTCAACTCTTTGATATAGATACATCAATATCTGGAACATCAGAGATCCACAAAGTGACTATATGTTTTCACAAAATTATTATTAGAGTTCGTATACGAAGATGATCTAAAGAATTCTTGGTTGAACAGGGATGTGAAATCATAGTTTGAGTCCGTCAATCCAGGAAGTTTCTGCTATTTCATCATCAGGTTACCTCCATGGTGGCTATTGTGATCTCTGCCCCATCATTCCATAACAAGCAATAAGCAGAGTCTAAATTGGAATAAGGTTCTTTTCGATACTCGCTGAGTTTATAAATTGTGGGTTCGGCTCCTTCTCTCAATATATACCTCGCAAATTTTGTGGCCTGATAACATATATTCCATATGCTGGCTGCATCATATTCTGTTTCCATTTTTGCAGAATTACGTTATCCGATGGAAATTCGAATAGATCGAGTGAATCGATTTCCCGTTATCTTACAGTTGGAGACTGCACAAACTTGCAACTTTCTCCTAATTCTCTCAATTTGTCAAACCTTTGAAATTTATGTCATGTACGTCCGTGTACTGTCAGTTCCCGCTTTTTCCATCAATTTATTTGTGGTTATGTCTGATTCAGTGTTGCCGTTTGCCTGATAATTGTCCGTTTTACGGATAATTTCAGGTGCTAGCGGATCCTTTTCGGATCCAAGAAATTATCGGATAATTTCGGATCATTCGTAGTGAGTTCGGATTTGTGGTTTGAGATTTGTCTTTTTCTACTTACTCCTAGCTCAAGACACAAATCAATATCTGTTAGTTCCACAGTTTTATGTTTTATGATTCTGTAATGTCATTGTCATGTGTCTGTTGCGTCATGTGTTATGGTTTCTGTGGCCTGTGGGCCTGTGCTGTAATGTGTTTTGTGATGTGAAGATTATTATTTTGAATAGGTATTCGCCGTTTGGACTTTCAGCTGTGCTATTAGTTCAAAACAAAAATCAGTCAATAGAATAGTCTCTACCTAGTATCTCTAGTTTGAAATGAAAATGTGTTGTGGTCTCTTCTGCGATATTTTTGATATTCAATATAATGTATTTATACATTGTAGGGGTAGATAAAAGAATAATTTGTCAGGAATAACTGCTCTAATTTTTTGATCACCTAAATCTACTCTTATACTTCTTTTTTCTAAGCGTATCGATCAGGACGTGAGCACTGAACTATAATCCTTTATAGAGTTCAGTGGACGTAAGGCGAACTATTACAATGTGAATATAACATGTGTTGCAGTCGAAGTAGACAGGAGCCGTGGTGGTTGACAGATGCATTGTTTCTGCTTTTGCACCACTTTTGCACTGAGTCTGTATCCTTCCTGCACTGTGCTGCTACGTTGAACAACATTTCTTAAAATCGGATAATTTCGGATAATTTGGTAGTAGCCATCGGATAATTTGGAATTCTGGCTCCGGCAACACTGGTCTGATTGTCAGTGCTTGTCATAGTGTCGGTACTATCTGATATATATAAAAAACGTCAAAATCAGCAGTGTCAAGTACATTTAGGAACTCTACTCGTATCGACAGGTGTGATGCTGAAAAGAAATTGAATCCTGTCAAAAAATAATGTAAAATTTCTTGATATATCACCATTGTCGATCTAAATGGAAACCTAGTTAGGTAGTTAGTAGGCGAGAGCATAATATTGTCTGTTCTTTGAAAAAATAAATGAAGGCTTTCAGTAGTACAGAGACATCAATGTGAACCAAGTAAACTAAGTTATTCATTTGTCAGACCTAACCTAAAAATTTTTCATGTTCCGTTCCGTTCCTGTCATGCTTGTAAATAAAAATATCTCATGTTGAAACACGAGGTTGAAACTTTTTCACGTAAGATATTTATTAAGTATGAAAATCATCTACCTATACTTGAATCAAAGCAGAACGTTATTTACGCTGTGCTGTATTCGGTAGATTCATGATGGTTGAATTCGAGTAGGAATTGCCGAAATCTCGGAACTATCATCTGTGCTGTTATGATGAACACGTTATTGTTCACTTCACACTTTTTCGACATGCAAGCCAAACAGAAAGGTAGGGGCTGCTCATTTCCTTTTATATTTTCAAATGATTCCGTTATTTGCAGTGAAAACATTTGTTTTCAGTGATGTAGGTAAACATTGGCATCACAACTTGAAAATTTTAGGTTGATACCTACATGGATTGTTTTTCTGTTGAAAAAGGAATAAGAGTATGAGTGATGTATAATATAGAAGAATCACACTAGGAAACATTATGTAAGTAATGTTCAGAAAAAATGTAACAGAAGGAATCTGAAATGAAGATCTCCAAGCAATAAGGTTTGAAAAATACCTACATGGATAGTTTTTCAGTTGGAGAACTAATGAGTATGAGTGATACAAACAAATTGATGTGAAGGAATCACACTAGGGAATATTATGTGAGTAATGTTCTGAAAAAATGTACCAGAAGGAATCTGAAATGAAGTTCTCAAAGCAAAAATGTTAGAAAAATATCTACATGGATAGTTTTTCAGTTGAAAAACTGATGAGTATGAGTGATACAAACAAATTGATGGGGAGGAATCACACTAGGGAATATTATGTGAGTGATGTTCAGAAAAAATATACCAGAAGGAATCTGAAATGAAGTTCTCAAAGCAAAAATGTTAGAAAAATATCTACATGGATAGTTTTTCAGTTGAAAAACTGATGAGTATGAGTGATACAAACAAATTGATGTGGAGGAATCACACTAGGGAATATTATGTGAGTGATGTTAAGAAAAAATATACCAGAAGGAATCTGAAATGAAGTTCTGGAAGCAATAAAGTTTGAAAAATACATACTTGGATAGTTTTACAGTTGAAAACCGAATAAGTATGAGTGATACAAATAAATTGATGTGGAGGAATCACATTAGGGAATATTATGTGAGTAATGTTCAGAAAAAATGTACCAGAAGGAATCTGAAATGAAGTTCTCGAAGCAATTATACATACATGGATAGTTTTACAGTTGAAAAACGAATAAGTATGAGTGGTACAAACAAATTGATGTGGAGGAATCACACTAGGAAACAATATGTGAGTAATGTTCAGAAGGAATCTGAAATGAAGATCTCCCAGCAATAAGGTTTGAAACAATTTGGTCATTTTATCAATTTCATGGATATTCTCTGTTCCTCGTTTTGTTCCACACACAAAAATAATTATTATGTATTATAGGTTGGTACGTTCCTGAAAGTTGAGCCCCATAATTTGATAGTAAGCAGTCCTTTATTTCATTGATAGTGTCTGGCTAGTACTGGGTACCTATCCTAGCCCTTCCTCATTATCAAGCTACAATATTGTGGACTCGATTGGGGACTTTGAGAATTTGATACATATTAATGTAAGTTTTTGTTTATCTACATATTAATGTACCTATCTAGTTATTTTTTGCATAATTTCAGCTGATCAGCGTTTTTTGATATATATATATATATATAATTTTTGTATTACCTACATTGCTTTCATAGTAGATACATAAAATAAGTTAGCTAGGGTTTGTTTACTGCTCGGTTTACTGCTACTACGATTCTAGTGTTCTTTGTGCATTACTGTTCAATGTTCTTCTACACATTTTTTCATAATATACTATATAGTAAAAGACCTATTGATTGACTGAGGGCAAACTATTACACTGAAATTCAATTTATTTAATTTTTTTCCGAGGGGTAAATCACGGGCTGAAATTGGGTACACTAGACTTCCTTTATTGAAAGAATTCCCGGAATTCCTGGGAATACCCAAGGAATTCCTAGGAATTCCCAAAGACTACCCGGAATTCCTGGGACTACCTAAAGACTACCCGGAATTCCTGGGACTTCCCAAGGAATTCCTAGGAATTCCCAAAGACTACCCGGAATTCCTGGGACTACCTAAAGACTACCCGGAATTCCTGGGACTTCCCAAGGAATTCCTAGGAATTCCCAAAGACTACCTGGAATTCCTGGGACTACCTGGGAATTCCCAGAGACTACCCGGACTTCCGAAGGAATTCCGGGATTTCCTAAAGATTTATCATACATCCCAAGGAGTTTTCAAAATTTTGCATAAAAATAGGTAGATTACGAATGAGTTCCATTCGTGAAATGAAAAAAAAGTCAATCGATAGGTAGGTTGAATTCAAACCCAAGGACGAAACTTGGGCAATGAAAAAACATGTAGGGATTAGTGATAAGTACTCGGATAAGTATCATTAACTCTACTGGGTGTTTCTGAATTCAAGTGACAGAAGCCTATACAGGTTTCTTCCTATTTAAATAAAAAATCAGTAGGTATGTATACCATTTACAGATTTTGCAAAAAAGTTCCGGTACACATTGAAAAAAAATCGTTTGCCGAATTGAATGATAATTATTTTAACAGCTCATTGAAGTCTTCTTGAGATATCGTTCGGAACTCTTTAATTTGCCCAGTTAATCAAGAATTGTGTTCACGACAAGTGTTTCACTTTTGTTCACGAAGAATACCATTAGTCGATTCTCCCTATTCATTTCAGATGAAACAGTTGAAAATACAGGGTGGGCCACCAGTAACGCCTCGGTCTCTAGAAGGCTAACCACTTATCTTCTTGGAATTCTTCCTCTCTAGGAAGTTGCATGTCAACATAGGCTACCATTTAAAATTATTTCGAAACATACAGGGTGTCCCCAAAACCATAAAACACTGAAGTTAAACTTTTTTCTATCGAACACCCTATATATCATTTCATTTTGAGATTCTCCCTGGTGAGCTGATTCCAACAATCCATCATACTTGGGGTCTAGCAGTTATAATTACTGAAATACAGGGTGTGAAAAATCGAGATTTTCCAAGTTCAAGAATTTTTTGTGTCGAAACTATTCATAATTGGTCAAAACGGCTTACATGTTCCTATCTCAACTTTTGATTAACTATCTACTGATATTTAATTGGGACATATACCGGGTGATCAAGATTCTGAATTCTGCACCACCCTGTATTTGTTTCAATTAAATGTCAGTAGATAGTTGATCAAAAGTTGGGATAGGGACATGTGAGCCGTTTTGACCAATTATGAATGGTTTAGACACAAAAAATTCTTGAACTTGGAAAATCTCGATTTCTCACACCCTATATCTCAGTAATTATAACTGCGAGACCCCAAGTATGATGGATTGTTGAAATCAGCTCACAAGGGAGAATCTCAAAATGAAATAATATATAGGGTGTTCGATAGAAAAAAGTTTAACTTCAGTGTTTTATGGTTTTTTGGGACACCCTGTATGTTTCGAAATAATTTTAAATGGTAGCCTATGTTGACATGCAACTTCCTAGAGAGGAAGAATTCCAAGAAGATAAGTGATTAGCCTTCTAGAGACCGAGGCGTTACTGGTGGCCCACCCTGTATAGTGAAACCAAGATAAGGTAATATAGGGATCTCGGGAACAGGAAAAGAAACGGATTCGGTTAAATGGGAAACAAGTTGCGCATTTTGATGATCAAACCAACGGCTTTGGAAAATTTTCACAATTGTTTTTAGTTTTTCAGTTATACAGGGTGTTCCTTAAGTACGTGTAGAAAATTCAGGAACATGTTGCTGACGTCAAAATGAGAAGAAAAGTTCGTATAAATATATGTCCGAAAGTTATCCGTTTCTGAGATACAGAGTGTCAAAGTTGAATTCTTATTTTTGTTTTTTGTTGATAAATTTCAAAATAATTGTGATGGTCGAATGAAGTTTGGTAGTTTGTCTCTTTCGTGGGGGTGGCGCTACCTACATGTCTTTTGAATTTTTGAAAAGTCATAACTTTTCTGTTCGTACCTGTATCACGTTTTATAGTGAGAAAATAGATTTCTAGGACATTTTTGTGTAAAAAGTATATTCTTGTTAGAGGTCGATGCGAGCAACTGTTTTCGAGATATTGGGATTTGAAACAATCGATGCATTTGAATTAATTCCATTGGGCTCGTAAGTTGACTCTAAGCAGTTAGAAAAGATACGTCAGTGCATTTTTCTTCTTTCATTCAATATTCTTCTTCATTCAACAATTCAACATTGGAATGTAGCCAAATGATGATTCTTACTTCTTTGTATCTATTTTTTTGGCCATTTTGAACAATTACTTTAATCAATTCCCTCAACTAACTGTTTTAGTATTTATTTGGTCTTAATTACAGTTATTATTATCAGTATTAATAAAAAAATAATAATTTTCCTTACCTACTTGATAAATCAATTTTGAATTCCTACTTCTTCGTCATTCCAAATTACTTGCATCGATTATTGAAAATTCCAATAACTCGAAAATTGTTGCTCGCAGAAGAATATGTTTTTTACACGAACGTGTTCTAGAAAACTATTTTCCTACTATAGAACGTGATACAGGTACGCACAAAAAAGTTGTGACTTTTCAAAAGACTCAAAAGACATGTAGGTGCCGCCACCCTCACGAAAGAGATGAACTAACATAAAATTTGATATTTTCATCGAAAAATACCCCGAAATACCAAAATTCATTTGAATATCACAATTATTTTGAAATTTATGAACGAAAAACAAAAATAAGAATTCAACTTTGACACTCTGTATCTCAGAAACGAATAACTTTCGGACATATATTTATACGAACTTTTATTCTTATTTTGACGTCAGCAACATGCTCCTGAATTTTCTACACGTACTTAAGGAACACCTTGTATAAAGAAAGTGAATTTTTGGAATATCTATTTGTTTTTCTACGTTATTATTAGATATATAGAAAACTCTAAAAATACTTTTACATGGCATCTCTTGATGAGATTCAACGTGGTGATATTGATGTCTCCACAATTATTAACAATTTTGTAAATTTTCGAAATCCATTGGTATGACCAGGTATGACCCTTGGAATGCGTAATTTTTTTCTCATTCAATCGAATTCGTATCTCTTACCGTTTCCGAGATCCCTCGCGAGACCCTCATGCTGCGCAACCTCGTGCGCAACCTTATCATGGTCACACTGTTCAACTTTTTTGTTAAGTATCAATATCTATCGAGAAAAAATAGTTGAGAGATTGAAAATGGCAAAGATTTGTTATATTCAAATTGAAAGTAGGAGGAATAATTCAAGAGATCAGACGACTAAGTTTATGTAAAAAAACAATTAGAAGAGTTGAAATGATTTAGTAGGTATTTGAAATGAACATTCTCAGATATATTTATGAACACAAAAAAATGGATATATATATAACGTCCTGTATGATGAATGTCAATTCATCATACATTCAAAAATTACTAGGTATTATTTCTCGTGCACAAAACGTCAACCTTCTGTATCTAGGAATCGGCAATAAAATGTCAATCAATGAAAATGATCGATCTATCATTGTACAAAAATATAAGGAAATGAAGCGAAGGTTGAAATAAAGTAAATGATGATATTTCTCCAATACCTACCTGTATTATTGTATACATCTTTGAATAGGAGAATATTGTATTTTTTCAGCTTTTGTACAAAAAAACTTCAAAATGTTTCTCGGGATGTTTCTCTATGCCACATGTCTGTAGCAATAAAAGTTTTGGCCCCTATATCAAGATTGTTTATGGAACTAACTCTACAGTTTATAGATCGGCTCATAGTAAGTCGCTAAATTTCATACTTATATTTCTGTGAACTCGTTTGTCCGAATTGCAAAGATATACAGGCTGTCCCTAATATGTATTCACAAAAGAATACTTAATATTCCTCATCAGACCAAAACAATACGAAATATACAAGCAAACTTACTTCAGTACAAAGTTGCTTAGTTTGAGCCTCGGTTAGAGCACTAGACAAGTAGACAACATGTTTTAAATTACCAGAATTACGAATTTTTTCGAGATCATGAGAGTAATAGAATTTTATCAAGAGTACCTTCTAGATGTTTATTTACTGAAAAAATTGAATTCTACGCCTAGCATGGAATGATATTCATCATAATTTCGATCATTATCATGATATGGGTTTTATTGCTTGATAAAGCTATGTCAACGTAGGTACAAAATTCTCCAGAGCCGTTTAACGCCCAAACTGAGCAATTTTATACTTATAGGTAGGTGGATTTGATATAATTCAATTGTTGTGGTCTGAGGAATATGTGGTATTTTTTGTATAGACCTTTTAGGCACACCCTGTATGGTATTTCAAAGTGTTCAATGAAATTGATTAACATTTACATTTTGTGTCGGCCCCATATTGGATTTCAAGTAGTGTCATATGGTTTTTGTATTCTACTTGTCATTCTCTCTTATTTGGTACCCATGTCGAGGGAATTGTTAACGAATTCAGTAGTTATTTACCAAACAAGTGCGAAAAGTAGTAGTTTACCGCACGCGACGGCTATTGATGCACGAACGACGCGGGGCGGAGTTCGGGCAAGCCGTCAATTGTGGAAAAGACATTTGCCGCAAGAAGAGTAAGGTATAATGTTTTTCCACGAGTGTTTTTGTCGATATTATTATTATATGAGAAAAAAAAAGTTTTTAATAAACAAGATTTTAATAGTTACATAGATCATTCAGTTAGTCATAAATATCCCCATTTTCAACAATACAAAAATCGTGGCGAAAAGTAACTTTTCAGCACTAGTGGGGTAAAGTAACTTTTCCGCACGCTCGTATAAAAAGGAAATTTTTTTGTCGGCGGCCATATTGGATTTCAAGCTTTGTTATATAAATTGTATTCTACTTTATAATAACCGTATTGAATCTGATAATACCCATATTGACCAGACCCAAAGATATGTGTAAAATTTCAGCATGATTGGATATCGGGAAGTCGTCGAAAAATCGATCGCCAGACAGAACTCAAAATGTTCAATAAAAAATAAATTTTTCTCGATCTTCTCATCTTTCCGCATAATTAACAGGATTCCAACGGGAAACCTTGAAGAGAATGAAAATTCGACTGACTAACATATGATATTCTAAGTGGGACAAGGTACTCTCGGTGCTCGCGGTACCTCTCCGTCAAAAAAAAAATCAACAAAGTAGGTCTTGAAGCAAAATACTGTGCAGTCCATATAATATGTTTTCTTTGTCCAAAATTCATTTTCATATCTGAACATCGTTGAGAAATTTGACTTCAATTTTCTAAAAATTGCTGGGACTACCAAGTTATTCACAAAGAATACCCAAAGAATTCTCGAACTTCCCAAAGAATTCCTCGGACTTCCCAAAGAATACCCGGACTTCCTCAGGAATTCCCGGACTTCCCAAGGAATTCCTGGACTTCCCAAGGAATTCCCGGACTTCCCAAGGAATTCCCAAAGAATTCCCGGACTTCCCAAAGAATTCCCAGACTTCCCAAGGAATTCCCGTCTAGGGTACACCGGACTTCCCATGTGATTTACCCCTCGTTTTTTTCAATCAATTATTTGATCAAAAACATGTGATATCTACTGAAGCACACTCAAGAGCATTTTTGTAGTAAGCCATCAATCATGTTCTCCTATGATATAGGAATTCAGTAGGTTCAGTAATTTTTCAAAGGTAGAAACATTCGAAATTCTAAGGTTAATTTTTCTTATTGATTTCAAGTTATTATAAATTCTCCTCAGATTAATCAATATTATAGACATTTTTCAAATTGGAACTTTATTATATGATAAATTCAGTTGAATAAAATAATTTTAATTTTACAATGCAATTCAGGAGTTCATTATAACTAATAAATATTTATCTGCAATAATACCAAGAATACCACAAACACATAGGTTCTAAAAAATAGTTGATTGAATACATAATATTATATTACCTATGTTATTTATAATTCAGAATCCTTATGAGCTATCATTTCAAATCAGCTCGAGTACTGGTAAAAAACACACAAGTAGGTATACTGAGAAATATTCAGATTTGGTATCATAATCAAATATTTCATGGAATCATATAAAGGTTGTCGTACTCTCAAATAATTGAACTTCAGCACGATTTCTGTGTAATATTTTTCGAAACCAAATAAATTGATATAATAGTACATTATACACCTAGGGAATAAAGTGGTATTTTTAATCGGGAGACAAAAAGTTTGTGGAGGGATTTGAAAACACTTTAGTCCTGAGGAGAAAAAATAACGAAAAAAAATTAAATGCAAGTTTACTACTGTTCTAAACACGTTACCATTTTGTTGCATCCATATCATGTTATATTCCTAATGAAATTGAAAATGAATTTATAATCCAGCTTTTATTGCAAAGAAATTTAGATTAAATTCATAGGGATTTAAAGTACCTATAACCTTTAGGTCCCTAAAGTGCATAAACAATATATCTCAATATCATGCTTGACTTCTTACAAATCAAATTAGGTTTTGTCAAATTGAGGATTTTTATTCTGAATATTAGTGCAAACCAAAGTCCAATTTTTTGAGACATATAATATGAACTGTTAGTAGTATTGGTAATTTCTGGAGAATATCCTGAAAGATAATAGAGTAAGTAAATTTTTATTATCTTTTCAGTTCTACTGAGGATGGCAGCTTAGTTGCCGAAATACGTATTTCGGCTTTTCTAAATATAATTGTGTGAATTTGGGTATATTTTTGTAATTGCTTATTTAACCACAGTCTCCAAATTTTCACTTTACTGTTAGTTGTTGTGGAGAGAAAACTGATAGACAATAGTTTCCCATATATCCTTTTGTCATAATCTACAGAGTTTCAATTTATAGGTTCAAATTCAAACTATTGTTCTAATTAATTAATGAAACCTATCATCTAAGAGTTATGCTGATGAAGCAGTAATCAGGAAATGTCTGCAATAGTTTGAATAGGTATTCACCATAATTTCATTATATCTAATTTGGGATTTTCTTTATCATTCAAAAACTGACTGACATGTTTTGACCATATATAGAGTAGTAATAATATATTTCATATCCATCAATTAAAACAATTTGATTTTAGACGTCATAAAAACATACAAAAGAGAAGATGTTTCGAGAGATGTTTACACAAAAGTACAATGAACAAGATATGTTGCATGAAGTAAATTAAGAAAAAAATAACAATCCTCCAGAAGTCATCAATATCTTTTTCTTCACTTCTTGAAGAAAAACAAATTCAAAACTTCAATCAGATAATATGCATTTTGCTAGGTGTTTTGTCATTATCCGCAGAATTATTAACACTGAAAATGAATTAAATTTGCTATCAGAATTTATCAATGAAAATGCATCAGGATACTGATAATTTGAAGTAAAACTAACTACCGATACCTACTCATCATTTACTCATATGAGTGAACTTGACATTTTGGGAATACAATTATATTATATATTATTGTTTTAGTGAAAAATCGGAAGTTGCAGCAGTTATACAAGGCAATGGACATTTTCATAGGGATAATGAGTTGAAGAATTAGTTATTGAAGGTCATAACCTCATTTCCTCATGGATATGATGCAAGTGAGTTCACCAATTACACTTGTAACTTTGTAGTAGTTATGAAACTACATCTTGTAAAGAAAAATTCCACAAAATGTGACTGTTGGTTTCACTAGATTTTTTGGGATTTTTTCTTACTTTCTATGAATACAAATATTAGTATTATTTCATATTTAGTGAAAACGAATCAGATGATTTGCCTCAAAATGTCACTGCATTTGAAAAAAATACTATTTCAAAACCTAAAAGAAAAATTAAATCCATATTCAGTAACACCATGTTTTGTAAAACATTTGAAGAAGAGAACAATAGGTATATCTTCATGGACGTTAATTATAGAAACAAGAAAGAGTTACAAAAAATGTGGAGAAATTCATATTTCACCATCTTGATTCACCTAATCCTGAAATCGTTGTCCTTGAGAGTTGATTTTTTTGTTTTTACAGTTACTTTCATTCATCAGCTTTTTTGAAACAATTTATATCTGCACCTTTTGCAAGTTGCAATCTAGCAATTGTGTAAGAATAAAGCATACAAAATAATCTCCATTCAACCATCAACCATCAAGATTAGTGAAAAATGTCAGCTACAACCAAATAATAAGGATATTATGTTTCAGTTCATTGCCGATCTAAGCATTCAAATACTGGAGGTGTTGTCTGATTGAACCTGACTAAAAATGTGTGGTTCCCGGTTTTAATCCTGGGCATCTTGGCGCCCTAAAGGTAGTTTGGAATCCACTATAAGCCATAGGCTTTGCCCTTTTAGATCCAGCACAAGTTATTTTAGTGAATCGTTTTACAATTTTGAAGTAGCAATATACAAAAATATGATCAGACAAAATTAATTTCCACTCAAAATACAGATTTTGTTCAATGATATAGAATATAAAGTCTTAGCTTGATTGATATCATAGATTATTGATACTGTGGGAGGTATGTTGGATTAGTTTCGGAATTTAGGTATATCTAGACAAATATCTGAATGATGAATGATGTATATATTTGAAAAACTTAATATTATGTAAGTTTGAAGTAATATTCAACAAATTATTATTCATACATATTATGTATCTAGAGTATTGTTGACTTGAGCTGAATAACTGAACTTTATCATTTCTACCGAAAATGAGGTATTTTTCGTATTTTTCAATCCAATAGGTATATGACCTATACCATCATTCTAGTGGACCTGAAGCAAGTATATTCTCATGAACTATATGCATAATTCACAACATAAATCAATTATTCCAAATCTTGTTACCTACTGAGAATAATAATAATAATAAAGTTTAATCAAAATGTTTACATATTATAAATTGTAGTATACATATTGTTATTGAATAAACGAAGAAAAAACCTTACGAAGTATAACTTGTTGTGAGGTAATTGAGATAAAAATTATGTTAACTAAACTATAATTGATCAATTATTCGAGACATAAGTAATTGATGGATGAAAATTGATTTCTTGCTTTTTATTCAGTCATTGAATATGAATACAATTTAGAACTGTTTTAAATTTTCTAGCATTATTATTAATTTTTACTGAAACAGAATATAAATGAATTATCATTAATTCAGAGAAATACTAGATTTGTTACTTTGTTCGAAGGGATAGACACTTCCATTCTCATAAAATTAAACATCACTTTTAGCACTTATATCATAAATAACTATTTTCCACAAAATTGCATTTTTTCGGAATTTCATCATCATGTAGATGAGTAGAATATTTTTGTGAAGAATAAGAACGCCATTTTCAGGTATCAGTGACACAATGAAAGGATTAATGGAATGGAAGAAATTGTATTTCCTTCACTTTATCATACTTCTTCCAAAGCGAACTACTGAAGTTCTGATAGTGACATAAAGACTCAGTACTCAATAAACTGTATCTATAGACTAATTCTGATGTATTTCAATGAGATGGGATGGTTGTGTTAATTAGTTCCTCCATGTTATACAGGTTGGTCCAGAATTTTGTACATTGATTTCGAGAGGTGATAAAGACTCGCAAAATGAGGGTTTTTCCTTAATGATCATTTTTTCTCCAAAAATATATGAAATCCTTATGGATTTCCGGAACTATTTTTAACTTGTAGTGTAGAAGCGAGTTTAGATAGAAATGAAATGTACCAAGTTTGGAATTTATCACTAGGTATTGTATTTCCTGAGATATGTAATAATAACCTGTTTTATTTAAACTTCAACTATTCAAGCTATGGTGCATTTCTGCGAGTAATTGCATCTAGAGAAATTGCCTTATTTTGCGAATCTCTATTTCCTCTCGAAATTAATGTACCAAAATATGGACCACCCTATATAATATTTTATCCCTCAACAAACTTCCATCGTGAAATTTTGGAAATCATCTACAGAAAAGAAACCGAACCAACCAAATGAAAACTCTATCTATATTCTGAAAAATACCTAAAAACAACCTCGCAATTTTCAGTCACGTATGGAGACGTACTAACTTCATTAGCTGAATTATACAATGAGTACTTTAGGTATTTGATCCGTGGGATCAAAGTGGTACATTGTTAAGTTTATTATCAATTTCCTATATATATATATATGTATATGATGAAGTAATATTGAGGGAAGTGTAAAATGACTAAGAAGAGATTATTGGACATAGCCCTCACAAAGAGATCGATAACCGTATACACGTGCTTCGGGCTTTCGGCCCTCATCAGTACGGTGAAGAGAATTGCAAAGGATAGGCAGCACTTGGTAGAAATAGAAACAACAAATAAACGGAGTCAACAAACAGAAGCCAGCCGCACATTTGTAGCCCTGAAAATGCAGGGTCTGCTGACCGAAACCACAAATGTGCGGCTGGCTTCTGTTTGTTGACTCCGTTTATTTGTTGTTTCTATTTCTACCAAGTGCTGCCTATCCTTTGCACTTCTCTTCACCGTACTGATGAGGGCCGAAAGCCCGAAACACGTGTATACGGTTATCTCTTTGTGAGGGCTATGTCCAATAATCTCTTCTTAGTTATATATGTATATATATAGGATAGGGATATAATGTTCGAAGAACATCGTGCGCACCTAGCGTAGCAGAGATTTCTATAGAATATTGTCATGTTATTAGTGACATCAGATCTTCATGTAAATTCCGGCGCCTTCGAAATTCGTGATATACCTGATGCGGTGGGTTGATCTAATTGTCAGCAGACCGAGAGCGGCTGATGAGGTATGGTGGATCGAAACAGTATTGCTTCGCTCTTGCTAACGATGGGGTAATTGTATTCATCTTATTTGGTCTCTTAGTTATTAGATTTAGCAGGTACCTTATTATATATTGTTGGGATGACTATTGAAACACGAATAATTTCAGTTATTATCTATTGAACCACACTCGGTCAGGTATCGAATACAACTGTGTCACTGCTACTAACTGATTCACATTCTTCAACGGTTACGTTTATATAACAACCCTGACTAATATCTCATGATAAATTCGAATATCATACGATACAGGATGGTTCAAGTAAAGTGCTAATATGAATGATACCTGGTGAACATGATAACTATGCTGATAGTAATACTAATAATATTGATTTGGAACTAAAATGAATCACTAGACAATAAGGGATCTCCTATAACGATTTGACTCTAACAATATCATTACTTCACATTTCTCTGACGAATACCATATTTCTTGTTCCAAAATTGATTCATTCGAAACACACATAATATTCATAAGATTTTGATAAGGAATATTCTCAGTAATATTATGAATAGGAAAAATAAAGGGGACATATATAAAGAAGTACATCGAGAATATAAAAATATGGATTATTTTTCGGTATATTTAACAAAAAACGAATTTCCTGGTTGAACACACAAAATAAGAAAATGTGTTTGTGATAACGATAGCTGATTTTGTGAAAAAAAAACCTTCGCACTTTCAAGCTATAGGTTTAATTTTTCTTTTTTCAAAAAAAACTTCCAGAGAAACCCAGATATTTCGATCAAAAACCTTGATTTTTCGTTTTCTAAAAAATCAATTTTGGACAGTGAAAAGTGGGGGCAGAGTAGCTGCAGTAATGCACTGTGTGTATAATTTCAGTTGGTATATTCATCAATTTATGTAATTTTTTATGAGAATTACATTTTTTTTGTCTATTTTAATTCATTTTCATGAGTTTCCTAGATAGAGGTTTGACCTCAACCGGAAAAGGGTTGAAGACTATGTCCGATCTTGTCTTACCAATACTGGCCAATAAAGGATTCAAAAGTTTTTTTAAAATTACATCGGCCAGAATATTTTTATGATCCCAACATTGAAATAACCGACACTCAAGTATATGATGGAATAGTTTTTCTGTAATCAATTTTTTTGGCTTTTTATTTCGAGGAACTAATTTGATGATTTCTGATGTAACCTTAACTAGTATGCTTATGAAGTTCACGAATTCTCTGCTAGGGTACTGAAGGTTGCCTTCGTCTTGAATATTTATGAGCCCTAACATGGGTGTATTCCCCCTAGGTTGTGATAATATACTCAAACATGTTTCACAATCGACCCTTTCCATGATTGTTCTCAGAATATAACCAGCTAACATAGCTATAGAAGCTGATGTGATTCCAAAAGTTGCGAGGTTGTTAATATCATTTTTCATTTGATCTATTATATCAATTATTTCATTCGTTAACTCAAAAACTGGAGCGTTATCAGATGAGTTATCATCTATAGCAGGTCCAATACGAGAAATACTACTCGATAAATTTGCACCATCTGTAGATTTGATGATGCCACATTTGATGATGCGTCTGAGGGTATAATGCGCAGACCGGGCATCAGTGGCATCTTGGAACCCACCACCTTCCCTGACTTGACTGAAAAGGCCTTCTATCGCATCAGAATTGAGTCGTCTGGTGAGCACATAATAGAATCCGTGGTTCAATAAATAATTTATTGTCTTTACTGTACTCTCTGCTGTCAATATCAAAGCTTCAGCTGTTTCTTTGCTGAGACCCTTTAGACCAGCTTTTTTTGAAATTTCCTGAATATTCAGTATGTACTCTGGAAAAAGTATGTCTAACCATATGAGTCTTTCATCACTGATATTTGAAAATGGAGCAGATAATTCATCACGCTGACCTGTGCTGTGTTCGGCATCATTAATATCATGGATTTTGAAAAATTTATACATACATGTCATAGAGTAGAGTAGAGTAGAGAGTAGAGTAGTTTATTTGACCATGTTATATACATACAAATATATTTATGGCAAGTCACAATTAAGAACATGTTTCTGAAGAACAATATCAAATATTGAAAAAGTAAAATACCAAGTAAATAATCAAATAAAGAAAAATAATTGATATTAAAAAAGTTAAAAGGTAAAATTTGTGAGGATACCTAAATTCTAGAGTACAGAACAGACAGATTAAAATTCATATCACATCCTTGAAAAGTATGGTGAAAAAAAATAATAAAAATAAGCATGGCATAAAAAATGATTAGAGCTTTAGTGAGTTAGCCGATATCATGTAACTGTCAATATCATAAAAACAGTTATTCAGGAGAAACTTTTTTATCACAGATTTGAATTGTTTGAACTCCAATACCCTGACAGATGAGTGGAGAGTATTGTATAAATTGATATTCAGAGAGTTTTTGCAGCTAACAGTTAATCTATGACGTGGAATAGTCAGTAAATCAGCTGATCTTGTATTGTATCTGTGGAAATTTGAATGTCTACTAAAGTTGCTAACATTTCGTTGAATCTCTAACAAAACTGTATATATATATAAAGTTGGCATTGGCATGATACCTAGTTTAATGAAGTGTTCATGGCAATGATCTCGATACCCTAAATTTGCTAGTATTCGAATAGCTTTTTTCTGACATCTGAAAACTGCTAATGCATTCCTTGAATTTCCCCAAATTAATATACCATAAGAAAGCACAGAATGAAATAATGCATGATATGATATTTTCAAGATGCTGAGATTTGTTAATTCCTTCAATTGTCGCAATACGAACAGGGCTCTGGATAATTTTCTAAGAACATTATCTACATGATGAATCCAATTCAGTCTATCATCAATAATGAGGCCTAGGAATGTAACACTCTTTCCTTCTTGATAATTCGAATTTGATGAAATAATGATTTTTTGGGTTTTTTCTTCATTCAGTTTAAGTTCATTTTGAGTAAACCAGTTTTGAGCTTTATTAAGATTTTCAGTTGAAACTTCGGTTAGGTCATAATATTTCTTTGCTGAGCAAACAAGAGTAGTATCATCAGCAAATAATACACATTTAGTTGACATGTGATAACATAAGTCATTGATATAAACAATGAACAGGAACGGTCCAAGGACAGACCCCTGAGGTACGCCATGTTCAACTAGTCTGCATTCTGACTTGATATCATTCAACTCTACACACTGAAATCTGTTTGTGAGATAGGAACGAAGCAGGTTTAAAGTGATGCCCCTAATACCATAATGATTAAATTTCTCAATCAGTCTGGAGTGCGATACACAATCAAAGGCTTTGGTTAAATCACACAATGACAGTGATGTATGTTTACCTTGATCGAAGCCTTCCACTATATCTGTCACGATTTCAAAGGCTGCCTGAGTTGTAGATTTGTTTTTTCGGAAACCATATTGTGATTCACTGAAGTAAAATCTTGTTTCAAAGTAGGAGTATAGTCTTTCTTTCAAAATTATTTCAATGATTTTACCGATGATTGGTATAATGCTGATTGGTCGATAGTTATCCATACATGATTTGTCGCCTTTTTTATATACGGGTATAACTTTAGAAATTTTGAGTGCATCTGGAAAGATCCCTTTGCTGAATATAAGATTGATCAAACGAGTTAGTGGGGAAATAATTAATTCTGAAGCTACTTTTATCAACTGACTATTCAAATCGTAGATGTCACGAGAGCTAGAATTGCTCAGTTTATTGATAGCTGTCGAAACTTCTATGGAACATGTAGGTTCAAGGTAAAATGAATTAGCAGGAGAAGGAAAATTCCTGAAATCATAAGTTTCATCAGTGTTCAACTTGGGAAGTGATCTGATGGTATTCTCGGCAATTGTGCAGAAAAAATCATTGAACTCATTTTCTGATATTCCACTGATCATTTTCCTGTGATTTGATTTATTTCTTTCAGAATTTATTATGTTCCAGCAAGCTCGTGACACATTTGGGGAATTTGCTATATATTCATCATATGCATGTTTTTTTTGTTTCAGTAATTCAGAACTGTACTTTTTCTTCATGAGTTTGTAGACTGCTAGATCATCTAGACTTCCAGACACCTCAGATATTATTTTGATAGCTTCTAAACTACTCTTCATATTCCTCAGATTATCATTATACCAATCGATTTTGAATATATTTCTACTCTGTGATTTTTTCTTCAGTGGAAAAGATTCTCTGATGGAATTCTTGAGTGTATCGATGAAAAAATTACAAAAGAGGTTTATATCAAGATCTTGAGAGTTTGAGTTACTCCAATCTACTTGAGAGACTCAATCGATGCTTCACTTCCACTGAAATCTTCGTTACAATTGTAATCAGTCAAGTACTGGATACTAGAAGTAACCTTTGGTGAAAATAATTGAACAGCTCTCCTCACGTTCATTTTTTCTATGTTGGTTGGCATAACATGTTTCCTAGTTAAATATGGAACAGGTTTTATGAATAGATTCTTTTGCATATTATACAACTTTTTCACATAGTGAGCAGATATGATTCCTGTTTCGGATGCCATATCATGGTCCAGAAAAAGAGACCTTGCATTTTTGATTAGGTGACAATAGTCGAAACTTAAATATAAGGGCTCATCAGGTATTACCGGATGTGCAACTTCACTCAACAAAGAACCTTCTCCAAATCGCTTGAATAAGGCTACATTCGACTTATGGTTGTCAGTAACGATTCTCAGAACTGTAAAACCACATTCATGGATTTGGTGAATGATCTTTGTTGTGAGCTCGTAAAATGTATCGGTAGTTAGTTTTTTATGAAAGAAGTATCCCGCAGGAATTGTAATTTTTGTGGATAAACCATGCATCACGAAACACATCAGCTGATTTGCAAGGATTGGTCTATCACCAATTGGATTATCGGTTGTTGTATCAAGTCCAAAAAACATATCTTCTCTTTTACCGTATGTTAGTTTTTGTTGGATATGCATATCGTCTATGATTAAGGAACATATTTTTTCTATATTGGTGAGACCCTGCGCCTCAACAGTCAGTCGTTTTTTTATCAATTCTGATAATCCGATCTCTTCATCAACATTACCCATATATCTTTGGAGAGTAGATCGTGATGGAAGTTTAAGGAAATAATCTGGAAAACAATAGCCCTTTGGAGATTTTGCTCTCCAAAGGACACAATTTCTGATGGTCATTTCAGACCAAACAAATTTCTTTTTCCCAAAATTATTTATCTGGTCCATCAGGAATACCGCGAATGAGTCTCCTTCAGAGCAACGTTTCTCTATGTTAATTATTTTCTTGTTTTTCTGTGCATCCTCTTTCAATTCAAGAATTTCGTCTTGGTATTCTTGCAATTGGTGATTTTTTTTGTCTAATGCATTCCTTAAATATTTTTCAGTGGCTCGCAGCCTTTTTATAGTAATTTTCAAGGAATGCAACTGGGAAAATTCAGATTCAGATTGGTCACTGCCAGGAGGTAACAGGATGGTTTGTTGAGGAGGAATGACAAATGGAGTAGTTACAGGAATCTAAAATACAATAAAAACGTTTCGATATTTTTTATTTGAGAATATCAAGAGTTAAACATTATATTATGAATACAACCTAAAAAATAACAGTAAAATTTGTTTGTTATGATTATAGTGGTTATCTTTTTTTGAAGACTGAAGTAAAAGTATGCTTTAGAAATAATTATATAAAGGAATAGATAACTTTATTCAGGTAATAATATAAACATGAACATAATAGTATAAACATGGTGATATTTTTAAATATTTCATAGACTGTCACCTAAGCCTAGCTTGTGCTGTGCGCAGTCTATGAGATGTGATTGATTTGATATATTTCATGTTCAATCTGCTTATACTATAGTAAGAAGAAAGTACAATTTTCAGTATTTTTTAAGAATTATTGACATTTGAGGATGATTGTCGTTTGAGGATGAAAGGACCTTCAGTCAAAAAGTATTTTAAATGAATCATAATTAATATCTATGTATTTTTTATCTCTTTTTTAAATTTGTATCTATTTTTTATATTTTTAATTTGTACTGGTATCATATTCACCAATTTTGGTCCATAGTAGGATATGAATTTCTGTATGTAGCCTTTAGAATATAGTGGAATATGAATAGCAAGATTGGCAGTTGTTCTTGTATTGTATGCATGTGTGTTCAATTTTATTGGATTCCCGCAGTTAACAAATTCATCAACGTTGACTTCATAAAATACATAGTGACCCATTCGAAAGCGGGCCACCCTCATAACTTTTTTATTTATGGAGCCATTTTCACGAATTATTTTCTGAAATGTAGAGGGGAGGAAGTTGTATTTAGAGCCAAGCGGCGTCAAATTTTTTCAAAATCCAAGGCCTACTATATCAGTATCCTTATTTTAGCGATTTTTTTAGCATAAACCACTGAAATCGGCGTCTTCTGAAATAGATCTGTGCCAAGTTTCATGAAAAAATATTCAATATTAACGATCTACAGCGCGTCTCATTTCAAACGGTCTCCCTCTATATCTCATCTATTGTCATTCTAAAATTGTTCTTTAGTAGGCCTTGGTTTTGAAAAAAAATTTACGCCGCTTGGCTCCAAATACAACTTCCTCCCCTCTACATTTCAGAAAATAATTCGTGAAAATCGCTCCATAAATAAAAAAGTTATGAGGGTGGTTCGCTTTCAAATGGGTCACCCTGTAAATGTTAGTTTACGGGACAAATTATCAGAGCACCTATGCTTCATATATATAGTTTCTTTCAAAGAAATTCAACATGAATATCCTGACTATCTGATAGGTATAAAATCAGTAAATACCAACATGCATGCACTGTTTCCTTTTTCCTAAAGAATGTTTCCATAATGTTGTGTTTATGAATAAAAGTAAAATATCTACTGCAAAACAACAAACAGAAGGGTTATTACTGCGTTCTTACATTTTTTATAATGATATACAGGGGGTTACATCAATATTGTTAGTATTTTGACTATTTATTGGCATTAAGTATGATGTTTTTCGAATTTGCTGTAATATGTAGGTGGATATAAATGTATTCTGATGTTTTTCCATAATTTACTTGGCGAAAATGATAATTTTTTCTTATCTATCTATGTTTTTATATTATTCTGTATCTACTTTCTGACATTATATCAACAGTGTCTTTGTGCATTATTCAAAAAAACAATTCACACTAAGTTATCTCCACAAATTTATTAGTTTGCACAGAGATGTGTAATCTCTGGTTTGCATCAGGAATATCTGAACATATTTCGGACTATAATTTTAAAAGGTTTGTGGAATTGAAAAAAACAACAATGTTAGAAATTAAGAAAACATTAAATTGATTCTTGGTTAAAACTGATAGTGGGAAACATTGTTGAAACAACATGCACCTATTCTCCTGGATGACCAGGTAGTTGTACCCTCCGTAAAACCCCTTTGGGCTGTGGGCACGGTGCCCATAATCAGTTTTAACCAAAAATCAATTAAATGTTTTTTTCAATTTCTAACACTGTGGTTTTTCCCACTTCCACAAATTTCCTTTTAAAATGCTACTGATGATGTTCAGATATTCCTAATGCGAACTAATACATTTTAGGAGATGACTTAGTGTCTTGTTTTTTTTTAAACTTATTCACTTGAGAAAATATGGATTTCTAAAATAGATTTGTACATTTTTCTCCATGCATGCCACACATCGTCAAACAGATTCTATATAGGTACCTTAGACAATGAAGTATTTGTTTGTGCACTGAATGATTGTTGTCAATACTCTTTTGATCTCAAGGTTATCTATTATCTTTAGTTTTACTGAAATCTACGATGTTCACTAGAATTTCGCTAGAGTAATGTGATTTCAAGATTTATTTTGAAATGAAGAATTATGAATAAGATTAAATTTTTATTTCACTTTAGTTTATTCTCTTCTGATGTGCTGTATATTGAACTGTCTAAAAGTATACTGGTACCAACGAGGGTACCAAGTTTGAAAATTCTGTACTTATAGAGGTAATACCTATACTGAATCTTAAAATGATTTGTTAGCTGAATATATAAAATGATTATTTCTTGTGAAATCATCTTACTGAAGCCACTAACTTCACTAAATAAGAAATGAAGTGTTGGTCTATTGTCAAAAATTATACTTTATACAAATATTCTAATACCTGTTCAAGTGCTGATTGCTCAAATGCTTCTTCATTTTCAGGCAATGATCCTCCTTTAGCATCAGATTGCAAACTACACTGATGAGACTGAAATTATAAAAACAATTATACCTATTTTGTCTCTACTTTTAATAATGCCCTGTCCAATTTTGGAATAAATAATAAATTGAATGGAATAGAAACATTTCAGGGGAACCAAAGTCAACTTCTTGGAAGTTTTCATACTGGAAATAATGGTGTGATTATGAATTAAGTATACCATCTGCTTGTGGATTCAAACATTTGAAATTACCAAGAAATATATATGACATTAAAATTGACTTTCTAGGACCCCTGATGTATTCCCAATATTCCATTACTTTCTTCAAGTTCATTGAAAATGATTTCAAGTCTTGCTCTTTATGTTCTATAAAAGTATAGGTAGGTAAACCTATGTATGTGTTATACTCACGAATACTCTGTCAGTGAATTTCGAACGCTTTCTTAATTTTAAAACTTCAAAGGATGAAGAAGGTTGCTAAAAAGGTTTGTATGTTTTAGTATATAAACTTGTAGTTAAATGTCATTTTATTTATATGCAAACCTCAAACAGAGTTGGAACAGAACCCCTTTTCAAGAACCGTTTTTCATTGGCAAGAAACAGTCTTCAGTGAAATGTTGAGAACATACAGTATCATGCTCGCTTATTTCAAAAGTTTCCATTCCTGAAATATCAATGCATTTAGTTTCACATATGTGATTCAAGAAGAATATAGATTACCTTGGTATGCATCGAATATGGCATGAAGCCATTGTTGCCTCAAATTCACATCAGATGGAAAACCATGTTTGGATAATTTCACACCACCTCTTGGGGTGCAAAATGGCACACGACAATTTCTAGATGACATCGCACAAACACGCAAACAATCACAAACTTTCAAAATTAAAATAGTTATAAATAAATGAAGCAAAAAGAAAAACTACACACAAAAACTAATGGAAATATGCTATTAAAATAATAACTAGATACTAGAAGCTACTACAAATATAAATAAGTACCTACCTACTTCTGCTAAAGAAAGAAACGAAACAAGATAACTACTTAAAATTCAAACTAATTAATAAGAAACTATTATATAGAACAACCAATACTAAAAGCAAAAAAGTCTTGACTCCTGACTACGAGTAGAATATCACGTCGTCAATGGTCGAGTACCGTTTGGATAAAAATAGAAGAAGAGAATGTCAACCTAATTTGTCTATTTTGACAGAAACAAATGAGCTTTTTCCATTTTCAGGATGCCAGCGCCACTTGACAGGCAGACAGATTTTGATTCAAAGAACAGACAATATTGTACCTCCTCGCGTACTAGGTCGCCTACTAGGTTTTCATTTAGATCGACAATGATATCACCAAATTGAGCTCATCAAAATATATGACCATGATACTGCTGCACCCGGTATACAGGGTGTTCCTTAATGGCATGCTAATATTTGAGGTGGCGATTCTTGGACCCATTTCGAGTAAGAAACTTTATATAAACGTTTGTCGTAAACACCCTAACTTGTAAGATAAAGGGAAAGGGTGTGAAAGTTGACGGAAAATAATGGCGAGTTTTATTCAATTACTTATTAGAAACCGCTTAGCAAGAGTCAAAAATATTTCAAATTAGTGAAACCCTGAGGGCAAACGAAATGTGATAACATATAGCAAATCGCATTCCAAGTCGCGCCATAATAGGGATATATTATGTTTTATATATATTTTACTAGGAAATGAGCAACGATAGAGAATTTCCAAATTTGATACGAATAAACTCTGAACATTATATAGGATATCCCTTTTCGTGGAAACCAGAACATAAAAAAAATTGTATAGAAAAAAAAAACGATTGTTGAGACTCGATGGGACAAACGTTTTTCAACGAAACACGGAAAAACGTCCGGAAAACATCGGATTCGATTACTGGATATTACTATGATACATCACAGTTTATGGAATATTACATTTTACAATCAGAAAATTTTGCACTATTTCATGATTTCAGTCACATAACAGACTGAAATTTACCATCACGAAAGGCTGTGATGCAGAATTGACAGACGAAAAATCTATGCATTTTTTCAACTAAAAAGTTAGGACATTCATGACGAAGTTTTTTTCTTAAATATGACCATGAATTGCCAATCGCCCTCTGGAATATTAGCATGTCAGCATGGAAACACCCTATGAATATACATACATGTATCATTCTTTGAAAAGTCCGTAGTATGATATGAAGGTATATATTTATAAACAGGGTGTCCCACGACGATAAGGACAGAGAATATCTCGGAACCCGAGAGTAGTAGAAAATTGTTATTTTGGGGTTGTATTTTGAAGCACTATTGTTACAGATTTTTTAATATCATGATGTTACCCAATGCGCTTTTTGTTTTCGGTCACGTAACATCAGATTCAAAATTTTTTATTGGAAAACCTCATATTTTGGCATTTCCATGTTCCTCTCGATAAAATAAAGATTACAACAAATGATCAATATAAAAGCTACGGTAGGTACTTCAATATCCTTATTTGTCCCACAGTTTTTGGAGACTATAAGTATAGTTTTTTAATGAAATATCAATGAATATCAAAATTTTGTCTCGTTTTAATCATCGCCAAAAATAGAGGACTGCCAAAAAATACAGGGTGACCCTGAACTCAAATAATTTGGCAATTGCTCGTTTTAGACGTTTGTATCGTAATCGTCGTAGGCCAAAGGATGTTGAAGTAGTACCTGTAGTTCTTAAATTAATCATATATCAGATCATAAGTGTGATAGTTCGTTTGAATCCTTCAATCGAGAGGACCATAAAAATGCAAAAATATACAGGTTGTCCTATCAATTATTTTGAATCTGATGTTACGTGACCAAAAACGAAAAGCTCATTGGGTTGCATAATAGAAAAAGAATGCACCAATTCCATAAATTCACAACTCCAAAATTACAATTCTCTACTACTCTCGCGAGTTCCGAGGTACTCCTTAGTCGTCGTGGGGCACCCTATATACCGGGTGTCCACGTAGTATGGAAAAGCTCTATAGCTTCATTTCAATATTCTTTGTACAATATCTTGAGGTCGGCAATTTGTATTTTTTCACATATTTTGATTTGTCCTAATCTTGTCTACACAACCACGTCATAATTTTTCCATTTTTTGTGGCATTGCCCAAGTTAATCAGAATTATTTCTAATGAAAATAGTAATGCATTTCTGCTGAAATATACAGGGATTTTTATTTGAAATAACAAAGTCATGACCATTCGAAAGTTACCATTGACAACTCATAATAAATCACACTCTATAAGATAAACCTCAATTATGACTTCATTTTGAAGCATATACTTTTGGTGAGAGATTTTTTATGAAACGAAGATCAGCAGGCATAAGTATTGAAATCAACATTTGTGTACTATGATGTTTAGAAATATTTCTAATTAACTTGGTAACGCCGCAAAATGATTGCACAAATAAGACATACAGTATGATGCAAATGTATGGAATAAATTCATTATTTCAGAAATGGGCGACATTTGAAGAAATTCCAAATACACGTGAGTTTTAATTTTTGAAACCTCATCTCGTGACATTCATATGAGAGATGTTACGTCACCGGTGTTGGAGTAATGACGTAATGGACGGTTTTTTTAAATACAAACAGGGGTCATGTGACACCTCGTTTGAAAGGTCTACTGATCGTCTATCCAATAGTCAAAATTTTGCAGAAGAAGATTGAAATTAAAATGGATTATCATTTGCTTAACTGAATCTTGCAGAGATCTTCTACTGAGAATTGAACATCGAAGGGTCGTCTAGTTGAAAAAATACATCGATAAAAAAGTTCTGAACTCTACTTTTTGGATTTTTTTCGGAAGTCGTCTTGTTTTGAAATGAATTTATTCCATACATTTGCATCATACTGTATATGCCTATGTAGACAAGACAACGACGAATCAAATATGTGAAAGAGTGATGCACGGTATTCCATTTACAAAAATCCTAATTGATGCAGCCCCGTTTTCAAAAAACATCGATTTGTATCCCGAATTTTTTTTTGCAGTGGACTTACACACACTACGTGTGCACCCGGTAAATGGAACATATTTTATTTTTCATTTGTAAGTATATTAGCTGATGTCATGAAAATAAAATCATATAATTTTATAGTTTTTGTTGTCATTGCCTGTAGCCTATTTCCATTCCAAATACTACAGAAATGAGGCAAATATGCCGCGTGAGTGGTGAGTTTACACGTTTTTATCTGCTGCTTTTAGGAAAGTGAAGTGAGTATAAACCGCCGCATAGAGTTATAGTTACCAAACACAAATGATTATGTAGTGGATGAAATCTTCTTCATCCCTCTTTTTTCCTGAGTAGACAGTAAAGAGTAAGTTATTGTACACTGATGAATAAGCAGTGAACGAAACCTTCTTCATCCCTATTCCTACCACTCCATATAGATGCATACAATGCATGTATCAACGACAGAATGACGTTCTTAGGTATACTACGAGATGTAATTCTACAGATCCAGATGAGAAGAAATGTTCCAAATAATATGTGTCCGAAAATGCTTCCTAAAGGGCGCTATACAGGGTGTATCTAAATAGCACCGAAAAAATTCAAGGGGTGTTCCCTTGTGACATTCTAGCAAATAAAGTTCATATATGAACATGTATCCTAATTTTTGAGATACTGGGATGTTGAAGTTGGAAGAATTAATTGTTTTTATTTATAACCCCTCTGTATAAGCTATCATAGTGCGAAAATTCAGTATGGATGGAGACTGATATAACACCAAAATTACAAAATGATTCTAATTGGGGTTATTGAGTAATCTCAATGGAAGTCTTGAAAACACCTACATTAAAATTTGGAGTCAGATCGAATTTTTATTGTTTCCTCAAAAACTGAGCTAGATAAAAAAAACACACAAAGGATAATAAAGTTGTTATTTCAATAGTTCAATCTGATAAAAATATAAAACTCAGAAAAAACGGTGGTGTACAGTGACATTCACCATGAATATCAATAAATTTACCCACTGTGACGCCACTGGAAATATTATTCCGAATCTAATTGCACTAGATGAAGCCCCATAATATACTGTGATGATATTCCCCTTAGAGGGGCTTTAAAAACATCAGCAGGAAGGCAGGAGTACAACGATCATCCTGTATCACGCATCCCAGATTGCTCTCCAACCTCTCAATGATTCCTACATACACCAGCATATTTCCGAACACTCAATATATGCCGCAGTGACAAATAACGTCACAGAAGATTCTGGAATGTTCTGGAAACAATCGATAGAACAATTAGAGAGAGAGGTTTTGTTCTAAGAAGCTTCTATACCTTTTCAACTTCAATTTCGGAATCGGTAAGTTATATTTCGGAAAAAGTAATCTTTCAGAATTGGTTAGTTCGATTTCAGAAATGGTAAACTCAATTTCAGAATCGGTGAGATGAATTTCAGAAAAAGTCCATTCAATTTCAGAAATGGTAAGTTGTATTTCAGAATTGGTAGGTTCAATATCATAAAAAAAAATCCTTATATTTGTTCGAAATGTTTCCAATTGCATGTGAGATTAACAAACCATATTTAAAATATTCAACTTTTCAAAAACAATTTAATCCACAGATGCCTTCTATCTGAATCGCTGGAAGATATAGTGGCGTTGCACATGATTATAGGAATGCAAACACATTTGAGGTGTTATGTTCATTGAATGATCTGCACATTCTTCAAGACATAGCAGTCTGAATTCTATCTGGTTGAGCAATCTGTTCGGATCTCCAGCTATGACCCTTTGGCGATGCTCTTGCAAGAAGCTCTTCACTTCTGACTTGAAAGCACCCCATATATTATGTTCAATCTGATTCAACATAGGGCTCTCAAACACCGTTCAATCCACTGTAAACAGTCTTCTCTTTTGCAGTTAAAAACATTTCGAACATATAAAAGGATTTCATCTTCTGAAATTGAACCTACCAATAATAATTCTGAAATACAACTTACCATTCCTGAAATTGAATGGACTTTTTCTGAAATTCATCTCACCGATTCTGAAATTGAGTTTACCATTTCTGAAATCGAACTAACCAATTCTGAAATCGAGATTACTTTTTCCGAAATATAACTCACCGATTCCGAAATTGAAGTTGAAAAGGTATAGAACAAAAAGAAGGAGACGGAAGATCATTCGAGAACGTTCTCCAACCAAAGCCTGCCATGTGTTCTCATATATAAGACGGCCGAACAACTGAGTCAGGCAGTTAAGCAGCGAATGTCAGAGAGACAGTTATATATACCGCGTGATATAAATCGTTTTACATAAATAGTAGTTATAAGTTCGATTTAAATTAGTGTTTCTTTAGTTTAAATAAATCAGTTCGAAAATAAATAGTGTCGTGTTCGCTTCTGCACCCGAATAACGTAACAATACTTTCAACGAAACCACTACGTTTTATTGAAATTGATGGAAAGAAAATTGCGAAATGGATGGCAAAAAGATTTTTCATTGAAATATTATAATACCCTCTGTATCTCGAAAACAAAGCATAGGATACATGTTCATATGAAGTTAATTTCCTAAAATATATGACAAGGATAATCACCCCTTTTCCTTCTCCAATTATTATCAATGTTTTCATTGCTCTTCGAATAAACAAAATTTGTGCTGAACTCGTAATAACCGATGCTATAAAAATGCCCAATATTCATCTTATTTTCACTGCTAGAAACTAATTCTTCAAACACTTTCACATGAAGAAAGGTACTGTTAGAATGCCGTAAACCTTGGATCTTATAATTTCCAGAATTTCTGCACGCGAAATGCGTCATGAAGGTATAGTGACTTCTACGTTTCGCATGGATCTATTTCCTCTTGATTAATCCACGCTAATTCAGCGTGGATCAATCCTTCATGAATAATCAGAGTTAGGTATGTTATATCCACAATATCGAAATATTCGATATTTTCACTCAAAAAAATTTTGAGTCAAACGCCCTATATATTTGAATGAAGAATCGTTTTAGACCATATGTTCACAGGAGGAGATGATATAGAATTTCATCTAGTTCTATCTCGAATCCTGGATTGTTAATAATTGAAACTTGATCATATACAGGGTGATTAAAAATGCGATGTAAATATTTCAATGACCATTTTTGGTATCAAAATAATCAAAATGACAAGGATCGCGCATTGATAACAAATTGCGAGGGCACACATTTTTTCAGCAAAAACAACAACAATTTTTAGTACCTACTTCGCGCATTGTTATGTAAAATATATGAGATATTTATATTTCAACTTTATGGTCCTCAATCGAGCGAATATCCACGAAATCATTTATTTCTGTATGTTCAACAATAACTTTGTTTTATCTCTTGTAGCGCACGGAAGGAAATTCCTATTATGTTCGTGGAACTTCGTGCGTACCTATAGGGAGGATAGGGGGAGGCCTTTTGAGCCAGTTCAACACTATTTTTTTATATCAAGATGAGCATATTTTTACTTTAGAACTATATTTTTTGACGTTTGTAGAAAAAATGTTGTTTGCAACTCGAGCGCGAGATACTTTGGTCATCTCGACAATTTTTTTGACTCGGCATCACCAAAGTAGCATTTCGCGCTCTAGATACAAAAATAACTATTTCTTCATGTAAATAAAAAAATAAAGTAACTGAAAATATAGTGAACATAATAACGGATCTGGTGCAAGTATTCCAGTCTGCATGTCTCTGAAATAGAAGTTTCAAATGCGTTCAGACATACGATCGCCTCCGTATGCATATTGCAAACCTTTTAACCCATTGTGCTCGAAAACGATGTCGTGACTTCCACTTTCTTTGATTACGATTTTCTGGCAAACGGTTAGTTGTATCAAATAAATGCAAGAGGCAGAATTCTTTTTTTATGGCCGACAAGATCATGCTATTCAAAGTCAGAGTTTTTGTTTTCGAACATAAAATTTGGGCCAATGAAAATGTGGACCCCCTCCAACTCCCCAAAAACTGAATTTACATCATTTCTGAAGAAAGAAGGAAATGAAGTGTCTGAAAAGACAGGGGCATGCCAATTTTTTGGAGATTTGATCCGTTATTGTATTCACAATTTCAGATAATCTTTCTTTTTCAGCTAACTCATAGTATCTGTAGCTATCGGACGCGGTAATTTTAGGACACATATGGATAAAAAGAAAAAGTCCTATTTCAACATCAACAATTAAATATGTCCTTGAAATATTTACATCGAATTTTGAATCACCCTGTATAGATGATTAGAGTAATAATCATCACTCATCCAATTATGGTGCAATAATACAAGAAACAGGAAAAAACACACCTTATTTTTCAATCCATTTCCTTCAGATTTGAAAGTTGCCCACCAAGAATGCAGCCATAGACTATTTAATAATACTTCTGCTCATTGGCGGCGGAACAGTTTTTATTCGGTGGGAGGAGGGTTACAGTCATAGACTTCTTAACGTTAATTATATAAAAAATGCGAACATAATTTTTCTGCAGCACTCAACTATTAACATAGTAGGATCTACTGTGATATCATAAAAATGAATATCTTTATTATATACTAATAGATTTATCAGGTGAAGAAAATGTTATATGAGGTCAGAAAACAAGTCCTGAAAATTTGAAAATAACAAAAGTGAACAGAATATCCTAAATTATAATGACAGTTTTTTCCTTTTTTTATGCGAATATGTCCAAAATATTTGCTGGTCGATTTGTTTGGTTGAACTTTTTTCTATGTGGAGAATAGACAGTTGACTGAATCTCTCTTGTTATCTAATTTGGGGTGGGCTGAACAATATTTTGGGGTGAGCTCCAAGAGATAAAAAAACAAAGCGTTCTTTATAGCTCTTTCATTTTCGAGATATTCTAATCACAATTTGGAACACAGGTTACGTTTTAGGGTTCACATCATACAGTATACCAAGTGATTGTAAGAATTTACAGGGGGAATATATGTTTTTCAGGGGTCACGCACTTTTTCGCCCTACAAACTTTTTTGTGATGCGTCGCTGGTAGATTTTGAAATGCGAAATGAATGGTTTGCTTTGTATATAAACTTTCTCATCTCATGTAATTTCAACGCATCTGCGACCGTTATTGAGAAGAGAGAATAGAATAATTTTTTCTAATTCGCTAAATTTAGTGAAAATGTTCGACAAGAAAAGGTTTTTGTAGCGAGAAAGGGCATATTGACACCTGAAAAAAATATATCCTTGTAAATTCTAATGATAACTCAGCATACCGTATGAAGTGAACCCTAGAACGTAACTTATTATCATGATTATTAATATTATTATTATGATTGAACTTTCACGCACTATAGATCGGTAACGACCCAGCAAGCACAAAATCATCTCAGAGATGCTATAAGTATCAGATGTCGAGACATGACACGTTCACTGCGATGTCCTGTACACACATGAATAGAGCTGTCATAGAACAGCCAATGTCCGCCGCAGGTGGCGTTTATGAAGATATCCTTGGGATGTCACAAAAATACATTATTCCTGTTTTTTCATAGCTTTTTCATGGACACATCATAAACCTTTCCAATGCGTTTTGCGCACATTTAATCGCTGCAAATAAACCGTTCATGGTAGGTATATTATAAAGAAAAAGAAGAAAATTAGAACAGTTTCTTCCTGCTGGAGAATCTAACCTACTCTCTTGTGATTGTTATTTAGAACTCATTTCAGGGCAAAGAATATTCACTCTGGATTTGATGATATATTAAACATATTTTGGGGGATTGTAGGCATGTTTGAAATTTATAAACCTATGAAGATATTCATGTGGGTAGTGTACCAATAAGATGAGTAGGAGTGTTCACTGTTATAAAGCAGAACAATGCAAAATATAAGAATTATCTATTTATTGACTAGGAAGATATTTGGAGATGAATTGTTTTATATCAAGGAGTTCATCATCAGACGAAGTGTGCATTAGTCCCCTAAATGACTTGAATTCAACATCTTGCAACATTGTTTTCAGAATAGAAGCTGTCATCTGTCCCCATTTGTAGGGAACAACAGGATCACAGTCACCGTGGCACTGCAAAATCTGAAAAAAAAAGAGAGTTATCCATTACTGCAAACTGAAAAACAAGACTTTACTAGTCATTGATTAGTTGCTTGATTGGGAGAGGGATTATACGTTGACTGTGGATGGGTGCCATCCAGCAATTCCAAATAACCTGCGTTTGATAGACCCTTCGATCTTTATAACCGAGATACTGTGTATGATTTCTCAACTTAGCCTATTTTTTTGACACATAACTCACGAATCACCTAATTTTTGTTTAAATTGACATGCCAGAAAAAAGCTGGCTCTGATAAGGTTAAACATGATTTAAAAAAAAGAAAAATTATTTTAAATTACATTATGTGTACCAAAAGGAACAACAGCGATATTGATATAAACACAAAATTGACATAGACAGACATTGACAGTTCGACAATGAAATTTTCACGTATCGCATCGCCATGATTGTGAATCATTTCAATATGTGTGGACCTCTTGTACACTTTGGTAAAATGTTCTCATCTTTCCTTCTCAGGATTTATTATTATCATCTAATTTTTACAGGTACTCATGTATTTTCGGATGATGGTCATAGTGGCGAAACCAGTTACATGTTGTTTCACGTTTCATGTGTGGTCGACTGACTTTGTGTTTCGTTTGTTTTCTTATGTGTAGGTATATCCTTTCTTATGTGTAGGTATATCCGATCATCTGAGGCAGAAACATGGGTCGTGGGATAGAATATTGCTTCATTATTCGTTAGGTACGCCGTTCGATTCAATTTGGAGTATAATTTCTTCTCATTAGAGCATTCTAATAAAAGCTTGTTCTCGAACATGTGTTTTTAAAATGAATTTATCTGTTAACCAGACAATAATTAAAAAACTTACAGGGCGATCAATTGGGGCATTTTTTCCTAGTCCGTTTTTGTTTGCCGGTGTGTGCAGGGGTCATCCTGTATATTTGAACAGCTTACACAGGGTTCATCATTGGCTTATACAGGGTTCATCATTGAAGACAAAAAAACTCCAAATACAAAAGTTGTAGGGTTTGTTCTGAACCTCCAGAAAATTTTAAGAGGTGAAACAAATGAATATCGCTGATATAAGAAATGGGTACCAACTTCGCTATTTTCAATGCAACACCTTATATATATATTTTTCGATAAAATTGAACATCTTTTTTTTTTCTGATTTTAGAAATATATAGGTTGTCGATATTCGGTTCAGCCGTTTATGAATTCACAGTAGTTTTATTTCTTCTAATCACCATCACTTCTTCAATGGAGTTCATGAGAAATATATTTGTTTGAGGTTCAAAATACATCGTTTGAAGAAAAATACATCATATTCATCATTTTTCAATTCTCTTGAGTTGTGTTTTGAAACAGTGGGATTTATAGCCAATCAGATGAATTTAGTGAATCTATATTAACTTTTTATGTGAAAGGCATCTTCATCTTATCAAATTGATATGATAAAAAATATGTCTTACTGGTAGACTATCATGTGTCTTCTTAACTGCAGGGAATGTTTTGTACAAGGGTAACCAACAAGACAGAGCTACAACACCAGCAAGTTTTTGTGGATAAGTCAGAGCCGAATAAAGGGCAAGGGCTCCTCCTTGTGAAAAACCTCCTAGCAAAATCCGATCTGGAGAAATGCCGGCTGATATCTCGTTATCCACCATTCCATGAATTTGTTTTGTAGCAGATTTTATACCTGCAAATAAACGAAAAAATATAATACATACCGGGTGTTCAGAGTTGAGTTGAGTTTGTATCCCCCTGATTTTTCGAATTCAGAAGTTTTGTCTTTATAATTTTCGATAATCCTTCCCAACGTGTTATTTGTTCTATATGCTACTTTTGAGTCCTGGTAATGTAGAAATGAAGCTAATTTTTCAGTTGATGATCCGAAATAGGTTGAAGTTCTATAATCTATATCTATAATCTATAATAACAACTGATACAACGATAATTTGATGGACAGTATTATTTCTAAAAAACGTCATAATAAAGCTATTCAAGAAGTATATTCTACCATCAAGAATAATACCAGAAATTGTGATATATTACCCAATGATCAACTAGACCTCAATAATTCACGGCTGTTGAATTTGTTTTCTTAGTAAGTAAGAGTATGTATTTGTACTATCAACCCTTTCAAGTTAATCCAGTATATCGTATTTCAATGTAGATATTGTGCCTATTTTCCGAAAATCAAGTTTTATCGAACCTATCCACAGGTAATCTAATCCTTCAGGTTGGAAAAGCAGGACATAAAAGTTAGGCGAACCAATGTCAGTTTAGTTTATTGCACCAGTATTTTCCCTGAAGAAGCTACTGTGTTAGCCAAACATGTCGTGTGACTTAGATTTTTGTAGAAATCTTATCGTTTGTGAAGTTTTTCACATAGGGTACATATATCACGGCATATAGACGAAGAAAGGTCGCTCTTGATCTATACGAAACAACTACAGCTAACCAATTATTACAGTATTACCTTTGAGTATTCACACCAGTGTATATAATCAAGGGTAATACGGATAATTTTATTCTGACTACACTTTTAATGGTTACCATAATTTCTGAACAACGCATGAGGTGTCGAATTTTCAGAAATTTTCAGAAGTTGAATTTCTTGGTTCTTATGTACATACCCTGCTCATCTTCAGGTCCGGATTCATCCAGAGATCTCAAGTCGAACCAACTTGGCATTCGGAATCCAGCATTCAAAGTAACCGGCATAGTAGGAGCAGTAGGACAGATTACTTTCACATGAGGAGGTCTAAGGGCGGCCATAGCACTAGCCCACCCCTGTCTGAAATGGAAATACAAAATTCAATTACAGCCCATTCCAACTAAGAAGACTGCGTAAGAAACCATATACCCCAGTAATAATAGGCCAATTTCCGACCAAACCCGGACATTGATAATTACTAAACGGGACCTTTTTCAGTTTGTTTAAACAGCTTCAAGTAACACCCTCAAGAAAGTCCCACGACCTTCTAAGTGGGATAGCGAAAATATGAAGGAAAAACTGGATGAATTATGCTCAAAATCGACAATTTTGATATTATCTCCTCATTGGTGGATCCAAGCTCAATAATACCTATTATCAATTTTATAGGAAACTGAATTCTCTACAAGTTTCATAAAAAACAGTTTGTCATACGACCAATATTGAAAGAGCTGCAGCGCTTTGAAATGGGGCAATTATCTAAAATACCATAATTGTTCGGTTGAGAATGACATTTTGCATGAATATTATTTCATTAATCAAATATTGATCAATAGCATAGAATATTCCTTCTGTTATGAATTTGGACTGATTAATAACGATCTTATGTGTTCGCACCAGTTATGCCAATCCTCGGATTTCTGAAGTTTGCCAGGAAATCAAAAATATTGAAGATAGGACTTATACACAATAATATTTTGATATAATAGTAAATAACAGCTGACAAAGTAATCGAAATCTCAGTAGAATTAGGATACGACCCGGACATTAATAATTACCGGGACCTTCATTTGGTATGTTCGCACAACCGCTATATGCTATTCTGAGCAACAGGATGAAACTGTTGTTATTGGACAAGACACAGACCTTGCGGTTCTACTTACTGCTCTGTCTCCACCTCAGGTTGATATCAAATTCCTGATACCTGGTTTCAATGGTAAACCAGCTATGTTATATAGCAGCAAGGAATGTCAGGAGTTCTTAGGACCAATGAAATAATTAATACTCTTTCTACACGCTGCTACGGTGTGTGATACAACTAGTGCTATATTTAATATTGGTAAATTGAAGCCGTTCAGGCGCTTGCAACAAGATGAGGCACTACGTCTGCGAGTTGGAGTGTTCAACTCACCAAACGTCACACCAGACGACATTGCCACTGCTGGAGAGATGTTCATTATGTCTCTGTATCCAGGGAAAACCTCGGATGATCTTAAAAAGAGAAGGTTCCAGATGTATGTGAAAATCAATTCTTGGCTCCCTGCCAACAAGAAATTTGATCTGGCCCAGCTGCCTCCCACATAATCGTCAAGTAGAGAGCACTCATTACGAGTCTATCTTCAGGTTAGTTCCATTCAAAAAGTCGGTTCATTCAGTATATTTTTTGAACATATTCACTGCACATAGATTGTACTTGCAGGTCCAGGAATGGTTAGGAAATCCTCTACTGCCCACTGATTGGGGATTCGAGAAGGACGAAGAGGGTCACTTACGCCCAGTGACCAACCGAAGTAAGCCGGCTCCAGACCGCCTTTTCGAAATGGTATCTTGTAACTGCACACAAGGGTGTGAATCCAAGAAATGTTCGTGCAGAAGGCACAAGATGGTGTGTTCGAACATCTGCAGGTACTGCGCGGGGCATGGATGTAGTAATACGTTAAGAGAAGAGGACGAGGACAACGTCGACCATGCGGACAAAGACCTCGAGCCGATCCCGTGTACTGGTATGCCACCGAACATCCAAAATTGCTTCTCTTTCCTCTATTTGAGGATGTGTTATTGTTTTATTTATAATAATTTTGTTTCAGAAACTGATGTGGAATTCAGCCTCGCTTGAAGACTCTAGCTCGCGAAGTAATAAAAACTATTTGTATTACTATTTACAATTAGATGAAACCATTATCCTTATTATTCACTCGATTGCAATAAAAAAATCATATGAAATGTGAAGAAATAGCTTTATTAATAACGATTTTAGGCAATGCTCCAGGAATTTCCTTGAAAATCCGGTTTTTCCAGGATATCTTGGCTATCTCACTGAAGAGGTCGTAGGACTCTCTCAAGCGTCATCCCGTAAGGCATCCGAACATATTGAGAGAAAGTCCGTGTGTAGTAATAATTATCAATATCCGAGTCAAAACCTAATTTTTACTGAGATTTCGATTACTTTGTCAGCAGCTATTATTATTACTACTGTATCAAAATATCATTGATTGCCAGGTGAAATTCAGAAATCCGAGGAATCACGTAACTGGTGCGAACAAATGAAATCGTTATTGATGATCCCAAATTCATAACAGAAGGAATATTCTGTGCTTTCGATCAGTTTTTCATGAATGAAAAAATATTCATGCAAAATGTCATTCACAACCGAACGATTATGGTATTTTCGATAATTGCCCTATTTCAAAGCGCTGCAGCTCTTTCAATATTGGTCGTATGAAAAATTGTTTTTCATGAAACTTGTAGAAAATTTAGTTTCCTATAAAATTGATAATGGGTATAATTGAGCTTGGATCCACCAATGAGGAGATAATATTAAAATTGTTGATTTTGAGCATAATTCATCTAGTTTTTCCTTCATATTTTAGCTATCCCACTTAGAACGTCGTGGGACTTTCTTGAGGGTGTTTCTTAAAGGGTGTTTTAACGAACTGAAAAAGGTCCCGTTTAGTAATTATCAATGTCGGGTCTAAACCTAAATTGACTGGGGTAATAAGGAAGCTTTGACCTTTGCTCTGATTGATCCATATCGGGGGCAATATTACACCTGCCTAATATTGTGACGTTAACGTTAACGTTTTCATTATGAGAAGATGATAACATAATCGCATTTCAATTATTTTTAGTTTTTTTTAAACCCTGAGAATGAACTCCAACTCAATGTGAAATTCAATGAATGATTTTGAGTTAGGCGCCATATACTTGTTTCGCCAGTGTAAACATTCCTTCAGAGATAGCGCCACCAACTATTTTCTTATTTAGAATGCTGTATAAGGGGAACATGTAATACCAACGCCTTTCTCCCGAGATAGGGAATAGTGCTTGACTGAATTTGAAAACCATCATCCTTGAGTTATTTGTTAACTATTATGATTTAAAAGTTCACACGAAAACATAGATTGTTCATAGGGAAATTCTGTCACTATCAGTTATTAGCATATCGAAGGATAACGAAACGGAGTTTGAATACAAGTTCAAAATTCACATCTTAAGGAAGATTTCACTTTCTTACCAATAAAAAATGGGAAAATGTTTGGTCCCGAAAGAACTCTATTTTACCATATTATACACTGTCTATAAAGTGAAAAATTCTAAACGTCTTACAATTCTCTTTATAACACCAGAATTGCCAGACAAAAATTTTCATCCAAAATGATAGGTGGATGATAATGTCTATCGACTAAATAATTCGTACCACAGATTACTTACCTCATATTGAGGTGAAAAGTTTCTGTAACGTAGTACTATTCACATATTCCCTGAGATACAGGGTGCAACAGTAAGAAAAAAATTAGGTTTATATATTAATTTCATCGGAACTTCCACATTCCACATACCTAAATGTCTTGAGGTAATATCAAGTAAAGACCCAATTTGCTGCGTACCATAATCGCATAATGCTGATCTTTTACACATATCATAAAATAAACAACCTCCTGAACATTTCCGAATATTGGGAAAATTGAAAACACGGAAGGGTGAGTCAGAATAATTCATATTGAGGCATTAGCCTAAGAGCCGGCTAAATGAGTTTCATTATTTCGAAACTATCACTTCTCAAAACTACTCATATTTAAGTAAATGTACAAACTTCAGAAACGATAAGATTTCCGCAAATTTGAGAAAATCTTATCGTTTCTGTAGTTTTTACATTTGCTATGGATTTCCATCAAGTAACAGCCGAGTCAATTAAAAAAAAAACTACTCATAAGGTTTGGCAGCTCTGAATACACTATGTTTGTGAAGCTTACCTTCCCAAGAGAGCTCCACTGTAGTAGCAATTACTCTATGTTTACTACTGTTCTACGATGTTGTCGCTACTTTATCCATCACCTGATAATTCAGTCAATTCTTGTTAAAAATACACTGTGCCCGTCTAAAGTCCGTTCCCCCCTAGTAATTTTTGAATTACTTGGTATATCGCAACAAAATTTGTAGAGCTCAAATAGGAGACGAAAACCTACTTTTTCATAAAAAAACGACAGCTCAAAGTTTTGAAACGGCGACTAAGCGCCTTCTTCAATTATTTTTTCAAATAGAACACCCCGTGTTGCATTTTCGAAATCTTCTCATAATTTTTAGCAGCTTTATCCTATACACTTTACTCCTGAATTCAATAGTTTTCGAAACATTAACGTTTGAAAAGTGACATTTTGATCATTTAGAACCCAACCAAAAACTCGAATGTTGCTTTCAATCAAGTTCACTTTGAAAAAAATTGGAAAAAATCGATGTCGCGGTCTCGATTTTTAATTTATTTGAAAGCACCATTCGAGTTTTTGGTTGGGTTTTGAATGACCAGAATGCTTCTTCAACTGTATCGGAACAATCCAAATAGTCATCAATGTAATGTTTCTCCTTTATCGCCTCCAGAATATCTGCTCTTGTCGTTTGCTGTTCGACATTCAGATTTTTTATTTACTGTGCTGATGCCGGCGAACAGGTTGCCCCAAAAATCATCACCTGAATTTCGATTTCGAAAGATGCATCAGTATGTCCTTCTCGCCATAAGAATCTTTGTGAATGACCACTTGATGGAACCTTTCTCTCACGTCGCCACAAAAATTTATCTTTCGCTGTCTGCATTTGATGAGAATATCTACTAGATTGGAATAGGTCCGGTCCTGGGAGTACGTTGCCGTTTAAACTGGTACCATTTGACCTCTAGCTGGCTCATCCAAATTGGCATCTGCATCCGACAGCTTCTTGGCATATCCCTCATCCAGAAAACCAAGAATTTTCTGGCAATAATGATTTTTGAAATAATCGTCTCTCAACATTTGTTTCTCTACACAGTACAAACATTTTATTGTCATCGACTTACTTTCAAGTAGAACTATTTAATCAGATTTCCAGAACAGCCCTATCTCGAATCTGTCCTCCATACATTTGGCAGTTGTTTCCATGATTTGCATAGTAGAGGAGTAAAATCGGGGATACAATGTGTCGTTTTTTTTTCGAGGTATAACCAAATCGGACCTATTAGATTATGTTCCTTATGTGATTTTCCATCATAGTCCAGTTAGACGACATTTTTCTGTGGGGACGAACTTTTTTATTCAAAAAAATACGAAAAAAGTTGGATATTCGAAAATCGTGTTTTTCTAAACATATTATTCAATATTTCGAGAACTACTCGGGATATTAATTTGCTTTTTCGTTTGATCCAAAGGAGATAATCTAGCGCTTCTCATCATGCCAATAGAATGATGTAATGAAATCGGGTTTTTTTCTGAATAAGTTGAGAATATGAAATAGTGAAAACCGTGAGATGAAATTTTCACTGATCGAAAAACTTTTTTATCATTCGAATTATTAATATACAATCAGCGAAGGAAATTGAGATTATGAGTCGAAAAAGTTTTTAGATTGAAAAAATGCGATACATATGGAATAGTTTTGACGGTATGATTTTTTAAAAACATGCTAATTCCGCGCCTCCGGTAACTGTTCGCGCTCAGCGCAATACCAGTGCCTACTCCCAATACCCGCTCTATCAGTGCACAATGTTATGTTGAGTCATTGTTCTTATGATGGTTTCAAGGTCAATGATGCAAATATAGAGGAAAATGATACTGCATTTCATATTTTTCATAATGGAAACGATTTCATAAGTTACAAAATATAATCGAGTTTAAAACCAAACTATCAAACAAAAAATGATATTCATTTTAGTATTCCTCTTCATTTCCTGATTCTGGCCCAACTGGATCCCTGAATGTATTTTGGCAGTCTCTACATTTACATTCACTAGAACATTTCAACCCTTCTTTCATGCATATACACTTATAATTTGTGCAGTTTTTATCGGCACAATGAATGGCCAGGATTGTTCTTACAGAATTTGGAATAGGTTCCTGCTTAGTAAAAACAGGGTTCCAACAATCGTTTTCGTGTTTCCAACAAAAATTTTCCGGATTTTCAGTAGGGATATATGGTAAAAGGGATGAATACCATATTTTCAATTGATATATACATCTAGAAATAATTGATTGGAAATGTGTTGGGTATCGGAAATTCTGCCATGTGTTTTTTTTATTATTCCTGCAGCTTTATAAAAATTTGCATTTCGGATTCTACGTTTGAATCGTTGAAAAATTCGGATTCTTCTTCGGTGCTACTGGATCCTGGCGACTTAAATTGTTCTGCGAAATTTTCTTCACTATTTTCTTGAATGTCTTGGTGATATGATTGATGATGTTTTTTCTCTTTCGACCGATTTATAAATGATTTAATATTCCTTGGGGCAATATATTGACTGTAACAAGACTTGTGATACTTTGCATCATGAGCAAATAACCAGAAATTTTCAAAATCATATTAATATCGTTCCGTTTCTTTGCTGAGTCAACTATTTTATCAAAACGTTTCTTTTCAGTTCCTATAATTCGATAGCATTTATTAAAATGGCTATCGTTGAATAAAATCCTCGAAAATCATGCTATCGTTAAATAAAATCAACTATAAATCATAATTTTGTATTCATGCTCATTCGTAATTTTGGTTTTGAATATTTCTACACATTATAATTGAAAAATAAAAAATGTCTTATTTATATCTATATTTTTTGTCAAATCGTCACGACATGATGTATACTCATTTCCCGAATGATTAACATTCAGATCAGTTCATAATAATTGATATTCTACTCATAGTATGCTTTTTTTGACGGCAAATGAATAATGAGATTTCTAAAGTTCGTTCATTTCAAATGAAAATTATTTCGAGATTGTTCAAAAATTATATAATATTATTGAATAATGATATATTATTATCCTTATTATTTAACTCTTCAATGATATTGAGATCTCAATGAAATATTTTCGAATGTCCTTATAATGGCAATGCTAGAACTGAAATTGGACTGAACAATCCAATGAATAGAAGTATAGAGTCGTACAACGCATTACCTATGACAATAAAAAATATAGACACTTTTAACTTATTTCACAAAGAACTGAAACGGCACTTGGAAATGTAATATAATATTGTAATTTAGATATAGGCCTCTTTGGTATCCCCATATTACTGCTTTCTCTGTTGTTGTTCACCATTGCTAAATAATACTAATAGTCTTTTTATTCTTATTATCTTTATTTCAATATTCTATATTATTGTTATACGTTATCTGGAGCATCTACATATTGTTATTGTTAACTAGTAGATGTAAATATGAAAATAATCACTTAAATGTAGTTCTAATGTTGATACAGTAGTAATCTGTTGGTATACATGTATTGCATTGAGATCACACAATTTATATTTCCACACATGTCATGTTATGAAAATATCATTATTCCGATACCAGCAAGCTTCAAATTGCTGTTTAGGAATTATATTGGATCACCGGGAAGTATATTCTTATTTAAATTAGGCTATACATATGTTTGAACTTGTATTTCTTATTCTATAGTGAACTAAAAAAAAAAAAAAAAAATGTAATATACATTATGGTGAATAAAAAAAGAAAAAAAAAATCCGAAAACATGTTCACATAGGTACGTACCTGTTTGAACAGATACTAATTTCTGATGTTTCCTCTTTCCGCCCCTATCACAAATGATACACATTCTTCCAATATCAAAAATTACATTTGCATTCCGAGTTGATGGTCCCGCTTCTATATTTTTCTGGCAACCAGTGAAATTCGGCAATATTTGAATATTGCGCATGCTGGTAACTTTTTCTACATTCGTTATGGTGAAATTTTTTTCTCTTCCAGACAAAATCAGCTCTCTTCCCTTAAGAATGCGGGATCCACAAATATCATTTCTTCTTTCCGCTGCTGATAATAACGAGAGAAGGCCTTGTATCCGTGGATTTTTTGTAATATTTTCAACATTATATGATACACTCTTTTCGCAAATGACACACTGCATCTTCAACAGATTGTTGCATACTGCCCTACAACCTATAACATAACTACGCTCTATAGTCGCGCCAAAACGATCTTTTCGCGACAGGCATATTCATGCCATGCGTACCTACATCTTTGAAAAATCATATTTCGAAAATTATACTACATATACAAATTTCTGTTATTTCAAAAACTTTTATGACTATTTGTCAACATTTTATTCGTTGCATATATACAAAAAGAATCAACAAGAAAAAAGTTTTTCGATTGTTGAAAAAAATATAACATGAAAAGTGATATCTGGCGTTATCAATCAATTTACAAAAAACTGATGATAATTTGTACTGTAATCATACCATCGTGAGAAGCAGAAAAGAATTCGTTTTCTATTAAAAAAAAATGATCTTCATACCTATTGTAGTTTTAGAGTTACGAGGAGAGATATATTTCAAAATCCGTGTTTTAGAAAATTCTTTATTTTTTCAGTTTTTTCTAAATAAAAAAGTTCGTCCCCACTCAAAAATGTCGTCCAATGATATTCTGATAGAAAAATATGTACTTCATTATATTTTGAAGGTCGGAACTGGTTATACCTTGAAAAAAAATTTTTCGAGAACGGATCGACTTTTTCGGTGGATTTTACTCCACTGTAGCTCTTTCTTTATCTTTAAAAGCTCTGGAGTTCGAATTGAATGAATTCCAATGGCATCTGTTGTAGTAAACGATTGTTTGACAAACTGATTTAAAGCTGCATTGAAAACCTCGTTACTACAAATATGAAATGGAAAACTCCGGTCTACAATAGATTGGTCGTCGGAAAAAGCTCCATGCATTATCCATCCGAGATTAGTCTTAGTTGCAATAGGTTTATAATCTCGTCCTGAAGTAACGATTTTCACTGTCAGTCTTATCTGATCTTGGCCCAATAAAATCATTGGTCGTACCTTGATTTCTTGTAGTGGAAGTTTTCGAAGATGTGAATATTTCTCCCAGTCGTATCTTTCAATGCCCTGAAGAGGGACATATTTTCAATAGTTCGTATGATCCTCATATTGAAGTTTTGCTCCTTGGAAAACACCTGAGATGTCGATGTTGACGAAACTTGAATTCTGATGACTACTTGATAAATTATTCGTCCATTATACACAGAGAGGTTCTTTTCTGCCTTGTAGTCTCAGTTTAACAGTAATACTCTTGTATATAAGTATAACTGATGACCCTTCATCGCAGAGTGCAGTGGTCTCCAGAAAAGAATTATTTGCGTATAATTTGACATTAGCTATTCGAAGCAAAACATTTGAATTACCATGACCAACTGTGAGTACATTTTGATTGATGGTCCGAATATTTTGCACGCTATCTTGTGCTGAATCGGAAAAATGTCTTCTTGTCTAGGCTGTATTTCTTCTTTATAGATTAGTCGGTGATGTGGTCTTTTACAATCATTTACCCCACAAGAATGTCTGACTTTGCATTTAGAAGTTTGACGGTTCTTCTTAAGACACCAAAAATACACCTCATTGTCTGTGACGATTTTCCACCGATTTCCTACGTCTTCATCCATGAACTTTGAACAACTTTTTGTTCATGATCATTGGATTTGAAATATTTACAATATACAGTCTGTCCAAGACTCGGTCCAAGATAAGGTTGAACAGCATGGGGATCTCGAAAACGGTAAGAGATACGAAATCGGTTAAATGGGGAAAAAGTTGCGCATTCGGAGGCTCATATAAAGAGCCTTCGAAAATTTTGAAAATTATTTTTAGTTTTTGAGTTATATCGAAAAAAGTGAATTTTTGGAATTTCTATTTTTTTTTCTCCGTTATTATCAGAGTTACAGAAAAACTGAAAATACTTTTTCATTGCAACTTTTGATGACGGTCAACGTGGTGATACCGATTTATTCATGCGACGTTTCGTATTCGTGGAACCATCATCAACTTTTGTTTTTCAAATACGGTCCTGATAATTTTTTCACAGATTCTAAAAGGTTTTTTTATTCTGAATTCAACCATGTATTATACAAGGTGGTTCATTTGTGTTTCGACCTATTTTTGGCCATCATCAATGTTTTTTCGAAACTCCAAAGGAAAAATGCCATCAGTTCCACTTATTTTGAAGGAAAATTAGTCAACACACTAATACCTCATCAACTGGTTTCAATCAACAACCCATTTCATTTTGCGGAAACAAAAATTCCATCCATACAAATTCAGAATATGTCAAGCGCTAAAACCAGGCGATGACGAAAGGCGCAAGACATTCTGTGAGTGGTATACCAGGAAATATTAAAATTTTGCAGATTTCTTTCGAACAATCATCTGGACTGATGAAAGCATGGTCACTAATCATGGTAGCTTCGATAGAAAAAATCCACATTATTGTTCACGAGAAAATGAACATTTATACATTACAGCGAGACACCAACACCGTTTCGGCTTTAATATGTGGGTTGCAATATTTGGTACACGAATTATTGTTCCTTCTATTTACCATGAAACACAGACTTCCGAACGTTATAGAAATTCGCTTGAGAATCATCTTGAGGAAGCTCTGGATGATTTACCGATTGCGGAAGTTCAGAACTGTTGGTTTCAACAAGATGGCGCTCCGGTACATAATTCCAGAGAAGTCGGTGCGTTTTTATCCCTTGGCCGGCGCGGTCGCCTGATTTGACACAGCTGGATTTTTTCTTAGGGGATATATCGAACTTTGTACACGCAAATAACTTTGATGATGAAGAAGAACTAAGGGACTGTGTCTTCGAAGCATTCAATAGAATAACCCCAGGAATGCTTAGCAATGTCTTTGAAGCAACTGTGAGAAGAGGATATCTTTGTTCAGAAAATAATGGTTATCATTTTGAACATTTGTTATGAATGTCTCTGTAGGTATTGTCAAAGTTAAGTTGTTAAAGTAATTCGTGTAAGAATTTATCAACAATTTTAAACGCTGCATTGATCGAATGATGTAGTGAAATATTTTTTATCCACTTTTCAGTATTGAATAACTAATCCATCAAGTTTGACACTAAATGATCAGAAATAAGTGGAACTGATGGCTTTTTTCTTTTGGAAGTTCGAAAAAACATTGATGATGGATAGAAATAGGTCGAAACACATTCGAATCACCTTGTATAGTACATTGTTGAATTCAGAATGAGAAGACCTTTCAGAATCTGTGAAAAAATTATCAGGACCGTATTTAAAAAACAAAAGTTGATGATGGTTCCACGATTACGAAACGTCGCTTAAAAAAATCGGTATCACCACGTTAAACCCCATCAAAAGTTGCAATGAAAAAGTATTTTCAGTTTTTCTGTATCTCTGATAATAACGGAGAAAAAAAAAATAGAAATTCCAAAAATTCACTTTTTTCGATATAACTCAAAAACTAAAAATAATTTTCAAAATTTTCGAAGGCTCTTGATATGAGCCTCCGAATACGCAACTTTTTCCCCATTTAAGCAACTTCGTATCTCCTACCGTTTCCGAGATCCCCATGCTGTTCAACCTTATCTTGGACAGACTGTATACAATATTCTGTTCTATTCTTGATTTCAGAAGCAATCAAAGAGTTCATGTTTCTTTGTATAATATTGGTACAGGGATACAAATATTTTAGATACAGAGTCATATTAATGGATAGGAAACTGCAACAGTAAATATGAGTGATATAGTTGCGGAGGACTGAAACAAAGTTTGAATTAAAAAAAACTAGGTGAATTTGGCTAATGAAGGGAAAAAATTAAGAGGTGTTTTGAAAATAGATGCATACATCGGAAATATATGGTCAAAAATTCGAAGAAAATATTTGTCATTTATTCTTTACAGAAAATGGCTCTACAATTATTACAGTTAGCAGGAAATGTGTGTTAAAAATAAATTACAAACCATTGTGTAGAGAATATTCTGCTCTCAGATATTTGTTCTGATAATTTTACTCGTAAAAAATCCAATTTCGAAATATCCTTTGCGAAAACAGCATATTACCGATTTTTTACAAATTTCCGAACCATTAATTTCTAGAGCAATAGAAGCCATAGTTAATAGGATTCATTTGATTCTGAAAATCAAAAAAACAGGAGATTCTACTTGATTCCTGTGAAAAATTGGAGGTTAGCGCTCACGCCATGGGTGGAAACTTCTCGGATCTTCATTGTACACTCTATCAATTGTATTTCCCCAAAAAATAATTGTCTCCTATATTCACCACTTTTCGATTAAACTTCCGTGTATGTTATATTCTACTTTTTCTCTTTATCACAACCTTTGCGACCCCAGTGAAACTAATTTTGTGTGATAAGATTTGGGAACATATTCGATGATGATGCAAGATGAAAATATAATAGTTATTTTTGTATCTAGAGCGCGAAATGCTACTTTGGTGATCGAGACCTTTAAAAAAATAGTCGAGATGACCAAAGTATTTCGCGCTCGAGTTGCAAACAAAATTTTTTCTACAAACGTCAAAAAATATAGTTCTAAAGTGAAAATATGCTTAGCTTGATATAAAAAATAGTGTTAAACTGGCTTGAAAGGTCTCCCCCTATCCTCCCTAGGTACGCACGATGTTACACGAACATAATAGGAATTTCCTTTCGTGCGCTCCAAGAGAAGAAACAAAGCTATTGTTTGAACATTCAGAAATAAATGATTTTGTGGATTTCTGCTCGATTGAGGACCATGAAGTTGAAATATAAATATCTCATATATTTTACATAACAATGCGCGAAGTAGGTACTTCGCGCACTGTTTTACTTCGCGCATTGTTTTCTGCAAGGAATCATGGTAACGTAGGAAACTGAAAAAAAGTTTCACTTCGCAATTTTTTATCAATGCGCGAACCTTGTCATTTTTTGACGTTTGTAGAAAAAATATATTTTTCTTCATGGTTAACACGATATTTCTTGTAGGTGCCAATAACATACAAAAATTGTTTTTCTGGGGTCACAAAAGTTATAATAAATAAGGAACAGTTGAAAATAACGTACTGTATGGGTCTTTTAGAAATTTGGGCGACAAATAAAATGGTGCGACATGATGACACGATGAAATAAAAAATAGTGTATTATACACCTAGGGTGAAAAGTGAGATATGATATTGCAAGCACACAGGATATTATGTGCGAGCTATCTAAGATGTTTAAAAATTCGGTATCAAGATATCAGAGACTTATTCTTCAGCTCGAAAGAATACTTTCTTTTTATAAATATGTGTCCGCAAACGCTTCCTTACCCATATGTAGGACGTTAAAGTTTCAAGATTTTTATATTTCCCAACACCTTTTATAAAAAGTCAAGGTTCGTTAAGTTTCTTATTTCTCAGGTAATGTTGGGAAACTCGTAATTAATATCAGAAACTAAATATGAAACGTTTTCTGTTTTAATTGTGATATTGGTTCCTATCCCTTTTGTTGCAAATATTTATTAAATCTAGTGAATTATAATTTCTTTTTTGCTGAGTAATTTTTTTATTTTCGTTTGTTGTTTCCTACCAGTTAAGTATGAAGTGAAAAGGTCTAATGCTTTACCCTTTACTCCCAAATCGTCTAAGCATGATAAAACTATGCTGTGGTCCACGGTATCGTGATATTTCTGTTGAAACTGGAAAATGGTGAAATTTCCATTAAATTTACCAAATCCCACCTCTGGCCAACCTATTTTTTGAGATAATCGTTTTTTCTCAAGTGCGCTTTGCGTCTCGGTTAACTAACTAATCTCACGACAGGAATGAATCACTTCCCACCTCGGTGTGTAATATACTATTGTCTACTCCCGTATTAGAATACGCGAATCGAATATCTACTAAGTAAGTTCATTTTATCACGGATTTGCATTATGAAACAGATTTTGGCCAAAGAAAACAGGTACTTTTCATTTACTATGAGTATCTATCTACTACATGCTTGTTTGGGTTTGATATGTTTTTTTTAATCTCTTGGAACCCACGACAGGGAAGATAGGCAGAGAAAGTGGGTATTGGAATTTTTTTGAACTTTTGGAGATTATAAGCTTTCGAGAATACTTCCTTTGGCAAAGAGTTTTGGTAAAGAGTTGTTCCACATATTTCGAGGTTGACGACCAAAGGAGGTGCTGATTGGGCTTGATTAGTGTGGCATCACCCACCAGGCGAATATATCGACTCTGGATGGAATCGAGTATCAGCGTATGTTTGGGAGCTGACCCCCATATGTCGGAACAGTATTCTAAAACAGGCCTTATATGTGCTCTTAAGATCATGAGGAGCTGTTGAGGTGTGAAGTAGCTTTTTGAAAGCAATAAAAATCAAATGTGAAGCAGCTTTCGCGATGGATCTGACATGATTTTTGCATGAAAAAATATTGATGGAAATACCGAACATGGATAAAGTAGACTTTCTAGAGCAAATACAAGTTGAGTTTTGGTTCCCCAGGCTGTGTAGTGTTTGATTATTTTGATAAAGAATATAAATCTCAACAATTTCATATATGTACAGGGTGCCCGTAATTCGAGCTTAAGCACGGGAATCTCGGTTATCTTCAGAGATACGATGTTGCTCAAATCAGGGCAAAGTTGCGCATTCTGGTGCTGAACAATAATCTGAAAAAAAAACTGATTTGTCTTTCTTGATAGATAGATATCTACGAAAAACTGAATTTTGCGATTTTCATTTTTATTTTTTATAGGAAAACCGATCAAGTTAGCCATTTGTAATCGAAACATTCTCGAAGCAGTTTTTTGCAAGGAATTCGAAAATGATATCACATTTTTTAACACACGAAGAAGGAAACAAACGAAAGTCAACTTTTCTTTTTTCTTATGGACGCCATGTTGATTTTTTATATTTCTGAATACAGTTTTTTTTCTGATTCCGACGATGCACTAAACAACATGTTTTGGTTTCATATCATGGTCGGAATTTCCTAATTAACATTTTTTCGAAGATTGCCATGGAAACAAAATTTTTCGAATTTGTTGATTTCGAATTTTGGCAGTTCAGGACAGTTTTAACGCTAGAAGTTCACTCTTTTAGATTGCAAAATGTCATTTTCCAATGAAGAACAGAGATATATGGAAATTGATTATGCTTGTTATCGAATTGTTCAAGGAACAAGTGAAACATATACAACGTTTTCCTGAAAGACATCAACCAAATATAGGATATTTGCTAGGTCTCCATGAAAATCTGGGCCTATTTGGTTCATTTCGGCGGCCCAGACATAAATATGGCGAGAGAGCTGATGAATATGAAGAAAACATATTACGAGCGGTTGACAGTTCATGGCCGAGCGCAGCGAGGCTAGGAATTCAGCCAAGGCCAAGGCCAATTCATCCAAATGATATAAAACCAATTTTGTGTAACTTTTTGAATAAAAACTCCATCATTTTGTGTTCACCCAATGTCAGTGTCAATTTTGATTACTAATTTCATTAGAATTTCCTGGAACGTAGCAACAAACTTTTTCTGCCTAGGCAGTTAAAGTACACCTTTTCTGCCTGTTAGGCGGCAGAAAAAAGCCACACTCCCTGCCGCTTGGAGAAAATATAATTTTCAGATTGAATTTCAGTTAAGATATTTTTCATTAGGTCCAAGAAAATCGCCACATATCAACGAGACAAATTGAAGCGCAGTTGAATTTACGACCCTAGTTGGTATGGAGGACACTAAAAAAAAATCGGTATCATTTTACATTTTACAAAATTTTTCCTACCCAAATTCTTCATCCTGGAGACAGGAAACGCAAATTAGAATTTTGCAGGTTTTTGTTGGATCGAATACGTGAAAATCCAGATTTCCATCACAATGTAATATGGAGTGACTAATCGAAATTCACGAATTCAAGGACGTTCAATAGACATCATGAACATGTGTGGTCTATGGAAAGATATTTTTCATTAGGTCCAAGAAAATCGCCACATATCAACGAGACAAATTGAGGCGCAGTTGAATTTACGACCCTAGTTGGTATGGAGGACACTAAAAAAAAATCGGTATCTTTTACATTTTACAAAATTTTTCCTACCCAAATTCTTTATCCCTGGAGACAGGAAACGCAAATTAGAATTTTGCAGGTTTTTGTTGGATCGAATAAGTGAAAATCCAGATTTCCATCACAATGTAATATGGAGTGACTAATCGAAATTCACGAATTCAGGGACGTTCAATAGACTTCATGAACATGTGTGGTCTATGGAAAATCCCCGTGTAAACCAAGAAAGGCGACCTCAGATACGCTTTGGACTGAATGTCTGGATTGGTTTACTATACCTTTTCAACTTCAATTTCGGAATCGGTAAGTTATATTTCGGAAAAAGTAATCTCGATTTCAGAATTGGTTAGTTCGATTTCAGAAATGGTAAACTCAATTTCAGATTCGGTGAGATGAATTTCAGAAAAAGTCCATTCAATTTCAGAAATGGTGAGTTGTATTTCAGAATTGGTAGGTTCAATGTCATAAAAAAAATCCTTATATTTGTTCGAAATGTTTTCAATTGCATGTGAGATTAACAAACCATATTTGAAATATTCAACTTTTCAAAAACAATTTAATTCACAGATGCCTTCCATCTGAATCGCTGGAAGATAGTGGCGTTGCACATGATTATAAGAATGCAAACACATTTGAGGTATTATCATGTTCATTGAATGATCAGCACATTCTTCAAGACATCGCAGTCTGAATTCTATCTGGTTGAGCAATCTGTTCGGATCTCCAGCTATGACCCTTTGGCGATGCCCCAGATGGGTCTATTGTGGCTCACCCCTAGAGGTTACAGTTCACCGTACAATCCACATCTTTTTACAAAGTTCATGGTTGAATTGGGTGAGATTTGTCTGAAATCGATAGGTTCTAGGTTAGTAAAGCCAAATGTGTCGAACCTTAGTCTTTCTAAGCTAGAGCATGAACATAATATGTGTTCAGCCGTTTCGTCTTCCACACAACAGAACCGACAGTCCGTTTGTTGGTTCAGACCCATCCTTCCCAGGTGGTATCTTAGACGACAGTGTCCCGTAAGCAGTCCAGTCAGAATTCGCAGGTTACCCCTGCTCCATTCTAGGATCTGCCTGGTTATTTTTCCGATGGTTTAGGCAGGAACGCCTTCGAATGGGTTAATCCTGGTAATTCGGACCAGTACGTGAGTGTTTTTCCCTCCGCCCAGCCCGAGATAGTTGTTTTCGCCGCACTTGCGGTGACCCCAAAATATGGTTCTGGTCCTATGAACACAGATTCGGTTCCCTGTTTGCTCTTGCAAGAAGCCCTTCACTTCTGACTTGAAGGCACCCCGTATATTATGTTCAATCTGATTCAGCATAGGGCTCTCAAACAACGTTCCATCCACTGTAAACAGTCTTCTCTTCTGCAATTAAAAACATTTCAAACATATAAAAGGATTTCACCTTCTGAAATTGAACCAACCAATAATAATTCTGAAATAAAACTTACTATTTCTGAAATTGAATGGACTTTTTCTGAAATTCATCTCACCGATTCTGAAATTGAGTTTACCATTTCTGAAATCGAACTAACCAATTCTGAAATCGAGATTACTTTTTCCGAAATATAACTCACCGATTCCGAAATTGAAGTTGAAAAGGTATAGATGGAACAGTTATTGGACCATACATTTATAAAGCAAAGGACCCCGCACTTTTTCTATATAAAAATGGCGTTCCGTCGAATTTCCCCAATTTTTGGTAAATGATAGTACTCGACATACTGATTGAATATGCCAAGTCCCAACTCAATCCTATGACTAGTTTACGAGATACAGGGTGTTGAAGTTGAAGAATACCTAATTTTTCTCGGCCTATATCTCTAAGATAGGACAAATGAATTCCAATTTTTCGGGAGCACGTAATAGTTATGCCCTTAGGCGCAAGAACTATATAGGTATTCGACCAAAACTGATTTTTATTACAGGGTGATTCTCATTTCAAATAATGTGTTTTTTTGAATATCTGAATATCAATGCTACAAATTGATAACAATTACAAAATGAGATTTATAGCCAAGTATGCTCTTCTTACATCAATTGAATTCGTAAAATATAATAATTATACATGGTGTTTCATTAATGCTGTTGATTGCATAATTGGTCTATCCTAAAGTTCATTGGGCCACCTCGTATTATCGGGTTGATTCCAGACATTCAAAATATTTTTGAAGGATGTATCCCAATGAGTTCCATGATATACAGAGTGATTCATCGATTGAAAAAATTGACAACCACGAAAAAATATTCAAAAACCACTATTTTTTTCATCACCCTCTAATTCGAAATTATTACCGTCGATGTAAGATTTTTTTCCACCAATATACTCAGTATGGATATTTCAATCAAATTGGGAATTTTCAGACCCATGCTATGACTAGTTTTTTTTATATATCGAATAATGTGAAAATAATTATGGAAAAGTAATTACATAATAACACGAAAAATTGCTCCGAATCGCAAAACTAGTAGTCACTAGTCAACTATGTCAAAAAATGTGATTTGTTCGTAAACAAAATCTAGTGGTCTTATTATAGGTCCGCTAGCAAAACATCTCGAAAATGTTTTTCAGAAAACATCAAACAAATCACAATATGCCCCCGAAAAAATCTCATCAACGACACAACTCATCAACGATCCCACTCATATAAACGTGCTAAAACTCATGAGCGTTCCAAGTCGACAGCGGTTTTTCCCAACTCAATCCTATGACTATACTTTTCGAAAAAAATATGAAACTAAACTTCCGCAAACGCCTAGTGAGAGGTGCGCGTTAATATATTTTTCCTACGACTACTACTGTAAGTGATGAATATTGTACACAAAACAATGGCAGTAAGCTTCTCCTTACACACGTGTGCGTAAAGAGAGCGATCGCACGGTTTTCATAGGTATGTTGATAGATGACTTTGTTTTTGTAGCTTAGGCGATGTGTCAATAACAAAATTAACTATTTCATTAATGTCAGTAGCTATGACGATGAGCAGATTATTTCTACACCACCAGAAATGTTGCAAAAAGATAGAATGGCTAAAAATGAGTTGCTACCTGATAAGTCTCGTGAATGATACGAAATAGCACATCAAAAATTCCTGGACTGGAGAATTAGAAATAATACCGTGTCGTTTTCGGAACATATCCTTTTAGTATATTTTCAAGAATTATCAAATTCGATGAAATCATCATCACTCTGGTCGATATATTCCATGTTACGATCAACACTGAATATCAATCACAATATTAATATAGCAACATATCCCATTTCCTCAGAAGGAAATCGGATGGATTCCGAAGTTCCGAAGTAAAAAATCGAAAATACTTGATGCTGAACAGATCAATTATTTTCTGCAGATTGCTCCTGTTGATGAATATTTATTCATGAAGGTAATTTTTCAAATAATATACATACTCAACATTGAATTGATGAATTCCTTCTTCTTTAAATAACAGGAATAATTAGGAAAGATCAATCCTCGAAATGGTATTTATAAAATATCTGCTAAGACCAATTACTGGTGATGGCTCAGTTGTTGGAAGCGCTGCCTAGCTGATTCCGAAGCCAGGGGTCGGCGGTTCAAAGCGCAGTTGGCGAACTTTTTTTTATTGTTTTTAATAACGATTACAGAATCTCTCGTTCGCACTGTTTCAATAAATAACCATTATGAATGTTAATTCCATATTTTTACATAATGTGTTTTCTGCTATTAATAAAGTTGTTTAGATATGAAAAACAGCTCCATTTCAGTTCGAATTGAGGAAAATGTCTCAGTATGCAATGTTTCAATAAACAAACACAAGAATTTCGATTTGTAACTTTTCATGCAGTTGGTTTAGTGACGCGAGACGTGTATATATAAGTATTCGTTATTTGTGCCATAATATACAATATCTGCACTATCCGGAAGAAAATATAGTGTAGTCGTAGAAAAAGTATAGTACAATTCTCGAGTTGTAAAGCAATTACGCACTTGTGGAGTTACACACTCGCCGCTATGCGGCATCGTGTGTAACTCTCTCCACTTCGTGCGTAATATGCGTTTTACAACTCTTGTTATGTAATATACTATTGCAACTCTCCTTTATCCAACCAACTTCCAATCTTTTGATCATACTGTATATTGTTAGAATCGAAGTTAGTATATGCACATCGGAAAGACACTAAAGTTGGAGTTTTGGTTATGTAGATATTCGTTACCGGGTTCAGTATAGACTTGAAAGAAAAATGGAATACAGGAACATCAGTAGGTACCGAGGAATCATCATTTATCCAACACATCAAAAATATAGTAAAATAATAATGAAACAATCTCGAAGCCTCTTTCTTCCACTCAATATCAATTCAGAATTGCAATCATAGATTTTGAAAAAATACATGAACCAACTCGTTTTCCAACAACATCTATTTGTTGGAAGAAATAGTGGCATTAGGTAATGTATATCGTAAGATATACATACCGTAATAGATCGATAGACATCCTCAAATAACTATAAAATTATATTTTAGGGTAAGTTCTAGTCCCAATTCAAGTTGACAACTGATATTTTCGGAATCGGCGGGGTCGAATTAGTCTAGAAACTTGGGTTGTCACGAATTAATAAGTATGTTTTACTTCGTAGAAGTCGAATTTGGATTATCGCAACCAGATAGAATATTTTTCAGTAGGCTTAGAAAACAAAATCATGATATCAATAAATGTGTCTGTCATCCAGCAACTTTCGGGTTGTCAGTATCTTAAAATATCATATCAGCGTATATCTTTATTCTGAGTGTTTTTTAAGTCGTTTTCAGTAATTGTTTAGTGAATTTAGTGCGCATTATGGCATTTGCAAATAGGGTAAGATGTTATGTATGCGAAGGGAATTTCATTCCTAGACTCACAATTCGTATAAATCGTGAAGATAATGTTGATTTTCTGCAAATTGCAACATTTAGAAGACAAGCTGCTGGAAATCCTCCAATTGACATTTTTGATGATACCAGAGTTTGTTTCAATTGTCATAACAGTGTAATAATTGATATCAATGAGATGGAAAATAACCCAAACTGTCTTCGCCTAAATGTATTGAGTCCAGTAATGAGCCGTGCCTGCATAATCTGTAATGCTCGTCAACATGTTCAGAGAATAACTCTTGCATGTAGGGTGAACATTTTTGTTGTAACGAATATTTATGTTCCGGACTTTCTGAGAATTTGTGGTCATCATCTTGACCCTCATGGATTTCTCTTGAATAATTTGCATGGAGGTTTGAATTTTATCAACAAACCCTATTTGATATCAAATATGCTTCAATTTCTACAGTGTATGAGAACAGTTGCCAATGAAAATAGACGTATTAGAAACTGGGATGATATTGATAGTTTTACAGAAGAAGAGTTCAAAGCTCTGACGTCGATTTCAAAAGAAGATTTTCAAGAACTTTATGGATTTTGTGATACAATCGAGCAAGGGGGAAATAGAAGGCATATCAAAAAGAAACATTTAGTGACATTTCTAATCAAAATGAAACATGGAGTTTCAGATGAGTTTTTGAAAATCTTGTTTCATTTTTCTTCAAGACAAACAACTAGCTTGATAATATCGAATGTGAGGATATCTCTAATGCAAAGATTTGTAACTAATAATATTGGTTTCGACTCTATTACAAGAGACGATTATATTAATAGACACGTGTCTGTATACACCAATCAGCTATACAACCCTTCTCCCAATATCCCAAAAGCAATTGTGTATATAGACTGTGCATATAACAAAATAGAAAAAAGTAGTAATTTCCGGATATTGAGACAATCCTACTGCTTCCATAAAAATGAGCACCTGGTTAAGCCTGAAATTATGGTCGCTCCTGATGGCTACATCTTGGCAATTAATGGTCCATACTTTTCTGATGCTAGAAATAATGATGCCACCATTCTGCAGCATGAGCTACAGAATGATATAAATAGAATGAGGACATGGTTTCAAGAAGGCGATGTAGTGATAGTCGATAGGGGTTATAGGGACTCTATTGGTCTTTTACAGGATCTTGGTCTCCATTACCATATGCCACCATTTCTACCACCAAACCAAAGACAACTCACAACAATCGAAACTAATAGGGCACGCTTAATTACTAGCACCAGATGGATTGTAGAGGCTAGAAATGGGCATTTCAAATCGATTTTCAAATTTTTCCGAGGAGCGATATCAATAACACATGTTGCAAAATTACGCGAATTCTATTTGATTGCTGGCGCCCTAATAAACAAATACCATCCTCCAATAAGGATGCCGGGCACATTGGAATTAGCTACACAAATGTTGCATGATATCGAAGAAGTCAACATTGTTCAGGCCCGAGTTGAGGCTGTAAAACCTCCGTACAAAAAATGGTCGATGGTTTCGTTTGAACCATAGACATGTACCGACGTTTCCTCGACTTGACTTAGAATATTTGAAAACACTCACAGGGTCATATCACATTCACTTAGCTGCCTCCTACATACAAGACACGATACAAAGAGATGGAGGGGAACAAAATACACTCGATATTGACGAACTCATTGAGGAACCCAATTTTTTAAGATTTCGAGTATTTTCTCGGTTCAGAAATGCCACTAAACATATGCTGTGGTTAGTATTCAGAGAAATCGATGATAATAATTTACAAGATCCGCCCATTTTAGGGTACTACTGTACTTGTAGGTCCGGGTGCTAGAACATTAGGGACGTGTGCACACGTAGCCAGTGTGGTATGGTTCCTTGGATACGCAAGAAACCAAGGAAATATTACCTTTCCATCTGATCGCCTTTTGAATTGTATCGACGATGCTGCAAATCGATTGAATCCTGAAAATATGAACATCGGTCCGGAACTGATTTGAATCTGGCGATTAGTTGATTTCTGTGTTCCTTGTGAAACATAATTATAGTAGTAGTAGTAGTATATGTCCTTCGTTGGTAGGTATGTACATACCAACCAACCATCGATCCCTAATGAGGTCCTTTAGCCCATAGTGTTCTGAACATGTATCTATATTGTATGTAGGCACGCAACAGTGAATCGTGCAGGACTATCCCCCAGCCGATGCTCCGAAACTTCACAATATTTAATTCGTATATTAATATTCGAAAAATTCCTTGCGCTGTCTGGGAATCGAACCCACGACCCCGCAGTCCTGACTCGGGTGCTCGTCCACTGCGCCAATCCTGCCTACACACAATCATATTATAGGTATTGGAACTTTCACTTTCTAACGTGGACTAGGCCTACAGGGGATACCACAATAAAAAAAACGCGCCTGAAACTCTACCTCTCAGGTGGTGGGGAAACGAGTTGGTTTGTCTATTTTTTCAAAATCTGTGATTGAAATTCTTAATTGACATTTTTCTTTCAGGCCTATACTGAACCCGGTAACGAATATCTACATAACCAAAACTCCAACTTTAGTGTCTTTGCGATGTGCATATACTAACTTCGATTCTAACAATATACAGTATGGTCAAAAGATTGGAAGTTGGTTGGATATAGGAGAGTTGCAAAATATATTAACGCGCACCTCTTACTAGGCGTTTGCGGAAGTTTAGTTTCATACTTTTTTCGAAAAGTAGTCATAGGATTGAGTTGGGAAAAACCGCTGTCGACTTCGAACGCTCATGAGTTTTAGCACGTTTATGAGTGGGATCGTTGATGAGTTGAAAGTTGATGAAAGGGGTGCGTAGAATAGTTGTGTCGTTGATGAGATTTTTTCGGGGGCATATTGTGATTTGTTTGATGTTTTCTGAAAAACATTTTCGAGATGTTTTGCTAGCGGACCTATAATAAGACCACTAGATTTTGTTTACGAACAAATCACATTTTTTGACATAGTTGACTAGTGACTACTAGTTTTGCGATTCGGAGCAATTTTTCGTGTTATTATGTAATTACTTTTCCATAATTATTTTCACATTATTCGATGTATAAAAAAAACTAGTCATAGCATGGGTCTGAAAATTCCCAATTTGATTGAAATATCCATACTGAGTATATTGGTGGAAAAAAATCTTACATCGACGGTAATAATTTCGAATTAGAGGGTGATGAAAAAAATAGTGGTTTTTGAATATTTTTTCGTGGTTGTCAATTTTTTCAATCGATGAATCACTCTGTATATCATGGAACTCATTGGGATACATCCTTCAAAAATATTTTGAATGTCTGGAATCAACCCGATAATACGAGGTGGCCCAATGAACTTTAGGATAGACCAATTATGCAATCAACAGCATTAATGAAACACCATGTATAATTATTATATTTTACGAATTCAATTGATGTAAGAAGAGCATACTTGGCTATAAATCTCATTTTGTAATTGTTATCAATTTGTAGCATTGATATTCAGATATTCAAAAAAACACATTATTTGAAATGAGAATCACCCTGTAATAAAAATCAGTTTTGGTCGAATACCTATATAGTTCTTGCGCCTAAGGGCATAACTATTACGTGCTCCCGAAAAATTGGAATTCATTTGTCCTATCTTAGAGATATAGGCCGAGAAAAATTAGGTATTCTTCAACTTCAACACCCTGTATCTCGTAAACTAGTCATAGGATTGAGTTGGGACTTGGCATATTCAATCAGTATGTCGAGTACTATCATTTACCAAAAATTGGGGAAATTCGACGGAACGCCATTTTTATATAGAAAAAGTGCGGGGTCCTTTGACTAAAGAGAGATATGTTGATTTTATAAGGACTTTTTCGAAAGATTATATGGATAACAATATTAATCTCAACCGCCTGCGTGATTTATGGTTTCAGCATAATACCAGAAGGGTTACAGAATATTTGTCAGAAATGTTTCCTAATAGGGTTATTGCGAATAGTGGTGATGTACGTCGGCCAGCGCGTTCTCCAGACTTATCATCCTAGGACTACTTTTTAAGGGCCACAATGAAAAATACAGTTTATAAAACTGTGCCAGTCGATATTAATGACCTTCGGCAAAATATTATTGACTCCTTGAGACAGATAAGAAGACGAAAGATCGAAAGAGCAATTGCGAATATGAGAAGACGTGCAGAATTATGTATACTGATGGGAGATGGACAGTTTGAACAGCTTCTCTGATTATTTATATTTTGCACTTGATTTGTTTGTTCTGATCGGTTCTTATTTAACTGGTAATTAAGAAAATGAATTTGGAAACTGTCATTCTGCAATCTAAAAGAGTGAACTTCTAGAGTTGAAACTGTACTGAACTGTCAAAATTTGAAATCAACAAATTCGACAAATTTGTTTCCATGGCAATCTTCGAAAAAATGTTAATTAGGAAATTTCGACCATGATATGAAACCAAAACTTGTGTAGTACACATCGTCGAAATCAGAAAAAAAACTGTATTCAGAAATATAAAAAATCCGATATGGCGTCCATAAGAAAAAAAAAGTTGACTGTCGTTTGTTTCTTTCTTCGTGTGTTAAAAATTATTTGCAAAAAACTGCTTTGAAACTGTTTCGGTTAAAAATGGCTAACTTGATCGGTTTTCTTATAAAAAAATAAAAACGAAAATCGCATAATTCAGTTTTTCGGCGATATCTTGAAAACCAAGAAAGACAGGTCAGTTTATAGTTCAGCACCAGAATGCGCAACTTTATCCTAATATGAGCAACATCGTATCTCTCAAGATAACCGAGATCCCCATGCTTAAGCTCGAATTATGGGCACCCTGTATAATAAAAATATGAAGCAAGATATGTAAATGAAGTGAATTTTATTCACTTGTTGTTGAGTTATAGTATATCTGTTTAGTCTTCTTTCAATTTTTCTCAATGTCATATTTCATTTGACATAACTCCCATGATTGAAATTGTAACTTGGGTACCTGATAGCAACAAATAAATAGTAATAAAAAGTTCATAATGTAGAATATGCACCTGATTAAATATTTACTAAAATAATTGAATTCCGGAATTATTCAGTAACTTATTCATTGACATGTTCAAATTGATATCCATTTTCCCCCATATACAGTTGACAAACTTTCTCAATACTTCCTAATACAGTGAGTGGCCCAACATACTTGAAGAACTTTGTGCAACAACAGAGGCAGTTTTCCAGGAATTACAAAGACATCTTTTAATGATTAATATGTATTGAGAAAGTTTGTGATGAAAAATGGACATCAATTTGAACAATTCAATGAATAAATCATCAGGTGCTTATTCTACATTATAAACTTTTCATTACTATATATTTGTGGATATCAGGTATCTGAGTCTTGTGTATTGCAAGTTAATTAGTGTTGAAATTGTTATTTCCCCCTTCATGGAACAATCAAAGGAAATATTCCTTCAATTTTAAATTTCTTTATATGAAAATCCCTCGAAAAACCCATAGCCCACTATTAAAATTCAATGTTTTAGTGATTTTTTAACATATTTGAAGATGTTATATTCATACATCATATATCATTTCGAAGGAAAAAAATAAGGAATTTAATGAGCCTATAAAATACAGGGTGTTCAATTTAAAAAATCATAAGTTTGAGTCATATTTTCAAAACCACACCCCGAAAAAAAATGTTTGTGCGCCACTGAATTCTGCATAAAATTCTCTATGGGTTAAGATTTTAATTTGACATTTTCGCTGATAAACTTCGTAGATATAGAGGGCAGGGGCGGACTGGACCGGAGGGCGGGAGGGCGAAGCCCTCCGCGCCTTTGCCCAGTGGCGCCCCTGCCCTAAGAATCGCCCTTTACGAAGGCCAGAAAGCAACGTTTTTTTTTATTTTCAAATGCAGACTTCTTACTCGGACTGACGACTTGTTACTTAGAATTCTGGACCACCTGGTATAAAAAGTATGTGAGCTTTTACATCTCCTCTTTCATCACAACTTGTTTCATCCAACAAGAACCATTTTTGTGTGATGAATTGGTAATTACCCAATCAATTTGGAAATGTACTGAGTGATATGTTAGTGTACCACTTCCTGTAGCTATTTTATTTTTTATATTTCAAAAATGAATAAAAACTTGCCTCACAGGGAATTTTAATCAATTCTAGAATCTGAATTTAAAAAAATGTGAGAGCTATGAGTAGAACATCTTATATTCAGGGTCCAACGATTCAATAGGGACAGTATATTGCTATTTCCTAAACGGTTAGAGATAGAAATTTGATCAGATTGAACAAAAGTTGCGTCAACCTCTTCAATATGACGTTTTACAAATTCAAAAAATGTCAGCCGTTTCTGAAATATTTTGAAAAAACTGAAAATCACTGATTTCGCTTTTATTATTTGCTTAGTTGATATTTGGGAAAAACTATTGAAATTTTGTACAAGCAGATGATTTATCATGATGAAGAAGTTGGGATTGTCAGAAATATTTTTCAATATTTTCAGATATTCAACATGCAACTTACGTTTTTCTTATGAGCGCTATATCTGTTCTTTATATACCATTGAATGAAAATAGCGCTAAAGAACAGTAGAAACATTTTCAAATGTGGTGGGCCATGAAAATAACTCAGTCGTCATGACTACAATATCAATACTTCTTAATAACCATGAATAACACGCTACATTATTACAAAAGGCACAGAAAAACTCAAAATATAAATTTTTCGTTGAATAATCGAGATATTATTTCCTCTAACTATTATAGAAGGTTTTCATTTAGTGTAAGACTTGGTCTTGACATAAGTTTTATTCCAGTTATATATCAATGATTAAATTTAAATTGGTAAATCTCTGAAAATAATAAGATAGAATATTTCTGAGAATCCCAACTTCCTTTTCATCCATGATTAATTACCTTAACACACAAAATTTCAATATCTTCTCTCTAATATTAACCATCAAGAGAATAATTAGGAACGAAATCAGAGATTTTAAGTCCTTTCAAAATATTTCAGGAATGGCTGACATTTTTCGAAAGTGCATAACGTCTATTGAATAGGTTCAAATTGAGCAACATTTGTCCTATCAAATCAACTTTCTATCTCTTACCGTTTAGGAAATAGGAATACTGTCTCTATTGAATCGTTGATGAGACACGACTGTATATTTCCTTACCATCGGAAAGACCTCTCAAAGAGCTTTCCAAAAACACATCATTCAATATAATCATCTTCCATATTTTTCAATTCATGAGTATCCAAGACTAACAGAGTTTGATCGATTTTTGAACGATTTCTGGAAAAAAATAATGAGAATGATTGCAAATCTGATCAGTAAAAAATCAAAATGTTATCATTGTCATAGCCTATACCCTCAAACACCATTCAAAATCGATGAAACTCTGTTTGTTTCGAATCGTTTTAAAAGCCCATATTCAAAGGAATATATGCAGAATGAATACATGCAGAAGATGATGATTTTTCAGATAGTGAGAATGTATCTGTTTATTCGAGAAGGAAATAATATCATATATCAGTGATCGGGGTTGTCTTCAATTTTTTATGCAATATTCCAATATTGGGCCAAATCCGAGTTGAGATTCGGAATTAAAAAAAAATGGTGCACTTCTTCGCCTCTGTATAAACACTCAGACAATCATTTCATGTTGCGCCCTTTGATCCACAAAGCCCTCTAGCTTTTTTCAACCCAGTCCGCCCCTGATAGAGGGGGTCCAAAAAGTATAAATTTTCAAAATCGCCCTGTATCTCATAAACGGAAACAGTCCTGCAAAATCAGATTAGGCCATCTTGAGTTTCACAAAAAAGTAGCACAGGACCGCGAAAACCGCAAGGTTCTATCTCCAAAGATAACTGATATATCATGCAAAAGCATGGAAAACTGGACACACTGTTACACATGAGCACAATGTTTAGGAGCATATTATATCTATTTGAAGTTATTATTTTGCTCTTCGACCCTAAATAAACTTATAAAAAGGTGCATGGGTGGATGTTTTTTCAAATAGGGATAACAATTAGACCTGAATTTAAAACATTATTTTCACAGTTTTTCAGATTTTTTTCTGAAATATTATTTCAATTCATTTATGTTTCTGAAAATAAACAGTTATTTCTGATATAGTGTTAACTTTTATAATCTCCATTATTACTTTTTTCTATAGTCAAAAAATGTGCTAATGCAGTAGCTTTTCCAGGTACATGTGCAAAGAGAGGTGCAAATGAATCAGGAACATCACAAGTAATTATGTTGATCTCCACCAGATATTACTCCAGATGAATCTGCCAGAATCAAGCACTCATACCAGGAGAAGAGCTTGTTTACAATAAGTTTCCCAATGAGTAGAGCTAGTGTTGGTGGCCAGTGGCATGTGCAGTACTTCTATGTCTAATGTCTATAAAATTATTATTATAAAACTTTGGCAACAATGAGCATGACAGACCAACTTTGATTCAAGGAATCATATGAATAATTTTCTGTAGAAAAGAAGTAGCTTCAGTTTTGATGTCAATTTAAAAGGGATAACAGATGAGTGTAGATTGATGAAAAACTATTTCAACCAGGCAACCCTATGAATGGATCCAACCAAGGGGCCCAAGGCACTAATCATGTCAAGTATGATGTATTTACCAATGGTACTTAATTGGGTCATTGGAATGAAAATATGAGGATATATATGATATATGAGACAACCTTTAGTCATAATTTATTATTCCACATGTTATCTTTTAGGTAATATGTCAATGGAATAACAAATGGGATATATATTACTATTAGTAAAGGGTATCAAAATGTTCATAACATCATCAATAGTTCATGGTGGAGAATATTGGAAACAAATAAGTTTTCATGCAATTGCACAAAATAGACATTTCAACTTCTTCATGAAATCTTTCCTTTTTCTAATGCATTTTATAACTGCAAGATACCTCTTTATGCTGCTTTATAGGCTGAAAAGTATTTTAGCAGTTTTGTATTGATCCTAGTGCAATAATACAATGCAATACAATTCAATGGAATATTATGAGTTGATCGTAGTGAAACTTACCCAGTATCTCCTAATCCATGTAAAAATATCAGCTGAAATTATACCACCATTAAAAAACATGAACTATGAATGGAATTGAATTGAACCTACCGTTCCAGTATGTTTCGCAGTTGCAGACAACACTACCGGAGCTGACATTTTATTGTTTATGAACTAATATTATTTTTTCAGGCTATGAACTCAAATCAGATTTATTTCACTTTTATATCCTCTTGACATAAAATGAAAACTTAAAAATTATTGGAGTGGCCACTGGCCATTTGAGATTGACATCAGTGACACTGACATCAACCATTGTGAAGTAGGATGCCGATTGCCGAATCATTATGAATATCTCTCGCCAGTCGTTCAAACTGTTCAAACTAGGGTCCCTTGATGAAAATTGACGTTAAAGTCATCTTAACAGGGTACGGACAGATCATAGCTGCATTCTTTTTTAATGATGTAGAGACTTTAGTTTTGTCTACTGGCATCCCTGACATTGCTGTCACGTCACATCCATGGGCGCTACAAATTTCAATAATAGGTATGTACAGGGTGTTTACTTGTTGAAGATCATATGGCGAACGAGTTTTGTAATTATGATCCGATTCTATTAAAAATTGGAAGATATCTGGGGTTTTCCGGGGTTGGAGATAATGATTGTTTCGTCAAACTTGGAAAATTCAAGATGACCAATCCAATATACAGGCTGATTCACGGTGGATGGCACATTAGACGTTTCTGGAAAACTCAACTCAGGATTATTCTGAAAAGTTGGTGCCTTGAATAATTAGTTGTGTTCTATCGACCTGAAATATTCTCAGCGCTGCCACCGTGAATCAGCCCGTATAGCGAAAGAAATTTCTAATTATGATCTGATTCTATTTAAGATTGGTATCTGGGGGTTTTCGGGGTCGAACTTTATGATTTTTTGTCGATGGGGTCGGAGATTATAATTAATTCGTCAAAATTGGGATCTTTTCAAAATTGGTATCTGGGGGTTTCCGGGGTAGGAGATAATGATCGTTTAGTCAAAATTGGAAAATTCAAGATGGCGGATTCGATATGGCGAAAGACATTAGTTTATATGATTATTACTCTACCACAAATAGAAAATATGTAAGATGTGCAAGAGTGAAAATAACGTGACTATAAGTTATACTGCGTATACCTACATCTTTGTTACTTTTATCAAACAATTGTTCGAAAATGACTTTTGATTTGAGGGGGACGGAAAAATCATATGTATAACATGGGGGTAAAGTATATTCTATTCTTTATTTTCCTGCATATTTTACGTATTACTTTTTATCAGCCTACTTTTTGTCCTAGACAAAGTTTTATACATGATATACGTGATATTAGTCACTCCATAAATCCCTCACCGAGCTCGATTTCCAAAAATATATTGAGCACACATGAATAAGTACAGTAGTTTCGGTTTCCAACATTTCTCAATCATGAGGCTCAGCTCATTAAGCTGATAGATAAACTTCTGCTCAGCTTGAAATCAGAATTCATTCAGCCAATTCAGTCAACCCTAGTATACAGTCTAAGAACAGTCTCTCTTAGTGAAATATATTAAGCTTTCAGTACAATTTATATGTTCCCTACCTCGCAAAGATTATGCTGGAGTAGTAAACTCTAAATCTAGAGGACTGTTCATCTATATCTTGGTATAGTTGAATCGGGAATTCCATATGGAAATTACGTATGATACGCCAGTGACCTCAATATAACCTTAAAAACAACGAATGTCAAAAATCTAGTGTTTTTCCCTAGAATTGAATAAGGATGGAACTATATAACTGTTTCACAAACACTTTAGAGTGAGAGGAGACGAGGATCTGTCCGTACCCTGTTAGGATGACTTTAACGTCAATTTCCATCAAGGGACCCTAGTTCAAACTAGTTCAAATGAGTTGCGTGCAGAGTTGCCGTTTTTAGTACTATTGTACTTTTCTTGTACATTTTATACACATTTAGTCATTGAACTCAATATAGTTGTATTCATGGTGGAATTGTATTGAGTTCATTGCATTTAGTTCGTCAATAATACAATTAACACTAATCTAGTAAAAAAGCAAGAGCCGGATAGCCCAATGGGTGACCCATTATTGGATAGCCCAAGCTATTATTGCATACAAAACAATTAGTTGTAGAAGATATATTATGATTGGAATCCTAATAAAGCCCTCATTGATAAAAAGTCCATAATTTCCGATTCAACGGAGAAACAATGGAAGGATGGAAACAGCCATATTATTATCGGTTTGACATGTTTCGTATTATTTTTTCCCTGCGTCGGCATCAACGCCTATTGATCGATTTCGTTACATGGAGACAGAAGTTGGTCCCGCTTTGAGGACGGATGAGGTTGAGTGCAAGAACTGTCAGATGATCGACACTGGAGGCAAAACATTGAAACACAACGTCACTTTTCTTATTTATTTACAAGTGATCTAAATAGTTTTTCACAATTATTTTGGCATAGGAATCGTATTTTTCCGCTATTCATCAATTCGCTCATGCCATCACATTATGCTGTTGTGAAATGCACAAAAACTGCAGCGGAAGACGAAGTAATCCGGTTGGTACATTATGATTAAAAGTAATTAAAAGTAAGTACCTACTATAGTCACTCACATATAGTTTTCATTTTTGAAATTTGGTAATTTCTTTGATTTCTCATCGGAATTCCTTCTGCGATAGGAGCTAATAGAAATACACCTGAAATGTCTAAAATAATGCAAGAAGATTGGGTACATGCAATCAATCGGGAGGACTGGTCTGACATGCTGACGATCGTGTGTGTTGTAGACATTTTCAATCTATTAGCAGTATTAGCTTGTATTGCAGAAGTGGCAGAAGGCAGAAGGAATTTTAATAAGGAATGACAACATTTCATAATGATAACTATGTGAGATTACTATTTACCTAAAGAATCATATTCTTTAGTCTCTTGCTGCATTTTTTGTGCATTGTACAACAGTACAATGCGAAGGCATGCTTGAATCAATGAATAGCGCAAAAAACACGATTCGTATGCCAAAATATTGTGTAAAACTATATCAATCCTCTGATTCCTTCATTATTGAAACACAACCTCACTTTTTCATTTGGTTACAGAGGAATCAAAGGATTGTAATAGTTTTTCACAATATTTTGGCATACGAATCGTGTTTTTCGCGCTATTCATTAATTCGAGCATGCCTTCACATTGTGCTGTTGTACAATGCACAAAAAATGCAGCAATAAGAGACTGAAGAATATGATTTTTCAGGTAAATAGTTATCTCACATAGTTATCATTATGGAATGTTGTCATTCCTTATTAAAATTCCTTCTGCCTGCTTCTACCACTTCTGCAATACAAGCTAATACTGCTAATAGATTGAAAATGTCTACAACACACATGATCGTCAGCATGTCAGACTCAGGTCAGACCTTTTCTCCCGATTGATTGCATGAATCCAATCTTCTTGCATTATTCTAGAAATTTCAGGTATATTTCTATTAGCTCCTATTGCAGAAGGGATTCCGATGAGAAATCAGAGAAATAACCAAATTTCAAAAATGAAAACTATAATATGTATGCCAAAATATTGTGAAAAATCAGTTCAATCCTTTGATTCCTCTGTAACCAAGTGAAAAAGTGAGGTTGTGTTTCAATAATTCACAGAAGAATGAGGTTGTGTTTCAATATTTTGCCTCCAGGGTCGGTCATCGTGCACGCGACCTATAGTATGTACTTACTTTTGAATCATAATGTACCATCCGGATTGCTTCATCTTCCGCTGCAGTTTTTGTGCATTTTACAACAGCACAATGTGATGACATGAGCGAATTGATGAATAGCGGAAAAATACGATTCATATGCCAAAATAATTGTGGAAAACTATTTCGATCACTTGTACACAAATAAGAAAAGTGACGTTGTGTTTCAATGTTTTGCCTCCAGCGTCGGTCATCTGACAGTTCTTGCAGGCAACCCATTGTGAATCTGGCAGCTAAAGCACAGATTAACAAACCTTTCAGTGCTCTGTGGCAAAAGTCAGCGGCCAAAATTTCCGGAGATTGCCGACCATCCAGTAGCGTCGTAGATATTTTTCTGCAAGAACAATAAATAAATGGCAGCTCAACTACCTGATAAATTAGTTTGGCCGAACTGAATACCATATATATGAATATACTTATACAGGGTGTTCCTTAATGATATGCTGATATTCAAGGGGCCGATTCTTTGACCCATTTCAAGAATGAAACTTCATATGAACGCGTATGTCGTAAACGTCCTAACTTTTGAAAATGTTGAAAATATGCATAGATTATTTTTTTGTCCTCTCTGTATAGCTTTTCGTGATGGCAAAAATCAGTTTGCTATATGACTGAATTGCTATACAAATTCCAGAATGTTACATATATATACTGTGTGGTTATATCCAGTAATGGATGTCCTGAATGGAGTACTCGGACATCAAAATTTGAAGTCATAAAAGACGTGTACCGAATTTCATGAAGATGTATACAAAATATTGTCTCAGTTATTATCAAAAAACTGAATATTTTTCAAAACTTCATTACCCTGTATCTCAAAAATTAAGACTTTTAGGACATATACGTTCATAAAAAGTTTTCTTCTTAAAATAAGTCAAAGAATCAACCCCTCATCGCGATTATTAGCATGGCTTTATAAGGAAGACCCTGTATAAAATAAGCTAATAATATATGTTTTCATAATTAATTTATCAAGAAAAAATAATATTACCTGACTAATTTCTTGTGGAATTCCTTGGCAATTTCAGTTCTCGAAAAAAAAATCGATATTGGGTAGAAAAACGTACGACTGCAAGTAGATAATAAAATACCAATATCACCCTAAAAATCCATAGAAACTTTCTTTCTCTTTTTCTTGCGAAATTCGTTTGTAAAAGTTATTATTTCATAGTCCTAGACAAAAAACAAATTTCGACTTTGGGTTGAAATCGTGCGACTGCCAGGATGAAAATAGTTGAAATCATACCATTATCACTCTAACAATCGATTGAAACTTGGAAAGTTTCTTGCGGAGTTCGTTGGAAAAAAATATTCCATAGTCCTGGAAAAATAGAGAAAAATCGATTTCAGGTTGAAAACGTGCGACTGCCAGGATGGAAGTAGGTGGAATCATACCATTATCACTCTAACAATCGTTTAAAACTTGGAAATAAGTTTCTTGCGGAATTCGTAGGAAAAAAATATTTCATAGTCCTTGTAGGACTATGAAATATTTTTTACAAACGAATTTTGCATGAAAAAAAAAAGAAAAGAAGAGTTTCTTCGGATTGTTAGAGTGATATTGATGGTATTTTATTATCTACTTCGATTTTATTTGGAGAACTAAATTGCCAAAGAATTCCACAAGAAAGTCAGATTATGTTATTTTTAAAACATCAGTTCATTTTATATAAGTATATTCATATGTTATCCAGCTCGGCCAAACTAATTTGTCCAGGCAGTTGAACTGCCAATTATTTATTATTTTTGCGAAAAAAATCTACGACGCCACTGGATGGTCGGCAATCTCCGGAAATTTTGGCCGCTGACTTCAGCTACTCTACTTCACAGTGCTACTCTGGCTACCTAGTATCTTCTCATCTTCATCTTCTCTACCTCTACCTTTTTCTTTTTTTGGATATGTTTTATTTTTGTACTTTTTGTGCCTAGACTTCGTGTTCAATGAAATTTTATTATTCTCGAAACTTTAAATCATTCTTGGACAAATGGCCTGGAAAAAAGTATTTTGGGATGTATAGATTTCTTCCCATGTTCTTCTTACTAGGAGCAGCATTAGAGTTTTCTATGATAAATTGGCAAGTTGGTGAAACAAATTTCTGTAAGTTATCTCATTATCAGATATTTTATCATTTGATTTAATTTCATGATTTTAGATAAAACTTATAAAAGAAGGCAGGCAAAAAATTATCTGGAACAGTCAATTTACACAGACCATACCAATCCTTAGATAATGCCAGCAAATGTTACCTGGGGAAGATATTTGACCTATGTCACAGCAGCAATGCTTTCTATGATGGCAGGTGCACAAACTGTACATGTTTATTATAAACCAATGTCTGATTTTGATCAGTACATAAAAGCAGAAATGAATGTCTCACAAAGTAGTCATAATAAATAGGTACCTACTCATGTGTAGTACTATGTTTGAAGTAGTGAAGTAGTTAACTGAGTAAACATATATTATGGAGGTCTTTCATGGGTATAGGCATTTGTTCTCTTATTTCACTTTTCACTCCAACATAAGCCATATAAGTTACTGATTTTTCAAGTCTTATGGGAATTTAATGGAACAAGTCCAGTTTCTCTTTAGCAGACATATTTTTCTCACTAAGGACTACCAGTTCTAGTAATAAAACTATTTTCTCACTTGATGGTGTTTATCCCTTCTTGCCCTCATTGATGAAGTGAATCAATTTTCACCTTTTTTTTCTATTCAAGTTTACCAACATCAATTATTAGAATAAATCAGGAAGTAATTTCAAACAAAAAGTAAATACTGTCTGTAGGTATACAGGGTCGCTGATATGTATGGAAACAGGTGAATATCTCGGTAACCTGTTGTTGGATTTTTTTGAATTTATGTACTGTGTGATTTCAAAACGTGGCAGATTTGAAAATGTTATAGCCAATGTTGCCACTTTTTCAGTTATACCGGATTTTTCATTAACTTCCTTATTTTGAATAGAACACCCTGTAATTTATTGGATTTTCAGATTCTCCCTGAAGAGCTAATTCCATCGATCTATCACACTTGGGGTCTAGTAGGAATAAATACATATGTATAGGGTGTTTAAAATCTAGATTTTTCAACTTTAGTATTTTTTTTGTGTCGAAACTATTCATTATCGATCAAAACCGCTCCAATGTTCCCATCTTTACTTCTGATTTACTATCTACTGACATTTAATTGAAACAAATACAGGGTGGTTCAAGATTCAGAATTCTGATCACCCTCTGTATCTGTTCCAATTAAATAGTCAGTAGATGGTAAATCAAAAGTAGAGATAGGAACATTGAAGCGGTTTTGATCGATAATGGATAGTTTCTACACAAAAAAATCTTGAAGTTAAAAAACCTAGATTTTAAACACCCTATACCTATGTAATCATTTCCGCTCGACCCCAAGTGTGCTAGATCGATGGAATCAGCTCTTCAAGGAGAATCTGGAAATCCAATAAAGTACAGGGTGTTTCATTCAAAATAAGGAAGTTACTAAAAATCCGGAATAACTGAAAAAGTGGCAACAGAGGCTATAACATTTTCGAATCCGCCACGTTTTGAAATCACACTGTACATAAAATCAAAAAAATCTAACAACAGATTGCCGAGATATTCACCTGTTTCCATACATATCAGCGACCCTGTATTAAATTTGTACTTTGTAGTGGGACAAATCAGATGATTTGCCCCAAAATGCCACTGCCTTCATTTAATTTTTCTATCAGGGAGTCTAAGAGAAAAATCCAGTAGCTTGTTGTACTGTACTAGACTAGCAATAAAACATTTACTTTACTAGCACTTTACATTTTATTAAATATTCGTCAAACACTTTACAGTATGACTATGACATACATACAGACTAGGGAGAGAGCATAGTGAGAGTGAGAGATTTTCACATTTTCTAGTCCTCTGGAAATAGATGGTGCTTGTGCACATACATTGCATTGTCAGTGACAATTTGTTTGAAAAAATTTTTGAAGGAAAGAAATATAGATATATTGAAAAAATATCGAATTTTTATCCATCTTTGGACGTTTCAGGACCGAATCTGCTCCCGTTCTCAACATATAAATGCAATAGTTATTTAACCAACTAGTGTATTAATGAGGGCAATTAATGATCGAGATATTTTAACGTGCGAGCGAAGCGAGCGCGTTAATGTTCGAGATCATTAATCGCCTTTTAATGTACAAGTTGGTTAGAAAATTTTTCCGTCGACTATATTTCTCATTTCTCCTGCAATGAAGAAAACTTGGTTCGCAAATTCATCATTCATCTGGAACCTGGCGAACCTGCTAAGAATCACCCAGTAGCCTTGTTAATGACATTAGTGACATTTGACATTTGTCGAAATGATCAACATAGAAAATAAATTCCTTGTGTTCGAAAACAGGGATCAAAATCGTGTCAGAAACTTGGAAAGGCGAACCCGTTAACGGAAAATCTTCCATGAAATCCATATTTTCGATTTAAATGCAAATTCCGTAAGTTATAGCATAAACAATGAATGCACGCGGTGTATGTTTGGTTGCCTATATAAAATAATCGTGCATTAATAGAAAAATCGTTCATTAATAGGGGTCATTAATGAACGATTTCATATACATTAAACTTAATAGGAGGTCCACGGAAAAATATTTTTTCTACAAGCGTGCGTGATCACCCTATACCCGCACGCAATTTAGTTTGGAAAGTGTATTTTCCCGCAACACTGCGGGAAAATTTTCCCACACTAGTGCGGGAAATTTTTTCCCGCACTAGTGCGGGAAAACAAAGATATGATAAAATCGCTAGTAATATAAGTGGTTGGTGATGGAATATAAAAGTTTTAGTTTGTTTGTTGCAGTATTAAGTATGTATGTTCAGAATCATCCATCAAATTGCACAATTCATTGTAAAAATTAAGAAATATTGAGAAATAAAAATTGATTATTATAAAAATCCCCCTATAGATTTGGATTGATCTGACGGGAAACGTCAATTTGTCATGCCAATCAAACCTCAAATAAGTTTGAAATTGTCGAAGTGACAGACACAGCGTTACTGTCATTTTCGATTCAGTGGAAATGCCACAATGTGATAAAAAACTTCTAGCCATCGTCCAGGTGGACGATGTTCTAGCTATAGGGATTTGATACAGATGCGTTATCACCAACGAAGTCTTAAGAAAGGTATGAGAAGCTATACACGCGTTTTATTGAATGTTGCAACAATAGAGAAATGAAAAAACCGAATGAAGAATAGGTATTTTTGACTCATTTCATAGAAGTGTCTGGAACCTAGAGACCAAACTCCTAATGGGCCTGCTGGCTTCCGCAATGAACCAACATAATGCGTCAAACTGTAAGTTCACAATAGCTATTACTAATAATTAATAAATAGAGAATATATATCTCTTGTTAGTTGTTCCTATTTGCTTGAATAATTAATTGAACGATTCAATCAATTTCCTATACGCTTGTAGAAAAAATATTGTTCCTAACTCATGCGGAAAGTTTCTTTCCCGCACTCGACTGCTTGCCCGAACTCCGCTTCGCGTCGTTCGTGTCAACGGCAGTCACGTGCGGGAAAGAATCACTTTCCGCACTTGTTAGGAAAATTACTATTTCTTTGAAAGTTTTGCTGCTTATAGTTTGACACTTTTCAGTGTCATACTGATGTTGGCATATGATTGAGTGATTTTAGTCTACAAATGAGTTACAGGATGTTTTCATTAATTGATCTTGAATCTACAATCTACCATTTTCAGATTTCAGTAGTGAATACCATGTTCTATCTATATCAACTGAACAGGAAGCAATGCTATTGTCTCCGTTTAGAAGAATGCAAGTGGATTCCTTGATTTTTCGGAAAAAAAATATTTTGCACTTATATGAACGGGAGCAGATTCGGCATCAAAACGTCCAAATATAAGTAAAAATTTCGTATTTTTTCAATATATCTATATTTCTTTCCATTGAAAATTTTTTCAAACAAATTGTCACTGACAAGCTACTGGATTTTTCTTTTAGACTCCCTAAGAAAAAAAGTTGTTGAACGCAGTGACATTTTGGGGCAAATCATCTGATTTTTCCCAGTACAAATATATTGAAATAATAGGAATATTTTTATTGTATAGAAACGAGGAGAGAAAGTCCCAAAAAATCAAGTAAAGTGAAAAAGTGAATAGTTTAAAAAGCTAAAAAAACTGTAGAAAAACATATTTTTATAAATGGCCAAACTAAAAAAAATAAAATGAAAGTTAGTTGATAAATATTAAACCGGTGGGGGGGAACCACTATGTCCAATATGTGTACACTTGGTGTCCAATCCAGATGCAATTTGTCCAATCTTCACCAAATATTCCTCATCTTGCAATGCTATTGTCCAATCCCAATCTATATATATAATATCTCTCCCTGTACGTTTTTGGGAGAGTGGTTTACCCCTCATAGACAACATGGATTAGGCGTTGAGAATAGGACCTATACTGATTATGGGGTTATAATAATGACACATTAGGCCTGCTCGTTTGTGCTTGCTCAACCTGCTGGACTTGATTTTTTTCTATGACTTTCTCAGTTTACATCATGTCATGAACAGAGACAACTATGGGAAAAAAATCAAATTTAGCAAGTTTAGCAATACAAACGAACACGCCTATTATCTGCATTATATCCTGACATATAACCTTCAGTTATTGTCCCTGACACAAAAATATGTAATTGAATGAAATTTAATCTTTAATATTGAAATTTGTGATACAATAAATAATATAAAATACAATGACCACAAAACAGTGCCAGTGCTCTTTGCCCCTGGACCACTCACCAATAATTTTCCTCTCACCTTAACTAAAAATATAATACAAAAATGTATTTATTTATACAGTTAACTTTTATTACTGATAGAGAGAACATAATAATGTTTGTTACTAAATAAATACCAAGATGATCCAGATGATGATGAACCTAGAATCTCGAAACTTAAGTGGATTCAGTTATAAAAAAAATTAGGATTCTAGGGCCATACATGTCTCCTGTCATTACTGACATCTAGTTTATTCTGATACAGAACCAGATTTTCAAAGTTTAGTAAGTTAAGAACTGGTTGGAAATCAATATTTCATGATCTGATATTATTCTAATAATTAATTAAGGTCATATATAGCCCATTTTTTAAAATATTTCTCCCAGAAAATGAATGCATCAATATGATTCATACGAGATCGATCACCTACGGGAATATTACCATATTACGAAAGTATGTGTATCCTCAGTACCTTTATATATACTGTTAGACTAATTTTTACTTTGCTGTGATAATATATAATATATAATATGTGACTAATCTAAATAACCATATATGTGGGATAGGCTCGGGGATAGGACTTGTTCAATTTCGGTAATATCTTGGACATAATAGTTATTTTTGTATCTAGAGCGCGAAATGCTACTTTGGTGATCGAGATCTGATTTTTTTAACGAGGCGTAGCCGAGTTAAAAAATAGTCGAGATGACCAAAGTATTTCGCGCTCGAGTTGCAAACAACATTTTTTCTACAAACGTCAAAAAATATAGTTCTAAAGTCGAAATATGCTTAGCTTGATATGTAAAATAGGCTTGAACCAGGGCCTACTGTATCTCACCTAGAGTAGGCCCTGCTTGAACTGGCCTAAAAGGCCTCCCCCCCATCCTCCCAAGGTACGCACGATGTTCCACGAACATGATAGGAATTTGCTTTCGTGCGCTCCAAGAGATAGAACAAAGTTATTGTTGAACATTCAGAAATAAATTATTTCGTGAATGTTTGCTCGATCGAGGACCATAAAGTTGAAATATGAATATCTCATATATTTTAAATTACAATGCGCGAAGTAGGTACTTCGCGCACTGTTTTACTTCGCGCATTGTTTTGTGCTAGGTATCATGGTAACGTAGGAAACTGAAAAAAAGTGTCACTTCGCAATTTGTCATCAATGCGCGAACCTTGTCGTTTTTTGACGTTTGTAGAAAAAAAACTTTACTCTACTCTCAAAATATGACAAGGTTCGCGCATTGATAATAAATTGCGAAGTGACACTTTTTTTTCAGTTTCCTAAGTTACCATGATACCTTGCACAAAATAATGCGCGAAGTAAAACAGTTCGCTAAGTACCTACTTCGCGCATTATTGTTATGTAAAATATATGAGATCTTTATATAGTCCTCAATCGAGCAAACATCCACAAGATCATTTATTTCTAAATGTTCAACAATAACTTTGTTTTATCTCATGGATCGCACGAAAGGAAATTCCTATTATGTTCGTGGAACATCGTGCGTACCTAGGGAGGATAGGGGGAGGCCTTTATTTGAGCCAGTTCAACACTATTTTTGATATAAAGCTAAGCACATTTTTACTTTAGAACTATATTTTTTGACGTTTGTAGAAAAAATGTTGTTTGCAACTAGATACAAAAATAATTATTTTATTTATTTACATGGAAGTTCACCTTCATATCAACACTCTTTAAATAACGATGAAACGTTCAAAAGCTGGTAGACCTAGCAAGTTAGATGAAAAAAAGTTAGCTGGATATCTTTCAAGACATTTCTCTTCGAGATATGAGGACCTGAGGAAAGTAACAACATCCAACTTGGTAATAAAAAATGCTGCACAACATGTTTTGCAAAATGACGATAACCTAGTTCCATTTCAATTGTTATATCTGTGTATAAGAAGAAACTCTAGAAGGTTTTCGAAAAATCTACATAAACCAAAACCACATCAAAATAGGTACTACAGGATATAGTTATCAAAGAAAGTGTAGACTTCAAATGATGTTATCTTGATTGAATCGCCCTCAGGAGTTATCAAAACCAATGAGAAGTGTGAAGGTGAGACGCCCAACCTTGAAAATGATGAACAATCCTTTAAAATTCCAGCGAAATCTTCTCCACTTTCGTCCACCATTGAATCATTACTGTTAAATAAATATAATTTGGAGATATCACCTACATCGAGACATGATAATATTTATCGATTTCTACATCAAACGAGAAAATTCCAGACTCGCTGCTAAGCAACTCGATCATTCCACCACTGAATTCCCGAAACTTGAAATCCATCAAGTGGCAAATTAGGTTGTATAAAGCCTGTAGAATTTTTGATGGCTGTTACCAAATAACTCATTAAGAACTTTCTCCAGTTATGAACGGAATTAATTTAGTTGAGAGGTAGACTTATGTGCTTGATAAAACTGTTTCAAAGTATGTCAATAATGTATGTACCATAAATTATAAATGTTGAAATGCACTAATAGACTTGGCAACGTCGAAATCACGTTCACCCTATAAGCATGTTGTTCTGCAATCTGTCAATTTTCAAAAAGAAACTGTACAAAAGTATTGCAACAGACGCTACAAGAAAATGTGCTGTTAATACAATAATTATCAAGAATAAACGGTGTTCATAATTATAGAAGGACTATTCATTCAGAAGAAAACCAAGTTTTCAACAATAAATGTAAAAGATATGTGAAATCGAAGGATATATACAAAATGTATGGACTCTGCAGTAATTCATTATGTAAGAAATCCGTTAATATAATAAATAATATCAAAGGAAACGTTGACCATCGGATAGATGTTTTTAGTTCTCATCTTGATTACAACCATTTAGACAGCCATACGAAGTACTTGAAAGGAATAGAAAGAGAAATTGCTTGAAGAAATCTTGAGAATATAAAGTCTTATCAATATAGAACTGGATTAATAAAAAAACATCTTCTAATCTCGTCAAAGAAGGCAACTTACAAGATATAAAATATGTTTCTGTCATCACAATAAGATTAGAAAAACTTGGCAAAAATGACCGTCACGAAAGATGATATTGTCGACCTTATTCTGATGCAGAGGTGTCACTCTGATTTCATGCAACAAGTTGGGCAACCTTTTCACGTCCACATTTTTATTATGGAACGATTGATGAAATTATCATAAATATTTATAGTACATTTTTGTAGGTATACCAAGCTTTTAAATAGATATATTATAGTGTGTGTGTGTGAGAGGGTGTGTGTTTATCATGGGTCCAATAATTTTATGAATGCGATCTGAATATCATACATAATATGTAATATATGTCAAATCAAACTATTATTAACCATTCCCGTAACAAGTTTTGCTTCATGGGTGTACCTACTGGTTTATTTCCCATTATTATAATATTCAGGGATATTCATGTACCTACATTTTATTTAGTTGTGGAAATAAATTATTATTATCATTATATTATTATTATTCAAAAATTCAACATATTCAATAAATCACCCACGCTGCACCTGGATTTCACAGGTTGTGTGGCACGAAAACCAGTATTTGGTGTAAGACACTGCCGTATCTCTGGATATAAAAAAGCGTTGTAAAGATATTCGAAGGAATAAAAACGAACATTTGAAATTTTGGTCAAGGAACATTTTGGAATATAGCGGATCATCATTCGCAATTTTATTTCGAGAAAAAAATTGCCTATTCTGTTCAGGATAATAGAACAAAACTTTTGAATTACGCTATTGTCATCGGTTCTTGATAAGTGTGCGGAGTTTTAATTCGATCTAGGTTTTTGAAGTGGGTCAAAATCGCCCATCTCTCTGGATGTAACTATTCATACCAGTACTTGGTGTAAGACACTGATGTGTCTCTGGATATAAAAAAAGCGCTGAAAATATTCAAAGGAATAAAAACAAATATTTGAAATTTTGGTGAATCAATCACCATTTTATTTCGAGGAAAAAAATCGCTTATCCTGAAGATCCTGATCAGAATAATGGAACAAAACTTTAGAATTATGCTATTGCTAGCGGTTCTTGATAAGTGTGAGAAGTTTCAATTCAATTCGACGTTTCGAAGTAAGTCAAATCGCCCGTCTCTCTGGATGTAACTATTCTTACCAGTACTTGGTGCAAGACACTGCCGTATCTCTGGATATAAATAAGCGTTGTTAAGGTATTCGAAGGAATAAAAACGAACCTATGAAATTTTGGTGAAGGATTATTATTTAAAAATTTTGGTAGCGGATCATAATTCACCATTTTATTTCGCTTATCCGCTTATCCTGAAGATCCTGATCAGAATAATGGAACAAAACTTTAGAATTATGCTATTGCTAGCGGTTCTTGATAAGTGTGAGAAGTTTCAATTCGATTAGACGTTTTGAAGTGGGTCAAAATCGCCCGTCTCTCTGGATGTAACTATTCTTACCAGTACTTGGTGCAAGACACTGCCGTATCTCTGGATATAAATAAGCGTTGTTAAGGTATTCGAAGGAATAAAAACGAACCTATGAAATTTTGGTGAGGGATTATTATTTGAAAATCCTGATCAGGATAATGGAAGAAAACTTTTGAATTATGGTATTGCCAGCGGTTCTTGATAAGCGTGCGAAGTTTTAATTCGATACGACTTTTTGAAGTGGGTTACAATCGCCCGCGTCTCTCTCGATATAACTATTCTTACCAGTACTTGGTGCAAGACACTGCCGTATCTCTGGATATAAATAAGCGTTGTAAAAATATTCGAAGGAATAAAAACGCACATTTGAAATTTTGGTGAAGGAACATTTTGAAATATTGGTGGCGTATCATCATTCACCATTTTATTTCGAGAAAAAAAAATCGTTTATCCTAAAGATCCTGATCAGAATAATGGAACAAAACTATTGAATTATGCTTGTCAGCGGTTCTTGATAACTGTGCGAAGTTTCAATTTAATTCGACTTTTTGAAGTTGGCGAAAATCACGTTCGAAGATTCCGCGTTACATACAAACATACATAGGTACCAAGCTGATACAAGCGTTTTCTTTATCTCTTTGAGCGCACGAAAGGAAATTCCTATAATGTTCGACGATCATCGTGCGTATCTAGGGAGGATAGGGAGAAGAGGTGTTAATAATAATGAAAATTTCTTGGGGTTGATTGAAAACCAGATGTAGAAGTAAAGTTCATCCATTTTTAGGCACCTATAACTTCCATCAATGAAAAAAGTAAGAAGATTATTGGCAAAAAATAACTATAGTAATAGAATTTATTCAAAGTGGATTTACAACAGGATACTATAGGAATTGAGTTATCATTTCCCCTGATTTTGTAGCATTTAGTCTCTGCAACTTTTAACTAGATGTGAAACCATGTGTTTTTGAACCATAAATGTGTGATTTTTAAATAGTCGAGTATTGATAGTGGTTAGTTTTATGAAAAAAACGCTGGGACCCGTCGATTTTCATCTTTTCAACTGTAAGGTATGTTTCATGTACCATGTCATATTCTAAACTTAACAGGTATAAAAAAAATACGATTGAAGATATGAATAACTAAAGACCTGTTAAGTAAAGAACAGATCAAGTCAAATCAAATGTTGAAAATGTTTGTCATTCAGGGCTTGACATATCCAAGGTGATATGAACATTACAGGATAGCCCTTCTCGTGGGAACCAGAACATAAAAAAAATTGTTAGATGTTACTTCGAACAACTGTCCCTCTAGCAATGAGATATTTCACAGAAAAAATAGGAATAGTGAATTTTGTTCAAAATTTGTTCTTCAACAAGCAGGGTTGGAAATGAAAAAAAAATCCCACTTTTTCCTCCTCTACAAAATGGTATTGTCAAATTGGAAATCCGACGTTTCTTCTTCGAGCGGCCATCATCAACTTTATTTTTTTTAATACACACCTAGATTTTTTCTTCAATTTTTCGATAGTTTTCGATCTCCTTGATATGATGGTGTGCCAAAACAATTAATAAAATGTTTACTTCAACGAATTTTTTTTAAAAGAGTACAGAGATACTCATCTTTGTCTAACACAGCGTTTTTGGTATCAATTTTTTTTGTCCAACACATTATTTACTGCGAAGTACCTACCTCCTGTTATACCAAACCAAAAATGAAGTTTAAACAAATGTTTATTATTTAATGAAATATTATTTATGGATGATGAAAACACAATTTGATCAGACAAATAATATCCAAAATCAAAAAAATTCCGAACAGTAAGTTTTGATTCCTCGTAAATGCTCAAAAATATTTCCGTTTGCGTTTAAGCTCCATTGCCTCCATAGAAGAACTGTGGCAGCAAATCATAACCACATTTCGATCTTTACGAAGGCTATCTGTTGAAAGGTATGTGAGAAGAGATTTAGAAAAAGCAAATGAATGCTTAAACGCAAACGGAAATTATTTTTGAGCATTTACTATGAAAGAAAACTTGATTAAATTGTGTTTTAATGATTCATAAATATTATTTTATTAAATGATGAAGAATTACTTAATTATCATTTTTGGTTTCATAAAACTAATAATGTGTTAGACAAAGACATGAGATGATATGTGGACACACAGGATGGTGACTGAATGTCATGGATGTCATGGATGAAAAGGGGAGTTTGTCATATTATTATTATCTGTCTTGTTATACGACGCTATACATAGTGGAGTATACTACGGCCGTGCCAAAAATGCTATCTCGGAAACTAAGCGAGATAGAGGTATAGTTGCTTTGGAGAAAATGATCCCCATCGAATTTTGAGCAACTTTGGTTTTTGTGTGTGGTCTGTCTGTCTGTCTGTACTCTGTGTTAATCATAAATCGATATATCTCCGGAACCCTTTGACATATCGACTTGAAATTTTGCCATCTTATTGTACTCAAAACAATATTATGTCATTAAAATATGAAGGAAATCGGAAAACTCTAAGGTGGTTTTTCCGGGTTTTTTCGATTTTTCACCGGAAGTTCCTTGTAATCACTCTACAAATCGCAAAAGTGGTCCGATCGATTTCATTTTTTGTGAAAAAAACCTCTATCAGGAAGAGACGAAGCCTATTGAAATTGAGCAGGGTCGGAAAATTCCAAGTGGGTTTTTCAAGGAGATTTTCCGAAAAACACGGTTCGCTTTAAAACGACATATCTCGTGAACAAATAGACTAAATCCAAATTTGAGAAATGCACCGTATGCCTCTTTGATGACGCAACAAATTATCATTCAATCATTTTTTCGTGCATCCATCGGAAACTGGAAAAACAAATGAAAACCCAAACATCAAAATTTGAAATCCTTTTAATTCAATATATATCGAAAACAAATGGAAAAATCGAAAATTATCAAGAGTGCAATGTTATCCACTGGAACATTCCCTACAAATCATTTTCCATAATTTTTTCTGTAAACCCAATAGTACAGGAAATAAAGTGAAAAATATGAAAAAAAAAATTTTAACGACCCATAGGGTACTATGAAGATATATTGAAAAACATAGATTATCGATAGATGAAGCTCATCTACCTCCACTGAGGCATGGAATATTTTTTCATTTTGTTGATTGGAAGATGGAACAAAAGTGTTGAAAATTATATTCTCAGATAATTCCAAATATCTCGAAAACAACTGAAAATATCTGAAAATGTTATAGAACCAAAATTATTCCTTTTGATAAAATCCACAAAAAATCCGTATAACATTTTTCTCTGAATTCAATAGTTTGGGAGATACGATGAAAAAACTAAAAAATTTACAAGTTCCTAAATAATCACTTGCCAATAGAAAACAAAACAAAAAACAAAAGAAAGTAAAAAAAGCACACTCGAGTGTCTTGATTTTTGTCTCATAAACTACGTACCTAGCTCACTCGACTGTGTGGAAAAACCAAGACAGTCGAGTGGGCTAAGTACGTAGTTTGTGGGAAAAATCTCCAGTTCTCCGAACTCTCATAGCGTCGTATACACATCCTTGGTGCCCAATGATAGTTTCAATATAAAAATATACTCATGATATGGTGCCATGGCCTCTACTTCCATCTTACATGAGCAATGATAAAATATAATCTGCTTTTATAGCGTCGTATAAATTATCTGACCTCTAAATAAACTAATACCTTATGAAAACTACATCTATACTAATCTGATACCTTTTAAAAACTACGTACCCACTTGTTATGTTACATGTTAACTGAAATATACATTTGATCATAACGCCAGATTCGAACCTTAGGTACATTATTGCCAGACATAGCACCACATGGCGAAGTTGGTATTTTGATTCGAATTCAGTAAAGTGATTCTTTCATTTGTTACGAATTCATGGAAGATGCCTCCCAAAAAGGTACAAGCCAATTCGTCTCTGACGGTTCCCACGGATTCTCAGGAACTAATGAAACTGTTGATGCAGCAACAACACAGTCTGTATAGGTTAATCGAGGAGGTGGTATATTCATTTTACTTGATTTTTTGGCATTCCCTCTCCTCGTTTCTATAAAAAAATATCTTTAGAAAATATCGAATCTTTGGACGTTTCGAGACCAAATCTGCTCCCGTTCTCAACATGAAAATGCAAAATATTTTTCTCTTTGGAAGTTGTGCTCCTTATAGTTTGACAGTTCTCAGTGTCATAGATGTTGGCATGTTTTCATTAATTGATCTTGAATCTTCCATTTTCATGTTCAGTTTTCAGTAGTGAATACCATGTTCTATCTATATCAACTGAACAGGAAGCAATGCTATCGTCTCCGTTCAGAAGAATGCAAGCGGATTCCTTGGTTTTTCTTTTTTGGTTGTTATCTTCCTTTCCTATGATTTTGATATTATTCCACTCTGCCATATGTTGTCCATCTTCAGTAGGTAAGGATATGTTCATAAATAAATCGAAGCTAACTGAATGGACCATGCTCTGGAACTCCACCAGAATCCAAATTGCACCATCTACAGCTCTCTCTATCATAATCGAATTGATGGAAGCATATTTACGCCGTCACCGTAATTTATTACTGCATCGTCAGAAATTCCACTGACGATATCAACAACCTGGCGAGTGCATATATTTAGTTTAAGGTTCGAATCTAGCGTTATTATCAAATGTATATTTCAGTTAACATGTAACATAAGACAGATAATAATAATTTGACAAACTCATTTTCACATCCATAAGACATATCCCTGACATATAAGTATCCGAGGTTTCATTCATTACATTTTCGCCATAGGCTGAGAACACTAGCTTCTGATGCATGTGTAACGACTCAAGAGCAATGTTGCGCGCTAACTCTCTTTCGGCGAATTCGGTCTGATCTATATTTAACAGCTGGCAACCCCGATATGCGGCCATATTTGCATTGGCAGAGATAATCCATCATGCGCAGAAAAAAAGCTTCCATTCCATATAAAAATGATCAATAAACGCCATGAACGTATAAATGTACCAAAATGGTACCCGTTCACACCTGGCTGCGAAGAGGTTGCGGCCAAGTGGACAACAGCAACCATCACTTTTCAAGTTCTTCACATATTCAAAAACAAATTGATGCAATTGTTTTCAGACAATCAATTAATCTTATTTTAATTAAAAATACTTGCTGCCACATTTCCATAGGCAACTCGGTAATATTGGTAATGATATATTCTCCTATTCATTAATATATGTTAGGAACATATAGTAATCTTGCAGTCGGATCTTAAGACTATCAAAAAAAATTTCAGGATATTTTGTATAAGCTGACACCTACAAATGAAAACGATAATCTTGAAATTTGAATAAACTATATTTTTGAACTTAGGTTACAATTTTTCAAAAAATAAATATTTGGGTAAAAGTTCAATATTTTTCTAATTCAATAATATTAAGAATAATCACAGTGGATTTCTCATACAAGAATTTAAAATGTTCTATAATAATCATAAATATCACAAAATTTTGTGATATTCAGCTATCTACAATGACTGGTAAAAATAACAGAGAATTCAAATACAAATGAATCTCATACTTAATATAAAATAGGTAACAAGAATGGAAAATAGCTTTTTTCCACCACTAGCTATAGAACCTACCAATATGAACTCAATTTCAAGGCGTAAAGTATGTTTTCCTTGAACCCTAATTCACTGTACTGATGCGAGATTCGCATGAATGGAACTCGAATGTAGTAGGTATTTATCAATAACAACTTGTCATATGCTGTCTTGGTCATGGCTACTAGATTTTATTTAGAATTTGAAAGAAGTGCTTTCATAGTGACAAAAGGTCATATTTCAGTTTCACAGAGCTATAATGAATGAAATATATTGCTAGTGGTGAAAAAAATTTAATAAACACCTTGGTAATAAAGAATATTATTACCACAGGACCTTATATTCCGTAGTCTCTGGGTAATTACGATTCTTTACTACTTTGGTGTTTAAATATCAATTACGGCCTGAAGTTCCATTTTGTAAAATAGTACATGTTGATACCTCTATCTGAAAATTTCAACCATATGTCTTCATGAAATTGACGTGGAACTCTCTTATTTTATTCATCATGTTCTTCAATTTTTCTGGTTGTGGCAAAATAGTTGTACGGAAGTGATATGTTCCAGGTTGTTGCCCGAACCCTGACCCAGGAACTATACAAATTCCCGTATTTTCTAATAATTCAAAGGCATAGAATGCATCTGGAGCTTGTCCTTTTTGTTTAGCAGCTTCTATGGCTTTAGCGGGCAAACGGATCTGAGGAAATGCATACATAGCTCCTTGGACAGGATTGCAACTATAGCCTTCGATTGAATTGAATGTGTCGGCAACCATTTTAGCTCTAACCTGAAATAAACGAAAGCTAAATTGGATTTACTGTACTTATATCATTCAAAACAACCTTCATCTTCTAGTTTTTATCAATGCCGATCCTACAGCTTCCTAAACAAGATAATGCTATTAAATTTACTATGAAGTCTTAATTTGATAGTGTTTCCCATTGTTTTTGACATAGAGAGAGAAGACAGAAGTATACTTATAAGTCGAGTGAACGATGACCGACCCTGGAGGTGAAATATTGAAACACAACCTCACTCTTCTGTGAAACATTGAAACACAACCTTACTTTTTTTATTTGTTCACAGAGCAATCAAACGATTGAAATAGTTTTTCACAATATTTTGGCATACGAATCGTGTTTTTTGCGCGATTCATTAATTCAAGCATGCCTTCGCATTGTGCTGTTGTACAATACACAAAAAATGCAGGGAGAGATGAAGGAATATGATTTTCCAGGTAAATAGTAATCTCACATAGTTTTCATTATGAAATTCTGTCATTTCTTATTAAAATTCCTTCTGCCACTTCTGCAATGGAAGCTAATACTGCTAATAGATTGAAAATGTCTACAACACACATATGATCATATTTCCTCCCAAACGGGAGGGTTTGATTGCATTATTTTAGAAATTAGAGTACTTCTATTAGTTCCTGCTGCAGAAGGAATTCCGATGGAAAATCAGAGAAATTATATGTGAGTGACTATAGTAGGTACTTACTTTAAATCATAATGAACCCACAGGATTCCTTCGTCTCCCGCTGCATTTTTTGTGCATTGTACAACAGCACAATATGATGGCATGCGCGATTTAATGAATCACCGAAAAATTGATTGATTGATTGATTGTCTTCATTACCCCAAGAAACATTTCTGTTTATGATAGGGATACACAAATACATATAAAAAATAATAATAAAGGGTTAACTATAATGAATTCCACTCAGTGGAAACGAATTAATATTGTGTCTCATAAGATTAGTTATATTTCATTCCTAAGTAATCAAATCATGCTACATATTTTTCATTCAAATTGTCCTGAGCAAGTATTTTTTAAGATTGGTTTTAAACCTTCTTGCATCATGTATATTTTTCAACTCATTCGGTAATGAATTGTATAAAATTATTCCATTGTGAAAAACAGATTGTTTGCCAATGTTTGACTTGAATGTATTTGCTATCAAGTAATTCAATTGTCTAGTCCCATAATTATTATGGACTGTATTGACTTCATTGAAAGCTAAATTTGATATTTTCAATTTATTCCTGGCAAAATGAATAAAGCAACATATTTTAAGTTTATATAACGAAATCAGGTTCAGAAAATGTCTTGGTTTGTATAAATTTATCGTTGGTTCTAGAAAATGTAGATGAAAAATGCACGATTCGTATGCCAAAATAATTGTGAAAAACTATTTCAATCACTTGTAAGCAAATAAGAAAAGTGAGGTTGCGTTTCAATGTTTCTCTTCAGGGTCGGTCATCTGACAGTTCTTGCACGCAACCTATATTGTTTCATGAAATAGATCATGATCACAGATATATATATAAAGAATTTACAAGTATTAACTGGTCATCTGAGTAATATCCCCAGGAATATATTTTCATTTGACAAATCATGGTAGTTGCAGGGCTGATAGAGTGAGCTGAAATAATGTTAGTACTTCATATAAAAAAATTACTATGGAGATGTTATTGAATAGAGTTTTTATTACGTTTGAAATGGTTGGGATGTATGTTTTAAAATGCGATTTTCTGTTGAACGGTACAAGATATCGATTAAAATAAATGATACTATTTTTTAAGAAAAAAGATGAAGGAAAAGAACGGTGGAAGCAAAATGTCAAATTTGTCACCGCTGTCAAAAATGCCTCCATTAAACGGAGAAAAAGTTGTCCCAGCCTGTATAAAACATAATCACTTAACAGCCGTTTACATTTCAAAAAGAGCATTAGTATTTGTTAATCGATACCATGGCAACCGTTCAAAAGTATTTTTTTTATTCAAACTTTCGCAAGGCTAATTACTCCGTAACGAAGTGAGGTAGCAATTTTCACCATATGAAATACTTCATCACTTGAAAAACCTTATAGTAAATGAAACAGGTTAAAAGTTTATAATGGACATAATGCAGCTAAAAGTACTTACTTATACAACTATCAAATTGATGTTGTTAACATATATCAAGATGATGTGATATTGAGATAGATATAATAAATAATATGACATTATTTTGAATGAATAGCTTATCAGACACAATTAGTGAAATATAAGAAGTAATGTCACACATTCAGTCTAACATTAAAATATCTACCAAAACAATAATAGGGTCTATGCAACAATAAATGTTTAACAGCAGTCTAATGTATCTAATTTCATTAGGCAGGTGATTCTTAATTTTAAACCATTGTGAATGAAGGAAACTTTGATGAGAGTCGAGGTAGGGAAAGAAAGTATGACATCTCTATTCTGACGCGTGAAGTCATGTAATGGATGAAAGGCACACTCATTTTTGGAAAGTAGTTGTTTTCTGTTGAATAAACCGAGAAAGAATCAATAGTTTCATCACATGGAGAATGCGAATTCTCAATGTATTTCTTTATATATGTATCCATTTTTTTGTGTTCATGAATATACCTGAGAATATTAATTATCGAAGCGGTTTCTAATATATATTACTATTATTATTTTGTGTGATTTGAACAGTGCTTGGCAAAAGTCATGACATGTTGCTTAACAGATGTTTCGGATGGCTCGGAACACACTGTTCAATAACAACTTACCCCTGTCCCGCTACTGGGGAATACCATAGTACTACTAGAAATTTTATTTAATTCTTTTTTCCCAAGAGATACAAGACATTGTTGTCTGATTTTCTCTGTTCAGGATAATAGCGGTTTCAAAATATCATCCAAGGAATCAACAACATGAGCGTTCTTTTGTTATGCACATATTTCATTGCATTCATGGGTCGCCAAGAAAAAATAATTTAAATTTGTGTAAACACTACTAGAGAGTTATGTTGTTCATCAATTCATGAAAGTTATGTTGTTCATCAAGTCAAAGTTAAATCATATTTTAAGAATGTTGAACAAATTTAAATTGAAGAAAACATTTCAAAATCAGAAATCAAACCAACATAAAGTTTCAAAACACATCAGATTCACACTATCTAATTTTTTATCAACACCAAATATGTTTATTTTTTACCTTGAGAGATTCTAAAACCGCCGTTTTCTCTTTCAACCATTGCGGATAACTTGGTTCTCCTTCTTTTGGGGGGTTCATGATACAGTCCAAACATGCTTGTCCCAAAACCGTGGAGCACAACATGGCTGTGATAGCCTGAAAAATAACATCTTGATATCCTAATTGTAAGAAATTAAATGAATGAAAGCCATCGTCTTCAGAATTCTCACAATTCATTACACAGCAAAACATTTTCATTTATGCTTTCTTCTCAATAGTTTTTGAAACCATATTTAATTTCTGACGATCATAAAATTTGTTGTCAAATTCAAACAATTTTGAATGAAAAAGTGCAGGACGACTATGATGGAATTAAGATAATTAAGATATTCTCACTTCAGGTTTTCGCGCAGATACCCGGTATTATGGAGAATACATATTACAAAACGTGTTTTTTTTATTGGACAATGTTTGTCCGCCTCGTCTTGATCCCGTAATCCCATAACTTAAGTTAAGAGATGAAAAAATCCATTTTGTGATTCACTCCCCAGTTTTATATTCCATACATAATTCTTTTTTATAATTAGGGAAATAATATCTTTACTCAGCTGCTAATCATAATTCCGATGTTCATTTTCGGTATTGATGATATTCTTTCAATGAATTGTAAGAAATGATACTGAGAATTGGAATTGCCCGAATGGTTCTCTGTTCTTATTTGGACCTAAATATTATTCAGGTGACCTGGTAACTAAGAACCATCTTTCATACTATCGAATCCATAATAATTAATTTGAATATCATCTCTCAAGGGTGGCATATTTTGAAGTAGGTATCAAAACTTCATATCAGCGTATGATGTAGCAAGTGTTATTAGAAAAAGGAATATATTCCACATCCACAGTACAAAAAGAGGGACAACCGCCCAGTTTCCAAATATACAAAAATAAGTGAAATGGTTCTTATTCTTTTCAAAGAACTTGTCTAGTAAATTTTTTTTATTCCTTCTCCTTTTCTTATAATAGAGCTGATACAACGAGTTTCGCTCACCCATCAAACCTGTTATTCTTGAATTTGTATTGAAAAGCGCTCACCGAATATGGAAACATTATACCTATAGTATCCCATTTGAAATAAGGAAGTCGATTTGAGTTTCAGAAAAGCGGACAATATGGCGACAATGGCTATGCCATTTTCAAATTAACCACTGAATTTGGTATATGACTTTTTACGTACCTATAGTGTCCCATTTGAAATAAGGAAGTCGATTTGAGTTTCAGAAAAACGGCGAATGTGGCGACAATGGCTATGTCATTTTCAAATTAACCAGTGAATTTGATATGTCACTTTTCACGTCGACCGCTATGATATGATATGATAGTTTATGTAATAATTTCGGAATGAAAAATCGACTATTTTTGAAGGCAAATACTTTTTGTTCGCAGACACTAATAACTTTTCGTCCACTGTGGTCACTATGATACGGCACGGTACGAGAGCGGCGATTGAGTTGACAATAGCTGTCAGCTGGCATTTGCTGTTGTCATATCAATTATTCACGAAATTCGAAAGATTCAACGTATAAATAAGATTTTGGTGTTGCATCTCGGCGAAAAACTGTCTATTGTCTCGCCTGCTTGATAGTCTCGGCTTTCAATTCGCATGCTCGACTATAATAGACAGTTTTACTTCCTTGGTACATAAATAACTATTATATAATCTTGTGCAATCAATTATATAATTCTGGTGACAACATTTCAATAGTTTGCTCAAGTGGTTGATGATGCATTTTAGCTAGGGCACAATGTGTATACATATACCCACTGGGACTGGATGTTATGTTCATGGCTCAAAGTAATAAATAGGTACCAAACTATGACATAATGTTGGGAATCTTCCATAGATTGTGATGACAAAGACAATAAACATACCTTAAGATATTGAGCCTTGACAACTGGATCCATGTTAAGTACCTCAGCATAGCCTCCTCTGAGGCCACACTCTCCCATATAACCTTTTGAGGCAGACATGAAACTAGCAAGTTCCATTTTGTTGTAAGGTTCACCCATATCATGCATCACCTAAAATAACAATTATGATATGTAATTATAGTATAGTGACATATAGATGATTTTTATTTTGATGTCATCCTAGAACTTCAGATCACAATGATTTTACAATTGCATAGGTCTGACTATTCCACTCATTTCAAAATTCTCACATAATCTGACCCATCACAAGCCAAAGATCATTAGTAATATCATGATGTTCTGAATATTCCAGATAATTCTGTGCCTTCATTGTTCACATTCTGATGCCGAGCAACACTACGAGTCCGTCAGGCAACACAATGAGATACAGAAATATGAGAAGATATTCAGAACAGACTGGTCTTTTGCTAGACTATTTCACGAAGCATAATTAAGAAGCATTTATTATAATCGAACAAGCCATATAACCAAAGCGATTGATTCTGATATCTACAGCTAAAATGCGCACACAGTATTACAAATACCATATTGTGTATCTAAAAATATTAACAGTATTGAAATGGTTATCCTGTTATGATAATGTATATTTGATAGATTTAAGAATAGTTCACTGTGATAATCTGAAACTCCAACTATATAACTTTATTATCTCAGAAATCTGTAATTTGTACCTGCTGCTAATAAATTATCATCATTATTATCAATTTATGTCAAACTGAAAAACTTTGTTTCCCTGTCTATGTTGACATAATTGGAAACTCCAACGCTGATAGAATAACGAAGCGACAGAATTATCTGGAATATTCAGAACATCGTGAAATTGCTGTTGATAATTCATCAGTATTCTATTACCAATTTTACACCACATTCTATGAATTCATAACCATACCGAAAAGGATAGAACTAGTAAGTTTTTTCATTATTTCACATAATCAGATCCATGAAGCAAAATAGTTTGTACAGGATCCCAAATTTCATTGATGAGTATCATACTATTTCTAAATGTGATACATTGACTTGATGAGTATTCGAATAATCACACTAGCCACATACATAGATAACAAGATAACAAATAGATAAATATAAAAAATGTCACAAAAAATACACATAAAACACATCCCTATCACAATACGTATTGTCAATTCAGGTCTTTATTTAGAATAAAATCAAACACTAGATTTCTGAACGATTTCAAACTATGATTTTTTTTAATTTCAGTAGGTAAGTTATTATAATAATTCAATAGTTTTGGTCAAATTGGTTACTAAATTTCTTTAAAAACTGTAATGGTTGCTACCAATGGATTCATGAAGTACATCAGTACTTTTATTGCTTTATTCTGTGCTATCTGCAAGGATTTTCTGTCTCTGACATTTAAAGCATTTCTCCAAATAAATGAGTAGTACAGTTGTTTTCGTATTTTATTATTGAGCAGTTCTGAGACGAATTCAAAGCATGGACTTGATATTTTAAATTTATTGTGAACACTGCAAAGGTGCATCGTGATATCAGTTCGTTTGAAGTTGCCAAAATTAACATAACATTTTTTTTTTTCATTTAAGCACACATGGTTTTGAGCACACCAAGATTTATGTCTCTTTCAATTTGGTATTTTATGTCATCTTGATGCCCAGAGCAAAACAACTGTATCATCCGCATAAAGGGTAATTTTCCCATGAAGATCAGAATATACAAGGTCGTGTATATATACACTGAAAATGATAGGGGTCCTGATATAGACTCTTTGGGCACCACAATAGTTGTTAAGTGTTGTGTCACTGAGGATATCTCCATATACATAACAATTTTTCAGGATGAATTTTGATCGATTTTGCATTGAACAATTTAAAAAAAAAGAAAAAAATAATTTTTATTATAGCAATTTTTTTTTCTTTCAACAATATAAACATGTATCACACGATTTTCTTATAAGAATGTGCGTGTGCTACGTTTAATAATTAGAAACTGATTTTTACTATTTTACTTTTATCAACTACACTTATGATAATGAAAATTATAACAGTTTACAATAGAGGTCAAAAAAATAGTAACAATGTAATTATGAAATCTAATGCAATGCATACAATACTAACCTAACAGACCTAATCAGTAGGAAATTTTATTATCTAGCAACCAGAAGACTATTTTTTTTTATTCCTTGTAGAGAACATTTAAATGAGTTTATTGATATAGGGAAGCTACAATCAACAAACATTTTCAGTTGTCCTGTTTCTGATTTTGACCACTTCAGTCCTTAGGAAGTTAATTTAAACAGTGTTAAATCATAAGTGCTGCCAGTAGCGCAAGTTTTCAAAACTCCGTGAATGTGAAATTCATGGATATATTGTCTGAAACACATACAATACCTATTCTTATGCAATTCACATTCACGGAACTCTGAAAACAACTGCACCAGACAGCACTTATGATTTCAAATTGTTTCAATTGACTTAGTATAAAGTAAACTGAGGACTCGAAGACATCCAGTATTTTAATTTGTAGAAGAATAATGTTCAGTAATAATTATTTGAATATGCACAAATAAAGATTTAACTGATGGCTGAATCAGAGGCTGAATCACCCAATTGGTACTTACTCGTTTGAATGAATGAAATTTGGATCCTTTTGCATATATGTTATCCTGATAAACTTCATCGGCAAAAATGAACAACCTCTCTTTGTATGCAAACTTCACAATTTCTTCAATATTTTCCTTGGTAAGGACTTGTCCTGTGGGATTTCCAGGATTTATCACAACAATAGCTCTTGGTGATGAAATTTTTTTGGCTTCTGTAATTGCTCTCTGAAATTTAAAATAAATGTTCACAGAGAGAACACCCAATCAATTACACTATTGTAACAATAAATTACCTGTATATTTTTTGTATAGTAGAATGCAAAATACAGTATTTGATAATGTTATTTTTCAATATATTTATTTGTCTCACCTCCAACTCAGGAATTGTCAATCCCCAATTCTTCGATTCATCCAGATAATATCCTATTTGATGTATATTGAATTCTGCTAAAGTTGCAGAGTAAAGAGGATATTGAGGAATAGGTATCATTACTCCTGGCTGTTTTCCATTTACAGGACATATAAGCAGTTTGAGTACGTTTTTGATGGCATCACTAGCACCTGAAATATTGATAAAATACTGTATTGATGGTTATTCATCCATTTGAATATAAACCTCAATAGTCAATCAATTATCTGAAAAATATTTCAAAGAGTGGGTGTTCCTAAGTATTTTTGTAGCTGTGGAGCTTTGCAGTGATTAAATACCAAATGGGCATGATCGTACCATCTACTTCAAAGTACTGCTTACAGTATTCAAAATATTTTTTTATTTGGTAGTTCAAGCTTTCAAAGTATGCTGCTTTTGATATAATATTTCCTCTCAATCTGGTATATATGGAGATTGTAACTTAATGTGAGATCTAGGTGTTCGACATGAAGCTCTAGATGACGATTGTGCTGATGAGGAGACTGAGGGATTGAGATGATGGAAATGGACGATGAATATAATAAAATGAGTATGTGGTAGAAAAATACCACGTTAGCTTTGAAACACCCCGTGATTCAACGTAAGTCGACTCGAATGCATACGAGACCAAGTGCTGTCCCAAAGTTAACCTGGTCGGCCTCTAGTAGTTCATTGAATCTCATAGGGGTGGCCGATGATGCAGGTGTCAGATAGTCCATTCATGAAGTCACTTAACATAACTATTCAAACGCCTTGTATCTCGTAAGGGAAACCTTCTATCTGTAATATTGTAGTGTCATTCTCGAGTACACGAGTGCACATAAACGATCATTTATTATATACACTATACAGTGTGTTACAATTTGGTCCACCCGACCCTTGTACTTTCGTATTCCTAGGACGATTTGGATTATTTTCTCACAGTATACTGCTCAAAATCATTTAGTTTTTCGAGCAAACAAAAATTATCAACCAATTTCTTAGTCTATCTTTCTTAGTATCTCATGTGGGGTATTTTTATGATATAACGTTACAATTTTTTAATAATTGCACTTTTCAAGTCACCGTGTATAATAATTCTTAGAATTTGTCTGATATCAGGCATGATGGTAGTTAGGATTAGATCATCTGGCTACAGAGTGAGATGAATAACTAATGAAATTACTATAAATTAGATTTTTTTATCAAAAAATAAATGGAAACGAAATATCGATAAAAAAATTACATAAAATATTAGCCAAACAACAAAACAGCAATTAATACTAATAAGTTCAGATTTTTATATTCTCGATCAAATCTCCTTCATTTTCTACACACTTTACATATCCCTTTCGTACGATATTTGATATCTCCTCAGTTCCTTTGGTGGTAAATGTCTGCAAACTGTTTATTTGTGACAACTCCTTTCTATGTCATGCCTCAATTTGTAAAAATTGGAGGAGAGTTGAAAATTTGAAGGCGAATAAGATAAGACTAAAAAAATACAGGGTCACTTCCACTCCCGGTCAAATAGGTGGTTGAAAAACATTTTAATCAAGTTCATGAAGAGCGCTATCATTTATGTAGCTCCTTTGAATTTCAAAATTGTATATATTTGAATAAAAAATATACAGGCTGCTACATGCCTCCTGCATCACCCAGTATATACGGGGTGTCCCAAAAGAATTTATACAGGCATTTTCTCCTCCCCCCCGGCCCCCGACCCTTTTATTTTGGTATCTTTGAGTAGCTCATTAGCTTACGAACATAATGATGTATTACACTCTCCATGAATACGAATTGATAAAGTCAAATCGACAACTTAATAGCTCGTTTAATAGCATATCATATGAGGAATTGCGTCCACCATTATCAGAAATCTGAAGGCCACAGGCGACTGATGTACTAGACATCTGGAATACCAGTACGGGAAAACTGGACTGTGTATTGGCCCTATATGGTGGCCAGCACGATCCCCAGATTTATCCCTCTCAGATTTTTTTCTGTGGGATCATTTGAAACAAGAAGTGTACGAAGCCGAATAATATCGCTGAGCTACAAAACAACATAATTCGAATGTAAAAACTTCACAAAAGATTAGATTTCCACAAAATTGTTTGTGAAGTTTTTATATTTGCTATGGAATTCCATCAAGTAACGGCCGAGTCAATTCGAAACAATTTGAGCATGCCACGAAATATCCCAGGCAATTGCAGCAGCTTGTACAAGGGAGGTTCTGCGGAGGTGTGAGCTGTGTCAGTAGCAAAAATGGTGGCCACGTCGAACAAGTTGTTTGTTTCAGATGTATTATTCCAATAATTCTGTGGTATTTGCTACATAGTCAAACAATTATCCTTTTTTATTCAATTGACTTGGCCGTTGCTAGATGGAAATCCATGGCAAATGTAAAAACTTCACAAACGATAAGATTTCCACGAAATTCTTAAACACACAACATGTTTCGCTAACACAGTAGCTTCGTCAGGTGATATACTGGTACAATGAAATGAAAAATGAACTTAAATTTTGAATGAACTGAACAATGAACTTAAATTTTCATTGTACCAGTATATCACCTGACGAAGCTACTGTGTTAGCGAAACATGTTGTGTGCGAGGTGTGTGAATTTTGTGGAAATCTTATCGTTTGTGAAGTTTTTACATTAAACAATTACCCGTTGGAAAATGCATAGTCCTTCTTTTCTTTCGTACTTCTTATACAAAATGATGTCGAGTGTGTCCCTTTGATAGTTCAAAGAGTGCGGCAGCGCGGACCGACATCCGTTTGATGATCTATTCAACTGACTTTGCATAAACTTCAATAGGTGTGGTTTTGGATGTGATATTTATATTCTTTCCTGACGGCTATTTGCCACGTGAAACATTGAATTATATCTATTCATTTCAATTTTCATTTCAATACTAGACATATTGGTAAGTTACATTTTTATATCATAATACATCAGAATATCAATTCTCAATTTCAGAGTATTATCATTTTTTATGCTCTCCTTTTGGAAGTTCAACAGATATAATTCAATGTTCGACGTGGCAAATAGCCAGGAAAGTAGTTTTTTTCTGTTGAATATTCAGAATATTATGTGCATCTGAAGAAGAATGCAAATTCTCAACTTCAGAAGATTTTGTTTTCGAATATCTATCGTGTGTTTTCAATAGATATTCAATGTTCGTTGTGGCATGAAAGTAGTTGATTTCTGTTGAATAAACCGATAAAGAATTGATATTTTGATCACATAGAGAATGCGAATTATCGATGTATCTCTTTTTTTTATATACCTATATATCCATTTTTTTATGTTTATAATTTTATCTGAGAATAGGATTATGTGATACCGTTTTTTCAGAACATTTATAGTGTTAGAGTTGGGACACCAGGTACCATTATGGAATTGACAGTGTTGTAAGCAAATATTTTTTCAATTTTTTTTGTAAATCTACATGCCAAATTTAGATTTTTCAACTCATTTTATTAAAATTAGTCCACTATGGAATTTTTCCGTCGACCTCGTATTAACGACTAAGTTATGTTAGTTAAGTATATGAAATCGTTCATTAATGACCCCTATTAATGGATGATTTGTCTATTAATGCACGATTGTTTTATAGGCAACCAAACATACACCGCGTGCATTTATTGTTTATGCTATAACTAGCGGAATCTGCATTTAAATCGAAATATGGATTTCATCGACGATTTTCCGTTAACGGGTTCGACTTTCCAAGTTTCTGACACGATTTTAATCCCTGTTTTCTAACATGAGGAATTTATTTCCTATGTTGATCATTTCGACAAATGTCAAATGACACTAATGTCAGTAACAAGGCTACTGGGTGAGTCTTAGCAGTTTCCGGGTGGATGATAAATTCGCGAACCAAGTTTTCTTCATTGCAGGAGAAATGAGAAATATAGTCGACGGAAAAATTTTGCAACCAACTTGTATATTAAAAGACGATAAATGATCTCGAACATTAACGCACTCGCTTCGCTCGCACGTTAAAATATCTCCTGCAATGAAGAAAACTTGGTTCGCGAATTCATCATTCATCCGGAAACTGCTAAGAATCACCCAGTAGCCTTGTTACTGACATTAGTAACATTTGACATTTGTCTGAATGATCAACATAGAAAATAAATTCCTTGTGTTAGAAAACAGGGATTAAAATCGTGTCAGAAACTTGGAAAGGCGAACCCGTTAACGGAAAATCTTTGATGAAATCCATATTTTCGATTTAAATGCAGATTCCGTAAGTTATAGCATAAACAATGAATCCACGCGGTGTATGTTTGGTTGCCTATAAAACAATCGTGCATTAATAGACAAATCGTCCATTAATAGGGGTCATTATTGAACGATTTCATATACATTAAACTTAGTCGTTAATACGAGGTCGACGGAAAATAACTATAAATGGTCCGTCAAAATTTGACGTATAATTAAAATTCAAATTTGATATTTTCAATATCCTCGATCCTGACAAAGTGAATGAAACAACAATCTTGAATTTAATTAGATGATATTTAATAAATCTTTAGGTTTATGAATATTCCTAAAATATGTTCTAAAAACTAACCTAAAAATGGTTGATTTTGTAATTCCATTAATAGGCTCAAACGTGTAATATTCAGAGTTCCCCAAATCGATATTAAATATTGCCAATTTGAGTAAACAAGACAAAAATAAATACTCTTCAAATATGTAACAGGTATAAGATTGCGATTTCTGTATCAAATACTAGTGAAAAGTTAGTCTCGAAGATAGTGCTGATTTCACAAATGATTCATTTGTTTAGTTCACGATAATCTTTCATGGATATACCTAATAATCTTGTTGCAACACTTGTACATGAAATGGTTCTGTTTTAGAAGGATTGTGTATTCAATACATCGTCAGATGTTCTTTTTGAGTTGAAAATAATTATATGAGGTTTCGTTATAAATGAGAGTTAGTTTATGAATTTCAAGCCAATATGATACATTCTTCAAATCATTTATTATATACAGGGTGTTCCTAAATATCACATACATATTGAATGAGGTCATTCCTTGGCTTATTCCATTTGTCCACCCTGTTGAGATTTTCGTGATTGCAAAATTCAGCCTGTTATGTGATTGAGATAGTGCAAAATCAGTGCCTTGATTCTGGTATCAATTATTTCAATAAAAACATTGGTTTACTAAAATTGGACTTTCGATGTTTTGATAACAGATAATAATGATGTGTATTGATGAAAATTGCCAACCAAAAATGTTCCAAGTTCAATAATTCAAAAATGGTTACGAATATAAATATGGATGTTGAGATAAAAGATGCTCGTGTTTTGATTTTACATCAAATAGCCAAAAAATATATGGGATGTTCAATTTGAAAAACAAACGAGTCTGCAGATGACATTATTTCGACAAAAAATTCATAAGTTTGACCTGATCGAAATAAAGTGAACGATATTATAGGGGTGGGTGGAGGTCACAAAGGAACTTCAAAAAAGGTGCTAATATACAGGGCACTCCATTTCAAAAAATTTCGTGTTATGGACCTTGTTGTCTCATTCACATTCGTTTTTGTATCAAGTTTTTAGCTATGATAGAACTCGAGAAATCGAGCTCCGACGTACTAATGCCCCACCCTGTGAATACATTATCATTTATATTTTCAATTCAGTTCTCAATTTTTTAGTTATTTATTTCTATCAATTTATTCACACATTTCTTATTGTCTGAGATTGGTCCAGGAATGCAAGTAGAGGCATTTCCACGCATCCGTCATCTTACATACGAACGATTTGGATCCGGACGGATATTTTCGTGTTTCTAAAATGGTGCATTTTCCATGCATCCGAATCATATTCATCCGAGATACGAAATACAGCATTCATTTTACGTAATTTTGTGACATAACAAAGGCGATGAAAGTACTGATATTTTGTTATTGAGCACTTTTTGTTTTATAGGTTGTATAATGTTAACGGGTCTTCACAACAATGATTAAGTATCACACGTGCCTGTTTTCAATGCGGCGTCTCTTTTCCACCCATGTTAGAGATACGACTGTATTCTTGGTTGCATAGGAATATGTCACGTGGTTTTCAATCATTGTTGAAGACCCGGTATAATAATCAGTGACAACAAGGCATCCGACGTCGGTAAAGTTCCCGCCAAGTCATTTAAAATATTTGACTTGAATTCGTTATTAAATGATCAAGTAGTGATGATTTTCTAGTAGGAATATTTTAATAGCAATTTCGGAAACTACCTAATAGATTTGTAAATATTTACCAAATCTTCAGATTCATCGCTTTACAATAAAAAATGTATGTTCATATCGGTGAAGAAGAACATTAAAATTTGATTCCGTTATTTGTATCAAGGTCATTATGAGGATTGGTAAATTAATAAAGTAAATGTATACCCATCCTTGCAAATATTTTGAACGCAACTTATATTCATAAAAATTTCTAACAAAGGAAACGAAATTTTCTACTAGGTCTGCCCCCTCTGCATCTGATTGTAGAGCATGAAGCCATGCATACTGCCTACAGACTCAAAGGATCGAAAAGGCAGACTATGGACATTACCTAATATGGAACGAGGCCGAAGAAAACTGTCCCAGTTTGCTGATGGGAAGGGGCAGCACTCGGCCAGTTCTGAATTTCAATAAAGCTCCGCATGTCATTTTTCCTGCAAGAGAGGAATGGTCTGGCAATACCCCAGGTTTGCTTCCTGCCAAACGGGTCAACTTGGTTCACGGATGGTTAAAGGTTTAGAGGCGAGTCTGGTGCAGGAGTATATGAAGGAGGAGGAATCTCAGTACCTCTTCGCAAATACGCTTCAGTGTTCCAGGCTGAACTGTTTGCAATACTGACGTGTGTCCAAGAAAATTTCGGCAGAAATGGACGTGGACCAGTTACCATTATGCTCTGACTGCAAAGCTGCTATTATGGCATTGAGATACAATAAGATAACAACTGAATTGGTGTCCGAGTATAGAAGTGCCTTGGAAAATATGGCAAAAACTGGGAAAGTCAGCTTCCTGCGGGTATCCCGGGGAACGAGGGGGCAGACAGACTAGCTATGATTGGCTCAGGAACGCCACCCATTGGAACCGATATTGGGAATACCCAATAGTACGGCTATGTCCTTCATGAAGGAAATGCTACAGAGGCAGTTCCTTGAAACTCAACAGGCACTTGGAGCTCATAGGGATCAAAGATGATCCCATCTGGTGCATCAGAGGAAAGCTGACTTTGGGAGCATTGTACTGCACTCAAAGGGTGCAAAAGTAACTCAGCTGAAGAAGCTGCTGAATTTCGTCAAAGAAATTGGCATGCCCAGCTGATTCATAGGCCATGATTGTGGGCGCACAATCGGCTCGACTGAAGAGGCCTGAGTGCAGGGGTCTGTGCACCCGCCCACCTGTCCAGAGAAACATAAGAGGAACGGAATTTCGTTGGCCAGAAAAGTGTGAAAAATATTTCTACTAATGAAGAAATATAGATCGCACAAAATATTACTTTGACACATTTTGACTCCCTGTATCACGTGTTCCTGATTGTTCTCGATCTTCCCAATATATTGTAGTTGGCTGTAAATTTTGACCGTCATCTTATTATGAAATGACTATTTTTTTTTATTTCTTAAATAGAATCATAACTCAACTACCTTTCAGTTTTATATTTTTTAGAATTTCTCGATCGATTTCAAGGTGCTAAAATCATTAATAATGCCACGGTAATTTTCATCTAGAAAGTTATCCGGAGTAAAAACTGATTTCGCAAAGAGGGGCAGACCATAGCACAGTTGTCACATGTTCAAATGCGATAGGGAACTTCAGAAATATTAGTCATTAATTCATAAATAAAATTATCAATTATGTATTTTAATATTCCTAATTAGCAATAAAAAATCAATTCTCAAAATTATTCGTCATGTGTTGTGGCGTATTGCTTATAATACATTTGTGTAAATAATGATTATATTAATTCACACTAGAGGACATTTGAACTAGTAGACGTGAAAACAGGGCGCACGAATTGTCTTGTCAGTTTTCAGCCAGCACAATGTTGCCAAGTCTCCAACATTTACATATTTTGTTATGGACTATAAGAATTATTTGGACATGCTGGCTGTTCGAAAAAGTCAAGATAGAACCATAATATCATGGCATCCTCCTATTTTGTTTTATTCAACAGGACAGGAGAACTTTTTGATAATTTGATTATGATTAGTGACTTGGCAACCATAACATTTCGTTTGAAATGAGCTCGGAAATGCAATGATTTTTACCAATGCAAAGACTCATTATTTACATAAAAAAAGCGTCAGATGTAGAATACTGATGAACGGAAAAATAGGAGTAGGCTAAAAATGTGAACAGGTCACTTGAATGTAAAGAACCTGTGATACTAATAAATAATCAAGAGCATGGTGGAAATATAATATGGTGTGCTACTCATGTATATTGAATTCGTCATTTCTGTGCATAACATTATTGCAAGCCTATACACCAAAATGATCACGGCGACTCGGACGAATTGATAACTGTTAGCTCAGACTAGAAGCAACTGTTTTACTCGCAGTGACGTATACGAAGATGCGTCATAGCACACCATATTATAATGCCACCGTGATCAAGAGTATCCTCCGAGTATATTTGCCAGCCCACCTCATTATGTTTACAGAAACTACTTTCTCAAAATGGGGTTTTCTACCAATTGGCCAACGTTGGCGCTTTTAGTACTCTGCGTTTCCTTTATTATATTACTCTCGTGTATGGCCAAATACTTCCTCGTACTTTCTGGAACTTCCTTGTACTTTCCTCACTTCCTCATACTTCCTGAGCTCTTCCTGAGAGTGTGTACAACTTGACATGGCCTGCCAATACTTGTCACAATCATTTGGTCGAACAATGAAATTAATATGAAAGAAAACAGTGGAAGTTATTGAAAAATATTTCAAAATTTCGTATGCAAAGATTTTGAAAAAATGGTCTCACAAATCTAAAATATCTCAGTCACAGAAATCGGATCTCAAAATATTCCAAGATGGTAGCCCAGTCTGAATAGTGGCAAAAATACACACTAGTTGAGAAATGAATTAGAGTAGGTATCAGTAGGTACAGGGTGGTTGTTTATATTTTACTCAATAGCTATCTCAGTTAATATTGGTCTTGCAGAAACGTTCGAATGGACAAAAGTGAAGTACTTTTATGGACATTCCGAATCTATTACCAGAAAATGCAAAAGAGCATGGTAAACCTGAACATTCCACATGAACTGGCATTTTTTAAATGGAACTGCCTGTATTTTGATCTTCTAATCGGAAGAGCTTTATCTTCTGATTTCAAATATGTATATGTCAATTAGTGAAATCCATCATTCCCTGAAATGCCTAGTCATTTTACGTATTGTCGGCAAACAGCGTAACTTCCATTTTCAGCCGTTACTCTGTTTGCCGGAGGGTTGAGGAAGCAAAATATCTTTTCTGCATATGCATAAGAAGGGAGATTATTTTTTCGCCTAAATGAACGTTCTTCCTAGAAAGTATATTTTTCAGAAAATTACTTGAGAGAACAGAAGATACTAATGCTTCTAAACAACCTAAGCTGACTCGGCCTAAATGAACCTTCCGTCCATCATTAAGTGGAATGTCTGAAACTATTAGGCAAACGGTGTACGAAATTTAGGTTACGCTGTTTGCAGGCAATACGTGAAATGACTAGGCATTCCAGTGAATGACGGATTTCACTGTTTGACGCCGACATATACATATGTATACATCATTGAACTGAATATTATACATACAGGCATCTGTAAACCGCCAGAAATCGCAGCAACGTCGTCTGGCGTTCTACACTTGTTTCAAATCTATAGCAAAATCTATCATCTGGCTGATGATAGATACCTTTTGGGTTCGAAACATATCCCCCTTTCTTGAATTTGGAATAAAACGTTGTGGAGACGACTTGGAGAGTTTTTATTATATTTTTTATATTTTAAAATCAATATTTTTAAAAAACTGGCAAAAAATATCCTCAACAAAGTATATTCATTTGGAATCGGAAGAAAGAGCTCTACCATCTAGAAAAATAAAATACAGGGTGTTCCATTTAAAAAATGCCAGTTCATGATACTTTTTTGCATTTTCTAGTGATAGATTCTGAATACCCATGAAAAATACTTCACTTTTGCCCATTTGAACGTTTAAGTAAGACCAATATTAACTGAGATAGCTATTGAGTAAAATATAAACAATCATACCCTATACATAGCATATCTTGACAGTTCCACCCGACTATACTATTGAATATTATTTGTGAAATTGTTACTCACCTCCGCCAATCACAATATTCTGCCAGTCAGCAGGAATTCCATCCCTCCTCTCAATGTACTCAGCAGCATGCTTCCTGATCACTTCAATTCCCGGTGAATCCGTGTATGAACCTACCGATCCACCTCTGCAGCCTGCAAGGATTGTCCTTGCCCTTCCCTTAACATCTTCAGGAAAACTGGGGTCTTCCAAAAGTTTTGGGTAGGATACCAAGGCAAGAACTTGTCGAATGAAAGTAATGGGCACTTGGCCCATAGCATGGCAATCTCCAATATTGGCCTTGATGACTTCGGTAAACGGTTTTTTCGCCCCCTTAAGATAAAATAATGACGTATTAGTACGGTACAAATAAACACATTTCAAGGTAGCTTATTCAAATTCCTAATACTTTTCAAGGATCATTTCATGTACGAAACTGTTCCCGTAGATCCAGTGAAATAAATGAGGATAAGTCCTAGAGAAATACAAGATGCGATAATGATATCTCAGTCATAGAATCTCGTCTAGTTTCCAAATAACTTCTACAAAACAATGGTAGGTAATCTTATAAATGACAAAGAAACAGATTTATAGACCCTGAGGTCTCAACTTTCATTCATTTGGTTCAGGGACCTATATGTTCTATGTATTATGTAACCTTTTCATCTCTAAATATTTATCACAACGAGGTTTTACAAACTTAATATGAAAACCTGTAGGTAGTAAGTAGATTCCCAGATGAGTTGAAGTCCAGGTTGAAATAGTAAAACAATACAATAAGAAAAAGGAAAATATTTGACCAATCAAAAAAGGGGAATCGTGTTGAAAGTGATAATAATACATGATAATAGTATATTGTCAATCAAGATACGCGAGATATTTTGTTAGGCATTTTCTATTGGTAACATTTAATTTCGAATATATTTTCATAGGAGATACGAGACGAGATAACTAGAATAAATATCATTCCGACCAGTTTACGGGAAAATAGTCATTTATACACCAAGGTAGTAAAATTGAGGCAATATACAGGGTGATCCATTTAAAAAAATGAAGTTGCTAGATATTTTTGATACAAGCGGCAACGTCGCAATTTTGAAAACATTATAGATCGATAGAACAAGGGATAAATTATTGAATGCGAAATTTTCAAAAAATCCTTTGTTGCTTTCTCCATTAACGTCTAACCTACCATCGACCATGAGTCGCTCTGGAATTCAAATATGGCGGTTCATTCTGCAATATCTCTTGCTTGATTCGCCTGAATAGTACAGATATTTGGACATCCTAATAAATATATATTAATGCGATATTATCGAATATTATATTCTGCAACATGAACCGATGATACTCTGTTGTTTTTAGATTACCACTCGACCTATGCCATGGACAATTGACGGTATTGGAATGACAATCAATTTGACTATTTGACATTGACACTTCTGGCATCATGGATTATGATGAATTTGTATAGTGTTGTGTAACTGCTTTTGAGAGTTTTGATTAAGTATGTTTGGAACATGAAGAAATATTCAGAAATATGTGCATATATAAAGATCATTGGAATTCAAATAGGAAATTATTATTTGTTTTATAATAGTGATGAAAGCACTTCGATTCAACGATCTTATATATCGATATCAAGGATGCAAGCTGAAGCCAATATTACCTCCCACGAGTCCCACGAGGGGCCACGTTTTTTTTTCCTCTCGTGGAAGTGAATTGACAGCTTTGTTTCTTGCAATAAAGGAGCAAACGACTATTCATTACTTTTTTCGATTCAGTGAGTAGATAAAAATGTCTCGAACTATGTTTAATCACGTTTATAGCCATTTTGATTATACTATCTTCCCTCGTATCTACCAGCAGGAAGGCGTCCCATTGAAAATAACATTTCGTCAATTCCGAGGTCAATTTTAAATACGGTGAAATATTTGTGTGAGATTTCATCGAAATATTTTTTGTTGAAAATCAGGATGGACAATAGCCACCACCTGCCTCCCCTAAATGATGCCCATGATTGTTTATTTCACTGCTATTACAATTTCTCATTCGATTTTAGAACAGTAGTTATAATTCCACACATTCTAGCATGTTAGGAACACTAATTACCCGCAATTATCCTACAAAGTGCCATTTAAATTTATATTACTCGCATACCTACCTAATTATTTAGTGTCGAAAAACGACAAACATTAATTCAGCACAATAATTCCAGCCTACTATCATAATTTGAATTATGTAGTTGCCATCTTTTATCCGAGAACGGCTCAACCATCAATAAAAACAGGTCGATTGTTGCCGGTTGTCGCAATTGCGTTTAAGCAAGAATTTGAATTATTAGGAATACCAACTACGAAATAGCCAATGATGAATGTTATGTGTTGTTATATGAAAGATAAGTACTCGGGGGTAATCACTGCCCAAAAATGTGTTCACTAAACTTCCTCTTATATCCTCGATCGAACTTCCTCAAACTCCTTATAACGTTCACAAACTTCCTCGAACTTCTTCAAAATTCCTCTACCTTCCTGATGGGAGCCTGATGTACATACACCAAACTTCCCACGTGATTACTCCCTCAATACAGGGTATAATTCATAATTCATGGATTAACGCGATTTATATATGGAGAATTAAAAGTAGCACGATTCTGAAAATTCGTAGGGATGGTCAAGGAAACATATGGAGGATCCAACTAATATATTTTCGTTATTGTGACACTTCCGTTTTTTTTTTTCTAAAGTGGTGGCATCTTGGTTATTTTTAATAAAACACCTTATATTTCACAACATTTTTGGATTCCTCTCATGATTATGATTCAAATTCATGTATCATACCTTCAATTATCTGCGCACCCTATGAATTATTCAGAGGTTGAGATTATGGTAAGTGATCCGACAACCTTCGATGTTCGATAGCGAGTTCGGTAGGCTGCAATTGTCACTTTTTAAAGAAAAACCGAGGAAAAACTCGAATAGGTAACTCAAAAACGATCCATTATAGGACGTATAGGGCGAGGTAAAGGGTATGGTATGATGCAAGAATTTGAATCAGAATCATGAGAGGAATTCAAAAATGTTGTGGAATATAGGGTGTTCCATTGAAAATAACAACGGTGACGACAATTACGGAAAAACCAGAAGCTTCACACATAATGAAAATATGATAGTTGGATTCTCCATGCTTTCTTCACCATTCCTACGAATTTTCAAACTGGTGCTACTTTCAGTTCTCGTCATACGATTCTTACCAAATTTGGTCTAGTAAGAATAACACGGAATAACCATCTATATGATCAGTTTTGCAGAGACGAACATCATTTCGGACAGTGCCGTGCATTTTTAGTGAAATGAAAAGCGGTATTTTTTTATGAAATCTTGATGAAACCATATTAGGAATTTTTTTCTTAGAAAAACTGACCTCATAATAATAATATTGTTCTTTATGGTTTCAAATTTCGAACTAATTATGTTAATTTCCATATAATTTCTATGAAGGGTTACAAAAAAACAGGCACATCTAAATATTCTAAACAGCATTTTTGCAAACAGAAAAAAAAAATTATCTTGTTTTTTTTTCAAATCATAATTTTCTACCTACTGGAGCTATTGAACGATCCAAAATTTGCAATTCATTTGAATTCACTATTTTTGCGAGGCAGTAAATGAAAGAAATGAAACCAATATTGTTGTTCCAAAATTGTTCTATCCGTCATTCGGTTGCCCCCTTACGAGCAACCCTCAGAAGTCTTCGAGAGTCTTGTGCGAGCAAGGAATGACGGGGGCCTTACCTTTCAACGTGTGATCCCAAACATTTTCTTGGGCCATCAGAAAAATTTCTGCAGTCGACGGGACTCGAACCCACGACCGGCAAGTGAATGCGGATTAGAATATGGACACGCTGTCCGCACGGCTACCTGGCCCCCTATAATCCTGTTGATTCAGAATGAGGTGATTTTTTGCATGATATGGAGGTTAGAAAGCATGGGGAACAATAATAATAAGTTAGTTCGACCCCCCTTTTATTCCAATGAAAACCTCGATGAAAACGCAATGCACTGCCCAAAAAGATGTTGGTCTCTAAAAAACTGATCATTTTATTGATTATTATATTATATAATTCATACTCACTGGTCAAAATTTGGAATAGGTAGGAATCGCACGACTAATAGCTGAGATATTACATAGGGGAGGGGGCCGTTTAAATACGTGAGACATGCTCTATATGTGTATTTACTGACAAATAATACATATCATCCATTGTTGATGATAATTTGATGAATAATAACTTCATACAAGGTATTATTCACCGAGATTCACACGTGACCTTGCATTAGATAGATAGATATATATTTATTTCTCAGAATCGGAAGAACGGTGGTATACATATTACATTATAATTCGAGTTATGATTTAACAAAAGGTATTTCCGATTATCTAGCGTAAAGCATCGAGAAAGTCGAGCACGGTACATAAACAGTAAATTTTATGTGATATCTTATTCGAAATTGTGAGAGAAGTATTCTTCTAAATGATAGTAAACATGTTCATGCGACATTTTTTTCAACCTTCCTTTGAACCTCAGATTATTTAAAGATTTCATACTGGAGGGTAAGTGGTTATATGCATCTGCGCGCCTTCAACCTATCTCGAAAACGATTGAACGCATGAAAAAATGTTTCGTACGAAATTTGTCGCGAATTTCATGATCTACATTTTTCATAATAAATGTTAACATAATTGAAGCAATATAGGGTGACATTGAAAATATACATTGGATGGTGCCACACAATAGAGGACACCTCGGAGGACACTAAAATAAGAAAAAATGTTTCCATGAACATGGGTCCGCAAGGCCTTTGGTTAAAAGATGTGTTGAATTTTAATTTTTTTTTTCTTGGGTTTTTTTGAATATCTTCATCCAGAGACGCAAGAAATAGATAAAATGTGGTATACAGGGTTTTTTTTTATCATGCTAATTTCAAATATGATCTTAGTTTTGTGATTACTGATAGAGGGCGCTACATACAGGGTTCCATCTCTAAGTTTGTTGTCGGTTTTTTTGTTATACACTGTATATCACTTTCGACTAAAAAAAACTTGTTATCCCTTCATTTATACTATACATTGTCCGTCCAAGTAGCTGGAAGCAATGGTTCCAATACATATGCATCTAAAAGCCTACAATGCACGCAAATTATTCGAAAAACGCCTAAGTAACCTTTGCAAAAATTTTGAATTGACTCGGCCGTTACTTGATGGAAATCCATGATGAATGTAAAAACTTCACAAACGATAAGATTTCCACAAAAATTTTTTAAACACACGACATGTTTCGCTAACACAGTAGCTTCGTCAGGTGATATACTGGTACAATGAACTAAACTAACGTTGGCTTGCTTAACTTTTATATATCTTACCTTCCCAACCTGAAGGATTAGTTACCTGTGGACCGGTACGATAAACCTCCATTTTCGGAAATTAGGCACAATATCTACATTAAATTACGGTATACCGGATTAACTTGAAAGAGTTGATATCAAATACATATTATTACTTACTAAGAAAACAAATTCAACAGTGGTGAACTATTAAGGTCTAATTGATCATTAAGTAAAATGTCAAAATTTTTGAGTTTGTTGATTTCTAATGATTCCAAATGTTATAATAGACTCCAAGCTCACTTGGAATGAGCACATTGCAAACCGCACTAAGAAGGCTGTATGCTGCTTCTGGGCATGCAGACGAGCCTTTGGAAAAACATGGGGTCTCACACCCAAGACCCTTCACTGGATATACACGGCAGTAATACGCCCAACACTTACGTACGGGTCCATTGTATGGTGGACCAGTACCAATAAGGGCAAGACCAACAGAGAACTGGATAAAGTCCAGCGACTGGCCTGCCTGGGAATAACAGGTGCTTTGAGAACGACGCCTACCAGGGCTCTTGAAGTTCTGTTAGGTCTGCCGCCTCTACACCTGTTCATACAATACGAAGCCATGAGAACTGCTTACCGACTCAACGGTGCAAACCAGTGGGTCGGAACAGAAGCAGATCATGGACACTCCCTCATACGGAATAAGGCAAAGGAAAACTGTCCCATCCTCATGATGAGAAGGGATAATACCTTGCCAATTCTGAATTTCAACAAAGCCCCAAACACTGTCATCCCTACGAGGGAAGAATGGAATGACACAACACCTGGCGTGCCTCCTCCTAATGAGTCAATCTGGTACACGGATGGCTCAAGATTTGGGGGCGGTTCAGGTGCAGGGGTATACAATGAAGAAACAGGTAAAGAAATTTCAGTTCCTTTGGGCGAATATGCCTCAGTGTTCCAGGCAGAAGTACTTGCAATACTCACCTGTGTCCAAGAAAACCTAATTATGAGAGGTCGTAGACCAATCACTATATGCTCGGACAGCAAAGCTGCAATACTGGCTTTGCAATCCAATAGGATCACATCCAAATTGGTGTCCGAGTGCAGAAAAGCCTTGGAAAACCCGGCAAAATCAAGAAAAGTCAGCCTCATGTGGGTCCCGGGACATTCGGGAATACCCGGAAACGAGGAGGCAGACAGACTGGCAAAGATCGGTTCCGGACGGACCTCGGTCGGACCGGAACCAATCTTGGGAATACCAAATAGCCTGGCAATGTCCTCTATAGAGGAACAGCTGCAAAAGCAATTCCTCAAAATTTGGCAGGACACACCAGGAAGTGGGGCTCCTAACGGGGCACAACCACCTCAATAGGCACCTAGAGCTTATTGGGATCAAGGATGACCCCCTTTGCAGATGGTGCCTGGAAGATGACGAAACGTCATCACATGTCCTCACTGAGTGTCCAGCACTGACGCATCAGAGGAGGGCTGTCCTTGGCCACATAATTTTGAGGCCAGAGGACGTAAAAGAGATTCAGCTGAGGAAGCTGCTGAACTTCTCCAAGGCAGTCGGCATACCCAGCTGAATGTCGTAACATGTGGGCGCACAATGGGCCCGAATAAGGAGGCCCACGTGCAGGGGGTTCACCCGCCCACCAGTGCTTCGAAGAAGAAGGAGAAGAAGAAGATGATTCCAAATGATTGAATTATAGTCCTTTATTTTCTACGTGCAGAATTTCGAAATTATCATCAAAACTATGGTTTTCTTCTAATATATGGTTGGATTATGTTGAATTTGTTTTCTTTTTCATAAAATTCATCTTATGTTCATGAATGCGCTGATTAAACGTACGACCTGTCTGACCGATATATACCTTAGGACAAGATCCACATTTGAGTTTGTATACCCCCGATTTTTCGAATTTAGAAGTTTTGTCTTTATTATTCTTGATAAACCGTCCCAACGTGTTATTTGTTCAAATAACAGGTAGGTAAGATATATAAAATTTAAGCAAGCCAACGTTAGTTTAGTTCATTGTACCATTATATCACCTGACGAAGCTACTGTGTTAGCGAAACAAGTCGTGTGTTTAAAAAAAAATTGTGGAAATCTTATCGTTTGTGAAGTTTTTACTTTGCAAAAAAATAACAATTGAATAATGTGTCTTAATGACACTTGTCAAACTGATGTAATAACTCGTGTAATAATTATTAGATGTATTAAAATGCAATTGTTGAAGTTCATTGTTTTTGCAAATGAATAAAAAAAATTAAATTCAACACCCCGTATCTTTTAACCGAAGGCCTTGCGGACCCGTGTTTATGGAAACTTTTTTCTTATTTTAGTGTCCTCTATTGTGTGGAGATACTCGCGAAAAAACAATTTTTGTGACCTTTGACCTGGAATATAACTTCCAACGTAGGCACGATGATTTTATGAGACTTCTGAGACAATTTTTAGAACGCCAAAATGGAGTACTGAATTAAAGATCATCATATTTCAATGAAAAAGTTGTGTAATTCCAATGTATCTATTTTTCAGTGAAAAACTTTGTCTTCGGAATCTACTTACAGGAATGTCATTTATATTTAACTAAAATATATTTCGGGCGCCATTTTTCCAATCTGGCGGCAAAAGCGGCGGTCTCTTGGGGTCGAAAACTTAGGGTTACAACGAGGGTTGAAATAATTAGGGATTTCTGAGAGGATTTCAAAACTAACACACTATTATACCCTTTCATGTCTCTAATGCTTGTATTAGGCAAAGGCAGAGACCCTCGCAGAGACCCTTATATCTCGACTTATGTATGTGATATAGGTATATCAGGGAAAACAGTACTCACTTTATTTCCATGGAAAAAAAGTATTTTATGAAAAGTGACATTTTCTCTCGCATTTTATAGCCTATCAACAGAGATGAAATTTCAAACTTCTTTCCCGTCACAGAAAAAAAGATAATTTACGGAATTCGCTTGCTGAAAAAGCGGTAGATTCATTGTCACCAGAACGACCGTGGATTTTCTCTGGTAAGTTCAGTGATTTTGACTTGACATTGACGTGTTTTAGTTTCTGGTTTAATTCTTCGACTCACAAATTACAACGAAACACAATATTCCCATTTTACTCATTGCGTTAAGTCCGATGGATTCGTTGACTGAGATGAATTAATAATATTCGATATATTTTTAGTTTGATGACGTTTTTTCTATTTCAGGACCACAACCGTAGAGACTCATGTGAAGTTTTTCAAACTCAATTTTGTTTTTGGAGTTCCGAGAAGATTTGATGTAGTTCTAAAGTTCCTGACTGAGATTTTGAATACTTCCAGCAAATCGTAGATGTAAATAAAATTATTGAATAATTTAAGGAAAGAAAATACGAAAATGTGTTTCTATAGCCGGCATTTCTTGGTGAAATACTATTCCGTTCTCTTTCCGTCTCTTTCATATTGACAAAAGAGATATAGTGAAAAGAGGAGGAAAAATCATTAGAAAATATTGAATCTGAAAAAAATCAGCTGTCATAAGGTGCCGACCTCAAAAAACTATCAATTTCGATGAAAAATTAATTCCAAAGATTATAACAATTTTGATAGAAGTGGTGAGTAGCGCTTGACGATTTCTTCAAAATAGTCTCATTGTGTTTTAGTGGAAAATCAATACTTTTTCATCTGTAATAAGGTGCCATGCTCAAAAAACTAACACATTCCATAAAAAAAATCCAAATAACTGAACAGTTCTGATAGGAGTTCTGAGTAGTGCTCAACAAGTTCTTCAAGATTTTCTCATCCTGTTTTAGGAGGACATCGATATTTTTTATGTATCAGCTGTCATGAGGAGCTGACCTCAAAAAAACTGATATTATCAATAATTATTTTTTCTATTAGCGTGCACTCATTTCAGTGTTGAAAGTCACTTTTACGCACTGAGTGCGGAAAAAAGTTTTTGAGGGAATATACTGAAATTTGAATACTCAAGATTTATATTTGTATGATTGTTATTTACATAATGACATAAATGGGGAATTTTATTAGAATTCTGCTATAATTCTTGATGAAAAAGAACGTATGTTTCAATAATTTTTAAATGGCCCTGGTAAAAGCCTCATCAAATGAATGTCAAATAATAATAAACATTTGACATTTTTTATTTGTCATTTTGAATCACCGTAGCAACAATAGAAAAATAAACCTCTTCCAGCCAAGTTACAAATTGCACGTTCAATATTAATATTAATGATAATCAATTTGCGAACTATGGATTTAATAATAAAAGTTTCTTCATGTTAACACTTCGGTTTTTTCCGCACGCCAGTAGAAAAAATAGTGCACCTAAGACGTGCGTAAAGTGACGACGAGTTCGGCCAGCAATCGCGTGCGGAGAAGTGTCACTTATTTCCGCACTTGTTAGGTAAACTACTTTTCTAATGATTTTCCTGCTTTTATCTCGATAGCTTTCTCTTCAATACGAAAGGGAACGGAACGTCGCCTATACTTTTTTGTATTTTATTCCCCTAAATTATTCAATAATTTGCTTAGTTCACCAAAACTATTGATGAAATAGGTTGAGAACTCCAGAATTTTTTAAAATACAACAACAAAATATATCAGAAATCATAACTCATTTTCTCGAAAACAAAAAACGGCGCAGTGTGAAGTAGAGCACTCAAAATTAATTTTTCCATTTACATCTACAATTTGCTGGAACTATACAAAATTTCATTAAGGAACTCTGGAACTCCAACAAGTCTACTCAGAACTCAAAAAAAATTGAGTTTCAAAAAACGGAGCCAACTTCACATGAGTCGACCGTCGTAGTCACCAGTAGATAACCTCTGTCAAAATTGTTGATACCGGCCCTGAAAGCATCGGTAACCTCGGTTGATTGACGAAACATAACATATATTTTTTATCCCTTAGGAAATTAGGAAGATTTTGAAGATAATAATAATTCATATGCATGATATAACTTGGATTATAACAGTGGCTGAACTTGGGCGCAGTAGAGCTCGCATTAGAATTATTTTAAATATTACCGCACCTACCCGATACCCCAGACGTGGGTAACAACCATATACGTATTAATAATCAATACGGATAATCTCTATCTGTTTCCATAGCGAAACATGAAGCCGATTTTTGAAGACAACTGACTATCCATAAGGAAAAGTTTTGAAACGATCAGACACATACTGCTTTGATTGAAAGGCTAGTAAACGTCATTATCCACCGAAACGCATGTCTTTGATGACTACTATAATAGCGCATGCGTATCATGCCACCAAATCCTTATGGATATTCATTTGTTTCATATTTTTGGCTTCATCCTGGCACCCGTTATGATCCGTATTGTTTATTAATACGTATATGGTAACAACCGAAACCTACCCCTACCAATATCCTGAGCAATATCCTTTTCTCATATAGTCGGCATCATATGGAAAAAACTTGTATTAATGACTTATTTTGGAATTCGAGTTGGACGTTGAGTTTTGCTTCAAAAAAGATGAAAAATGACCTACTCAATCGGGGTCACGTGACTTTCGCTACATGTCAAAAGTGACATTTTTTCAAATTAATCGCTGAAAGTAGGCTTATTTGTTCGAATATCGAAAAAGTTAACTCAAAAAAGTTGTTTCTATTTCAATTTTACACATGCTTCTCGAATTTGATCTTTCTATTGCAACTTTTAGATTTTGATTTTTTTTTTAATTTTTCGAAATTCCTGTAATATTTGAAGAATTGTTAATTCCACGTAACTACTTCATACCAGTAGCTTTTTCATGCTACTTACTTTCAATTACTTATTATCACTGATTATGGACTGAAATATGATTTTCTTCAGAAAATGATAATACCCGCTTCCAAATTCTGTTATGTTTGATGCAAAGTTAATATATCGTCAAGCATTTAGAAACGAAATTCATTTAAACTGATCTTTTCAGTACTGAAAAAATAAAATTTAAATGAATTTAGTTTCTAAATGCTTGACTCAAACATAACAGAATTTTGATGATATGGTTGCATCAAACATAACAGAATTTTGAAGCGGAGATTATCATTTTCTGAAGAAAATCATATTTTTGTCGATAATTAGTGATAATTAGTAATTGAAAGTTAGTTGCATGATGAAGCTACTGGTATGAAGTAGTTTTATCGAACTTACAATTTTTTTAATATTACAGAAAGTTTGAAATTTTTTAAAAAATATCGAAATCTAAAAAATGTAATAGACAGATAAAATCCGAGTCACATTTGTAAAATTTGAATAGAAACAACTTTTTCAAGTAAACTTTCTCGATATTCTAACAAATAAGCCTACTTTCAGCAATTAATTTGAAAAAATGTCACTTTTGACATGTAGCGAAAGTCACGTGACCCCGATTGAGTAGGCCATTTTTCATCTTTTTTTAAGCAAAACTTAACGTCCAACTCGAATTTCAAAATAAGTCATTAATAAAAGTTTTTCCCATATGATGCCGACTTTATGAATGACACTGTATAGGGCTGGGGTTTTTCACTATAAGCATTAATGAGATGATTCTGACAAACCAAGCAACAGACGAATCTGAAAATTTGATGGTATGTATAAATTGACAAGATCTACACATCCAAAATATTTTAAACGATGCGGCGACTGCGGCGTTGCCGTGTCTGTCTACTAGAAAGTATCAGCAACTCTGATATTTCCGGATATTTCAAATTAAACACCCTGTATTTTATTGCATTTTTAGATTCTTCCTGAAGAGCTAATTCCATCCATGCATCACACTTGGGATCTACCGGGAATAATTGCAGAGATATAGGGTGTTCAAAATCGAAGTTATTTCAACTTTCGATTTTTTTTGTGTCAAAACTATTCAATATCGGCCAAAACGGCTTCCATGTCCTTAAATCTCAACTTTTGATTCACAATCCACTGACATTTAATTGGAACACATACAGGGTGGTTCAAAGATTCAGGATTCTGATCACCCTGTATCTTTTCCAATTAAATGTCAGTAGATAGTTAAACAAAAGTAAAGATAGGGACATGCAAGCCGTCTTGACCTTTGGACACAAAAAAATCCTAAATTTGAAAAATCTCGATTTTGAACACCCTGTGATCATTCCCGCTAGACCCCGAGTACTATACATTGACAAAATCATCTCTTCAGAGTGAATCTAAGAATGCAATGAAATACAGGGTGTACCATTAGAAAAATCCTCGGAAAAATAAAAGTTGCTGCTACTTTCTAGTAGAGGCGACAACGCCGCATATTGTAAAATATTCCAAGTATGTAGAACATGTCAAATGTCAAATACATACCATCAAATTTTCAGATTCCCCTGTTGCTTGTTGGTTTGCCTGAAAAGTCTAATAACTATAGTCCGTTCCAACCAAGAAGACAGCATTAGTTATCATAGGGAAGCGTTGACCTTCCTTTTGATTGGTTAATATCGGAGGCAATTTTACACCTGTCGAATATTTTAGGATTTTTAGGTTATGTTTTTCAGAATATTATGAGTATCGAGTTTATTTTTCAATAATTTCGAAACGAAACAGATTTGAACTAAAACCTTCGCTAATACTGCAATTTTTTGTGATTTTTAATACACTGCCAATACTCGTGATTCTTGTTGTCATGGCCGATCAGAACCTACCACACGAGCTACCACACAAGAATCCCAAGGGGAAACCTGTGAGGAGTGGTCAACGACTTATGGCTTACAATGTTTATTCAGCCAATTCTGCTAATAATATTAGTAAATCGGCAGCTATTCAATTGACTGCAAAGGAAGTGGGCCTTGGTGAAAAGCTTTGCTGGAAAATTGTTCGGGAAATGGAAAGTTCTGGCTCAGTCAGTTCCCCCAGAAAGACAAGGAGATCTAAAAACAAATATGAAAAACTGGAAGAGTTCGAAAAATCAGCAATTCGAAGATATGTTCATTCCTTTTTCTTCAAAAATGAACTTCCAACTTTGGCAAAAGTTTTACAGAAAGTAAATGAAGATGAGTCTCTACCAACAATGAAACGAACAACCTTATGGAGAGTGCTAAGAAAACTAGGATTCAAATATGAAAAACGAACCAGAAAAACAGTTCTAATTGAAAAGCAGGAAATCATTTTATGGAGACGTAGATATTTGACTTCAATGAAAAAATTTAGAGATGATGGACGGAAAATCTATTACACAGATGAGACTTGGGTCAATGCAGGTCATGTTAAAAATAGGGTATGGCAAGATACTACAGTTAAAACTGCAAGGCAAGCCCTCCTAGAAGGTGTTTCAACTGGTATTAAGGATCCATCTGGTAAAGGAAAGAGATTAATAATAACTCACATGGGAAGTGATACTGGTTTTGTTGAGGGTGCATATCTAAGCTTTGAGTCCAAAAAAACAGGTAATTTTTTTCTTATTTCCTGTTTGGATAATTATTTTGATAAAATGAATTTTGCAGGTGATTACCATGAAGAAATGAATGGTACAGTGTACACAGAATGGTTAGAACGTGTACTACCATTACTGGAAGATAATTGTGTCATTGTTATGGATAATGCACCATACCATAGCATGAAAACAGAAAAGGTTCCAAATCAAAGTTGGAAAAAAAATGACATCATTGAGTGGCTCGAAAGCAAACTCATACTGACACATGGTTCATTATTAAAACTAGAATTATTACAATTGGTGAAAGAATATGCCTTGTCTAATCCAACACCTTATGTGATAGATGAAATGGTGCAGAATAGTGGAAGAACAATTTTACGTTTGCCTCCTTATCACTGTAACTTTAATCCAATTGAACTTGTTTGGGCACAAGTCAAGAATTATGTAGCTGCTAATAATAAAACATACAAGATCAGTGATGTTAAAAATCTTCTGGATGAGGGTATTCAGAATGTCACAGGAGAAAAATGGAAGAGCTGTGTGAATCACATAATCGCAGAAGAAAAGAGAATGTGGGATTTAGATGGAATTGCTGAGAATATGATGGAAATTATTATACAACCAGATTTGGATAGCAGTTCTTCTGAAGATTCAAGTGATGAAGAAATGGGCGTAGACAATTTGTAGTCAGTTTTGTGTATCAATGAAAAATACGCAGCACTTTATTATTATCAATATTATGATTAAAACTATGTCTTCCATTAAAAGTTCATTCAATTACCAACCATATTATTTCACAATGTTATGCTTGAGGTATAACACCTGTTTAAGGTGGGTGTGAAAATTGATTAAGTGTATTATTTTTCTACTAAGAATTAATCCAAGTCGAGCTCAACCCATTTATTTTGCCATGATTTTGAATTAGGCGCCATATTTTAATTTTGCCAGTGTAAGCCTTTCTTCAGACGTAGCGCCACCTACTGTCTTCTTATTTGGAACGTAGTATAATAATGCTCATTGCTCATTGTGAAAACCTCTGTATTATTGTGTTACCATTACCAATCAACCAATCTCATCTGATAGGAGTGATAGGACTGATAAGAGTGATACTACTCTTTGATACTATATTACATAGTGATAGTTGCCCATCACCCAGCACTTCAAATAGTTCAATAATGACAGCAAAAGTGCATATTATACAAACTGGAGTGTAGTGTATCTATACAAAAGTGCGAAACCACACCAAAAAGCATACTGTGTTTACTTGAACTTTGTGTTTACCTTTTCCAGTTCCTTCTCAATCTCCCCAGCCCTGATAACAAGCGGCCCTCTGACAGCATATTCCATCACTTTCACACATGGATTCAAATTTTCCACAGTCAAAGTCGGCTGATAAGAAGCCATCGCACGACAATATTGTTTCTGTACTGCTAACCCCAATCGGAATCTAACAGCTGACTGCTGCCACTGTAATGACGTACTCAACTGACGCAACCTTATACCATTGAATAGTTGAACAGGTGATAATAATCGAGATGGCGACATTGTGTAGTATATTTAAGGACACTCGATTCCTCGATTGTTTAATCAACTGATAACAAGCTGATAATCAAACCAATGTTCACTGTCACTTCTTTTCTTGCGTACAACACGATATCGAACTAAAGCTGAAAATTGCCCTCTGAACCGGCTTGCTTTGATTTGATAAGAGTAGGTACACAAACAAAAACAACTGATAAGATGATTCGATGGACTGAATACTGAAATCACTCGTTTGATTATGAGATTGAAAAACTCTGTTTAAAACGGATTTTTAGTGCAAATATTATTAGCTATCACCACTTGAACAAAACAGTGGGGTTTATACAGCAGTAAGGTACATTTCTGAATTGAGATTATCGATTTATTTCTACAAGTACACGAACTAGATCGCTATTTAACTGAACTACCAGCTCGACAGTGGCTAGGTGATGGAAACTTCTGAAAATAAATCATATAGGTATTATCAACATATCAACTTGGACGCAAGTCAAGCATAGGTAGGTAGGTATATTATAAATAGGTCTGTTAGCAGTAGGTAGGTATAATAGTTTTATAGTTAGAATTGGAATTTGGAATACCTACAACACCTTATGTAACAATTATAACATAAGTTGATTTTGATGATAATTATTATGGGTATTAGGTAGCAGGTACTTATACCTACCTTCAGAGTGGCTTTGTGGCTTTCTGGCTTTATTTATTATTTATTACTTATATTCACTAGAGTGAGACACTAGATTCTAGAGCTAGCACCTTCTGAGGAGGCGAACGTACCCGAACGTAAGAATGTCCTTGACTAATGGAATACGAATAGGTATATACCTCTAAAACCGCGCAAATTAATCAAATATAGTGAGACCCCCGTATAATGCATACAAAGTTGCATAACTTTTGAAAAGATCTACTCTGGGCAGTAGCTTATATATAGCATATATAGTGATGAAAATGCTTCTTGATCTGGAAAAATTATGATCAATTGTTCCTTATTAAGACTCCTGTTGGAGTAGGCGATGTAGATATTCGGATCAAAAAGTTGTTACTAGGTATATAGCTATGCTGTTCTTAACAATGTGTGGTGTAGGTAGTTTATAATAAGCAGTGCTGTTTTTTAGGACTGGGGTAATTCGATTGTATCAAGTATCAATAACAATATAAGTAGGTATAGGTATACTTATAAATATTCACTTTCCCACTGATATGGCGGCATCCGCGTGTTATGGAATTAGTAAACTGGGTGACTCAACGAAAATATGACACATTTTTTTCATGTTCTGGTTACCACGAAAAGGGATATCCTGTAATGTTCAGAGAACATCGTGAGAACCATTGAAAATATACGGTATTTATTGGTGTTCTTCTCAAATTTCTGGAGGTTATATGCCTCGGGGAACACCTCCCTTGGCAATGGGTTCCAGAGCCTCGCTGTTCGTTGGATGAACGAGTGTTTGGAAAGAGATGTTCTGCAGGTCTCCAAAGTGAACACGAAGGGGTGTGAACAAGCCTCAACTCGACGGGTTAAACTCGCGGGGACTGCCAAAAGGGAGGAACAATTGTTGCTATTCCAGAAGAGCATCGTCCATGAAAATATCTATAAAATAAATCCAGATCGCCAACTTTTCTACGGTGTTCCAGAGTAGTTAGTGAGTTTGTGAGCGAGGCAATTCGACTCGTAATGCTCTTTTTTGGACAGAATCCAATAGTTTCTGGGTATGTTTGGGTGCTGCACTCCAAATATATGGGAACAGTATTCCAGGACATCTCGGATCTGTGCCTTATAGATCATGAGATTCATAAGCAGCTGACTGGAAGTGAAATATAGCTCCTGGCCCGAAACAGAAAACCAAGTTTTTGGGATGCACCCTTATTAGCAATTGATCTCACGTGATTTTCCCAAGAAAGATTATTGCTGATAGTAATACCAAGCATCGAAATGGATGTCTCCAAAGGAATGGTTACTCCTGACAAGCTTATGTTGGGCACAGTGAGATCGGCTTTTCTAGAGAAAAGGCATCATGCTTGTGTTTTGTTAGCATTGAAATATACCTATAGTTATCGGATCCCCATTCGAGAATTGTTGCCAAGTCCATATTTATGCTGTCAACATTTCTTCCTCGTTCGTTTCTGATTTCCCTTGCTGGTATTGGAGCCCTGGAAGAGAAGGCGGTATAGAAGGTATACTATCATCCGCGAAGCTGTGTACTGGACATGAAGTTCCTTCCAACAAATCGTTGATATGGAGTAGAAATAGTGTTGGTGCTAGATGGGTCCTTGCGGAACATCAGCATTCATGATAATAGAGTCAGATGAAACTCCGTCGACCACTATATGGGAGAGACCTGTTCGAGAGAAAACTAGCTAGCAGAGAACATAGCTGGGGAGGCAAGCCATAACATGGAAGCTTGGCGAGGATGACGGAAGCCATATTGCCTATCGTTGATGATACCTGAATGTTCCAGGTATTTCATGAGCTGATGTTGATCGATAGCTTTCTCCATGATTTTTGAAATAATAGATAGCAGTGCGATCGTTCTGTAGTTGCTAGGTAGGGTCTTTTTGCCTTTTTTAGGACTGGTTGCACTCTTGCAAATTTTCAGTTGGACGGGAATATCCCCAATTTGTAAGAGTAGCTGAAGAACTTGCAGAGAACAGGTGTTAGTTCGGGAGCACATTTCTTGAGAACAATCGGTGGGATTCCGTCGGAGCAATAACAAGCTTTGTTGCTGTTAATTGGGACCCAATAATAAAATCGTCCTTATAGTACGTTGGCGAAAGGTGATCTCGGGCATATGACTGTCAATTGGCGTTATGTTTGGAGGTTGTTTCCTCGATGAATCCAGAGTGGAATTTTCAGCAAATAAATGCGCAAAAATGTTGGTTTCCTCCTGGGCAGTTGTGGCTAGTGTTCCATCTTCCTTGGTTGTAGAGGAGGAAACGAGCTGGAAGTGAAGTTTCTTCCTACAGCTTTGGCGAAGGACCAAAATGAACGGGATCCGTTAGGACATTCAACAAGTTTTGATCTTATTTTGGCATTATGAGCATTCTTTGGTGATCGAATTGTCTCATTGCATATGCCTCTAGCCTCGACATATCCTGCTCTATTCTCAGGGACTGGATTTTTCTGCCATCAATGGAATGCTGCCTGTTTGGGAGTGACAGCTCTAGAGCAGTTTCTACTGAACCAAGCCTTGTCGGAAGATGTTCTCACTTCTCCTTGCAGTGTACGGTATGTAGGTTTGCATCCCCAAGATGATTTCAGAAATTGTCACAGCACATCGATCGTGTTGGATCTGCTGAGAAGAAACAAACTCTCTTTCATGGAAACGCTGAAAAAAACATACGAAAACCTTCCCAGTCGGCCGAATTGTAATGCATGAGACGGGTCGGAATTGTGGCGCTGGATAGTACATGGAAAGAGCAGGTTGTGGAGATGAGGGTGTGGTCAGAGTTTCCAAGTGGGGCACAAACTTACATGAAGTGTATTAAGTATATCATATAGCTTCACGTATACACCAGTGTTTCCAAAAGTAAGTTGGTGCACTATTTGCTATTGGGTTATTATTGGTGGAGCTACAAATGTCGGCTAGTTTAGCTCGTAGTATAGGTATAACGAGGATGATAACGATTTTTTTATCGCTTGGAGCGCACGAAAGGGAATCCCTATAATGTGCAAAGAACATCGTGCGTTCTTAGGGAGGATAGGGATAGGAGGTAGGTATTTGAATTTTTTTTTGAACTTCTGGAGATTATATGTTGTTGGAAATACTTATCCTCAGGCAATGAATTCCAGAGCCTAGCCGTTCTATAGATGAAGGAGTTTTGATAAAGAGCTGTTCGACATCTTCAGAGGTTGACAACGAAAGGATGTGCTGACTGGGCTTGTCTAGTTCGTCTGACTGGTATTGCTAGTGAAGGGATGATAGCAGAGATTTCCGAAGAACATTTCCCGTGGAAGTAACGATAGAAAAGTGAAAGGTCGCCGACCTTTCTACGGTGTTCCAATGATGTCAAAAAGTGAGTGAGTGTGGCGTCACCAACCAGGCGGACGGTTAATATATTTTTGAATGGCACACACGTACGAAAACGAAAACTGTCTCATTATGTTTTTTCGTACATTAATTCTGCTATACGAGGTGTTTTTGAAATAAGTACATATAATAATATGATATACAGCCTCACGAATATTCCCATGATATCAGATTTTTTCTAATTCTTCCTATTTACGAGAAATGAACAAAACACAAGGAAAAAAGAAGCTACTTTGAAATAATTAAATGATTGAACTCCGCCTGATTGTGCGCCATGCTTTCGCAGAATTGCTACAGTGTAGAATTTCGGGTGGAAAAAGGGTCCAACCCCTAATTCCATTTTGATCTCTATATTTTTTCTATTAGTGCCATTCAATAGTATATAGGTATATACTTCGAGCCTCGCGTCGAGCTTATTTATCAAGGATGTGACATATTTGCACTTATTTCAATGCCACCCTGTATATATACCGATGAGTTTTCAAATTTGCCAAATTGATTCTGTCGTGCTAGTCAATCGAGGCATTGTCGAGGTATTTTACTGTCGATCGTAACTTTGCCTTTATATACCATAAAGTAAAAATAAAAACGTCCATATATATATATATATATATATACATCCTGCTATCATTATTGCGTCCAATCATTGCCCTTTTACATTTATTACTGCGTCCTTCTATTTATTGCGTCCATATATGGACGCGATAATGTCATCAACGTTAAACTTCGGATAGAACTGCTTGGGAGACTGTAAACAAAATTATTTCGAAAGCCCATGCCTCCACCTATCGATAGATCTGAGATTGACTGGTCTATCTGCCCAAATATTCGAGATATGCGGAAAAGTCTTCAAGCACATCGGACGCAATATTATGCGTGAATGAACAGAAAATATACATTGTAGTTCAGAAGACTTCCGCCAGAGCGGAATATACGAAAAATATACGAAATTTCAGTATTTTTATCTAGAGTACCTTATTGCGTCCTGATGTTTGGCAACATTGCATGGTTCATTTCATTTCATTTATAGTAAGAAATGGAAGTTCCAAGAGCACCGTGCGTCCCAACATGGGGAGGTATTTGAATTTTTCTGAACTTCTGGAGGTTATGAGTTCTTGGGAATACTTGCAGTGTCATAGAATTCCAAAGCTTTGCCATTTTATAGACGAATGAGTTTTGTGTGAGTCTTGTTCGACCTATTTCAAGCTTGACAACGTGAGAATGTGCTGACTGGGCCTGTCGAGTTTGTCTAAGTGGCATTGCTAGTGATGGAATGATAGCAGCGATTTCTAAGGAATATTTGCCGTGGAAGTATCTATAAAAAAATGAAAGGTGGTCTACTTCCCTGTGGTGTTTCGAAGGAGTGAACGTATAAGTGAGTGTGGCATCACCCACCGGGCGGTTTGCTCTTCTCTGGATAGAATCTAGAAGCATCAGCGTATGAGAACAGTCATCTGAAACTGACCGAGTATGTGCTTTGTAGATCGTGAATATAGCTGTTGAGGTGTACAATAGATTTTCGGAATAAATATCCCGAGTCATTATGAAGCAGTTCTCACGATGGATCGGACATGATTTTTGCGTATTGCTGATGGCAAAACCGAGCAACGATATAGTGGTCTCGGTGAGAATGGTAGTACCAGTACATTAGGCATACTGATGAGTTCTGGTTTTCTAGAGAAATTACAAGCCTGAGTTTTGATGGCGATGAAGTCAACTGGGTTGTTGGTTCCCCAGGCTGTTTTTCAACAAGATCGTCATTGGTAGGGTTGACTTGACTTTGTCGTAAGTTCTCAGTTACCTGGAAAGAAATGGAAATTCCAGAAGAGAATGCAGATTATGAAGTTTTATCGTCTGAAAAGCTTGGATAGATCAAGTGGATCCTAGTGGAAAGCCGGAATTGATCGTCATTGACAGCGTTGACTTGCCTTCGTCGTAAGTTCTCAGTTTCCTGGAAAAAAATGGAAATTCTGAAAAAGAATTCAGATTATGGAGAGTTTAATCGTTTGCAAAGCTTGGATAGAGCAAGTGGATCCTAGTGGAAAGCCAGAATTGATCGTCATTGACAGCGTTGGCTTGCCTTCGTCGTAAGTCCTCATCAGTTTCCTAAAGAGAAATAGGAATTCTAGAAGAGAATGCAGATTATGGGGAGTTTTATCGTCTGCAAAGCTTGGATATAGGGCAAGTGGATCCTAGTGGAAAGCCGGAATTGATCGTCATTGACAGCGTTGACTTGCCTTCGTCGTAAGTTCTCAGTTTCCTGAAAAAAAAAATGGGGATTCTAAAGGAGAATGCAGATTATGGAGAGTTTGATCATTTTCAAAGCTTGGATAGGGCAAGTGGATCTTAGCGGAGAGCCGGTATCGATCGTCATTGATAGCGTTGACTTGCTTTCGCCGTAGGTTCTCATCAGTTTCCTGAAGAGAAATAGGAATTCTAGAAGAAAATGCAAATTATGGAGAGTTTCATTGTCTGCAAAGCTTGGATAGGGCAAGTGGATCCTTGTGGAAAGCCGGAATTGATGACAATGTTATCAGACGATTACTTATCCACCACCACATGGAGCGATCTGCCTGAAAGAAAACTCGATGAGAGATGGTATAGCTGAGGTGGTTCGCCGTATGAGAATAGTTTGTGGAGGAGTCCTTGGAAGATGAGTTTCAATTCCAGAACTTAATTAATTCTTCAATGTTTTGCTCATTTTCCCCACTTATCTCTTCTCTCCTCTCAACATTTGTCAATCATTTGTATACTCTATATGACTTATATGTCACAATAGGCCATATTAAGGGCCTGACATGGCCCACTCACGTTCAATCTCAACCTAACCTAACCTATATGCCTTTGCTCATAATGTCATAATCTTATGTTCGATCTATGCTTTGACTTTGACTCATATCATTGACTTGTTGTCTGCGTCATTTATATGACTCTAAATTCTGTTTTCTGTTTGAAATACGTGTTGACTGATTGCCTCATCAATTATTCGATATTCGCGTCAATAATTTGTGCTTTCAGTATGAAACAGGGCCCATGTTGAAAAAGAACAATTTTCAAAAACGAATGTTTTTTCGAGAATTGCTGTGCCAATTTCTCATCATACCATTTCCGTGTATGATATTGAATTGATTATATAATTGTACGCGCTCTAAGGGTACGAGGCATTCCATTAATGAGAACCCAGGTAGCCTCGTGGTGGAAGCGTCAGTATACTAATCCGCGTTCGCTTGCTGGTGTACGTGGGTTCAATTCTCCGCTGCAGAAATGTGTCTGATGACCTAAGAATGTGTTTGGTCATCCCTTGCTCGCACAAGTCTCTCGAAGAATTCTAGGGATTGCTCGTAAGGGGCCAACCTAATGACGGATAGAAAAATTCAGAACAATTTTTCAGAACCCGTTATCATTTCTTGATACATGGGCTCGTGACTATGGGCATCGGCAGGTATATCTAATTCAACTAGTTAAATTTATAGAACTATTTCAACTCCAAGTAAGTCTACAAAAAAATTTAATTCCTTCCATACCCATATTTTCTGTATCGTACTTCGAATTGAGCTGAACGTGATCTCTTATACCGACACGTGTCCCTCTGATCATCAAACGACCGAGTTAACAACGTTATTAAATGGTGTGGAGATGATTTTGATCCTTCCTTCCTTCCTTTGATATATTGGCCACGTTTCTACCGTATGGATATTTGGTATGCTTACCAATGCGATTTGACAAAATTCAGACCAAATGCCTTAGTTAACGCATGTTTACACCATGTATCTTTAGTTGACTAACTTTACCAACTTTGTTTTGATTTGATTATATTTTTGAGGTTAGGTTGTGGAAATCCACTCAAATTCGTAAATTATGAATAATAACATTTAGTAGGATTCGAAATTAGCTGAAATTGAATGGAGAATTGTCATAAAGACTCATGAAATAACAGATACTTGCACTTAACTCTAGTCAAAGCTATACAAAAGTGGACCAAAGTGTTTACACCGTTTTGGTCATCATACTATTTTAGTCTGGTACGCAACGAGTTTCGGTATCAAACCAAGCTGGAAACTTCACCAAGTCTACAGTTTATACCGCACTATATAACCAAGAGTATTCAGCTAAAATATAGTCATTAGTCAGCTTACCAAGACACGGTATAAACGTGGCCAATATTCTGATTTCAATTAGTCAATCATCAAAAAACTGATTTGTTGTAATGATCTTGGGGAAAGGGGGTAATTGCAACCATGTAGGACCGCATTGCATCGGCACTCTTCCTAATGATGAAACCGAAAAATGTATTATCGAGTATCCTAGCAAATTACCACCTGTCGTCTAAGTGGTCCCAATGGCATAATGCTATATCAGGACAAATATCTGATTGAAATAGTCAAAAAATCTGCCTCCAAAATTCATATAGGGCGACAGCCATTTATTGAATGGTTCATTAGCTGAGAAGATGCCACCAGCAGGAGATATATGGACATGACCAATGTGCTTGTTGGTTCATTAGCATAGTTAGAGATACCATCACTGGAAAGCTTTCTTCATGTAAAAACTTCACAAAAGATAAGATTTCCACAAAATTCGTAAACACACAACATGTTTCGCTAACACAGTAGCTTCGTCAGGTGATATACTGGTACAATGAACTATGAACAGGTTTTGAGATCTACTATATTCAATTTTCATCGAATAGCATAATTCTAATCACGCAAAGCAAACTGCCATTTCCCATTCATTTCTCCCAGAATATTGACTGGCAGAGGTGCCGTTTGATACAATACAATATTTCACATGCCATTGTGACATGTCATATCCGATAACGATAGAAATTTGCAGATCGTTATCCTTCTATTGTCAAAATGTCGCGCAACTTAACAAATACACATCGATACCGAACCGTATCACATTAGTATTAAAGATTTGCTTCATTATTAATAGTCGGACGCAATAATGTACTATTAATATAATAAAAATATACCCTCAGTCTGGCAACATCGCTGGACGCACTAATGTATATACAGGACGCAATAAAGATCGTTGAATGAACCCCAAATATATGGCTGGATGCAATAACATTCGTGAAATTGAATGACGCAATGAGGTACGCAGAATGAAAATAAATCGTATATCTTAAAAATAAAGATAGAGCAATTCTGAATAGAGGTAAATGCTGGAAATGACGTGAGGAGAGATATACTTCGACTAGTTTCTATCCAACCTTATTCTTTCTGGTGGACGCAATAAGTATGGATTATAAAAAGACGCAACAAAGATAGCAGGATGTATATATATATATATATATATATATATATATATATATATATATATATATATATATAGTTTTATTGGTCATTTTTGAATATAGGGTAAAAGTTTATGAGATATACTTATATAGTTCTTGTTCAGAATCGAATTTTCCATCGATTAAGAATAATATGTATATACTGGATAAGTGTCGCCCATATTTTGTTAACGATTGGGCTTCTTATTGACACAACTCGTAGGTACACTCGATCTCAGATTATTGTTTCGTTTTCATCATCGTGATCGGCAGAAAAAATACCACTATAGTTTGTTATTCATTTAACCGACATCAAAATAGCTCTAATGAAAACCAAGTTTTAGCAATAGTGCCGACTTAGGTTCGAAAACCCTGTATAATATTATATTAAATACTTTATACAGATATCAAACTATAATCTATACATACCTACACATAGAAGCATATGATACATGTGAATTTTAACATTGAATTGAAAGACACAAATATCAACTAGTTTAGTATCAATACAAAATGGCCGTGTCTATTCATCGGCGCGCCCCGCCGTATAGGCAATTTTGCTATCCATCGGGGAGTGATGAGCGCATGCTCATATTCCGCGCCGAAGAATAGCATATTTGTCTAAACATCGGGGCGCCTATTCATAATAACCTACAAAATTTCCTTCGAGAAACAAACTGAGAGCACATTCATTGAAAAAACCAGGTGAATATTTATAATCAAACGGCATATGGCAGTAAATTATAATTGTTTTTTAAGGATGGACCATCTAATAGAAAGACAATTCCATAGTTACGAAGAGCTAGGTTACTGCTTTTGTTGAACAATTTCAGACCGAAAATTGTATTCAACTTAACCGTGTTCTATCGAAAAAACTATCTGCTGCAAAATGAAACAAATTGACAGACCAAGAGGTATTAGCTCAATTTGTGTGATCGGTGTGAAAAAACGACCCAAGAAGAAATCGGCTCATCCACTATGAACAATAATTTATAAATGTAACCAGTTTTAAGATATTATGTTATTCAATTTGATATGTTTATTTCAGTTATTTTTAACCAAATAAATACTTATAATAGTTCTTTTGAGTGTTTTATTTCACTCAACCTTCAATACCGTTTTCATTTTTTCATAAGAGGAACTCTATCTTGGTCTGGAACAAACTCGGGATCAAATAGAAGAAAGATGAAAAAAGTACTCATGCCCATTCCATCATATAACCATCATGAATTACGCACCGATGAATAGCAACTGTGCCTAAACGACGGTGCGCCCCGATGAATTGAATATGTGCCTATTTCATATTTGTCGGAGCGCCCCGATGTTTAGACAAATAATATGCTATTCGTCGGCGCGGAATATGAGCATGCGCGCATCACGCCCCGATGGATAGCAAAATTGCCTATACGGCGGGGCCAAAGAATAATAGGTTAGTCCCCTCTCCCCTCTCCTCTTTGGCGGGGCGCCCCGATGAATAGACACGGCCATACAGAATTGAATAAAAATCTAATGACGAATAAACGCGGAATGCCAAAGAAAGTTCATAAAAAATTGTGAAGAACTCTTCAGCACTCAAATTTTTTGTAGTAGTAGGTACTTATTCGCGCACTGTTTTACTTCGCGCATTGTTCAGTGCAAGGTATTTTGCAAGGTATCATGGTAACGTAGGAGACTGAAAAAAAGTGTCACTTCGCAATTTGTTATCAATGCGCGAACCTTGTCATCTTTTGACGTTTGTATAAAAAGAATATCGATCGTTCTCCCCTATTCGGGTAAATTCGCCTCCTCAGAAGGTGCTGGCCCTAGACTCTAGTCTTATACCCAGTGTGGGGGTTTTTAGTAGCGATCCTTCGTACTAAAATCTAGTACGCAATTGTAATAGATCGTACTAGATTCGACAAGTGATGAAAAATATAGGAATATTGAAAATGAAACTTTATTTGGGTAGTTTTGAAACAATTTAAACACTCAATAACTACTATTACGGAAAATGGAACAGAATAAAAAACACGGTCAATAATAAAAATGTGAAATAAAACAAAATAAATACCCATGCTCTGACAGAAATAAAAGGTGATATATAAGTATGCATATAAAGGTTGGGGTTGGACCAAGATCATAGAAAGTTTGATATGTAAATTTGGTCTACTCATATATAGATATTCTTGATGACATCATCATTATAACTGAATGAAATATAAGAATATGCACTTCTCCTATATTATATTATTTATGTAGGTATTATCATAGCCATATTTGGAGAGGAGCCGGCCATTATATTAGGTAATAATATCCCATACTAGTCTATGAATTTGGTAGGGATGCCGATTCTGAAATACATTTTTTACGAAATCGATCTCGAACTTATCATTATGACTGAGAAAATATAATAATTTTGTACCTAATTTTTCTTCGTTATTGGGAATATATTTTTATATTTTATCCTCTTTCATAAAATTCTATACTTGTTTGATGCATTCATGATAATATTCGTCAAGCTATCTCGTGATACCTAATCTGAAAAAAAAAAACATTTTTTTTTCAAATTTGGCGCGTTAATCGATTTCTGAGGATTGATTGATTCTCAACTCGATCTTTTTTTAATCGGGTTCTTGGGGTTCCGAATCGAATCTATTCGAAAATCAATTAATTTTTGAAAAAATCGGTATCCCTGCTTAATCCTGGGTCTAATTTTTCCGTGCCACATTTTCTTGGAAAAGGGTAATCAAAAGATAATAGATTAAAAAAGCCTGACATTTGACATTGTAAATGTATTTCTTGTCAAACTCTATCGCACGGATTAGACATTTTCGACAGGAACGAGGTAAAAGTCACACAGGTTGTTTACATTCAGTTCATTGAGTCCTTATGACATGAATATAGGAGTAATAGAACATATAGACTGCGACATAAACTCATAGAGCGTCAACTTCTCAACATATCAACACAGAAATAGATCAAACATAATATTTTTGAGAAAACAGCAAATAGTAATAGGTTCATTACAAATCGTAATAACGTAAGTAACGTAACAACCCCTATTATCGTTAATATAAAGATTTCAACTTTCAGAAAACCTTTTTACTTTATTTCATATCGAATCTGACCATTACAATCATATATTTTTGACTCCATCACTTTTTCTGTCAAAATCCCCTAATACAATGTGTTCAGAATTAACTAAAATATAAATTAGCCGTGACATTCTCCCCGCGGTGAAGGAACTTCTTTTTCTTCACTACTTATTCCTAAACGGCATAATTTCTTGACTGGCCTCCGGAAAGTAGAGGTACTAGTTTTCACTTCGGCAACTCTTATTCTTCCATCGGGCCCTGGAAATACTTTTTATATCTCTCCCATTGTCCAAGCATTTCTTCGTATGTTGTCATCTGCTATTAATACAATATCTCCAACTCTGATCTCTTGGTTATCGTCTGTCCACTTAGATCGTTTATTTAGCCGTGGTAAATACTCTTTGACCCATCGACGCCAAAATATATCTGTTAACATCTGGGATTTCTTCCACTGTTTACGCAATGATGAGTTTGATTCGCTGATACATACTGGTCCGTTCTGATTCCCGTATCCAATCAAGAAATGATTGGGAGTCAACGCCTCAGGATCAGCAGCATCAACAGAAACATAGGTTAGTGGACGTGAATTTACTATGTTTTCTGCCTCTGCTAATAGTGTCAGAAGAGTTTCAACTCTGAGAGATTGGTTATATAAAGCAACTCAATTGGTCTTCTTAACAGAACCAATCAGCCGCTCCCAGACGCCGGCCATGTGTGGCGCTGCAGGTGGTAAAAAATGAAAGTCAATACCTTCTGAAGCCATTGTATCATGCAAAGCAGACGTATTCATTTCCGCTAGACATTTTCTCAACTCTTCAGCGGCTCCACGGAGATTTGTTCCATTATCGCTGAAGATCTTTGAGGGTTTTCCTCGTCGTGCTATCATCCTCCTGATGGCCATGATAGTGGAATCGGTGGTTAAAGTATGCGCAACCTCTAGATGAATAGCCCGAACTGCCATGCAAGTGAACAGAACACCCCATCTCTTCTCTCGACGACGGCCAACGCAAACTTGCAGGGGTCCAAAATAATCCATACCCACATTCACGAAGGCTCGAACATCTGGAGTCAACCGTACTGCTGGTAGTTGTCCCATTTTTGGCACCACAGGTTTCGCTTTCGATTTTCTGCATATAAGACAACTGGAGAATGTTGACTTCACTGCAGCTTTCCCATCGATGATCCAAAATCGTTGTCTCACGTCGTTCAGAATTGTTTCTATACCTTGGTGTCGGAATTTCTCATGATAGTATTGCAACATGAGCTTCGTGTATGGATGCTTTGGACTTAGAATATATGGTTTCTTTGTTCTGTATTCCATATGAGTAGCCAAGTTCAGTCTACCATCTACAATTACCAACCCATCTTCATCAAGCGCGGGACACAATTGTTTAAGACGACTTCTCCGGTCTAAAGCTGTATCTTTTTTCAGGGTACAGATATCATCCCAGAAGCTTTGCTGTTGAGATTTTCCTATCCAATATTTTTCGGCTGCATTCATTTCTTGCACTGTCAGATCTTTTGGGATGTTAATATCTTCTTTTCTTACTTTCCTTAATAACTTGTTTATGTATCTTTTTACCCAAGAAGTAGTTCGGATCAAGCGAATCCATTTGGAAAATCTTTCAATCTTGAATATATCCTCTTCTTTTTCAGTAGATACTGCTACAAATTCTGCTTTCATCTCTGAAGAATACTCTGGACACTTTGTACATGTAATCTCATTTTCTGAAGGCCAATATTCTTCAGAATTTCTCAGAAATTGTGGACCATGAAACCAGTTTTGTAATATAGTTTCGATTGAATCATTTAATTTTATTCTAGTGGCATAATCTGCAACATTCTCATTCGTGGGTACCCACCGCCATTCTTCAACCGATGTCGATTCTTGAATTTCACCTATTCGATGTGCCACAAATTGTTTGAAATCTCTTCCGTCGCTTCGTATCCACTGTATGACACATTTGGAGTCTGACCAGAAGTATTTTTGACAAATTTTTATCTCCAATTCATCACATATTGTGCGCGATAATCTGCTGGCCATCACTGCAGCTTGAAGTTCAAGCCTGGGAATCGACAAAGGTTTCAGTGGGGCTACCCTAGTCTTTGCTGATATCATAGCTACATCGATGAAACCTTCCCCGACAATGCGAAGGTAGGTTACACTGGAGAACGCTTTTTCACTACTATCACAGAATGTATGTAATTCGCGTCTTTTTGCGGTAGGAATATTAGTGGAATAACATCTCGGAATTTTAACTTTTTCAATTTCCTTAAGATCATCAAGCCATTTCAACCATCTTTCTTCGATACTTCCGGGAACATGGTCATCCCAGCTTATACCTAACCGCCATACATCTTGCATGAGTATTTTCGCCCTAACTGTGAAGCAAGCTAGCAGGCCTAGAGGGTCATAAACCGACATAATATTTATCAATATTTGTCTTTTTGTGAAACTCTTAGACGAGTCAGCAGCTTTCATGACATTAGCGTTTATTTTGAATAAAAGTTCATCCGTGGTTGACTGCCACCATATCCCAAGAACTCTTTCAGGTGAACAAGCATCGTTTTCGAATGTTTTCATCATCAACATGTCTTCAGACAGAGTGTTTCTCACCAAATTCGAATTTGATATTCAATTGACAACCTCGAAGCCTCCAAGCTTCCGAGTGTATCTGCCAGTCCCCTCCAATCACCATTATTATTATACACTGCACAAATTTGTTTTCTAATATTGTCTGCATCCATTTCCTTTATGTAAGGCATATCAACTATATAAAATATCAGGTAAGATGAATGATCGCTGATAATTAATCTCGATTTTGACACAATTTTGATAATTCGAATTTGCAGTTGTCGTTTCCCAATTTGAAGTTGTTTGGTCCCAAATTGAATGAGTTTATTCTTATGTTGATTGTGTTAATCAACTTGATAGTGTTAATTCCCAATTTGAAACTGTTGATTCTAAATTTGAAAATGATTATTCTCAATTTGATTGTGTTTATTCTCATTTTGAATTTGTTTACCAATTTGGATGTGATTAATCCCAATTTGAAATTGATAAGTCTCAATTTGAACTTGAAAAGGTATAGAACAAACAGTAGGAGACGGAAGATCATTCGAGAACTTTCTCGAACCAAAGCCTGCCATGTGTTCTCATATATAAGACGGCCGAACAACTGAGTCGCAGTCAGTCGAGCAGCGAGTGTCAGAGAGACAGTTATATACCGCGTGATATAAATCATTTTACATAAATAGTAGTTCTAAGTTCGATATAAATTAGTGTTTCTTTAGTTCAAATAAATCAGTTCGAAAATAAATAGTGTCGTGTTCGCTTCTGCACCCGAATAACGTAACAATATCATTATGACTGAGAAAATATAATAATTTTGTACCTAATTTTCCTTCGTTATTGGGGATATATTTTTATATTTTATCCTATTTCATAAAATTCTATACTTGTTCGATGGCTATGGTGTGATATCCAGGAAGGTAATTGTTCTGTGATTAGAGTCCTGACAAAATGCATCCCACCTCCTGAAGCCAGGCTCCTTATGGCAAGAAATCTCTTATAAATAGATGTACCCAGTTGGGCTATGGTTGAATACAGACATTGCCATTTTCGGAAATGATCGTATTTCATGGGGAAAATTAAAAGCAAAAAAAAAAACATTTCGAAGACTGCCGAATCAGACAATGCGTTCCTTGACCATGTTCATAAGCCATGCTCAGAATCGGCCGCTAGACCATCTGGGGCAGCTTACACGGCCATAGGAACGCTCGCGTCTCAGCGTGGATCGATGCCACGACCGGGCTTAGTCCCTCTCGATGAGTGAAATCGGAAGTCCAATGGACATCCATTTACTTTTATTTCTGTTGGATGTTCAAATTCTGTCCAGGACCTGAAAAATAAAAAGAGGTTCCTGCCGAGCGGATTGAAGTCACGACCCCGCTCTTGTGAAGCATTTCAAAGTCATTCATTATCTGTTATTTTTTTAGTACAACACATACATCAGATACATTAATTCCAAAGTGGTTTGGCACATCTGCAGGTGTGCCTGAGCGTCCCTCCGCTTGACGCAGAGGTGGCTGGTGTTGGCCAGGGAATGTAAGTGGATATGTGAGGTGTTCGTCACAGAGACCCATCTCCTAGGGCTAGACCCTTTATATAGGTAATCTCGCTGAAGGTACCCAAGAGGGTGGGGGAGTTGTTCAGACGCGATCAGTGTGGGGAGTCACGTTTTTGGAGAAAAAAAAAATAAAATGTGGAAAAAAACATAAAAACCTCCTTCTTGATTTGCTCGGGCAGTTGTACTGCACATTTCTGGGTAGCACATTTTCCCGAGTTCAGTGACTGGATGTGATTTTTCACGTCCACGGCACTTTTTTATTTTCGATTGGGAGATATTCTTGTCTAGATCCCCCCGGAGTCTCGGGTATGTCCGAGAATCCGGGGAGATTCCCAACTATAGATTATCAGGTTGTCTAAACACATCGGTAGATGCATATATCAGCACGTGTTTTTTGTGTATGGTATGGTGTTGACGTGATATCCCGGGTAAGGTCACTTCCAGCGATGTGGTATTTGTAGAATTTATTTGATATTTTCAAAATGAATTCGTTGATTCTAGGCAAATTACCACATCTCTCGTGGAGATCTGCCACTCGAGAGTATCTATCACCGTTGGTGATAATACGAAGTACTACTGCAGCACCTGTAAGCTATTCATATGAGTAGGTGGGATGCTGCAGTACAAAGGACCTTGTTCTCCAACGAGAGTGCAGAGGTCCTGTATAACAAGGGGTATATATTTTTTATGGCTGTCTGTGTCTTCTGGATAAGATAATTGGTGGTGGGCCTGAGACTCATACGAGTATCCAGTTCAACCCCCAGGTATTACACGGGGCTCGTGTATGTCATCTCAACCCCTTTGACGGTCAAAGGTCTGTGTAGCTTGGATTCATTTTTTTTTCTTGTAGAAGTTGATGACTTCATTCTTTCTACTATTTACACGGATATTTGGATTTGCTGTCTGGCAATATCCAAGACGGACGAGTGAGCATACATCACCGTGTCGTCGGTGTACAGTGCCGTACTCGTCCGCTCGAACACAGGGAAATCGTGTGTATAGGGCATATAACAGAGGTGAAAGGCACGGCTCATGTGGAACATCTGCCTCAAGTGGAAAATCTCTCGATATACTATCGTTGACCTTGTCCCGGATTTTCTTGTGGTGATAGATGCATCGATAATTTTAATGATAAAAATCGGCACTTTGGTACAACTTGGCCATTAAACCTTCGTGCCAGAAGGTGTCGAAGGCCTTTTCTACGTCCATCATGACCAGAACGGTGTTATTCTCGTTGTTGCTGACCTCCTCAACCTCATGAACAAATCGGGCCCCTTGAGACACAGGACACGGTACTGTGTTCCTTGCGGAACCCGAATTATTCCATTGGGATGGGCTCCAGTTTCTCGACCTGTTTGGATATTAGGACTCTATCCGGCCACGATCTTGGCAACTGCGCTAAGCAGTGATATGGGGCAGTAGCCATTGGTGGACTTCAGGTTCTTGCCCTGTTTCTGGATAGGTACAACAAGCCCAGTTTTCAGGCATTCTGGGTAGTGCTGACACCTCTTAGCATTGATGACGTAATGCAGTTGCACTACTGCCTTGCGTGACATGTTCTTTAGGTGAACCAAATTCAAACCATCAACCCCTGGTGCTTTATTGATGTTGAGATTTTTAATAATTCCCATTATCTCTTCAGGGGATTCAATTGTTTTGTCCAGGGCTTGTCGCGAAAGCGAGATGGTGGGCAGTGATCTCATATAAGTGTGGCAGTTGCCACCATGTCCGCCTGAACCGCACCTATCTTTGTTGATTTTAGATATATTTTGGAAGTGTCTTCCAAGCATTACCATCTTCTCCGGATCTGATACCACTTCCTCGCGGCCATACTTCAGGGTTGTAATGGGTGTGAACCGTTTTTTAAATATTTTAGTCATTTTCCATAAAGTATTTTCGCGAGGGTCCAGACTCTCCAACTTGACTCTCCAGGAAGAGTTCCTGAGCTCTTGAATTTCATACTCGATCTGATTATTCTTCCGGGAGTTCATCGTTGTTGGAGTCTATGCTGACCTGAATCACATACACTATAACAACTGGACCACGAGCTATTATTAATAATTATTATAGTAAGTATTCCAATATGCCGAAGTTGAATGCCGCAATGAAGCCTTTACGCAGCCGTTATCAAAAGTTTTACCTAGTGATCTCTTAAAGCGTGACATATCACAAAATCAACTATTCAAATGGAACCCTGTTCTTCATATTTTTGGAATATTGGAGTGGGCCTCTTCGAACAATATAACATTCGCAGGCGCATCGAACTTTGCACATTCTGAATGGTTTCAGATTGAAATTGGATGAAAATCACGAATACTCAGAACTTTAAGTGGGCGCACCTATACCTACAATAATGACGCATCATGAGACGTGAATCGTAAAAAATAGTAGGTACCGATAGTGGAGTTGTCCGCAAAAAACATTAGCGTTGATTGATATATTACGCTTGCGTAAGCGTAATATATCAATCAACGACATTAGTGAACTTTTTTAATGTAGGATAGCCTCAAAGACGATTTCCGCTGGGTTAATGATGAATTTCCATCGGATGCGGAGATTCGGAGGTCCATTTATACATATCTACAAGATGGATGTCCAATGAACATCCAGTCATCTGATATGCAAGAAATAGATATCCAATGAATATATATGTGTTGCCTGGGTCTCTGAACTACAGATAGTAAACAGTAAACACAAGAATGTGAAGATTTAGCCCAGCATATCTTATAAAGGTGTTGCCACCGGTTTAGAAGATACACGATGCGTCTGCAAGGGGAAGATTTTATTTTGAAATTTCTAAATTATTTTCACTATTATGTGTTTGTTGTTGGTGTTGTTATTTATTGTCATTATCAATTACTGTCATTGTTTTCTAGTGTCACTTTGCTAATTTTATAATTTAATATAATAAAATTTTTATAAAATCACTCAAAAACCGTTATAATAGCTGGATAATTTTGAAAAAAGTATATTGTTTAAGTAAAATCGAACAGGCTTTCAGATTTTCAATTTATCTTTACCAACATTCAATGCAATTTACTGAAGTGACAAGGTGTCACTAGCACTCTCTTTGAGCTGCAATCACAAAATAATTTACGAATTCGTATTTCTCATATCGAAAAACTTGAAATTACAAAATTTTATATTATATCAATATCAAAATAAAATCTTCTCCTTGAACACCCTCTATATCTTCTAAACCAGCAACATTTCTACAAGGCATGTAAGGCTAAATCTTCAAATTTTGGTGTTCACTATCTCTAGTTCAGAGATTGCCCATCCCTAATGACTCACCCTGTATAAGATATCGTTGGCAGGGACTCCCCCCAAACTTGCCTAAACTGTTGTTCATGACTTTCATGACCAAATGACCACAGCCACATGATCCGATAAAAGGTGGATATATTTTCATCATGACCCGATTATAACGAGAGTTAAGCGGCGTTCACAACCAAACTTTTTACGTTTTGCTTTTTACGTTTCGTATTCTGATTGGTGAAGCAAAATCTGTAATTGAAATTTCGCAAAAAGCTGAAAATATTCAGCTTTTTGCGTTGCAAGAAGCCATCGTCTGTGGAAATAGTAAAAATAGACGAATAATATGGAACATTCTGTAATAATATGAAAGTTATGATGATGTTTTCATGATTTTTTTGTGAATCCACAGAATAGTAGCTAGGTATACTGTTCAATTCATTATTTTCTTGTTGAAGATTGATTTTTCTCTTCGAGTATAGAATAAGAATCAATTTTCTTCACCGCCAGTTCTATGAATATTATTAATTATCTGATCAATATTATTGTTATGATTATTTTATTCATTTCAGGATGAAAAACAAACATCAAAACCAAGGCAAGTGAGCCATAAAAAGTCACGTTGATTTTTTGTTGTTGTGAATGACATTTGCATATAGGTTTAGTTCACATTTGATTTCAGATTCTGCTTCACCAATCAGAATACGAAACGTAAAAAGCAAAACGTAAAAAGTTTGGTTGTGAACGCCGCTTAACGAGATGGTAACGAGACGTTTTTCGCTTCTCTCAAAGTTCTTGTTTTGATGTTCTGAGATGGTTCTGTCAGCTGTCACAGGTTCTGTAATTGTTTCTTGTTCCATGCTTGACGTCTTTCTATTCAAAATCAAAATCAGAAGATCAACAAAACATATTTTCGTAAGAGTCCAAAACAAGAGTCGTAATATTATTATAATTTGATTGATCTCATAATATTTGAAGGATCAGTTTTACTGTTTTAGTGAAAAATGGCTGCTAAAATGTATGTTCTGGATCCACCGTCGTCGGCAAGCTCTGAAAGGTACCTACCCGTTGCCGGTCACTCCATTCCATTGTGGAATTGTTTGTCTAAAGAAATGGTGGAATAGCTGGGTTCAAAAATACCTACCTATAATATACCAAGTAGTCATTGTCTCAATGAACCTACTTATTAAATCTCAATACCACAAGTAGAATGTTGAGTTCTTGTTCCATAATGGTGAAGATTATTCACAATTTAACAGAGAAAATACAGGTAAACTCATGGCAGTTTTAGATCTGTTTATGCCATATTTATGGTTAATTTATAAACCCTATTAAACTGATGATTTACAAGTAAATTGGGAAACTTTCAAAGCTTTAATTGGTCTCTTGAAATTATTCAACAAATCAGCTTCTTTGATTATGGTTTATTTGAGTTTATCAATTCACCATAAAATTAATTCATCATGGATTGAAATGCATTAGAAGGAAATTCCAATTGAAATAGGCATCTCATGTTCTCAGGGAAGATGCCTCATTAAGTTTATGGTATACCATCAGGTAGGGATGTTCCATTATTTAGGGAGCAGGTATTTGTAACAGATATGAAAAATGCCTGTGACAACAAGTATGCCTACCTATGAGATTCTGCAATTTGTGATACTGCATAACACTGTGACAGAGAACAGAGAAAATGCTAGTATTTTTCAGTATTTTACTATGAGCACAAGCAGAAACAGAATAGAAATAGAAATGAGAGAGAGGCACTTATTAATGCTGTGGGATACACCAATAATATATTAGCTCCCTGAAAATAATATATGAAGGTGGATTTAACTATATTACAAAATGCCAAAATGGTTTATTTTGGTCAAAAATTGGTTCATTCTCTATTTACTCTTCTTTATCCCAGCAGCATTGTTATGAGGAGTATGGAATATAAATACTCAGTGGTATTGGTTCAATTGGTTGAAGCTGGTATTAGGAACAGGTATGTCTCTATCACAGTAACAGTACATACCTGTTTCAAGAAAAATCAGGTGTCAGCTATCCCTACTCTCAGCTATACCTATTTCTGTCACAAGAAGATTTGCTTTTTCACTCTCCAGGATATGTCTTGAGAATTTTAGAACAAAAATGAGTTTTAGATACATTTCTTCTTTATAATGAAACCAAGAGTTTTAGTTTCCAGTTCCATTGGAAGTCATGTATATTTTTACATTCTACTTCAATAACTCATTGAGTTATAAGAAGAGGCTTTGATAATATACACCATTGGAATAGCAACTGATCTCATAAAGTCTGGAGTATTTCAATTGAGAATATTCAATAATGAAAAAATAATTAATAAGAAACTTTCATTTCAAAAGCAGTTCCAGCTATGTAGGTCTGAGGTAGGTCTGAGGTAGGTCTCCATCTCCAAATGTGTTCTCTTTAGATTAGCCAGGATTTCAAGGGCAATATATGGGCATCTCCATTAGGATAATTACTGTACTTGTCAGCATTTCACAGTTGAATAAGGTGAAAATCATCTGAGGGCATCCCTTTTGAAATTTCAAATGAAACATCCCAGGAAACATCCTGTGTATGTCTCCTGAGATGTCTACATTATCAAATTCTATAGAAGGTTCTTAGTATGATCATGCTTACATTTTTTAACAAACATGAATTCACTAGATTTTTTTGTAACCATTTTTAATTTTGCATCTGAAGTAGAATCTACTCAAACTATAATACTACTGTATTACTTCCAACTCATCTTATGGGATTTTTCAAAAGCCATTGCTACTCAACGAAACAGTAAAAACGTAAAAAACCACCTGTTATAAAAGTTGGTGCAAAAAGTAACCATCCTATTCCAATATTCTAAGGCTCTATATTTTTTTGTAAATTTAAGTCTTAACCACAGACAGTGAGTCCCATAGATTCTGTCGCTTCCTTCATGTATGTTTATTTCCCTCGTTTCCACATCTATTTTATAAACTATGAAATAGGCAACATTTTTTAGGCCAATGTGGACACCTGTAATCTCCCTAACCTCCACATTTTTTTTTCTATCAAGTTATTCTTATTTCAAAGTCTCGCCTGTAACCTTTAGCAATGACAGGTTCACCAAGGCTTGTAAAGAGTCAATGTGTTCAATTGAAATGTTTTACGAATGTTCAATGAATGGAATAGAAAACCGGTGATCATAAATTGATAAAACTAAAATATATTTATAGACAGGAACAGGTATGAAAAGTGAGCAACAGTTAGAGTGATGGGCCAGTGATGAGAGACTCCTGAGTTCTAAGTAAAATGTGTAGGAACAAACAATATTTTTAGTAATTTTATGAAATCTGTAATATGTGGATAAATCATTCCATTATGTGATATTCAATGATTATGTGATATTGCTTTATGAACCACTGAGATATCATCAAAATCATCTAATGTCTTTACAAAAACATTGCATTTCAATCACAAAAAATTTCTATACACTCTGGACCTACTCGAACTCTTACTGAAATGACATACTTTTTTGGAGAGTAGACAATGATACTTTGATAATTGATTCAATTCAATTCTGGAGACGTCCCTATTAGCGTGAGAATAATAGTCATTCCAGGTTATGGGTAAAAAAAACTGGTTCTGTTTAGGACGAATGTTTATTTGGATCTTTAAACTCTTTCCTCTTGAGTCCATACCCACATACATTGTGGTGGCACATTAATTCGGTCAACTCCTCAATGAAAAACGATTACCACATTTTTTACTTAATTTGTATCTTTTGTACATGCTTTCATGATATTTTTCTGATGACTCACACTGGTCATGAATCAGTTCTTGGATTAGAAATATTGACAAAAGTCTTTGAGAGCTGAAGATGAAATTCCGGAAATGTCTTGACTGAAAGTACCAGATAAACAATGAACATTGACAAATTCTTTTATGGATGTTTTGTTATTATTTTTTTCGGTTTCTAATCAACCTTCAGCTCTTTTCATGTGACCTTAAAGCAATACTTTTCCATCATCATCTTCAGTGTTTACAGATCGTGTAGAAAAATTTGAACAAGTGCATAAAAAAAAAATCATTAATTCTCTTCCAGTTGTGAATTTTGGAAGAATAATGGAGATGTATTCTCGTGTAACTAACTGTGACTAATTTACCATCATAAAAATGAATTGTTCTGAGGTCAGACAGTATTATAGAGTCTATATTCCTTATTCAACTGCCAGTACTGAATCTGCTGAATTTTCATTCAGAAATCAAAAAATTCACTAAAAGCGGCGTGAGTAGACACACTATTCAGTCCAAATATTTCGACTCAACATTCTGCTGAAATTGCTGACTATCAAAAGGAAGTGTGGCTTCAGTCATTATTTCAAAGGGAAAAAGCATGGAAAAAAGAATGTCACATTTATTTTCGTTGATTTTTATTCATTAAGTCTTGTCTTCGCCATAATAAATTGATAATATCATTTTCGATATCAAAAAATGCTTTTTATCTAAATAATTGGTCAAATAAACGAGAAACTACAGAAGTAACAACCTGATAACTGACAAATTCCACCAGCTGATCATCTGCTGCTGATTACTGATTAAAACATGTCCCATATTACAGCACTGTATCTTTGTTTTATATTTCGGCACACAGATTTTGAGCAGAGTCAGTGGATCTACGAACAGAATTGACCAGTTGAATTCGGAATATAGCCAGAAATAGACCATAGTGCATTGGTTCTACTTTACACCACTTCAAACAGAACCCCGTGTACAAAATTCGATGCCGAAATCCGCAAATGAATCATTTGATTCTGTTAGATTATACAACTTGTCTATGAGTGGTCCTTTTCATGTATTGAGAACTGCATATGATCGTTCTCAGAATTGAACATCAAGACATACAAACAATTCTTTAAACTTTGGAAGAAGTCCATGGTAACTCAGAGTGGAGTGGTATAGTTCATAGATGAAAATTCAAAGACATCTCCACAACTTTTATCCAAATGATCAAAGATCATTAAAGGTATATGTTTCGGGCTTATATAAGCTCATCATCAGCCGATAGGTAGTTCAAAGTTCTAGAGTAACCGATATTTATATATAAGCAATGATCACTTACTCACATGGAAGTGAATCAAGTTGAAATTCAAATAAAGTAGACAATTACAGAGCGATTGAAGGCAACTACCCCATGATCTTTTCGTCAAAATTAATATGAAAATATGCTGTTGAGCATTTTTTCATAACCTGTTGAATCAGAGGATTAGGGTATGATTGTTGAAATATCAAAAATATGTAATCCTTATAGCCCAGGCAACCAGATGACGTTTCAGTGACGCCTTTTTACGTCAGTTGAATGACCAAGGTGCCGTCAGGAGTTGACGTCGTATGACGTGATAAATGACGTGAATAAGTCACAGTCCAATGATATCATAGTACTCACGTTTATTGACGTCATTCACTCACCAACAGAAATGTCGAAATGACGTCAAAATCACGTTTAAATTTGGTGATGACATGTAAAAAAGTTTCCTCGAACAAGTGGTGAGATAGTCACCGCTGACCTCTGATAAAATATAATATTGATTATGCATTGTTGAGTCTGCTTGGTGGTCCCTCCGGTGTCATGTCCATTCAATCCTCTATTCAGCAGCGCTATCCCTCAGTACGCATCTCCATCAGAATGAAATCAGTTACTCGTATTTGTATAAAAAATTATGTAATTCGTGTCGGCGAGATGTAAGCAAACCAAGAAGAGTTTGATAGCAATGAAAAGGATGTTGGCGAATTTAGCTTCACTTTGTTGACTAACGTATATTCTTGACTTATTTGTCACCCAACAAAATCTAGATAGCAAATTGTTGAAAAATTTTCTGAATGACGAAGCTCACCCAATTGGTACGTCACACCGACGTGATTATTTGACGTCATAGATACGTCACAGCAACGTCATAAAAGTGACGGTTTCAATTTGGGTACACCTATATTATCATTTGTATATATACACATATAGCTTGCTTGGTTTCCGAGATATACAGGGTGTCAAAGTTTAAAAAAGTTTTCAATAACTTTTTGGGTACATATAATTCCAATCAAACTTGCATGTTGATTTGTTTCAATGAGTTATACTTCTATCGACGTTAGAAGCATATATATAAAATAACCAAGTCGTACATGTTTTTATATATGCGTGTAAAATTAATGAAGAAACGATTCTTGCTGAAAACTTTTCGACACTGAAAATGCCCATCCTGTATATATAGGTGCGTCACAAACCTAACGGTTTCACATGATAATGTAAGTATACATGGTTTAGATAATGGTCTGGGAAACATGGACGTCGACAGGACGTCCCTGTAACGTCATGAAACTGACGTCTTATTATACCCTTTTAAGTGACATTCCCTCGACGTCGTGATTATCACGTCTCAGAAATAAGTACGTTATAGTGACGTCATAATTTGGTGTGTGACGTTTCTGACGAAAAATCACCAATTAGGGACGTCACAGTGACGTGATCATTCGTCATCTGGTTGCCTGGGAGGCGATCAAAATTATTCTGGTAGTTCCAATTCTTAAATATCGGTCTCCCAATGTTGAATCCAAGTTTTCGACTTTTGCAATAGCCTGTGTGTTTCCACCATCCTGAAATAACCAACATCTAATTTTTGCAATATACCTTTCCAATGCAAATTCGACTAAATAAGTTTGAACACTTTTCATAAAGCATTGAATGTCCCACGAATTATTTATTTACAACTTATTTATCTCTCAACTGGAACCGAGAAATGGAGTCATAAAATGCACGACTACGTTTGACTTTTCGTGAAAATATATTATCTAGGACAATTTCGATAAAAATACTATCACTAATTCAATTGTATGAAAATTTATCAATATTGTATGTGTATTTTATGTTTTTATAGAATCATTAGCAATGTTAGCAACTGAGTTCAAATCACCCCCATCCTCCCTAGGAACGCACGATGTTCTTTGAACATTATAGGGATTCCCTTTCGTGCGCTCCAAGCGATAAAAAAAAGAATGAAATGCCTATTGGAATGGAATGCCATATCAATCATAAGCTGGCGATTCCTCGAGTTTGAATTTAAAAATACTGTTTTTCCTCCCGTCGACCCACTTGAAATACGTATTATTTCGCACAAAACAGCACAACATGATACGTATTTCGCACTAGTACGAAATGAAAATGTTCGCCAAAGCACAAATCCTATATATATATATGGGCAGCTATGATAATGACATATCTACAAATCAGTTGATGACAGTGTCAGTTTCTACACATTGTTATAGTACTTAGTTCAAATTCAATTCATCGAAACGACAAGGATTGCTGTCAGAAAAATCAAAACACAAGTATGATTTGGCGTATTACTTATTTACGTGACAAGTGGGATATCGAGTTTTCGGCAAATCACTTTTGATGCGATGAATATTTCGATATTGTTGTAATAAGAAACAAAGTTTGTTTTTCATTCACGCATCGAATGTCATGAAAATATACAGGAGTTTCAATTTGAAATGAGAAAAGTATAGTGCTTTGAAATTTGAAAAGTTTGTCACTAAATTTTGCACACCCTGTGATGATTCGTGTCAATCAAACTCGGTTCGAGATCCTCTTAGGCCACTATCTTTTTTGTTATCAATGTTTTTGATCAGTGCTTCAAAATTGCATTTTTTTGTTATATTTTTTTTTACGTGAATATCACTGAGCCGATTTCAATTAAATTCCAGGAGTATATGTAGGTAACCACTGGAAGCACTCAAATGTGCAACAAAATATGTAGCATGAAATTTAAAAAAATATCATTATGATGTCACACTTTTTTGGGAGACCCTGTTTAATCGAAATTATTTTCCTGGTCTGCGCCCTATGAGACAATTGAAGTCTGCAAAATATCAAAATCCTGACTCAACTGATAACGAAGCTATAGAAGACCCTGTATATCGGCACTGAGAGTGGCAAATAAAATTTGTTTAAAAAAAGACAAAATTAGGAATAACAAGTTTTCAACACTATGTATATACTGCTATTGATTGATATGATTCAAGTAAGTTATTGAAACGTTGAGAGCCAATAGATATAAAAATCATAAAACATGAACCTCTTTTATAACATTTTTTTATGACTTCGTGAAGTTGATATCGGTTTTTAAATCTTCAATATTGCACTGTAAAACGAGATTTCAACGAAATAACAGACCTAGGGGCGAATTTCACATGTTAAGCTATTTTACCTACGGCCACTATAGAAAGTAGGCAAGAACACACGAGATACAGCCTCAGTAAGAAGCTCTTTACGCACAGTAAGCACATCGCATAAACTTCGTTTATTCCGCCAGTATTCGCGATATTCACGAAGTGGGCGACATCTTGGTTACATAATACGAACATCAAACTGGGGGAAAACAAACTGTTGTCTATGGATAAAGTGAATAGACTACATTGCATACATCATGCTATAGCTGTAGTTGTCAAACTTGTCAATGACATAAAGTATTATCACTCTTATCAGTACACAGTACACAAGCACAGAAGAGTAGACACAAGCTAATGGCACTAATGGGATTGAGTGGGGATTGAGTTTGTTTTCCCCCAGTTTTGACGTGGCTTAGACATGGAACGATGAAAACCGAGCGCCACCTGGTAACATTGATTCCCGCGAATAGGTATGCCATGATCGCGTAATCGCCGTCAACAGCGGATGACATAACTGTCAACAGTTATAATTCAGATTGTTTGTCCGAACTTTCTTGATGTACTATATTTATGGTACCTAGTAGGTAAAGTATAGTACGTAATGCGTGTTGTAAAGTAATTAGGCACTCATGAAATTACGTAACTTTTCCATTCGTGCGTAATATGCTTCTTACAACACATATAACGTAATATATACTATTACAGTGTAGTTCTCGTCAACATTTCTCATTTTATTTCCTTGGTGAAAAGATGCACAAAACGCCTATAACAATAATAATTATTAAATTGAGATAACTTTATAAATCATGAGATTTTCACAAACTTATGAACACGACATGTTCCGCTAATACAGTTAATAGCTTCTTCAAGGGAAATACAAATTAACCTAACATTGATTAGCATTACTTATTCAGGGCAGAGATCCACGAATAGAGGCACTTGAGGAGAATACTTAATAACCATCAAAAAGTGTCTTCTTCTGTTTTTTTTACCAATATATAGGGTGAATTATGAGATTTGGCAAGAACATCTTTTGGTCATAACTTTTCAACAGCTCCTTCGATTTGTCTGATTTTTTCAACGGATTCTGGAAAATCCAGGGCCGTTTTTGAAATATTTCGATAGTTCAGTTCTTACCAAAAAGTTCATCCTGTATATGGCTTTTGTAAAATGTGAAAGAGAATTTCCATAGCACAGAATCAAAAATAAAATATTCAAAATCCTCCCCACACTTTCACAGAGTTTTTCAAAAAACGATAAATTATAAGCAAAAACGAGAGTTAGACAAAAAAATTTATTCATTCGAAAATAATTACTTGGCAACTCATAAATTTCACAAATAAAAGTAAGACTCATATTTTCAATGCTTTAGCCCAATGGAAATCAACGTGTTCTTTCATGTCCAGGCCTGGTTTTTGTCATTTCATTTCTTGTGGAGGGTAATAATCACCCTGTAGATGTTTTCCAAATCAGTCTGTTTGAATGTTGATGGCCATCGATTCAAATTATTTGAGATAGTCGAACACAAAATAAAGGTTTATTCACAATTAATTTTCAAAAGCTATACTGACAAAGGCGGATAATATTGTATTACGGAAAATAAGGGATCAATAAAACAAATCGAATAGATAAAACTGTGAATTGAAATCATAAAATTATCCATAGCGATGGCCATCAACATTCCCACAGATACCCCATCCACTGATTCGAAAAATATCTACAGGGTAATTATTATCCTCCACAAAAAAATTAAATTACTAAATCTAGGCCTGAAAATAAAATAATATGTTGATTTCCATTCAGCTGAAGCATTTAAAATGTAAGTCTTACTTTTATTCGTGAAATTTTTGGGTTGCTAAGTAATAATTTCCAAATGAATAAATTTTGTGCCAAATTTTCGTTTTTTCAAAAAATTTATTGTTTTTTTTTCAAACTGTACTGAAAGTATGAGGAAAATTTGGAATATTTTATTTTTGATGTTTGTTTGTGACCTAATTCCCTGTCACAGTTTACAAAAACGATATACTTGAACTTTTTGTTATAAACTAAACTATCAAAATTTTTCAAAAACGGTCCTGGATATTCCCGATTCTTAATAAGTCAGTCGATTAGAGAGTATTTGCAAAATATTCCATGGTAAAAATCAGAAGAATCGAAGAAGCTGTTGGAATGTTATGACCAAAAGATATTTTTGCCAAATCTCGTGGTAGGAGTATGTATAGTTCCTCATGACTCACCCTGTATATTCTTAAGAACCCAAAGTATTGGAATTACTTGCTCGCAGGATAGTAAATCCATCATTTCAGAAGGTATGCACAATATTCGAATTCAAATTCGGTGTGACAGATTAACTTGAAAGAAGTGATGCAAATATTACCTTCTAAGAAAACAAATTCATAAGTGGTGAATTGTTGAGATCTTATTATTCGTTGACTAAGACATATTTGCGTTTGTTGTTTTCTGATAATTCCAAATGATTTACGTTATTTTCTACATGTAAATTCTCTGAAAAATATTCAGTATCTTGATGATAACTGAGACAATATTGTATAGATCTTTTTGAAATTTGGTACACGTATTTTTTACATCAAGGTGCATTTTCTGATGTACAAAAATTTTCATTTTCTCTACCAATGGCACCGTTACGAGAAAATTATTGTTTATATTTCACCTAAAAGTGAGCAACGATGGAAAATTTTCAAATTTCATACAATGCTATGAAAGGCTATTTAATTATGTACAAAAAAGATCCTCTTGTTGATACTCGATAGAACGCTTCGTTTTCGAGAAAAAACGGAAAAACGAGACCAGACTTCAAATTTTGATGATCGAGTACTCCATTCAGAACATCCATTACTGGATAACCACAGTATGTAGCAATTTGAAATTTGTATACCGATTCAGTCACATAGCAGGCTGAATTTTGCCATCACGAAAAGGTATATAGGGTGAACAAAAAATAATCTATGCATATTTTCAACATTGACACCCTGTATCACAAAAGTTGGGACGTTTACGACATATGAAGTTTTATTCTTGAAATGGGTCGAAGAATCGGCCCCTTGAATTTTAGCATATCATTAAGGAACACCCTGTATATGATGTTCGTGAATGCGGTGATTAAACGTTTCACCTGTTTGACCAATAAGATTCGATTTTTCTCTATAAATCCCATATCGCTTGCGTTATGATTTTTGTGGTTCGAAACTATGGGAAATCAGGCGTATTTGATTGATTGATTGATCAATTATTAACACGGGAGATATTGCAAAGCTGTGGAAACCTTTATTATGTTTGATGTATATTATAGTTTGTTATGAAATCCTTGAGAAGAATTTTTCTTATTTCAACTGTGGAACGATATCATGTTGGTCAAGAGTGGATACACAGTCACTATAATTTTTATTCTCACAAAATCATACATGTCTTCATCTTCTGAATTTGGGCAATTATGTTATTCAAGGAGAGAAGTAAAAATGAATGGAAACAACTTCAAATCTGTCATCTGCAATCAACAAAAGGCCATTGCGAAAGCTGTTTTACAAAAACTCTGGTTCTTATTTCGCACGGAAACTTACGCCTAAACAGCTTCTTATGATTACAAAGCACATAATATGAAAGTTCCGCTCCCAAAAATTCGCTGATACTCTTAGATTTTATTCAGAGACAAGCTATTTGCTTGGTCGGTTGATGATACCACTGTTACAAGTTTCAAATATGTAGTTCCAAAAGTTGAAAAAATCCAAAAACTTCCCTTCGCTTCTTATCCAGGCATGCACGATATGTTACGAACATACAAGGGATTCTCTTACGTGCGATCCGAAAGATACAAAACAATTTCGAAAAATTCATAAGATTTGGATGACAATGAATTTCTTTCCATTTCCCATAAGTGTACTATACAGGGTGATGAATGAGTGCGAAAAAGTCGAGGAAGTGATTTCTTGTCATATTTTATGAAAAAGTTCGGATAAACATGTGTCCTAACTACGTTTTCGAGATACAGGGTGTTGAAGTTTGGAGTTTTAATTCATTTTTCATGATTCCCGGTATGAGATTTAGTCTGTTTGTTGACGACAATGTCACAAAATTTCAGAATGATACCTATTGAGGTTATTGAGTAATCTCAATGGGTTTCTTGAAAGTATTTACATTGAAATTTGTAGTCAAATTGTTTCTTCTAGTTTCCCCAAAAACACAGTGTACGAGGAAGTTTTATTATCAATTGTTCAATCCAATGAAAACATGGAACTTGGAAAACCAGTGACGTACAATCATATTCACCATGAATATTGATAATGTAACCGAATGTGACGCCTCTGGCATTATTGATTCGAATCTAATTATATTAAAGGAAGCTCCATTTACTGTTAACAAATTCATCAAGTTCCATTTGAACTGACAAAAAAATGTCTGACTAATGAAAGAACGATTAAATACTGTCTACGTTAATCGAGGAGGTGGTACATTCATTATTCCAGATTTTTTGGGATTTTTCTCCTCGTTTCTTTGAAATAAAATTATGAATATGATTTCAATGAACGTGTAGTAAGGACAAATCAGATGATTTGCCCCAAATTGTCACTGTGTTTAAAGAATTTTCCTATCAGAGAGCCTGAATGAAAAATTCACTAGCTTGTCAGTGACAATTTGTAGTGAAAAAGGTTTAGAGAAGAGAAATAAAGGTATATAGAAAAAATATCAAATTTTATCTTAGCTTTGGACTATCGGGAACGAATCTGTTTTCGTTTTCAACATAAAAAATAGATATTTGTATAGCAAATTCGTATTCGTCTTGACACTTCTTAGTTCTCAGTGACAATGGGCTTATATCACAAAAAAAATTTATTTCATAATTCGATAGAGCTCACCCAAACTAGCTCACCACTGCAAACCGTTTCTTGCTGTGAGCTCCCTACGTTTTATAAAAAATTATTGAAATCCCCGATTTTTCGGACCTCTGAAAACGAGGCGATGATGTGACGTCAAAACCCTAATACTGAAACAAGACTATTCCAGACAGAGATGAATGATACATGATTTCTGACAGAGTGAATTAGCGCGAGATCACAGTTGAAAGAATTAATATATCAGTTGCCTCAGTCTCCGTCGGGCGTTTGGTATTTTCTTTTAACTATGATGAGATGAGGTTTCTACGTCATAAGAGGGTCCGTTTTCAGAAGATACTATTATTTATGTCCAAAAATAAAACATTCCAGTTAATTTTTCGATCGAATTATGTCGTCAATCATTATTTATGTATGAAAGGATCATTATAAACATGGTTTGAGTTAAAAGTTTTACTAAGGTGTACACGCCCATTGGTGATGTTGGCAATCAAATGAGTTAGAGGATGTTTTCGTTAATTAATCTTGAATTTACCATTTTCATATTTCAGTAGTGAATACCATGTTCTATCTTTATCAATTGAATAGGAAGCTATGATATTGTCTCCGTTCAGAAGAATACAAGCAGATTCCTTGAAAACTGTGTTTAAAACTTGAAATACAATTAGATCAATTCTAACTCAAACAAAACCGAAAAATGAAGAACAATCGTCAAAAAATTGTATTCACAGTATACTTCGTGTTTGTGCAAAATTTTATATAGGTGAAACCAAGAGACCTCTTTCAGTAAGGACGAAGGAACATTAGTACAATGTAAAGAGAAGACACATCGACAAATCGAAACTAGGTAAACATATCCTTACTGAAGATGGACAACATATGGCAGAGTGGAATAATATTAAAATCATTGGAAAAGAAGATAATAACCAGAAGAGAAAAATCAAGGAATCTGCTTGCATTCTTCTGAACAGAGACAATAGCATTGTTTCCTGTTCAGTTGATATAGATAGAACATGGTATTCACTACTGAAATCTGAAAATGAAAATGGTAAATTCTAGATTAATTTATTGAAAACATCCATTAACTCATTTGATTGCTTACGTCACCAATTGTCACTGAGAACTGAGAAGTCAAGTCAAGACAAATACGAATCTGCTATACAAATATCCATTTTTTATGTTGAAAACGAGAGGGGATTCTTTCCCGAAACATCCAAGCTGAGTGAAAATTTGATATTTTTGCTATATACCTTCATTTCTCTTCTCGATACCTTTTTCGATAACAATTGTCACTGATAAGCTAGTGAATTTTTCTTTTAGGCTATCTGATAGAAAAATTATTTAAACGCAGTGGTATTTTAGGGCAAATCATCTGATTTGTCCTTACTATGCGTATAGGTATTGAAATAATATTCATATTTTTATTTTATAGACACGAAGAGAGAGAGAATCCCAAAAAATCTGGAATAATGAAAAATTTATCTTTTATTAAAATAATAATACCCTGTTTCTAGAAAACGAATCAATTAAGGACAAATTTTTATATGACAAGGAATCACCTGAATCTTTTTGCACTTCTTCATTCATACCCTGTATATGTGTTACCTAAGTTACCTTACCAATTGAAATGCTGACGATGTGGCTTTCGGAATATTTGGAAATTGACAACTTTTTATTTTTATGATCCATAAACGAGAAAAATTAGGGGATTTGTTTTCTTTTTCTATTCTTGACACAACGCTCAGTGCATAGATCAATAATAACCTACCGATTATTTTGATTTTGAAACATATGTATATTATTTTTAGTGATCTTGAGGAATCCCAGCCAGAATTTTCAGAGGTATTTCCAGATATTGAGCTAGATGCAGGAAGAGGTGGGAACTTATTTAACTCTCCAACTTCACCTACGAATATTCCTCATTATCCAAGACCACCCTCAACAGGTACATTAAGTAAATTTCGTAAGTCGGTGAGAATGAATGTGTTATATTTTGATTAGTGCAAAATCACTACAAATTTTGAGCCCTTCTCAAATTTCATTATCGGTAGGTAGCCCCAATCAATTTGTATCTTTCATCATTGTTGAAAAAAGACCCCATCATTGGTTTTGAAGAAACACCCCGTATATCTTCAACTATAGTGAACAACCTTTCTCGCTGTTTCCAAATACAATGTAATTTTCTTATGTTTTATTGAAATGGAATCCTATTGTGGAGAGGTGACTTTGTGACCTCACAGTTTGATGGTTGAGAAATATTTTTCTTCCAAATTTTAAATTCCAAGGTGGAGGGCGAGTAATCCATTCCAATAAATCCTATTCACTTGATAATTTATATTGATGGCGGGCAAGTTATTAATGTCTCATCTGATTTGTTCAATGATAACTATCTGGAGGTTTCTGAGGTCGAGAAATATTCATATTTTTAATTCCACAATCTAAGAATGGGGAATAGGTTTCCAGTGACATTTTCAGAATACAAGATGGCGCATCCTAAATAGCCTATAAGTTAATTATTCTTTATATCATTCCCCTGAAAAAAAAAATATCTTCGGGTTTTGGAAATCAAGGAAACATTTAAAACAGGCAATTATACAGTAAGGATGTAAAAAGTCCTCCCCCCTTTAACTTTTGAACTGAAAAAGCTAGCGAGCTCGGGTAAAGTTCAGGTAAAAAAGAACCTCGTTTACTACTATTTGGCATGAAAATGGTTGTGGTGACGTGACCTAGTGTAAAGTGGACACCTTCACCTTTTTTTTAAGTTAAGAGGGGTCACGTGATACCTTGTTTATAATGCCTTTCGATTCTCTATCCAACACCGCTTCGTTTGTGCAAATCGGCCGTTTCAAAATGACCAGCGCAAATATTCAATTTCTTCGGCTTGTAGCCATCTGATTTTCTCTTAAGTAATGCTCGTCTATTAAACAGAGCTGCCATTGCTTGCAATTTGACATTTCATGGGAGATGAGATTTTGTGAAATGATAACACAATGAAGTCATTTGCATCAGATACGAAAATGAAATTGATGACATACAAAGTACTTCATTGATATATTGAACACAGTAAAACAAGAGCAATTTTGTTATAATGCCCTAGAAAAAATATTTTTACCACCCAACCACTGCTCATGGTTCAGGATCGAAATTCAATTTGAAATGTTTAATAAGGACAATATCTATATGAGTCATCCTGTACATAGATCATATCGAACGAAAAAAACATTTTTAAGTAGCCCATTTTTGAGGAAGTCTAACTCTGTGCAAGAAACGATTTTCGATCCCATGTCGATGTGAACTTTTTTTACTTTTGTTCGGGCAGTTCACGAGAGATTCAGGTGGTGTTTACATACACCCTATTATTTGGGAACAGGAGAGGAAGGACTTTCACCTATAGGGTTGAACATATACAAATTTTTGTTCGTTTGTGTATGTAATGAGCCACCCATACCTTTCCAACTGGTCCTTGACTTCTATCTATATGATGTGTTTTCTGCAGGGTGCATGCTTCGTTACTAACTCTATCCGAACCTAACCCTATGGAGCAATGACATTGTTTATTCAATAAATCGAACGAAAAATCTCTACACAAATATCAATGGCCTGAGTGGAGCTCGAACCCATACAACGGTGATAGTTCCCTTACGAACTCAACCCCGTTGTGTTCTCGACTACTGGGTCACCTGATATTGTACAGGCAGGCCACACACTCACGAAGCGAACGTCTCGTAGTGGGCTGTAATCTGCGCGTTATGGGTCTTGATTACATGTTTGACTGACTTGTCTATTCTTTCACATTGTTATTACATTGTTCCCTTTGAAAGTAGCTGAAAAGTTCCTCATTATGTGCAACTCTTATTTTACTTGTACTTATTACAGGAAGCCCCACAGTTCTTAATGATTCTGAATTTTCTTATGGCTTGCCTCCCCAGCTATGTTCTCTGCTAGCTAGTTTTCTCTCAAACAGGTTGTACAGAGTGGAAAGTCTAACTGGAACAAATTCTGTAACTTGTTAAATAAAGGTTTATCTCAAAATGCCTGAAACATGTCGATTTTTATTTTCAAAGGGGCATATTACAAAGAGATTTGTTTATCTTTTTAATTATCTGGAGGGTTGTAGCCACCCCCAACTTTTTTTTTTCAAATGGAAGGGTAGGTTGATTAATTTTTTAATGGCAAGCTTGTTCAATTGCAAATACACTTCAATTGTTTTCTGTTACTTTTTATAAGCAATGTGTCGGAAATAAATTAAATAAGGAAATAGTTACTGAAATTATACGATCCGCGTACGCACCTGACTACGACGTAGACAGTATAAGATTTTTTGTATAGTGTATAGGTACACTGTTTTTTACCTGATAGGCCCAATGAAACACCTGCTCGATTTGAAATGAATGTGATTGATTTGTTAGTACTTGTTTGCAATCCCACGTGTGAATTAAAACCGAAAAATAAGACAATGCCCTATTTAACCGAGACGCATCGTATCGAAATTTTAACGATGATCGGATATGGGGACAGAAGTCGAACACAGGCTGAAGTTGCTCGTTTGTTTACTGAAGTTCATCCAGAATTACCATCAATTAATCGAAGTACGATCAGTAAAATTGAAACTCGATATCGGGAGTTGGGCCACGTAAGGGATGCTCCTCGACAAAAGGTTTTAAAAGTCGACGAAGAAGCCCAGTTGAACATATTGTTGGAAGTTGAAGAAAATCCTGTTACTCCAGCTAGGCATATAGCTCGCGTTCATGGTGTCAGTCACACAAGTGTTTTGAAAATTCTGAAAGCAGCCAAAAAGCACCCATATAAAATGCAAAACCTGCACGAGCTTAACGAAGATGATCCTGATCGTAGAATCGAATTTTGCGAACGAATGATGGCTTCTATCGATGGTGGACGAATTGCTTTGGAATGGGTGCTGTTTTCCGATGAGTCTACGTTCACATTACATGGGCATGTCAATCGACAGAACTGCCGTTATTGGGCTGACGAAAATCCCCGTTGGATGCGTGAATGCCATACTCAAAGGCCTCAAAAAACAAACGTCTGGGCAGGAATTATTGGGGATCGCATAGTAGGTCCTTTTTTTTTCAATGGAAACGTAACCGGAGAAACATACCTTGATATGCTCCAACAAGAACTGATTCCTACGTTAGTAAATTTATTCCCCAATAATTTGGATCCCAACTTATTTGACCGACGGATGTGGTTTCAACAAGATGGGGCACCACCACATTTTGCTCAAAATGTACGGACCTACATTAACGAAGTGTTTCCAAATAGGTGGATTGGAAGAAGGGGCCCAATTGAGTGGCCAGCAAGATCACCCGATCTTACCCCATTAGATTTTTTTTTATGGGGATATCTGAAGAGCAAGGTTTATGACACTAAACCTAACGACATCGCCGAGCTTCAACAACGAATCACGGACGAAATTAGGCAAGTAACGCCGGAAGTGTTACAAAATGTTCGGAATGCTTTTTATTATCGATTGGGATTTTGTCAGCAACAAGGTGGAGAGCAGTTTGAACATTTATTGCATTAAAATAATTTCAGTAACTATGTCCTTATTTAATTTTTTTACGACATATTGCTTATAAAAAGTAACAAAAAAAAATGGGAGTGTATTCGCAATTGAACAAGCTTTCCAATAAAAAATTAATCAATCTACCCTTCCATTTGAAAAAAAAAAGTTGGGGGTGGCTGCAACCCCCCAGATAATTAAAAAGATAAACAAATCTCTTTGTAATATGCCCCATTGAAAATAAAAATTGACATGTTTCAGGAATTTTGCGATAAACCTTTATTTATCAAGTTACAGAATTTGTTCCAGTTAGACTTTCCACTCTGTATATCAACGATTTGTTGGAAGCAACTTAATGTCCAGTACACAGCTTCGCGGATGATAGTACCCTTCATACCGCCTTCTCTTTCAGGGCTCCAATACCAGCCAGGCAAATCAGAAACGAACGAGGGAGAAATGTTGACAACATAAATATGTACTTGGCAACAATTCTCGAATGGGGATCCAATAACTTGGTACATTTCAATGCAAACAGAACACAAGCATGTCTTTACTCTAGAAAAGCCGATCTCACTGTGCCCAACATAAGCATGTCAGGAGTAACCATACCTTTGCAGACATCCATTTCGATGCTTGGTATTATTATCAGCAATAACCTTTCTTGTGAAAATCACGTGAGATCAATTGCCAAAAGTGCATCAAAAAACTTGGTTTTTTGTTTCGGGCCAGGAGCTATTTCACTTACAGTCAGCTGCTTATGATCTATAAGGCACAGATCCGACCTGCACTGGAATACTGCTCCCATATTTGGAGTGCAGCACCAAAACATACCCTAGAACTGTTGAATTCTGTCCAAGAAAGGGCAATTCGTCTCGTGGGTGATGCCTAGCTCACAAACTCACTCATTTCTCTCTAACACCGTAGAAGAGTTGGCGATCTGGCTCAATTTTACAGATATTTTCATGGACGATGCTCTTCTGAAATATCAACAATTATTCCTCCCTTGGCAGTCCCGCGAGATAGAACCGTCGAGTTGAGGCTTCGCACCCCTTCGTGGTCACTTTGGAGACCTGCAGAACATCTCTTTCCAAAGACTCGCTCATCCAACGAACATCGAGGCTCTGGAACACATTGCCAAGAAAGGTGTTCTCGAGGCATATAACTTCCAAAAATTCAAGAAGAACACCAATTCCTACCTTATTTCCCTTGGTTCTCACGATGTTCTCTGAACATTACAGGATATCCCTTTTCGTGGGAACCAGAACATAAAAAAAATACATTATAGTTTAGAATTTGGGTATTATGAATACACATGCACTGCTTAGAGTTTCCTCAGATATGGCAAAATATTGCAGATAGTATCCACTATTCTTGTACATAAGTAATGATGTGAAATGCATGTATTTGAATCTGAAATTGAAGTTTCATCTCACAGCCGTTGTATGCAAAATGTGAATGAAATGTTTTTTGATTAGGTACAAAATGCATCAAGTTTTTCCGGAATAAAATACTGAGAAGTAATATAGCAATTCACAACTAAACGAACTAAATAATATACTGATTGAACAAACGTCATTCGGTGTTGTATTCAAAAGTTCTAGTTTAATAATTTGCATAACAACCAGAAGAATGTTGTTTCAGAAAATATGAATTTCCAATCAATGGTAATGACTTGGAATGATAACGTTTGATCAAAGTTCAGTGATTAAATCTTTCAATTGCATGAATTTCCAAATCATATATTATGAACGACATTCTGTTCATCATATTATCATGACAAGGCAACATCATGCAACTTATGAAAATATGCTTCGAAAAATAAACCATTTATTCTATGAACATTGAACTAATGAAATCAACTTTTCTCGTCCTCTAGGTTCCCAGAAATCACCACGATCTAGACGACAAAGAACCACATCCCTGAATCAGGTCACTCCAGCTGCTGAATCTATCATCAGAACTCCACAGCGAGCCATTTACACGGCAGGCAGACCTCCATGGTATAACAGCGTTGGACAAAAAGTAGAACCTTTTGTCATAGGTAAATAATTCATGATCAGCAAATGAGAAAACTCGTTCAGTTTTTCTTAACTGACAGGACTCTGTGTGCATGTCTTACATTTAACCCGTCCTCTGCCTCTTTCAAACTTAAAATTCTATTGAATGAAGGAAACTTCAACTTTTTTAAAAATATTGCTGTGACACGTTACAAAATGCAATTTTGTGTAATTCTCAGATGTGGAACTCGCAATGTCCGTTCTGGAAAATCTCATAAAAAATATATTTCTTTATTATTATTCATATGCTGATTTAAAGGATTCTTCTGCGTGATCAAATCAAACTTTTGAAAACAAGCGTTTTTAAAGGTACCACGGCAACATTAAAGACCCAAGAAACGTGAAGTCTAAATGTCAACGTTTTAATTATAGATCTAACAGGAGTATCATGTAACGTCAAATAAAACGTCACTACCAAATGTTTCCAATGAATTATTTTTTCGTCATTTCCATAACAACGTGAAATGTAAAGAATGTCACTTTGGTTCAATATTCAATTCAAGTAATTAGATAAATATTTATATGTGAGTGTTGCTCAGCTGTGTGCACATGTATATACAAATAATTGTACAAATCTTGTATTTCCTGCAAAATAGTTTATTTAAAATATCGTAGCAGAACGCTTTCGGATGTAATGACATTATCAGTACATAGCTGTAAGTAAGTAGTCAGCTGTTAACTTTTGACGGAAAATAGCCGTTGAAAAATTCAAAATTTGAAATCAGTAAGAGTGAGGTTATTTACTCGTCAGGTTGACAAAATATTTTTATGGAGAATTTCTCAACACCTAACCTAACTTGACGAGTAAGTAACCTCACTATTACTTATTTCAAATTTTAAATTTATTAACGGCCATTTCCGTTCAGAAGCTAAAAGCTGATTACTTACTAACAGGTATGCACTGATGATGACTATATTACCCTATTTTGAATAAACTATTTTCTATGAAAGACGAGATTTGTACAACTATTCACATAATTATAAAACAAGCAATAATGTTGAATGAAACTATATATTGTTCAATTGTATATCAGATTCCTAAATTGTAATTCAGAAAGTGTAACTGTTAATTCAGAATAGTTGATTGTAATTTAAAAAGCGTCATTTGTTAATCAGAAACCATCACTTATTTTTCAGAAACTATCAAGGACGCTAGTAAGAGTAGGTAATGATGAGAACGACGAATCGTTTTGTATATGTGGTAAATGTTATGTACTTGCTTGATAAGTTCAATAAATAGACCGTCTAATTTGAGACGCATTTAATTAATAAATTGTATTGTCGTACATCGATAGAGAGATGCCTTCGCTAGGTAGTTTTTATGTGGGTACAAAAAGTTGTATAGATAGAAAAACAATAATATCTAGAAATACGAACACGGTATACAGAGTGATACTCTGCTCTCTTCACAATCTTATTAGTTTATAATTACAAGGTGTTTCTATATTACCCAACACGTCCCCCCTAAAAAAAAAAAATATTACATAATATATCCCTATCCCAATATTGTTGAAATAAATGTTATTGTTAACCAAAACCTATATACTCAATACAACAACAACAAATAGTGCACTTTAGAGCACCTCTAACCTCCTCCATATATATATATATTTATTGGTATAAGTACATTTAGAAATATATAATATATAAACCTATAATTTTATAATTTCATTTATTTCACTTATTAATAAAAGTAGTGGATTAACTATAGTTCAATCTATCAACTGGTTTTATTTGTCTTTTTGGTCTACCTTCATCCATCTTTGTATTCGATGTAGGAATTTCATTTACCTGTATAAAGGTTGTTGCAAAAGGTATTGAGCCACTATTAACTGCTATTTTTTTTTTATTTTTGATCAGCTGGTCCACATGCCTTCTCCAAGAACAACCTAAAGTTGGAATTTCTACTAGATACAAATTTTTACTTAACACTTCTCTTATGATGCCCTCACACCAGAATGTTTTATTTAATTTGTAACCTTTTGCCAAAACATTTTCCCCAATTTCAAACTTTTCCGATCTAGTTCCATTGAAATATTGCTTTTGTTTATTTTGATTTTCCAATACTTGCTGTTTTAGAGTTTGGTTTGGAGAAATCAAACTGAATCGATTATTAACTTTATGTCTGAACATCAATTCACTTGGGGTAACACCAGTGGCGGAATGAATGGAATTTCTGTAGTCAAATAGAAAATTACATAGTAAAAATTCAATATCCCCTTTTTTATTGTTTTCTAGGTTCTTTTTTAATGCTTGCTTGACTATTTTAACATTTGCTTCTGCTGCCCCATTTGATCTTGGGTGATAAGGTGGTGCAAATAAATGTTCAATTCTGTTTAGTTCTAGAAAATCTGTCATTTCTTTCGAATCAAAATTTGGGGCATTATCCGAAACTAACGTCTGAGGTAAACCAAACCTAGAGAAGGTTTCTCTTAATTTTGTAATGTTACCTTTGTGCTAATTGTACTCATAATGAAAACTTCCAACCATTTCGAATGTGCATCACATATTATTAAAAAATATTTATCTAAAAATGGGCCAGCATAATCTATATGAATTCGTTCCCAGGTATTTTCTGGCCATGGCCATGATGTAAGTTCACTATCTTTTGGGTTCGGGCTATTTAGTTTACACGCATCACAATTATTTACAAAATCCTCTATATCTCTATCTATTTTAGGCCACCAAAAATATGTTCTAGCAATTCCTTTCATTTTTACCATTCCTAAATGAGTAGAATGCAATTGAAATAGAACTCTTTTTCTCAATTTCTCTGGAATTATCACTCTATTATTCCAAATCAAACAACCGCTTTCCACACTTAATTCAAACCGTTTTACAAGAAATGGTTTGTATTTAACTATTTTATAAACCATTGATGGCCAATGTCCTGCTCTCACATATTCTACAATATTTTTGAGAAAATTATCCATTTTCATGTGTTCCTGGATGTCTTCAAATTTTAAATTGAATTCTTCCACTCTGATAAAAAAGTTTGTGAACTCATTTTCAAAATTTACTTTAAAATCATCGAAATTTTCTGGAAGGGGCATTCTCGACAAGAAATCAGCTTTATTTTGTTCTGAATTAATATATTCAATTTCATAACTATAATTTGATAGTATGATTGCCCATCTTCTCAATCGATTTGCAGAAAATGCTGGAATTCCCTTTTTTGGATTGAAAATAGCTACTAAAGGTTTATGATCAGTTACTAATATAAAATGGCGTCCATATAAATATTGATTGAACTTATTTAATCCGTAGATAATAGCTAATGCTTCCCTTTCTATTTGAGACCATTAGTTTTCTGAATCTGATAAAGTGCGGGAAGCAAACGCAATCGGTTTTTCAATATCGTTTTTAAAAACATGACAAATAAGCGCACCTATTCCATAACTGGAAGCATCTACTATCAATTTAATCGGTAATTCTGGCTGAAAATGTACCAGAACAAGATCTGACGTCAATGTTTTTTTTACCCAATCAACAGATTCCTGACATTGTGCCGTCCAATGCCATTTAACATTTTTTTTTTAATAAACTATGTAGCGGAGACAAAATCGTTGATAAATTTCTAAAAAATTTTCCATAATAATTCACCAATCCCAGAAATGATTTCAACTGACTTACAGTTTCGGGTACAGGAGCACCTTTAATAGCTTCAATTTTATCATCACATGGATGAATACCCTCCTTATCGATTATGAATCCTAAATACTGTACTGAATTTTGAAAAAATGAACATTTTTCTACTGAGATCTTGAACCCTGACTCTTGTAATATTTGCAACACCTTATTCAACCTAATTAAATGTTCCTGTTTGTTTGATCCCGTAACTAGAATATCATCAATGAAACAAATCGTACCCTCAATGCTTTTCAGCAAAACGTCCATGGTTTTTTGAAAAATTGCTGGGCCTGAAGCAACCCCAAAAGGGAGTCGATTATAGCAAAAAATACCCTTGTGAGTGGATATGCTTACTAATTTTTTTGAATCGGTGTCTAATAGTATTTGCTGATAGGCATTTGAGAGGTCGATTTTTGAAAATTGCACACCACCTGATAATTTTGCAAATAATTCTTCTGCCCTTGGTAGTGGATATTGATTTATCAGAATATGAGGGTTTATGGTGACCTTGAAATCTCCACAGAGTCTGACCTTTCCATTCGGTTTTATGACTGGTACCACTGGTGTTCCCCATTCTGCATAATCTATGGGTGAAATTACATTATCCTTCAATAATCGATTCAGTTCTTCTTCCACTTTCTCCTTCATGGAATAAGGAATTGGTCTAGCCCTGAAAAATTTTGGTGTTATATTATCACTTTTCAACACCAATTTTGCAACATCCTTATTGAAAGTACCTAAACCAGGTTCAAATAATAATTTATACTTTTCAACCAAGGATTTAATATGAAATCCCTCATCGCAAAAATTTATTCCAGACATGGTTATCTCAAAAATACTCAAAAAATCTCTTCCTAATAAAGATGGCCCTCCATTTCCAAAAATGAAAATAGGCAATTTGGAACATTTATCTTTAAATGAAATGTTAACATCAATATAACCCAATGGCGAAATTTTATCTCCTGTATAAACAAATAATTGTTTTTCAGTTTTTTTCATGTTAATTTCAGAAAAATTTTGCTTATAGAAAACTTCGGACATACAAGTCACACTGGCCCCAGTATCAATTTGAAATTTAAAAGGTTTTCCTTCAATAGCAACATCTGCTATGAAAGGATTATTATTAAATTTTGAATCTACAGTAAATAAATAATTTTCTTCTGTACTCTCTTCCACAAAATTATGAGAATTTCTATTCCGATTTAGAGAACTCCTTTGACTGCTGTTATTTTGAAAATTCGAATTTTTTTGAGGACATACTGGTGCCAAATGCCCCTTTTTATGACAAATATGACATATAAAATCTTTATACCGACATTGGACTGACGCATGATTTCTCCTACCACATACGTCACAAGATACTTGTGAGTTCCACCTGTATCGACCCATCTCAGCCGGTTGTGACGTCAGATTTTCCGCTTTCCATCTTGGATTTCCTGTGGAGTTTTTTCTTGTTACTATTGGCTCTGCTCTACTGTATAATTGATGCAGTTCTTCTTTATATTTTCCTGCCGAATACTCTGGTTCCATCAGTGAACTTTCCTTAGCGGCTGCTTTTTGTATAGCATCATCAAAAAGAATTTTTGGATCTTCCTCGAAAAGTCTACCTTTTATGTGGCCATTTTGCATACCATATATGAATTTATGACACAATGCCATTTGCAAATAACTTCCAAAGTCGCATCTAGCCGATAGACTCCGAACACGTGCTGCCCATTCTCTCACTGACTCACCTGGTTGCATTTCCGCATCATAAAATTTTGCTCTTTCAGCATGAGTTGACGTACTTGATCCAAAATGTTGGTTTAATGTGTCTATCAAGTCCTTGAATGACTTCTTCTCGGGTGTTTCAGGCACACACAAATTGAAAACCAACCTGTATGAGTTTTCTGACAAAAGATTCAGAAAAATTGCACGCTGTTTCTCGTTAGCTTCTATTTCATTGGCTATAAAATAGTTTGTGAGTCTCGGCAAAAAAATCGACCAATCACTCGTGTCACTATCAAATTCTCGCAAATGTCCAATTACCATCGAGTTTGGAGTAGTCATATCGTGATATCTTAGTTCGATCGCAACAAACCTCGTCGCCAGTGTTATGTACTTGCTTGATAAGTTCAATAAATAGACCGTCTAATTTGAGACGCATTTAATTAATAAATTGTATTGTCGTACATCGATAGAGAGATGCCTTCGCTAGGTAGTTTTTATGTGGGTACAAAAAGTTGTATGATAGAAAAACAATAATATCTAGAAATACGAACACGGTATACAGAGTGATACTCTGCTCTCTTCACAATCTTATTAGTTTATAATTACAAGGTGTTTCTATATTACCCAACAGTAAATATCAACATTATATTTTATATTTATCGACCAACGTGCAAGTCTTGAAATGCCATAGCTCCAGCATGGTGAATGATGGACTGTGTGCAGCTCTAGCACAATCACCTACAATAATCTTCAACCTGGTCAATATTCTTCATAACCTTCAACTTGTTGATATACTTTCACGTGAAACTTTTTTCTTTATTATATTGTTTTAATGTAGTTCAACGTTGGGGAAGTATGAATGAAGAAGATTGCAGGAGAATACAAACGAGGTGTTTTTGTTTCATTCTGAATTACTCTTTATGAATTACGAAAGACTATTCTGAATAACAAGTCACACTTTCTGAATTACATATCACTAATCTGAATTGAATGTTATGCTATCTGAATTACAATTAACAAATCTGAAATATATTACTTTCCGTACCAACAACGGCGATAAGGATCAAAATGTTGAATAGTGGACTGAATCGTTGTTCATACTATAAGCATTATGCTTTCTGAATGGACAAAAGATTATAATTAACTTAATCGAGCTGTGATCTCCTTTACTGACGAATGTTGTATAATGTAATAATTCGGGAATCACAAATAAATATTTATTTATTTCGTGAAAAACAATAATTGAAAATTACAGCATCGATCATCGACAAAGTTTTAAAATGAACTATATGAAAATCGAGAAAATGATATTATGGGTTTTCGAAAAAGGGGTTTTACTTGATTAAGTGGGATTTTCGCTCCTCGTTTCTATAAAATATAAATATGAGTATACTATCAGCCATAAACTTTCTTGGGAACATCACGTGAGATCAATTGCTAAAAGTCCATCCCAAAAACGTGGTTTTCTGTTTCGGACCAGGAGCTATTTCCCTTCCAGTCAGCTGCTGCACTGCACTGCACTGCACTGCACTGCACCCAAACATACCCTGAAACTGTTGGATTCTGCCCAAAAAAGGGCAATTCGTCTCGTGGGTGATGCCTCGCTCACAAACTCACTCACTTCTCTGGAACACCGTAGAAGAGTTGGCGATCTGGCCCTATTTTATAGATATTTTCATGGACGATGCTCTTCTGAAATATCAACAATTGTTCCTCCCTTGAAAGTCTCCGCGAGATTAACTCCTCGAGTTGAGGCTTCGCACCCCTTCCTGGTCACTTTGGAAACCTGCAGAACATCTCTTTCCAAAGACTCGTTCATCCAACGAACAACAAAATGAACCTGTTTTTTTTGCACTAGAAGTGAAGTGAAGTGTTCCAATTATACATATTTTTCCCGAAGTGCTTTGGTAGCCCGAGATTGTTTGATTCACGCGCGGATTAATTTCCTTGTGGTTGTCAGCGTTTATTTATCACTAATATTAAGTATGGATATTTTTCTATTTGTACCCTTCAGAAAGTGAAAATAAACATTATTATTATTATTATTATTATATCTGAAAGGGGGGCGATTGGTGAGAACATTTCGAACATATTCAACCAAATATACTATCATACAAAGTATAACGAATTTCGAGATATCGTTTTTTCAAACATTTTATCTGATTGTATTTCTTTCTTCTTAGAAAGTTGAATACTTATTTCTTCGATATTGAAAAAAGTTTGACATTTCATCTCTGATGACAGGTTATAAAATAAATTACTTTTTTCCCGTGGGTAATCGTTTCCACTAACACTTACTATTATTATACCAGTTGGCAGAGAATGTTTCAAATGTCCTATTGGTGGCCATAAGAATATTATGACATATAATACGATTAGTTACATGACATAATATAATACAATTAGTTACATGAAATATCATATTGACACTACACCTCCTCCATTTATTTTCAGAAAGCGTCAATTGTATTTCGAAACTGTCAGTTACATTTCTTGCGGCTTCCTGCTTCAAATTCGAACATAAACTGAATCTTCATGTTTATGAACACACCTACCAAACAAGAAAGCAATCAAATTATATTACAACGCCACTTACATGAAAATCAATAGGAAAACGGAGTTATTCATACTTAGTTCCACGCTTTTTCAATTTTATACTTCCTCAAATAAAGCTTGTAAACAACCCGATTTCATTCGGAAAGAAACCGAAAGCATACCTACTGAATGATAACAGAGATGAGGTCCATCATGTCATTAAAAATCAACGTTATAAATAACAAGTCAAACTTTTGTGAAATGAGGACCAAGAGAGTTAGTTGGTAGAACTGATATACAGGGTGAGTCATGAGGAGGAACTGTACATACTCCTACCACGAATAGAGGCCCTTGAGGGGAATACCTAATGACCATCAGAAAGTGTCTTCTTCTCTTCTGTACCAATATATAGGATGAATTATGAGATTTGGCAAAAACATCTTCTGGTCATAACTTCAACAGCTCCTTCGATTCGTCTGATTTTTTCATGGAATATTCCTCTACTAAACCCTAATCGACTGACTTTATCAGAATTGGGAAAATCAAGGACTATTTTTGAAAAATTTCGATACTTAAGTTTTCATCAAATAGTTCATCCTGTATATGGTTTTTGTAAACTGTGACAGGAAGTTTTCAAAGCACACAAATAGGTATCAGAAATAAAATATTCAAAATTCTCCTCACACCTCCACAAAATTTTTCAACAAACGATAAATTATAAGCAAAAACGAAAATAATTACTTCGCAACGCAGAAATTTCAGAAATAAAAGTAAGACCCACATTTTCAATGCTTCAGTTCAATGGAAATCAACATGTTCTTTCATTTCCAGGCATGGATTTCGTAATTTCATTTTTTGTGGAGGGTAATAATCACCCTGTAGATCTATTTCAAATCAGTGGATGGGGTATCTGTTTAGATGTCAATGATCATCGATTCAAATAATTCAAGATAGTCGAACACAAAATACAGGTTTTCCTATGACCACCTATGAAAACAGCACAAAACACATTGATTTGTTGTTGAGAAAGTGACTCGTTTCACTATGACAACATAATAATATAACAGTTAGAAAGTTCGAAAGCAAAACACACATGGGTGGAAATATTCGAAAATCGCACAGTAACAACAGTAATAAAACAAATCGAAAAGATAAAACTGTGAATTGAAATCATTAATTAATCATTAATAGCGTAGCATCGTGGTTAGAGCGTCAATGTTCTATCCACGTTGGATTACCGGTAGTCGGTTCGATTCCCACCACGACCGCAGAAATTTTTCTGATGGCCTAAGAAAGTGTTTGGGATCACACGTTAAAAGGTAAGGGGGCAACCGAATGATGGATAAAAACAATTTCAAGAACAACAACAATTTATAGCGATGGCCATCAACATTTTCACAGATACCTCATCCACTGGTTTGAAAAAGATCTACAGGGTGATTATAATCCTCCACAAATAATTGAACTACTAAATCCACGCCTGGAAATGAAATAATATATTGATATCCATTGAGCTAAAGCATTGAAGAGAATTAATTTCCAAATAAATAAATTTTTAGGCAAATTTTCGTTTTTTCATAAAATTTATTGTTTTTTTAAACTGCAGTGAAAGTGTGAGGGAAATTTGGAATATCTAATTTTTGATGTTTTCTCTGTCACAGTTCTCACAAAAACGATATAAAGGATGAACTGTTGGCTAAAAACTTAACTATCAAAATTATTCGAACACGATTCTGGTGTTTCTCGATTCTGAATAAATCAGTCGATTAGAGAGCAGTAGCGGAATATTCCATAAAAAAATCAGATGAATCGAAGAAGCTGTTGGAAAGTTCAGATCATAAGATGTGAAGAAGACACCTTTTATCATTCTGCTGCTGTGTTCCTGGACATCCGATAAGCCTTTGATAGTGTATGACACAAAGGTCTCCTATACAAACTATTCAATATATACTGTCCTAATTATCTAAAACAGGCAAAACAGAATAAAAATTAAAGGTGTACTTTCTCTGCCTAGGCAGAAAAAGTTTGTTGCTATGCATCGTTCCAAGTAATTTGAACGAAATTGGTAATCAAAATTGACACTGACATTGGATGAACACAAAATGATGGAGTTTTCAATAAAAAAAATTACACAGAATTGGTTTTATAATATTCCGAGAAAAAATTATACGGCTTAATTCGACAGTCAATCTACTACTTTGCTACCTAGTAAAACAAATGACTTTCCTAATTATTATCGAGGAAATACAGATGATTGCAAATATCACATCACTTGTACATTATTGTAATAGATTTTTCCTGAGAGAATCTCCCAATAACTCGGAACACTTAATATATATCGTGGGGACGGAAGATTCTCGAACAATCGATGAAAATATTGGAGAGAGAGGTGATATTCTAAGAACGGTAAAAACAAAGGCAACTAATATACAGGGTGTTTCAGAGTTATGGTGACAAATGCCTAGGAAGATTTCTTTCAACAAAATATGTCATTGTGAACATAGGTACGAAAAGGCTTCGTTTCCAAATTAAAAAAGATAGTTTTTTATTAATATCTTGAAAACGGTTTAGCCGATTTGAATGAAATTCTTATGGTTTTTTTAAACAATTATCAGATATTTGCTGGACGAATTAAATTCGATCCAGAATTTTCAGAGGCGTACCCATCGAGCAAGTCGTTTTTTTTGTAGAAAAAAGTCACCCTGAAATGTTTCGGGTTATTCTTGGATACTCAGACAAACTCACTAAAAACACAGCATTTCTGTCTCTAGCTTGCTTTGTTTTCAAGAAAAACTGACCATACCATACCTCGATATATCTCAGCTCCATAAGGAAAAATGCTTAAATATTATCCAAACATTTATTGCACATTATTATTTATGAAAACAAAAGAGTTTGTCTTTAAATACCCTCTTTAAAATGTATATGATCTTCATGAGAAATATTTTTTCAAGATATAAAAGAAAAACTTTTTTTTTACATGTAAATGAGGCATTTTCGGACCCATGTTCATATGAACTTTTTTTTCATATTTTGCTAAGATTAATCTCTCCTAGGCTTTGTCACCACAACTCTGAAACACCCTGTATAAGAGGGAGCAGTTCGCACAACAGCAGTCAGTCAATCAGTCAGTATACCGCACCTTTTGAATCGCTGGAAATATACAAGGTTTTTTGAAATTCAGTATCAAGATTTCTGGGGCTTATTCTTCAGGTCAAAATAAGACTCACTGCATCGAAAGTAGGCGTTTACAGCCTAATTTGAATACGCTTACCTGTCAATTTACTCCCACGGGAAAAAATAGTAGATTTGGAAATACGGACTAAATTCTTTGTTTCGTTTATAAACTTTCTGTCGCTTGCAATGTTTACGCATCTGCGACCGTTATCGAGATACAAAATTTGTATAGTTTTTTACAATTCTCCAATTGAAATTGTCACCAAGGGGAACCTATTATCACAATGAAAATAAAAAACGCTACGTATTTGGTTTGTGATCTGGATCACAAGATTCCCAACATTACGTAAAAAATCAGAAACCTAACGTACTTTCACTTTTTAATAATGGTGCTGGAAATGCCCTGTCCCTTCTATGATAACAAAATCTAGAAGCTTCAACGTTCTGTAGATCGGAAGCGTTTGTGGACACATGTTTATAGGAAAATTTTATTTTGTATAGTGTAGTTATAGTAATACTATAATATTTTATAAATATAGTGATAGTAATACATTAGGTTTCCTTCAAGTGGGGTAAATCAATTCATAATAATTAAATAGTGTTAGTGTTCACGTCTGTCCACGAATAACGTAACAATATTATCGCCATACAATAAATAAGCTACAGTTTGGGTTAGGAATTGAAGAATTCCTCGATTACTGTCTGTAATAAGAAACAATATTACATAATTTTATGTTTTGTTCAATTCACTATTTCACTAATCTGAAAAACAATTATCGATACTTTCTGAAAAACAATTGGAAAAGGTATAGTGTTCATATGGCAACAATATCAACATTCAGAATGTAAATAAGAAGTCTCCATATTGCAGTTTTTTGTCATCATTACATGTAGACACTGGATTTAATACACTGCGATCCTTCTTGAATTAATTCGTAAATAAAGTATCAATGGTTTCATTAACTCGTTACATTCATTTTAGGGATATGCGGAGGAAGTGCATCTGGAAAAACAACAGTGGCACAGAAAATTATCGAATCACTGGGAGTACCATGGGTAACATTACTTAGCATGGATTCATTTTACAAAGTCTTGAATGAGAAACAGCACGATACAGCCGACAGAAACGAATATAATTTTGACCATCCTGATGCCTTCGACTTTGATTTGTTATTAACCACACTACAGAAACTGAAGCAGGGAAGGAAAGTTGAGGTTCCCATTTATAACTTCGTTACACATTCTAGAGAAGCAAGAACGGTTAGTATATTTTTAATCAGATAGGAAAATATCTTTAGATATGGAAGACTACAAAAATATACAATCTTGCATTCCTGATTTATGTTAATTCGATGTCAAACCTTCGCCTTCGTTTTTTAGAGTATGAACCTCTATAAAAATGTAATTTTCCTTGGTTCAATAAAGACTTCTATCTATCTATAATAATAATAATGACGTGGCGCCAAGTTTGCAGCAGTATTCTTTATGGGAAGATGATCTTATCACATTTGATTTCTTTGTCGTAGTTCTTCAAGTTACAATAAATCCTGAGGGTCAACTTGGAACTCAGATTTTTGAATTGAAGCATAACAATAATCGTTATTTTGAATTTGGCCCACATATTTGTTTCGTCGGTGTTAACATTCCTTCAGAGGCAGTGCTATCTATTATCTTCGTATTTGGAATGTAGCATAGATGATTTTATCAAAAATGACTACTATATTCACTCCAGTAGTTCAGGAATTAACAAAAAATTTCAAATACTTATATAAGTTTTATAATAATGTTTGGAGCGCTACGCAAAGATACAAACTCGATAAAAAATATAATATAAAATATTCATTAACATGGTTCTGAATCGTAGCTTTGCATAAAGTGCATACTGAAATACTATCGGTTCTCGTGCATACATCGAATTTTGCAACTAAGTGTCACGAGCATAGAGCACGTTAAGCATCTCTACAAGCGTCTACAAGCATCTCCAACCATTATTATCTAGGTCATAAGTTTTTGATCTTTGCAGATACAGAAACTCAAAATTTGGCAAAGAAGATGAGTTAAAATATTTTTTAGGAGCTTTAAAGCGTCTAGCGGTAGTTATGGCCTGCGGGAAGTGTCTAGCAGTGTTGAATATGAATTTGTAATAATATCTTATGGAACATATATAAAAATCAATCATTAGAATTTGAGTAAAGTTAGCCCTATTTTTTTCTACATTTCAACCATGGTATCTGTGAATTGGCCGTCTAACAACTCAGCTCGTCTGCATTCACTGTACATATAAACACTACTAGAGGCCCCACATTCTGTACTTTTAAAAATGATTTATGTCTGGGGGCCATTGGCTCTTACTGCATCATGAAATCGTTCCAGGCAGCTTTGGAGTGAATATGTCCACGTTCAATAAGTAAGAAAGGAAAATAAAATTGTTCTAAATTGTTCTAAAATTGTTATATCCGTCATTCGGTTGCCCCCTTACGAGCAACCCTCAGAAGTCTTCGAAAGACTTGTGCGAGCAAGGAATGACGGGGGCCTTACCTTTCAACGTGTGATCCCAAACACTTTCTTGGGCCATCAGAAAAATTTCTGCAGTCGATAGGAATCGAACCCACGACCGGCAAGCGAATGCGGATTAGAATATAGACACTCTGTCCGCACGGCTACCTGGCCCCTGAAGGACATGAACAATAAAAACAAGATGTTTATTATTGGTCTTACCTTTGCACAACAATTAATTATTGTATATAAGTTAGTATTAGTAAATACAGGAGGAAAGACAACAGAGCGCTACTGGGCCACAGCTGTGCAGCAGAAATCTGGAAAACACAAAATTGAGGAGATAGCTTAGCAATCCACTTTCTTGTTTTTAATTTTCGTAAACAAGGCAAGCTATTGGCTGCTGTGACAGTTGACAATTTAACGGGCCAATCAAATTGCGAAGGACGTAAACCACATAACGTAAAGACTGTAAACTAAAGTCATATCATCATTGAATGATCTAAGGTGCGAATAAGACATATATGATGATGTTAGCTGCGTAAACATGATTACAAAAATGTATTGTTGCATACGAATTTGGTCACGTGGTTTTGAATTGTTGAAGACTTTGTATATACATCCTTTATAATGGTGTCGCTAGAATTCTGCTACTACTACTACTTTTACCAGGTTTCAAATGAAATCTGGAGGAACAACTGTTATATGTCTAAACATAAATTATGTGTGTATTTTAATCTTCTCTCATGTTTGTCCATATTAACTGAAATTATTATAAATTATAAATAACTTGTAATGCATGTTGAATATTGATATTTTTCTCTTCTTTTGCTAGTGAATGTATCACTTTGTTTTCAATTCATAAAGGGGCTGGACTAGATCTTTTTCAAATTGTCTTCAGCCCTTTTTTGCATAATCATATTTTCATTTGAAGTAAACCTTTATGATTATGTAACTATTCGATTATTTCCATGCAAATTAATGATATTATCATCAATGATATAATTCTTATTTATTACGTTACACCCGCTATACATTATTCAATTTATAATCTAACAATACATAATGTCACTTTAGTTTATGCTGGCACATTTATTATTTCGAACCTGCCATTGTCAGTAGAGTTCCTAAATGTACTTGACACTGCTGTTTTGACGTTTTTTTGTATATTAGAGTACGAATACTAGACAAGCAGTAACAATCAAACATAACCACATACGATTTTGAAGCAAATCATATGTTTTGCCAGACAAGGACAAGAATATGTTTTTCACTTAGATAAAGGATCCTCGCATCTTCCTTCCTCCACAAGTCCTGGGAAGAGTACATCTATATATCTTTCTCTGTCTTTGATTTTTGTATGATAGTGCAAAGCGTCTCCTCGAGTGGGTATCAGGGTACGATGAATTGATTAGAAAATTATTTCTTCTCGAAATATTGAATGATTAGGCTGAAGGACCTCAATGAAGGTCGATATAAAGTTGGTATGTACATATATCCAACGAAATACATATACTATTCCTATGGAATAAGTCTTATATGTAGATATATATATACAGGGTTGGCCACCAGTAACGCCTTGGTCTTTAGAAGGGTAACCACTCATCTTGTTGAAATTCTTCCTCTTTAGGACGTTGCATGTCAACATAGGCTACCATTTGAAATTATTTCGAAACATACAGGGTGTCTCCCAAAAAAAATCCACTGAAGTTATATTTTTTTTAATGGTACACCCTATATATTATTCCATTTCGAGATTCTCCCGGAATATCTGATTTCAACGACTCATCGTACTTGGGGTCTAGCAGTAATGATTACTAAGATATAGGGTGTGAAAAATGGAGATTTTCCAAGTTCAGGAATTGTTTGTGTCGAAACTAATTATTATTGGTCAAAATGATTTACATATCCCTATCTCAATTTTCTATTCACTATCGATTGGTATTTAATGAAAATAGATACAGGGTGGTCAAAAATCTCAATTCTGAACCAACCAGTATTTGTTTTAATTGAATATCAATTGATAGTGGGTACAAAGTTGAGATAGGGACATGTAAACCGTTTTGACCAATTATGAATAGTTTCGACACAAAAAATTCTTGAACGTGGAAAATCTCGAATTTTCACACCGTATATCTCAATAATTATTACTGCTAGACCCCAAGTATGATGGGTCTTTGAAATCAGCTCATCAGGGAGAATCTCAAAATGAAATAATATTTAGGGTGTTCAACTAAAAAAAGAATAACTTAAGTATTTTGCGGTTTTTGGGGACACCCTGTATGTTTTGAAATAATTTCAAATGGTAGCCTATGTTGACATTCAATTTCATAGAGAGGAAGAATTCTAAGAAGATGAGTGGTACGCCTTCTAGAGACCGAGGCGTTACTGGTGGCCCACTCTGTATATATATACGTTCAGTTGAATATTTTTTCATCCCAAAAGTTCAGAATGGGGTAACAACTGATAAATTTCAACCAATGAAACACTTTTATTCGTATGGAACAATTTCACTTGTATAAGAGCGGTAGGTAATAAATAATTAAAAAATGAACATGGATCATGCTCATAAAAAGCAACATTTTTTCTAATATTATTCAATTTGTTATTCAAATCTTCCATTCGGTTTTTCAAACAATTTCCTTGTATTTCTCTTAAGATATTTGCTGATTTAGTTTCAAATCTGAAATAATTTTTAGGTAATAATTCTGAAATTTGCTAACTCTGAATTTTGTATCTGAATCTTTTTGCTTTAACTTATTTTCCAACTCTCTATTTTGTTCTATTTGTTTTTCTTTCAAAATATTTCCGAAATGAAATTCATTATCTGCAAGTTTTTCGTTTCTTGTTGTTTCTTTATTGGAATAAGGTTCTTTTCGATACTCGCTCAGTTTATAAATTGTGGGTTCGGCTCTTTCTCTCAATATGATCTATTCTTCAACATCAAATCTTCCTTTCTGAAGTTTACCTGATAAAAATGCGTTGAAAAATATTCTATATCCTACCAAGAAATTTGAATACCTCGCAAATTTTGTGGCCTGAACTTATATTCCATGCCGGCCGCATCATATTCTGTTTCCATTTTTGTAGAATTACGTTATCTGATGGACATTCGAATAGAGTGAATTGATTTCCCGTGTTCTCACAGTTGTAAACTGCACAAACTTGCATCTTCCTCCTAATTCTCTCAATTTGTCAAACCTTTGAAATTTATGTCATGTACGTCCGTGTAGTGCCAGTTCCCGCTTTTTCCATCAATTTATTTGTGGTTATGTCTGATTATCAGTGCTTGTCATAGTGTTCGTACTCTAATATACAAAAAACGTCAAAACAGCAGTGTCAAGTACATTTAGGAACTCTAATTGTCATTAAACAATATTCTGAAAAATCATTCTCATTTTTCTCTTGATTAGTATTTTGAGAGATATTAGAGATGCAGATAAATCACTGAAGAGTTAAATGTTATTCGGATGATGAATTAAACTTCAATTTGCCTTTAAGGCTATGAACTTTTTTTCCAGAAAACCATGTATGGAGCCAACGTTATTATATTTGAAGGCATCTTGACATTTCACCATCCGAAAGTAACTGAAATGCTAGATATGAAGGTATTTGTTGATACAGATGCAGATGTGAGGTTGGCTAGGAGATTGAAAAGGGACATAAACCAAAGAGGTAGAGATTTGGAGGGTGTTCTGAAACAGGTTAGTAATACTATTTCGATTTTTTTTCGGGCCAAAGACTGTTTGATGAATTCACATTGATTACATTAATTGAAAATAATGTGTATATAGTGTTCTCATTTCATATGTCCTACAAGTCCTGAGAGTTAATTTTGAATAAAGGTTTGAATCATCAATCTGTCAGATGTCAAAAGCTATCAACAATAATCATTGTGTTAAAATATTTTTTCATAAATCACAAGCATGTTATTGTTTTTTTTCTGTATCCTTTTATGTACTAGGTACTCATGCAAATATTCAGAAAATGCATAACTTGACAAATCTCATAGTTTCAAATGAATGTGATTTCTAATGTTGCGTTCTTCTTAACCGTGCTGCTCCTGTGGCGGCGTATAGAATCGGTAATAACGCCTACACAAAATACACCTCGGCTGAAGGACCTCTCATATGGTTAATAACCGGTTGGTGTGTACACTTATACACACCAACAAAGTAAATTACACTTATGTATTCATATACAGAGTGCCCGACAGGAATTATATTTCAACAAAACAAACAAAAAATTTAGACAACTTGTGTGTATACTAACATACACCTACAAAGTACATTATCTATATGTGTTATCTACAATTAAATGAAATCATAAATGGGCAAGTGGACTACTTCTTTTTTTAAATAGAATCATCACTAAATGCCTTTCAATTCCATATTTTTTTCAATAATGCCACCGTAATTTTCAAACGGCTAGTAAGTACCCCGCACATTTAGTACGGAAAATGGATTTCGGCTAATTTTTCTGAAAATTTGATGTTTCAGATATAAGCGTCCTTATTACACAGTCCAATTTACAGATTGATCTTATGACCAGTTTTCGAGCTACAGGGTGTCAATCACATGATTTTGGCTGTTCAGAATATATTTCAGTAGAAATAAACGCTCCATGTCTAATTTCTACCCCATGAATCCCTCTATTCGAATAGATAATAATATCACATACAGGGTATTGCATTTCATCATGACAAGGTAATATTCATGGGAATAGACACATATTGAAAAAATCAGAATTTCGATTTTTACTCAATCACCGAGGACTTGAAAACAAACGGCTAGAATCGGCCAATTATTTTACACACTATGGATCTTGATCATCAACATGAGGATTCATATGATTTCCATATGATAATTCAATATTTATCAAATGGGAACAAATCTCATTATTACCTTAAATTTAGACTAGTTTAAAATTGAATAACCGATGGCATCTGACAACTGACAGCCGGGAAGCACCCACACGCAGAAAACTGAACTTTCTAAGAGCCGCTTTACAGTTTACCATATTTCGTTGCATGCAATTGATTGCTCCAATTCATATTTCCGGCAAAAATGATATGAAGGCTATTCAACACTGAATCGGAATTACCGGCTTGCAATGTCTTTTTGTCATAGATTCTGTGTATTACTTCTCACCGAGTTTTGAGTTGGGTCAAGAGTTGGGTAGAAGAAACCATGAGAAAGGCAAGAAAAGTAAAATCCAATGTGCATCTAATAATGCATTAAATTCCGAAAATCTAACATGTCACCACTAGAATTGCACCAGTAATACAAATTACCGGACTCATTTCTTGCAATGCAACGAAAAATTGCTTCACAAGGTGATACTAATCCGTAGGCGCGCCATGGAAATAGCTGAATTTTTTTTTTAAATAATTGTAAAGCGCCTTCATAATGGAGATTGCGAATGAGTAATATAAATTGCATAAACATCATTTTTCATTCAATCAATAGTATCAATTTGTATTGCAAAAATTGCATATTTCAAGTATTTTATTGTTATGCTTTGAGATTTTTTACGGAAATAAAAATTTAGATTTTTTCGGTGTTCTTGTATTTTGTTCAAGTAAATAGAATGTGATTTGTTCTCAACTGAATTAATTCAAAAAAGTCCGAATTAATTCAAAAAGTCGTACTTTTTTGACTTTTTTATGAAAGTCATGACTTATTCCAACCCTGCTTGTGATACCTCATTGAATAGCTCGTTGAAAATGAATTCCAGTAGTTTTGTTCATATCTCGAACTGGGCCAACTAACAAGTAATATTCATTACCTATAACATTCTGCTAGGCTATGGTGACGTATTAATTCCATAACTTTTTGTATTATGAAAAAAAAAATCAGTCATGTCGAGAACTACCTAAAACCCATACATGATTGCTGAAAAAGTTACGTGAATCACTGATCTGTGAACAGTTGACCGATGAAGCGAGAGAAAACGAAAATCTGCAGAATGTTCTAGTTTCAGCTGGAATATTGTTTTTTTTTTGTTGCTCTGGGTGTGATACTCTCACCTGGGTTCGCCAGACGATACGGACACAGCTCCATCCAATCAAGCTTCAAATGCAGAACACCTCCAAGATAGAAGCTGAAACTGTGACATGTCCGATACTTTTGAGTTCTCAAAAGATTATCAAATTTGTGTTCTGAATATTGTCAAAAGCTGCTTATCAATATTTTTCTCATTGTGGCTATACTCGCGAGATGATCGTATTGAGACAAGTTGTCAGATACCATATATGATATCAAGCATTGCTATAGATGAACTGATAGGCACAGACTTTGAATAATAGTTCATGGCGTTTTTCGAAAATATTGTTGCTTGGGTCTTCGAGTTATTGAATTGGGCGAGGATAGTTCACTATCCGGATCTGCTTCAATCAGAGACTATATTTCATCGATGCGGATATTTGTGCATCGTATGACCGTGAAGCAATGAGGGTGGTATCTATATGAAAATTGAAGACTGGGTCATATGTAACATTGTTTATGTGCTGTACAAACAGTTTTCGAGTCAGAATGGAGCTGAGCGTTTCTTCTGCATTGGTAATCCGTATACCTATTGCTTTCCCGACCACGAATACCTGCATATAATCATAAAAAGATGAAAAAGATATAGGAAAGTAGCTCATTCAGGAGAACTTGGTGCCAAACTACATAGATCAATTGATATATCCTTCCTTCCGCTATATATATTGGTTTTATATAGTGCTCGACTTGAATGATTTTTTTCTCATAGTACAAAAAGTTATGGAATTTATACGTCACCCTAGCTTAGCAGAATGATATAGGTAATGAATATTTTTTGTTAGTTCACCCAGTCCGAGATATGAACAATACCACTGGAATGCATTTTCACCGAGCTATTCAATGAGGTATCACTAGTATAGGGGTTACTATTGAAATGATATGCGTTGGGGTCGTTGTGACTCAGGGGGTTGGTGGGGGTGTTTCATGAGACATTATTTTATTTTCCACTTTATATATTATATAAACAATTATGAACCATTTGTGATATGTATCCCATTTTGTACATGAGTTACATAAATTCTAAGCTTTCAAATTGTCATCACCCTATATAAGGCAAACCGGACATTGTATCAGAGGAAATCATATGAATCCTCATGTTGATGATCAAGATCCATAGTTTGTCAAATAATTGGCCGATTCTAGCCGTTTGTTTTCAACTTTTCAGTGATTGAGTAAAAATCGAAATTCTGATATTTTCAATATTTTTCTATTCCCATGAATATTACCTTGTCATGATGGAATGCAAGCAATTAGACGTGGAGCGTTTATGTCTAACAGGAGATTAATCCCGAAAGGGAATCCCTGTAATGTTCGAAGAACATCGTGCATACATACCGAGGATAGGGAGAGGAGGTAGGTGTTGAAATTTTTGTAACATACGGATAACTTGATTATAATTGGTGTCTGGACATTCATGAGTGGTAATGGAACATTATCTGACCAATAACGAAATGGCATAAAAACCGACGTCACTATTTATTTGACGTATCGCAGAACATAACCAAATTGCGGCGATGAAATGAGCTCTGAAATTAAAAAAAATCAAACAACGCATACACTCATTATTTACATAAAAATAGCAGAGAAGTGTGGCAAAAATTAATTTAGTTCCCTAAAGACCCATTGGAGTAATTGAATGCCAATAATTCAGTATCAGTCCACTCTCCCATTGCTTATCAAACGAAGTGTGATTTTCATAAAATAATGTGGGTATCAGGTACCTTCTTGAGTTATACTAGATAGCTCACTAGGTAAACATTCTATAAAAGTCTATTTGAAAAGATTTCTCACCGGTAAGAACAATTCATCGATATAAATACATACTAGGTAAGAAACTAAAAATTGTATTAGATAATATTGGTGTACAAAGAATGGACGGCGCTCAGGTATCGGAAAACAATATTTATGATGAAAGTGGTCAGGAAAAATCTGGAAATTATTTTCAAATTTCCAACACGGCCGCTAGAGTTCGTAATCGCATTGACCAGTTGAATCACAGTTTTTTTATGAGAATTTTATATATGAAGACATGTATTTAGTTTCAAGCTGCCGCGTGGTTAACACGCCTCTCCGAGGCGCGCTAAGAATATAAAACCCAGTATCGTATAAATTGTTTTGTAAATCGTGCCTTATATTTCCATCAACCATGCAGTCAGACTTCGAAAACGACGAGCCGGCTAAATCATCACGGGGAAACGGGAAGAAGGCTGTAGATGATGCTGACCAAGGAAAATCCCGACCGAAGATATTGTACAGCTACTATTGAAGATAAATACACAATATACAGAGCTATTTGTGAAATACGAAAAGCAAGTGCAACTAAACATGGAGCAGAAACAAGAAATTGGTATACTGAAAAAATCTTTTGAGAAAGAAAAGAACAATAATGATCAGTCCAAACGTAAAAGATGAAAACCTAAAAAATATGATACAGGAAATACCTATCAAAATTTCTGGACGTTATTGTACATAACTTCAAGTACTACAGGATTGGAAATCCGTCGAAGGAGTCTGCTAATAAGAGTATGTTTCGAAAATATAGAAGACAAAGATATGATACTACTAGCCGTAAAGGAAAGAAAATCCCTACAGAAATTCTCAATCCACCAAATAGCACAGCGATTTATCGGGACCATGATCTCATTAAATCAAATCAACTTCTATACAAATCTGCCCAACAGTTTAAAGTAGAGAATGATTACAAATTCATCTGAATAAATCAGGAAGTTAGGTTGGGTTAGGTTTGTCTTCTTCTTCCTTTTTTGTATTTCTGGGAACTTAGGAATTACACTGTTGCCCGTGCCACAAAATAATTTGGGATTCAATACATTCTCGATCATTATTAGAAATAAGTTATTATTAGGGACCAGGTCGAACTTGTCGCACTATTGTCTTCTGTGAATGTAGCTCACCCGGCAAACGTCGTTTTTGCTAGTGTGTCTGGAACATCTCATTTCAAGCCCTCTAAAGAGTGTGGATACACTTGTCATGTTATTAAACAGCTGAAAAAAAAACATGAGACACAAATATTTTTCATTTGAAACCCTACAATGGCGTAACACCAAAGGCGCATATTAATAATAATAATATAAGTTTATTCAAAAACGTTTACAAAATATACATTGGAATAAACATAAAGGTAATTTGAATAAACTGGGAAAACCTTACGAAGTTAACCTTGTAGTAAGGATAAAAAATAAATAAATGTACATAGGTCAATAAATATTTAACAATATCAATTTATCACAATTGAAAATTGTCTCATTAAGAAATGAGACAAGTATTCAATTCATAATATATAGTGTACGGAGCATTTCATTCAATACGCATAATTATTTATATTCATACATACTTATTCACAATTATTATTAAAATTTATCTAATGATATTATTAAATGTTAATTAAAGAAATAAAATAATTTTTAGGGGAGTTTAATATCCAGTTTTTTATTTTTATTGTATAGGATTGTAGTGATTTTGTTTTTATAATATCATTTGGAATTTTATTATATAGGTAAGGAATTAAAAATTTAAAATTTCTACGTCCAAATGACTTGTTTGTTTTATATTTCAATGTTATGTTATTTTTATTTCTTATGTCATAGATATGTTTTTTAAACTGAATGTCCTTTTTATTTTTGAAAATATGAATCAGTAAATTGTAAATATAGAGTTGATTTATATCCATTTTCTTAGATTCCTTATATAAAAGTTCAGTTGGAAACAAATAATCTTTTCCATAAATAATTTTTAAAATCCATTTTTGTGCAATTTCCAATTTTCTCAAATATATCTGCTTCACTCCACCCCATCCTAATATCAATATTATCATTGAATGTATTTCTATGAAATGCATATAGGAATTTGAAGCTTCAACAAACACTTGAAATGTCTTCTCATCTTTGAGTAACTCAAATAAATGGTCACCATCATTCTTAAAATTTTTGCAATTTGTTAATGAACACGACATATTGGAATTTTCAGAAGTGACATTTCAAATCCGAGAATGATGACAATTCGTTAATTTCAGTGGTGACAAGCATGTCCACACTCTTTAGAAGTCATATCATGAGATGTTCGAGGCACTCTAGTTTTTGCAATACCGAGTGTTTCAAAGTTGTGGTGACAAAAACCTAGGGGAGCCTCTCAATAAAATATGAAAAAAGGTTTATGTGAACAGAGGTCCGAAAATAATTTTTTTATCAATATCTTGAAAACGCCTCGAATGAAATTTCCACACAATTATCTGACATTCACTATCCCAATTAGATTTGATCCAGAATTTCCAGGGGCGTACTCATTGAGCAAGTCGTTTTTTTTGTAGAAAAAAGTCACCCTGTGTTTTTTTGGGTTCCTCTTGAATATTCAGATGAACCCACTAAAAATACAACATTTTTTCCACTTGCTATTTTTTCGTTGCCACTTGCTCCGTTTTCTAGAAAAACGGACAATATCATACCTCGGCATATCTCTGAACTCCATGAGAAAAGATAAAAAAACATTTATTGCACATTATTATTTATGGAAACAAGAAAGACATAAAATTAATCATACCCCCTCTGACATGTATAGGATCTTCAAATTTGGTGAGAAATATTTTTTCAAGATATTAATGAAAAAAAATAAGATTTTCTTTGAACCTAGGCCCTGTCACCACAACACTGAAACACCCTGTATACGATATTTATATAAAATTTATTTTCTACATCTCTTCAGTTTGGCTATCTATAAAAGCGTGTTTCTTTAGTTTTCAAAACTAGTATTCATTTTCGACTTCTGCTTAGTTCGACAATCTATTTATTTTTCACTTCTTTTTAGCTTGCCTATCTAAATAAAAGCGCGTATTTTATCAGTTTTCAAACTACTATTCATTGCTAAGTTCGTCGGATCCAATACCGCCATCTTCAATTTACTAATTATGACGATTAAATCCTATTCTCCGACCCCGAAAACCCTAGGTCCAATGTCAAAAAGAATCGGATCTTAATTAGAAAACTCGTTCGCCATATTAGATCCGCCATCTTGAATTTTCCAATTTTGATGATAGATGATCTTCGAGCCCGAAATTCCCAGATACAAATTTTGAATAGAATCGTATCATAATTACAAAACTCGCCGTATTGTGTCCGCCATCTAGAATTTCGTAATTTAAAAGAATTCTCATACTCATTATCCTATTTCGGACAAAGAGAAATACAATATTAAATCAAATATGAAAATTGGTCCAGCCGTTCTTGAGTTAAAAATGGTGTAACTAAGACGAATTTGGAATTTTACATAAACAGATCTAAACATTCTAAAAAATCTAAACTATGCTTTTATATATCATTATGCATAATCGACATTTCAATGTTTCAATCCTCTTGCTTCAGAACTCCCCACCTTATCATAGAAAATTAACGGAACAGTAACTTCTGCATTCGTCAACGAATTTTTCTGAAATTTGGCACAGTTATGTAAGCAATCCTTTCGGATTTGATGACATTACGATCCAATATGGAGGACTTCTTCCGGTAATTCTGGAAATTTCAGCATCTTCGTTTTTTTCAAATGTAGCATCCTTGTATATTCAAATATTCAAATTCAACAGGTCAGAAAAAGTAAATTCTCATGACAAGATTCAGAAATGTTGTTTTCCACAGTTTACTTGGAAAATTATTCGAACTGCAAGATTGTTGAATTTTGAATGTATACAATTTGTTACTGCACCGAATTTTTCATCAAAATGTGATCAGAACTCGGATCAACATGGGATGTGACTGAAATGATTCATCGATAAGTGACACAAATAATAGTTTCTCAGAATAAAATAGGTTTCTCTAGTATGTGGGAGGGACTCATTGTGAATAGCTTTGACCACATCTCATTTATCCACGAGTTAAAATAAAATAACAATTTCAATGTCAACATTTCCGAAAAATTGACATTCGACATAAAAATTGCACTTGTTTTGACCTGTGGAACTAGGATATGTAGAAATATACAGGGTGTTCCATTTGAGAAAACAAGGTTTCTGAGATTTCCAGAAAAACCGTCTGCCATATTGGATTGTGATGTGATCAGATCCGAAATGGTTGCTTATAAGACTTCACCAAGTTTCAGGAAAATTTGTTCACGAATGCAGATGTTAGAGGGGTGGCCTGATACCCTGTGGACCAGGTATATTCACCAGCGGTTTACTCTAAAACAAATACTTACCCAATATGTATTTATATCAATTTTCAACTTGTTGATCATTCAACTTCCCAACATTTTAACTTTCCAATTCTCTGTGTTCTTCAAACTGTCATCTAATGTTCATGATTTTTTTTTCTTACATAGTTCAGCACATATGAATAGTAAACTCATTGACTGTTCACCCTAAACACAGTGCCCCATATCCAAATGCATCTTCAGCCTCTAAACTTGTCAACTTTTCGATCAATCGAATTTCCAAAATTTCAACATTTTCACACTCAAGTCCATTTATTCGTCAACTCCATGCTCTTGAATTTTCCAGCTTCACATAGGTAGGCAAATCGACAACACATCATGAGTAATTCTATTTTGAGCAAAATGGAAAACTAATAAAATAACATCATACCATAGATTGAAAACTTTTATACCTACCTACGTGTACCTACCAATGTATTAGAAATCCAACAATGATTAACATTTGACAATTCCGCTTCTATACGCTGTATTCCATGTTGAAGAAATCTGCAAAAGAATCGAGTCCGCGACGAAGCGCGGAACTTCGCATAGCGGCGACAGATGGTCAGAACCACAGAACTCAAAGACCTAGAAGGCTGATGCAAGTGTGAGAAATCGCTGAAATCTTATACAACCAGTGTGCTTGCGACATTGTCATATATATATATTTTTATAGGCAAACCTCATATTTATGCATAAGGATGTAGTTCATATTCGTTATAAAAATTCTTGTAACTGATGATCATCAGCTCTACAAAAATCATATATAATATTTTCGCGACAAAATAGACTAACTGATATTGATTGAATGACTGACAAGAGATCGATGAATTGGTTTGAACTTCTAATTTCTTACTAGTTCATCTGGCAACTGTGTAAGAATGTACCTCTGTCATTTTGTCAGACAGACAGAGCCGGAATAGTTTCAGTTATTCAGTGTTTTGCTATGCGTTTAGAGTTTTTGGTTAGAGAATTTGAGATTATTGAAGAAATAAGGTATTTAACCCCAGTGTGGGTGGCTTATTGTAGTCATAGTAACATTGATACGGGTTTCCTGTTCCGTTAATATGTACAGTACCTACTTATTTGATTCGACATTCATTGACTGATTTGTGTACCAGTGTTTTCAAAATGAATGATTTGGTGTTGAGATAAAGAACAAATTCCAGGAATGTCTTACTTCAGGTAAATTTATATCGCCAATAAGCTTTTTTTTTTTTTTTTTTTTTTTTTTTTTTTTTTTTTTTTCGCCGAGGTGGTTGAAATCTTTTATAGACATCATATGGGTCCAATCCCCCATATGATAGTGTGGGAGTCCCCTCCATGGTATACCCACTAAACACTCCACCCCGTTGTAGGCTTCGACGACACTTAGGCCTAGTGGCCCATTGTATCTCACCTACATGCCGTTATCAATTTTACCACATACGACTCATGGTGCCTATTAAGGGAAACTTCAATATGAAAGACCCTTTTCGTTCAGGTTCCTGAAGATTGCTCTTCCGATCCCTGTTCTCGTCTACGAAGAAGGCCAAAAGTTTTCCTTCTCCTACGAGTGACGGGGGAAGGGGTTGGTCCAGCCCTGTGGTGCCCCCTGCACAGGGCTAAGGCTGTTTACTCTGGGATGTCGCCCTGTTTCCCAGAGGCCCCGTTAGCGACACCATTCCTTGGTGCCATCCATCCATCGCCACGGGTTCCCACAGCTTGGATTAGGTTGCCAGAGCCTCGTTGACCAGACCTCGACCACCTAGACAAACATCAGCAAATCGCCCCATCCCTGCCACAGATGTCCACAAATTGTCCCATCTGGCAGAAGATAGCAAAGATGGTCCCAAAATGCTTCATCCGCCAAGCGGCCGCGGCCTGCCTTCCCCACACCACTTGATGGTGAGGTTGGGCTTGAAGGGGAAGAGGAAAAGAGAAGTTGGCCAAGAAAGGCCGATAGAAAGATTGAAAACGGAAGAGAGAAGAGGATATCACCCAAGACAAGTTGAAGTTTGGTGAATATCCGGCTAGGGTACCTCGGGTTCACCATTCCCGTACTCACAAGTTGTGAGCCCCTGAGGGGATCGCCAGAGCCTCGTTATCAACCCGCGGCCACATAAGCAGATGTTCACAAATTGCCCCATCCTCGCACTCAGATGTCCACAAAACTGTCCCATCTGAGTGATGATAGCAAAGATGTTCCCAAAATGCTCAATCTGCCGAGCAGCCGCGGCTTGTCCTCCCCGCACTATGGTGAGGTTGGGCTTTAGGGGAGAAGGAAAAGAGGAGAAGTGACCAAGGGGGGCCGATGAAGAAAAAGATTGGAAACTGAAGAGTGAAGAGGATACCATCAAAGACAAGTTGAAGATTAATGAGTAACCGGCTAGGGTACCTCGGGATTGCCATTCCCGTACTCACAAGTCGTGAGCCCCTGAGGGGGCCAATAAGCTTTGTGCTATTATATTTTTTTCTACAGCTATAACACAAAATTGATCTTGTTTTACTGTGTTAGATAAATCAGTGAGGTACTTTGTATGCAATCAATTTTATGTCCGTATCTGATATCACGATGACTTTCATTGTCTTATCGATTCACAAAATCTCATCTATGGTATGTCAATTTTTAAGCCATGACAGCTCTGTCTAATAGATGAGTATTACTTAAGAGAATTCAGATGGCTACAAGCCGAAGAAATAATAAATTTCGCTGTTATCTGTTACAGCCGAAGAAAAATAAGGTTATAACTCGCACGGAATGCTTATTTCCCACTCGTATGATTAACAGCATTCGCCTACGGCTCATGCTGTAAACATTTTCGTGGGGAATGTCTATCAATCCGTGCTCGTTAAACCATACACTATTTTGTTGTCATGATAGTATTATCAAAACTAAAATATCTGGCCATAAGTTACATATCTCTGGAATTATTGATTCCTATTTTACCAACTGAACTAAATATCCAATTTTCGCGAGGTCTGTTTTTTTTTAATTCAATTAGGTCGTAAACGGATCCCCAAATCAAAATTTCACAAGACTGCCTTCTTTTCTGAATTGTACAGAAAATGTAGGAAAATATTTCAATTATGAAAAATGATCAGTGGTTTAGTAAATAGGGCGGCAAGTGTGGATCAACTCCCATGTATATACTCCACTGGACAATTATGATAAAACGTTGTTGCGTCAAACAACAAGTCACTATTTCATAAGTATTTGCACCAAATGTTGATTTATGTCCTAAGAATTATAGCAAGAAAACGTTTAATAAAACTGGACTTCAAAGGGATGTAGGTATCTCACAAAACTTAAAAAGAATATGCATGCCGACTCTTTTTTTGATGAACCATAATATAGCCTGAACCACCCTGTATATTACCTCGGCCATTTCTATCAAATGAACACTATAGTTGATGGAAAATACATTACTCCGAAGCTCTGAATCGGCTTACTTTTACCTCAGGAATATGTGATGAATATGAAGATTTTGTATAGACTTTTTAGGGACACCGTGTTGAAGGGTTCCAATAAGTATGCATTTTCAAAATCGCCCTGTATCTTATAAACAGTAACACTTATTCAAAATCTGTTGTGGTAATCTCGATTTTCACGAAAATGTTGGACAAGAATGTGAAAACCGCAAGGCCTCATCTTCAATAACAACCGAAAAACCTGGCAGTCGCAACCAAAATGGGATGCACTTTCGTCAAAATTCGTTTTGTTTGGTCATAGTTGTGGTCATAGTCGGACTACAATTTGTTCAAATTAATAAATCAATAAATAACGGAAATAATTCATAATGAACGTTATTGCCTTTTCATAAAGGACCCCCCATTTTACCTCCGTGAAGAGTGTCTGGGTTAGGGCTATGCGATATTAGATTTCACACATCGATTATCGATGAGTCCAAACATATCGATAAAAATTGATATTTCGATAGTTATCTTATACCTACCTATACCAGCTTCTTCATAAAGAATCAAACTTATACGGGCCAATACATTATATTTCATTTCATAACAAAAAAGCTCTTATTTTTATAGACAGGGTTGGGCATTAAGTAGAAACTGACATTTAATTCGCAGTTTTCAAGGTCGAAGTTAGACATGTTTTCCCCCAATTTTAACATCATCGCAACGTCAGATGATGACCTTCACTACCGCGAATTGGAGCAGATACAGAGGATGATCAGAATTCTGAATCAAACCACTCTATCATTTGTTCCAATTAAATGTCAGTAGATAGTAAATCAAAAGTTAAGATAGGAACATATTAACCGTTTTGACCAATAAGTTTCGACCCAAAAAAAACTAGAGCGGAAAAATCTCGAATTTGAACACCCTATATCTCTGTGATAATTCTCGCTGATGAAATCAGCTCTTCTAAAAATCTACAATTGCAATAATCACCCTGTGGTGATCCATTCAAAAACTGCTGACTGGGTTATATTCACAACAATACCAAAGCTACCAAAAATCAACATTGGCACTGTGTAGAACAGAACAAAATATAAAAGTCTTGATAGACAAAAAAATTAATTACTTCTAGTTTAGTCAGTACTATAAACATACTGCTGTGTTTATAAAAGCCTTGTGATAAGAATAACTTTTTACTAAAATTAGGTAAAGATTATCCCACAACTTGAAAAAATACCTAGTATGAATTTTGACTCACCTTTTATACAAAATTTATACAGGTCGTTTATCGAATCGTTACATATGGCATTTGGATGGCAACATCGCAAGAGACTGATGCGGCTATCGCACGTCTTCGCCTAAATCGTGAATATTGAAGGTTGGTCTTTCTGCAAAACATTGTAATCCATATCGTCCTTAATTTCCCTGTAAATGTTCATATCATCAGCAAATAAGAGTTTATGGGATTGAATATGATCATTGATATCATTATTTATAAAACTCAAGAAGAGTAAAGTTCCAAGGTGGGCTCCTTGGATGATGTGAAGCAGGAAGATTTTATACCATCGCACTCAATATTATAGACTACGACCAGCCAGATATGATTTGAGAATAATTTGAATATTTGTAGAAATACCAAAGCGTGATAGTTTCTCAAGTAGATGATGATGCGACACTCGATCGAAGGTTTCACTTGAAATGCATTTCAAATTTGTCAGTATTTGTCATGATTTTCTTGTCAACTTAATGAACAAATTGGGATAAACAACTCTATTCAAAAATTAACATTTCATTTCAAGTTTTCAAGGTATGGAGAAAAATCCGTTCTTAGTGTATCTTTCATCTGTCAGTACTTCTGTCGCTTCGTGATTCAAGAAATGCATTTTACTAATCCGCCATTAAGCTATGTCTGATCAGTCATGAATCACCCCATATTTCTGGAAGTCCCTATTCTAAATTATCTGTAATTTTATCCTTACGACACTATTTGTTAAGATTAAAGAAGTACCTACTGCAAACATCCACGAAATCATTTATTTCTGAATGTTCAACTATAACTTCGTTTTATCTCTTGGAGCGCACGAATGGAAATTCCTATTGTGTTCGTGGTATATCGTGCGTACCTAGGGAGGATAGGGGGAGGCCTTTTAAGCCAGTTCAACACTATGTTTTACATCAAGCCAAGCATATTTTTACTTTAGAACTGTATTGTTTGTAGAAAAAATGTTGTTCGCATCTCGAGCGCGAAATACAAAAATAACTATCTTCTACAAACGTCAAAAAACGACAAGGTTCGCGCATTGATAACAAATTACGAAGTGACACTTTTTTTTCAGTTTCCTACGTTACCACGACACCATGTGCGAAGCAGTGCGCGAAGTACATACTTCGCACATTGTTATGTAAACTATATGATACTTTTGTATTTGGACTTTTTATGGTCATCAATCGAGCACACATACACATTTATTTCTGAATGTTTAACAATATTTTTTTTATCTCTTGAAGCGCACGGAAAGAAATTCCTATAATGTTCGTGGAACATCGTGCGTACCTAGGGAGGATAGGGAGAGGCCTTTCGAGCTAGTTCAACACTATTTTTTATATCAAGCTAAGTTTATCACTACTCTAGAACTATATTTTTGACGTTTTTAGAAAAAATGTTGTTTGCAACTCGTGCGCGGAATACTTTTGTCATCTCGACTGGTTTTATAACTCAGCTGCGCCTCGTTAAAAAAAATCAATTCTCGATCACCGAAATAGTATTTTGCGTACTAGATACATGAATAACTATTTTTTCAATGAAATATTTTTTTCAGTATATAAATATGGTACAACCATCCTTCAATCATTACATAGCACCCCTCATGAGTCATGCGGATATAATAGTTCCTAGAGGAGGTGAGAATGAAGTGGCCATTCAACTTATTGTGCAGCATGTCCAATCTCAACTGCAGCTGGTAAGTTACTAGTAATGGCTAAATACTCTCTGTAGGTTAATGAAGAAGGTGGATTATAAATGTCTCTAGATTTTTCGGATTTTCTTCTCTCGTCTCTATAAATACAAATGAGTATTATTTCAATATACCTGTAGAATGGTCAAATCAGATGATTCGCCCCAAAATGTCACTGCGCTTGAAATTTCCCTAGAAAATAATGGTTCAGGTGACTAACACTTACATAGAAAGAAAAATAGTATTTTCACTTACTAGAAGATTTTTCCGTGTTAAAACGAACGGTGAAAATCTGTTATGGTACATCATACAATGTAAATCACCTCAACCATATTCAGTAGTTGTTTTTCTGTTATCTGAAATCTGTCAAGCGTTTAGTTACACCATTCTTCCCACTTGACTATAGCTACACCAATTTTATTTCAGCGTGGACTAAAATTGAGAGAAGAACTTGCCCAAGCATTCGCGTCCAATAAACAGCCCAGACCTGATTCTATTAAACTGTTACCTACCACCCCCCAAATCAGAGGCCTTCACACATTCATTAGAAATAAGGAGACATCCAGGGATGAATTCATTTTCTACAGTAAACGCTTAATTAGACTAGTCATAGAGTATACTTTGTCGTTGATGTCATTCGTTGATAAAACAGTGGATACACCTCAGGGAGTGGTTTACCACGGTAAGATTTTTTTCGCTTTATTTTGGTGTTTGATTAAGGTTGACTACTGGTTATATCTAGTTTTACTACTACTAAGGATACACATAACACAAATAACAGATATTATGGTGAACACTTTTATTAGAATTATTGTTCTGAAAGCTAGATAATCATGACCGGGCCATTGGCATTGACAGACACTGTACCTTTTGGAATATCCAGTTTTGCTGAATGTCGAAATTCCAAATGATATCAATCACCTTTCAGTACCATAATTAGAATCAGTACAGCAATCGTATGTACAAATTTCGTATTTCGTGCAAAATAAATCATTCAAAATTTGTAACAAAAGACTTCCAATGATACGATCATCCATACCTGTAAGTAAGCAGTGGGTAGAATTTTGAAAATGTAATCAAACAAATTCCAGGTTCATGGTTCAATGAATTTGAAAAGTTAAGTTACTTACTCGTTAGGCTAACCTCAAACTTTGCCAATTTAATGGAGTTTATTGAGTCGATGATAGCGGAAATTGAATTCGAAACAGGGGAATGCTACTACAATTTTTGCTGCAACATTTTTTTTTACATGTAATTGTAGGTACTGAAGTTATTATAGTACATATCTTCCAAATATTCATATGAATATAAAATTCATTTTATTTTTCACTGATATTTTGATTACGTACACAATCACTTGTCATGTGATAAAAATTTCTTCCGCCAGTGGCGATAACTTCATTTTTGTATATTTGTTCCTTCTTCAGTTATGTTAATAGTTATTTATGTACCAAGGACGAAACACTGTCTATCATAGTTGAATCTTCAAATTGATAGCCGAGGCTAGCAATCGGTTGAGACGATAGACAGTTTTTCTCCGAGGTGCATATTACATTTTTTCCTCGGCCTCATACACTTATATCCACATCACGGTCCTATTAACACGTGAAATCTATTGGATTTCGTGAATAATTAATTTGACAACAGCAAATGACAGTTGTCATATCACTCTCCGCGTGGACCAGGGTTGCCAGTTCGATTTTTATTTTATCAGTTAATACCTTGTCTAAAATTCAGATCTCTATTATGCTATACAAATTCCAAGCAAGGATAATGAAATAAAACTATGACGTCAAAACATTATGAATTTTTAATAAACAGAAAGGTAACCTATTTCCAACAAAATGAACACAAACAAAACTAACATTCTCATAAAAAAAAAATCATATTATTCCTAATTATCAATTTAAAAATACTCACAAATATCACAAAATACAGTTACATAGGTATGTACTTATAAGATTTGAGTATATAAGGAACAAATAGTAAAAATGAACAACAAAAATACAAAACTACTAAAAAAATTAAACGTAATAAACAAACTGTTATTGCAGAGGTATGAATTGAATTTGAATCAGATAAAGTATCGTCCTTTTTTGTAAATTTATTACTTTCATTTTGTCAAATGAATTTGAACAGAGCATGCTGAAATATTATGCAATTTATAAGTGTATGTGATAAACTTGAGATTAATAATAATATTTGTAATTATATTAACAAATGAGTGTCAAAATATTTTTCAGTATCCAATCAGGATATCTACTGAACCAAAAAATTGTGATAGAATGACAATTTCACCGGTGGCTTAGATTTTGGGAAGAATTAACCAGTTACTTGCCCCTGTCCAACGTCTCTGGTAGTAGCCAGAAACGTTGATATCATATAATACAGTAGGTTGTATAGTATCCACACTTCCCGTCAAATATGACAATGATACGTCAATTAGTTTCAATCTACTAGACACGAATATTTTTTAAATTTTCAAAAAAAAACCTCTAACCCAGCCAGGTGACACATTTTATAGAGGTGGTTTGGTTTAAATCTTCAAATTTCGAGCTCAGGATTATATAGTTGAAATATTTTCGAATAGTAATGAAATACCCTGTATAAAAAACTATTCATCTCTAAGGCACCCAAGCATCGAAAGGAATTTCGAGAGTGAAGTAACTTATGTATTATGTAAGCTCACCCGGCAAACGTCGTTTTGCTAGAGTGCCTCGAACATCTCATTTCACGCCCTTCAAAGAGTGTGGACACACTTGTCATGTTACAGCTGGACAAAAAACATGAGACAAAAATGTGTTTATGGAATGTCATTTTTCAGACATATTATTTGAAACTTTAACAGTGGCTTAACACCAACGGCACATTATGTTATTTTTATAGTTATATCTATATTACATAATTGAATTAATTGAATGTATTTTCATGAAATGAATATTGGAATTTGAAGCTTTAAAGAACACTTGAAATGTCTTCTCGTCTTTGAGCAACTCAAATATAAAAGGTAACCATCATTCTAAGAATTTTTCAATTCGTTACTGAACACGACATATTCGAAAATAAATTTCGCAGGGACGCCTATTCAATTTTCATAACTGACGTTTCAAATCTGAAAATGATGACAATTATTCGGTAATATCAGTGGTGACAAGCTTGTCCACACTCTTTAAAGGTCGTGTCATCAGGTGTTCGAGGCACTCTAGTTTTTGCCATATGTATACATTATTTCTAGAAAATATTTTTTTCAGTCGAATATTCATCAACACACTATTATTTTCTTATTTTCTACGTCTTTTTAGTTTGGCTACCTATAAAAGCGTGTCTGTTTAGTTCTTCAAACTACCATTCATTTTCTGCTTCTGCTTAGTTCGTCAATCTAATTATTTTTCACTTCTTTTTAGTATGGCTACTATACATATAAAAGCAAGTATGTTTTATCAGTTTTCTAACTACTGTTCTGAACTATGCTTTCATATATTATTATGCTTAATACAAATTTTAATGTTTGATCCTTTTGCTTCAGAACTTCCCACCTTTACATAGAAAAATAATGGAAGAGTAACCCTATACCGGGTACAGGATATCGGGCCACCCCTGTAACTTCTAAATTCTTCCTTGGTACAGTTATGTAAGAAACCATTTCGGATTTGATGACAATACAATCCAATATGGCACACTTCCGTTTTTTTTTGTAATTTTCAGCAACTTTGTTTTTTCGATTGGAACAGCCTTTATATTATTACATATTCTAGTTCCACAGGTCAAAACAATTGCAATATTTATGTTAAATGTAATTTTTACCTCATGGATAAATGAGATGTGGTCTATTACAATGAGTCTCATATACTAAACACACATGATTTTTTTGAAAAACTATTTTTTGTGTCACATCGATGAATCAATTTAGTCACATCACCCTATGTCAGCCGGTATATTTACCATCGATTTACTCTAAAACAAATACTTACCATTTCAATTTTCAACTTCCTGATCATTCAACTTTCCAATTCTCATGTGTTTCAAATTGTCAGCACATATAAACAGTAGATTTATAGACTGTTCACCCTAAAAACAGTGCCCCATATCCAAACGCAAATTCAGATATCTATAGGGGAGTTGTTAACCAAATGTGCTAATAATATTCTGAAGAATCTGAATTTCGATATATTGTACCACATGGTTCAAAATTTGTTTGCTATAGTGAGAAATGAGATGACGCCCAACCCATATTTGAGCTATAGCGTTCATGTGACTGTCAAATTATGAAATCAGTTACGTATATGACCAATGCTTATATTCCTCCTTGAAAATCGTTCATCATCATTTTCAATTGCCTGTAGGTCATTCAAGCAGGTGGAATATCAATTTCTCTAGATCTTTTTTGATCACGCAAGGATTTTTATTTTGATAACTCAATTAAACCAAATTTCCTTCACATCCTTGAAGTATCACCTTTGTAAGAAAGCAGCAACAGGCGATTGTTTAATCACTCTTTGATTTCTCTTGATGCCATAAAAAAATAGAATAGGAAGAAGCGCGTCTCCAAATTTTTCGAAAATGTATCATTTTGCAGCGTCATCTTGAAATACCTTGTATATCTTATTAAGTTAGAAAAACAGTATTTTGTATTTGCAGGTAAAAAAACAGCAACGAATAAAATTTGTGGTGTATCAATATTAAGAGCTGGAGAAACTATGGAACAGTCAGTTTGTGATGTTTGCAAAGATATTAGAATTGGGAAAATCTTGATTCAGACCAACTTACAATCTGGAGAACCTGAAGTGAGTATTAAATGGTATTTGCCCCTCAGGAAATAAAAGCAAGCCAATTTTGTTGTGTAGTCTGATCCCTTAAAATAGAAACTAATAAAGTCCAACAAATAGATACAAGAAACATAAAAAATGACTATATAAATAACGAGGTGATTTTTATGTCAGGTGGGTCTCTTTCACGTTGAGCTGACAGAGCACACGTGCTCATTCCCCTTTTCTTGTGTAGGGGAGATAGGGAAAAATTACTTCAAAACTCATGACATTTGTTACATTTTAAGTAGTTATATGTATATCTTATTATGGGTGGAAGGGGTAGAATTTCGAATTTTCCTTTCACAAAAGAATACATTTAACTAGAGGTAATAATGTCGGCAATGGTATCGCCAACGTCAAACTCTCAGACACAATAGAGTCTTAGAGACAGAACGCAACAAATAATCCAAGCGGAAGCTGTGAAAGAAGGGAAAATATCCTCAAAAAACTTTAATAATCAAATTTAATCAATTGTTGTTGATTTGAATAGTACAATTAATATGTACTTCAGATATAACATTCGATGTATCTTTAGCGTTCATTATCAAATTTGCTGGTAAGTTTTGTTGGGCTGCTGTTGACACAAAATTGTGCTCATTAGTCTTATTATTCAGGTCTTTGTTTGTGCAATGCGACTGTGCGGTAGAGGCATCAGAATGTGCTGTAAAAGTTGAAGGCTGAGCTACCTCAATTTTTCTCTTCACAGAATCTTCTATGTAACCCTCAGCAACTGCTGAAGATTTCCATCCTCCATGGCGCTTTATAGTGACCAAATCACCGCCTCTCTAAATGGGACGCACTAGAACGCCGAAAACAATGTAATGTAAAAATCCCAGGATTTGGTAATTTAAGATATTCTGCAATGATTCTTTGATTCTTGGCATTTTTTCTATTGTGTTAATACCAATAGGACTGTTGATGCAGTAAACATTGCGGTAGGTCAACAGGAAGCGTTTACGTATTGTGGTGGTAGGTCGCAAGTTAATATACTTTTTTACCAACTCAACCCACTGTCATCTATTATCATGCCCTTGTGATCTCATCTATCATACCCTTGTGATGATCTTTTTAGGGCGGATTATAGCTTCGCGAATTTTTATGATCTTGTACATATTTAAACGAGATTTCAACATTGAGTATATTGACATTCTTTCTGCTATGCATTTCAAAATATGTAGAATTATAATTATTGTGAGAAAATAATACTGATAATTCAGATATGTAGGAGAAATCCTCATTCGTCGCCCTTCCCAGGTCTTTCTCAGAATTTTTGTTGAATACATGAATTCAACTTGATCAAAAAACAAAAATCAATTCTAGAATCTCAGAATCCGCTGATAGACTGATTGTTACCACAGCGATATTATTTCCATACCAGAAAGATGAATTGCCCTTTCTAAGTGGTTTTATCAAATCACAACATTAAATGAAAGGTTGTCTCAACACATCCTCTTGTTGCACGCTGTGAGTGGCTGTGATACCGCATCCGCCTTGTTCAACCAAGGAAAGGTGAAAACTCTGAAAATTTTGGATAATAACCCCGACCTCAGCCTTTCTTCGTTGTCCTTAAAACTTGGTTACAAAAACATTGATGTTGAGACCACCTTCACAGCTGGTGAGAAATGTATAGGTGTTTTGTACGGTGGAAACAAGCAGGTGCCCCTGGATGAGCTGCGGTACAAATTTTATAACACTACAGCTTATAAATATTCTTCAAATATAGTCACTCTCCCCTCAACCAGAGCTGCAGTACACCAACATTTTCTGCGCCTTAAGGTGCAAGTGCAGCAATGGATGGGTATCCAGTTTCATGGGAAGAGCCGGGAAAGTTCAGGTGGAAGAAAACAAGTAATGGCCTACAGCCCTTTACTTTCAACCAGCCTCCTGCACCTGGCAAACTACTTCGACTGGTTGCATGCAAGTTCAAAAAAAGGTGCGCAACGGCGATATGCGGGTGCAAGAGAGGCTGGGCTATACTGCTCTATCACAGAATACTCAACAATCCGAAGTGCTTCTCTGGTCGGCGCCTTCGATATTTTAGGATCTGTTTTCTGGGATCCGCCATGTTCTCGGGTTAGCAAGCAGGGCCGTTCTGAATTAAATGACAGGATTGAAATGACAGGATTGAACTAACTGAATTTATTCATTTTGTGTCTCATTTATTGATACCAGTAAAATAAATTATTTTTTTTTAAATGTATGATAAATTGATATTTATCATACAGGATGCGAAAGGAAATTCTGAATTGACAAAACCTTATCACGAATCTGCTCATCCTTACATGAAATTCTCTTCTTCAGAAGATTTTCTTCAATAATTCTTATCGCGTGTGTTCCATAGATATAATTCAATGATCGTCGTGGCATTCAGCCAGAAACGTAGTTGTTTTTTGTTGAATGAACCGAGAAGGAATTGACATTTTCATCACATAGAGAATGCGAATTCTCAATGTATTTATTTATATATATGTCCATTTTTTTTTGTTCATAATTACATTCAATTCTTACAAAATTACACTGACACTTGATTCAATGAAAACCAGTTTACAGAAGCTAACTTTCATTTGTAGTAGGACAGGTTTGAAGATAAACATTTCTGAAAACTTAAATTGATAGATTTGACCAGGTTTTCATTAGAATATTTTTTCAAGTTGTTTTTTGAAACAATTAAACTATTTTTTTTTCTCAATTGCATTTTTGTATGGTCAATACACAAGACCACCTCTGAGTTTTTTGAGCACTCATGGTCTACAATGGGGAAGACCACTGATTTTTTAAAACGACATCATCGTGAACTCTCTACTGAAAAACTACCAGTGAATTAATTTTGAATTTTTTCATTCATGCTAAGACGATGAAAAAAATAAATTAGTATATGTCCATTTCAAAACACACAATTCCTGCGCCATTTGAAATTTTATCAATTCATTGGTGTGACTGGTGCGACGTCTTAGTGCCAACACGCCTATTGTCCTTGAACCGACCAATTACACTGCAACACTGCAGAATGACGAGGTATCAGAAAGAGATAGCTACAGTTCGGGACTAATACGTCACGACTCCACCATCATATTTGGCTGTTTGAAATATCGAATGAAATATGCTGATTTCAAAACGATATAGATTCGATTCCCTTCAACTTCAACTCATAATATTGATTGTACATAAAATGTAAATCAGGATTCGTCGATTGAAAGAGGTTTGCAGGGATTTCTTCCCTCAGTGGTCTTCCCCATTACAGATGAAGCAGATACAGAATCTGTAATTGTCTTCTCATTCACAACCAAATTAGGTAGGCATCAAAACTTATTCGAACAGTACAACCCAAACAACAACACAACACAGAAAAAATAGAATATGTACTTAAATATCTGAATATTTCACACGTTCATTCCACAGCTGAGAATCCGATGAACATGTAAACAAGTAACCCAGGAAGATGGCCGACAACCTGCGCCGTTCAAATGCGCGAATCCACTCCCGCGCGAGAGATGCTATTCTGATTGTTGAGTAGCCTGTGGCTCTATTATGGAACCATGCGAAGCATCCTGTAGTAATGGAGGTGGAACCGCAATCAGGGATTTCTAGAATGCAGGAACCTTTGTTACCAAAGCGCGTCCGAACAAGAACTTTTTGAACAGTTTGAAGTTTTTTTCGTACATCATTGATGATTTTTCCTCACTATGATTATTATCTTACATATAAAATACAAGTGAAGTGAATTCATGGGAAAACCGCGAAGTTTTCAAGCCACCCACATCGCTCCGGTTTTGAAATCAGTCGTAGACAGGACCTCTTAGACCAACATTAATTCAAGAAAATTTCATGATTCACAGTATCAACTCTGGAAGTTAAGTTGATCCAGTACATCGCATTTTAATGTAGATATTGTGCCCGCTTTCCGATAAGGAAGGTTTACTGTACCATTCCACAGGTGTCTTAACCCTTTTGGGTGGAAAAGTAGTATTTCACCTGAAGAAGCTACTGTGTAATTAAACATTTTGTGGAAATTTTATTGTTCGTGAAGATTTTACAGTTTTTTGAGGTATCTACTACCTACCTGTCTTTATTTGCATAATATGTATAACTAGTGGAGGAGCCTTAGAATTGTCACAAGAAGTATTTCTGTCTAAGCAACACGTGCTGAATAAACCACTTCAATAATGTGAATTGGAACTTGATTACTCAATATTGAAAAGGAATATTTTCAGATAAAATTATGAACATAAAAAATGGTTATGTATATAAAAAAATACATTGAGAGTTCACATTCTCTATGTGATGAAAATATCAATTCTCTCTCGGTTTATTCAACAGAAAACAACTACAATTTTGGAAGTTGGGATTGATGATCTTCGATATTCTAATTTTCGCTTCAATTTGTCCCTAATTCATTTCATTGTCCATCGTCAAATATTCACATATACATTTTGACGGATATCTTCGTTGAGATGTACATATAAATTGTTCAGTGCACTCAGTTCATCATTTTAAGCAATAGTTGATTAGTTCCTATGCACCAATTATTATTACACCAGTTAGACGAACTCGACAAGCCCAGTCAGCACATTCCTTCGTCGATAACCTTGAAAAATGTCGAACAACACTCCAAACCAAAACTCGTGCGTCTATAGAACGGCGAAGCTTTGGAATTCTTTGCCAATGGAAGTATCCCCAAGAACTACTACTTGAAAGCTGTTATATGGAATAAACCAGTGATTATTAGAAATTTATCTCATTTACCCCCACTCCCTGAAAAATTATAGTGGATAAGTAACTGCTGGTGCTGTCATAATTTAATTGAGTCATTATATTTGCTAGAAATTTTTTAAAATTTGATACTATATATTTATCAAAAATGTTCTGAATCAATTTTAATTTTCAGCTTTACTACTTAAGGCTGCCTAAAGATATCAAAGACTACAAAGTGATCCTCATGGATGCCACAGTAGCCACAGGTGCAGCAGCCATGATGGCAATACGAGTTTTATTGGATCATGATGTTCTAGAAACCAATATCCTCATCGTTTCCCTCTTAATGGCCGAATCTGGAGTACAGTCAATTGCCTATGCTTTTCCCAAAGTACAGATTGTGACAACAGCAATTGATCCAGAAATAAATGATAAATTTTATGTTTTACCAGGAATTGGTAATTTTGGAGATAGATATTTCGGAACTGAACCATCAGTGAGCTAGGTTTAAACATGATAATGATGTTATATATATTATATCACAAGATTAATTGTGAACTCAAATTATTTTAATATGTGAGTTAATAAAGAGAAAATAATTATTGATGGTTTTATTTTCGAATGTTTTCCTATTTTGTGAAGTCTTTCATTACAGTTATGTTGTACTGTTTGGAAGCAAAAGTGATTTTTCACTGATCAAAATGAACACAATTCAATTTCGACTCAAAGCTTGTGATTCAATTCCTGATATGAACCAACACTGAATAGATAAAGTGTTTATTTCTCCCTAGTCAGTAGATTGTAATGTCCTTCAAAAACAAAACATTTATTAACCGAACATATTTTTAAAACTTAGGGACCTACCAACTTCAACTTTTGGAATTTAAAATGTATTTGAATATCAATTTTAAAGTGTATTTATGTCTCATGTTTTTTTGAGACTAGTCCGATACCTATGCATTTGTCTTTGGTCTGTGTTGATTGAATTTATTTGTATGTTTTTGAGATAAATAAACTGATCCTGATGTTTTGATTACATCAAAAATATTTATTGAATATGGATGGTTCGATCTTTTTCAACAAGTGAAACCAGAAATATTTTCGTATCGGGTAAGTACATATAGTAAGAATTTATTAATTTCAAATAGCATTATTTCTTTCATGATATTGACATATACAATGAAAATTAAAATCATTAAGCCACTCTGTGGAAAAAATGTATTTGAACTTCTTCAATATTTTATAGCTTTATGCATAAGCATGAACAAACTGTTATCTCGATTGAAAAATTATGTTTCGTCACTCTGAAAACAATATACTTACTATTAAAGACAAAATCAGGTATTGGTAATAAATTTCAAACTTTATTCATGTCCAAAATTAACTAGGTAATGATTTCCACTTTTTTGTTGATCTAGTTTCTGATGTGCATAAGTATTCTGAAATATTATATTCATTTCATTCAGTTGGTGCTCCATTATTGAGTGATGAGTTTCTGTCCATTTAGCCTTCGTCCTTAGCTAGTGTTGGGTATATTTCTAAGAGAACAATATCTAATAAGTTATAAGCTAGCTGAAAAAAACAAAAAAATGAGATTACTTATAATTAGTTAAATTACCATTTTCTATCGAAAATTATTGTCGAAAATTTAACAATTAATTCATCTTTTTGCAAGAACCTCTACCTAAACATTCCTGTGAAAGTTGACTTTTATTCAATCTCAATTCACTTCCCGAAAGAATAAGTCTTCAAAGTCTACATGAATTATCTTGAAATATTCAATGAGTTTTTGTTAGATTTCATAAGGAATTATAATTGTTTATATTTGCATGAAAATATAGCTTAACTTCACAAATATCTCCAAACGCGCTCTCAATAATGCTGGGTTAATGGATTCAACTAAACTATAAGAATTAAATTAGCAACTATGAACTTGAAACATTGAATACACGGAAACGTCCAATGGACATCCATAAAACGTACAATGCATATAAGGAATCTTACTTCCACTGGACGTACACAAACGTACAACTAGTACTGATATTCACAAATATCGAAATTTTGATGCTCATGTCAAAAATTGTACATCCACTGACGCATGAAACTGAACGTTCAATACTTATCCGGAATCGTGCATCCACTGAACGTGCATGAAAATGTACTTTTGAGCCGTGAGAGGGCGATAACTTCATTTCCAGATTCACTTCAATATTTCGAAATCATTGAAAGGTACTACTTTGAAATTCGTAGGGCAATTCACTATAGTGAATGTACATGGAAAACATGTCGTACCAATTCAATCAATATACAGGGAGTTAGGTATTTTGCAGTTTCTTTGATAACATTTAATTTAATTTTTTTTTCAGTACGGCACTGACCACATTTCGATATTCTGATGTGTTACAAAATCAATTATCCCACATTTTTCAAACTGCAGTGTTTTTATATATTTTTTTTGGTTTTCAAGATATCTAACAAAATTAAGTTTGATGCTCCTCTATACTTGTTTATGATTATAACGATTATCATGTTTTGAAAGTTTTTACCCCATTTCTGTTGAGTTATTGACCACAATAACCATGTTCATGTACTGAAATTTGGAAATGACCAGCTCCCAAATCATATGATGAACAGTTTGCCAATTGGTGAACATAATCATTGTGTTCAATGACAACACAAATGAGATAGAAAACAGCAAAACATGATAATTCCAACATCATAAACTAGTAGTATGGAGAAGCACCAAAATTAATTTTGTTATTTATCTCGAAAACGAAGGAGATTCATAAAAAAAACTGAAGTTAAAAAAAGTGAGATAATTGATTTTGTCATTCTTTGAAATATCAAAATGTGGTCGGTGCCGTACTCCAAAAAAGTTACATTGAGTTTTATCAAAGATAATGCGAAATACCTAACTAATTAAATTGGTACGACATGCTTTCCATGCTCATTCACTATAGTAGGTAAATCCCTACATATTTGAGAGCTGTACCTTTCAAGGATTCCGAAATATTGGGAGAAAATCTGGAAATAAATGTGTTCTTCATCGCCCTCTCACGCCTCAACGGTGCATTTTCGTAACATCTTCCTTCTTTTTTCACTTGAATAATAGATTGTCGATACGCATTTTTTAATCGAATATATTCAAACTATTAATTTCCAATGTTTATATTTTGTTAAGATTTCTCTTGGTATTCTGTGAAGACTGATGGCATTCAGGTTTCAAAGTGAATGTTTGCTCGTCTTTTTTCCATCCACATCCTTGTTGATGATATCGGCATAACTCAGTCTGGGTGATTTCATTTTTGTCATTCATAACTTCAATGTTCTTTTCAATTTGGATATTGATTGATTGGATATTGATTGTCTTTATTAACCCAAGAAACATAGTTGTTTATAATAGGGATACATAAACAATATACATAATGTTATACATACAATTATGAAATTATAATAAGATATAATAAGATATAACAAGTAAAAAAAAATGCAAATAATCATGCAATATCAACCTTGTCTTTCATAAGTGAGTATTCAAATAAGAAATGGAATTATCAAAGTCTCTGAAGCAGATATTTTTTCAAGTTAATTTTGAATCTAGTTGCTTCCTGTATATTCCTCAATTGACTTGGTAATGAGTTGTATAGAACGATTCCTGTGTGAAAAATGGATTGTTTGACGATATTTGACTTAGACGTATTTGCTATTAGTGAATTTCATTGTCTTGTTCCATGATTATGTAATGAATTGATTTCATTGAAATTTAAATTCGAAATTTTCAATTTATATAGGACACATTGAATAAAACAATATATTTTAAGTTTATATAGTGATGTCAGATCTAATAAATCTCTAGGTTTGTATAAATTCATGGTTGGTTCGAGAAAATTTAAATTGAAAATACACTCCAATGTTTTATTTTGTAATTTCATTAGTGGACTCAAACGTGAAATATTGGTACTTCCCCATATAGATATTAGGTATTGAAATTTTGAGTAAATAAGAGAGAAATAAATACTTTTCAAGTATCTAGTAGAAATGAAATTTCGTATTTTGAATAAAATGCCTGTAATGGGATTAAGTTTGTTTCTCAAATGATCTATATGTTTATTCCACAATAGTCGTTGATCAATATAAAGACCTAAAAATTTTGATGAGTTTATTGTTGAAGGATAGTGTTCTATTTGAAATGTTCAGTGTTCTTTTTGCTATGTACATATATGAGGATTTGTTATAATTGAGAGATAGTTTATGAACTTGTAACCAAGAGGATATTTTCTCTAAATCACTTTTCATGTCCATGATAATATTATTTGAATCTTTAGAGAAATAAATCAATGTCGTGTCATCTGCAAATAATTTGAGTTTTCCTCTCAATTCCAAGTCTGATATTGAATTTATGTAGATTAAAAATAAAACTGGTCCCAAGACTAACCCTTGCGGTACACCGCATGAGATGTTCATTAAGGAGCTACAAGTACCACTCACTTCAACATATTGTTTTCTATTCGATAGATAATTTTTGAACCAATCATGAATTCTTCCTCTGACACCAACTACAAATAATTTATTCAATAAAATGTTATGGTTGACAGTATCAAAAGCTTTGCATAGATCTAATGCCAATAAACCACATTGATCATTTTCATCTATTCGTAATTGGATATCTGAAATAACATCCATAACATGATCTTTCGTATAGTTTGCTAAATCAATTTTACTTTCTTAATTCACCTGGGTATATTGAACATTGGAAGACCTCTATATCTTCCTCTAATTCAAATAAATCACTACTTCTTGAAACACTGAGGCGTTCCCCTTCTCCGGATTCGTGGATAAATCGATCAGTTCATGAATTATCTTTATCGCAGTCTTCTGATCACTTTCATCTGTATTTTGTCAAAAAATTATTCACAATTTTTCCGAAGAATGATTTTCCTCTTCAGAATACAGCAAAATATTTTCAATTTACTTCTGATGAACACAATACAATATGTTCAATGCCTGAACCGACTAATTAAAAAATATTCTTTCAGACAATTTCAAGATGTTATTTATTTACCGGGTACACACTGGAACTCAGGAACCGAGATGACCTTATACAGCAATTGTATTGGAATCCTCGGTCTTAGAACTGTCCACTTACTGACCGAGAATCATTCTGACCATGTGGAAGCAGCTAGTCGGGTACACTTTGTGAGATTAAGTCGACTGGCTAGCATTTGTTTGCCAAAATGAAATTTTTTTGAGAAGTGGCACTTCAGTTCATTGTTTTTGGTCAATACCTGATTTTATTAAAAATTTCCAGAAGACGTGCGAACATTTACCAACCTTTTTACTTGTTTTTTTTTTGGGATTTTCTCTCGTTTTTATAAAATGAAAATATGCGTATTATTTCAATATATTTGTAGTGGGGCAAATCAGATGATTTGCTCCAAGATGTCACTGCGTTAAAAAAAATTTCTATCGGGGAGCCTAAAAGAAAAATCCAGTAGCTTGTCACTGACAATATGTTTGAAATGATGTTTGAAGGAAAGAAAAATAGATATATTGAAAAAATATCGAATTTGTATTCATCTTTGGACGTTTCGGGACCGAATCTGCCCCCGTTCTCAACATGAAAATGCAGAATATTCCTCTTTCGAAGTTGTGCTGCTTATATTTTGGGTCAAATCATCTGATTTGTCCCACTACAAATACATTGAAATATACGCATATTTTTATTTTATAGAAACGAGGAGAGAAAATCCCAAAAAATCAAGCAAAATGAATGTACCACCTCCTCGATTAACCTACAGACAGTATTTACCAACCTGTTTATTGAAATGTGGATGTTGCATTACTTCCAACAAAGCCGAGGATCCATCTTTAACACCATTACCAAAAATTTTTGTAACTTTAGTAGGTATTGAATTATTCAATTCCTGGAAAGCTCTTATTTGCCTCTTCTTCAATTCATCTTTTGTTGGGGATACATGGGGATTGAAAACAATATCTGAAATTTCAATCAATTAATTATATCAAAAGAAAAACAAAAGACTCAAAGTCAGTCGACCACACATTTATATAACATCTATATCGTCAAAAACATGTTACCGGTTTCGGCACAACGGCCATCATCAGACAAAAAGTACCTGTAAATATAAATTAGATAATACAGTATGAAGAAAGAAGAAATACAAAACCTACCGACAAAATTATGGGCACACTATAACATCATTCAAAATTAAGTTGAAAAAGAAAAATCATGTTGTATGGCAGGAGATTCATCACCGGGTTTTCAGGCTCAGGCACAAATGACCATTTTCAATTTACTGAAGAACCAGAAAAAACTGGCTCTGATAAGGTTGAACATCTTATCCAAAAAATTATTTTTTATAAAATTGATATCATGCTAAGCTAAAAGCAACATATCAGCATAAGACAAAGAAATAAAAGAATTTGACGGTCGACAAAGACTTTGACATATGACAGTTGTACATGGAACAACAAACAAGAGTGAAGGTTATAGACTAACAACAGAACTAAGAAAGTAAGTAACCTAAGAAGGAAGAAAAAAGGGGAAGAAAAAGGGAGGAAGAAGGCCTGAGCCTGAAAACCCGGTGATGAATCTCCTGCCATACAACATGATTTTTCTTTTTCAACTTAATTTTTAATGATGTTATAGTGTGCTCATAATTTTGTCGGTAGGTTTTGTATTTCTTCTTTCTTCATACTGTATTATCTAATTTATATTTACAGGTACTTTTTGTCTGATGATGGCCGTTGTGCCGAAACCGGTAACATGTTTTTGACGATATAGATGTTATATAAATGTGTGGTCGACTGACTTTGAGTCTTTTGTTTTTCTTTTGAAATTTTATTGGACCACTTTAAGATATGGATGATTTTCACGATTTAATTAATTATATGTTTTTTCGTGTACATTTCGAATAACTCACCTTCCAACAATTTAATGAGATGAGCCAAATTTGATTGGCTAAGATTAGATTTAATTGTTCGTTCAATAAATAGTCTACTAGTCATTTCAACAACGTATTGGGCAACACTACATATTGATGCATATAATTTCAGGATACCATTAGGAATCTTGAAGATGTGTTTCACTAAAAAAAGTGAAATATTTTATTTGACCTACATGTGATTGTTTGACATACTTACAGAGATAAAATGCACTGTCTCCTATTCCTTCTGGAGTGAATGATTCACCATTAGCAGTTTTCAAGCAATTATACTGAACTCCAAAGTTATCATTGAAAATATGATTTCGATAAGTTTTCGGCGAATGCATTTGAGATGAAATGGAGAATGAACCAATTTCCTCTCCCACCTCAGTCAATTCCAATTTTCTGAAAAATCATACAGTTTATAATGCACATGAAAATTAATGTCAAAATATTCATTTTTATAACAATTGCTGAAAGATATCGATTTCGAAACGAAGGAGCAGGACAAGTACAACGCCGTATTATTTTTGGAATAGCTCATCCGCAAATATTATAAACATTTTCCTACAATCGTTAGAATGGTCCTAGTTGAATTCTGAAGCCAGTTTTCAAAATTTGAATTCACCTTCCCAACGTAAGAAACAATTTAGAATAGTAATTACATATTTAGGTAAAGAAGACATTTTTTTCTAAGACGATTTATGTTAGTTTCTGAGATGCTTCAGCAGTTAAGGTATTCCATTAAATATTTTGGGATATTACACTCTATCCGCATCGCAGATATCAATGAAATTTTGGTAATTGGGGATTTTCGAGCTCACAAATATCAAGATGATATTTCCTACGAGGTGGTGAGGTGGCGCTCCACATGTTAATTGAGATGACTTTTTTGACTATAACTTTTTTATGTTAAATAAGGCAGATATGACGACACCTAAAGTAGGTACCTATTTTACTTGATAAATTCAATCGATTTCGAGGAATTGATGAAACATTATGGTGTTTTGACCTGAAATCCTGACTTTTTTGTGACTGACATTTCACATGAGAATAAAATTCGGAGCATTTTAGAGAGGATAGTTGATATCAATTAATTTCATTATTAACTGGTATAGGAATGTAAATGTTATTGAAGAAAAACGATTTATCAGGTCAGAATACATATAATGACATGTTCTGGAACTTGAGCTGGAAAAAATGGTTATTGTTTATATGGGATATGTCAACCCCGTGTTATCCAAGACGATAAACAAAATTGTCTTACTCATTTTTTTGTATTCCTGTCGAGTTCAAAAAAGACATCATAAAGGAGTCCAAATATTGACCCTTCTCTTTTCTCAGTTTATAGGCAACAGATTGGTAAATATTTCCAATATCTTGAATATTTGTAGCATTTTGAGCAATATATATCGTGAAATCTTCTTCAGTAGTAAGGAAATAATACAGTAAGTCACTGCCTTTCAAAGTAGATTTCAGAAGAAGTTTCTTCAGAAACTCCTCATATTTTGTTATCCTGGTTTCAATCGACGATCCAGTTCTGTAAAGATCAATACTTAGGTACTCTTCTACGATTTGATATAAGATAATATTACTTTCTGGATGGCAGTGGAGAATCACAAATTTCAGTTTCTCCGTGAAATTCCACCAGTTTGGATTTTAATGTGTAAAAGTCCTGATCTTTTCTTAATACAAACCAATTTTTTCTACTATCTCGTGCGAGCAAATCGGAACATTCGATATGAACATAAAAGTATATAGCTTTATTCGAAGGACTGGCCTAAAATGAACGATCAAAGTATTATAGTGGAAATGTAAAAGTATCCTATTCATAAAAATTATGTATTTCCAATTCACTTGGAGTATTAACTCAACAGCTATATTTCCCATAAGAAATTGACTAAGGACCAGTTGCATAATGCTCCCTGCTGAGTCAACGTGGAATCATTTCTCCTAATTCATCAGCAGATAAATATTTGACAAATCAAATATTATAATCGTCTATCAAATGGTTTATGCGATCGGTCCCAAGTTAAATATGAGTTAAATGCGATTCTATCAACGTATTTGAGTAAAAGGAACTCTTAAGATTATAGTCAACATTAAATATGAATTGAATAGAGATTATATTAGTTATTTCTATGAACAAATTCGAAATAATAATGAAAGTATAATGGAGAATCAAGTCTTCAGTTCACTTCCGAAAATCTAACTTATAAAAAATATGTTTCATTTCATATTTCATTTTAGGACCTTCTCAAGAACTGTTCGACAGATTTTCACAAATTTTGATAATACTCTTGCATGTCAATTAACATATATTTACAAAAATTTCGCGTTCACTATTCATCGATATATTCCTTCGTGATTCGATGAGATGATTCGAGAATATCCAAAAACCGAATTTTGTTTTCACCGTTACAGTTGATACTACCTATGATGAATAGAAAATGGATAATCATTTATTTATTCACCTACTACTAATATGTGATGTGATACATTACGACTGACTTTAGTTTCGTAATGACATCACACATCACGCAATAGCGCGGTAAAGTAAAAAAAAAACAGTTTTTTATTAATAAAATAGAAATAAGAACTAATTGATCAAAAATATAGCAGGTACTGAAGTTTGAACTGCTTCATTTGCCGCAATTTCTATATCTGAATCTTAACCATCGTGAACGGAATTCATGTGATACTTTTTTTTTTCAAATTGAAATGAGCGCGTCAAAGTTGACAGTTTGCAGAATGAGTGACAATCGAGGACATCATAGATTCACGACAAGAATACGCCCAACCATTGCAACGCTTGTTTGTTACATATTCCTAATAAATCGTTGATAAAAGGAATATCAACTATTTTTGAATGAATACTAAACGTTTTTAGTAGTAGGTCAAGTATTGTACTAACGATAATGGATGGGTTACTAAACTCGGCATTCGGCCTCGTATATGACAAATTATATGAATAATTACGATGTCTATTTGAGTAAAAGAATATAGATTTGAGTAAGTCGTAAAAAATAAAGATAAAAAACAGAGGTACACAGGGCAAATGAGAAAATTGATCATATATTTGTTTTAATTCAACTCACTTGATAAGTGGGTATCGACACTTTCCAAGTACTAAGATCTCTGAAGAGACTGTTACAATCTCCTAGAAATATATCTTCTGCAATACCATTCTCGATGCCTTGAGAATCTACAGGAAAGAAAGACCCTTCTATAGGCTGAGTTGGTTTCAATACGCCTTTGATTTTTCCAAGGCCAGAACTAATTTTGGAACTGCCTTGGTTTGACGAATCATATTTTTTCGATCTGAAATTTGATGAAATGCTCATTCGCACCTGAATGAAATATCAATTAGAATAACTATTAAACATAAGAATGTATTCATTGAAGGAAGTGTTGTGTGTTTCAGGAGCCAATTTCGAATAAAAGGACTCTATTATACGGTTGTTTCAAGATTTTGTAGGTGAAGAAGCTCCTGACACGTCATATTGTGTACAGAAAATATGCACTTGACTCAAATACACAGTTTAGTGGATTATATGGTTTTAACTAATGCATGAGCCATGGACACAAAACAGTCCATTTGTTACGTATTCTACAATACATTTTCATTACACACTTTGAACGACCCCCTCCCTATATCTCAGCGATTCTTCCTACTCTTCATTTGTTTTGTCAGACTAACTCTCGATATGAACAATTGAATGCGAGTCACAGAATTATATACTCACCTTTCCAATGATATATCACAAGCATACTTTAAATCTACAATCTAATCATATAAATATTTCAATTTGTATGGGAGTTTCTAGCTAACTTCAGAGAATTCTATGATAGCATTTGGAAAAAATTAGTTCATTGGTGTTGAAAATAAAGAAAAACGGAAATTGTAAAAAATAGTTAGCGTGCATAAAAGTTATAGTGTAATCACTTTGACATGGAATTATTGTTACTCGCGTGCTACTGTTTCGTTACCCATAGCACACTTTCATGAATATATTCTATTAGGAGAGCAATACAAAAAGTATTTTTTTTTGTGTAAAATCTCAATTATATGACTAGATTATGGATTGAAAGTATGATTGTGATATATCGTTGGAAAGGTAATTTCATCCTGAACCGTAATTTCCAGAAAAAAAATTATACTTTGTATTTAGAATACAAGATTTGTATGCACTTTCGGTTGAACCGGAAGTGCAATAGTTTGTCTAATACTAGCAAAATCATACACTCATGCAATCAAATCGTTGTACCAAATTTGAAACATCCATTCAAAATGGAAACGAAGATTCAGGAGGGTAAATTGGTTCCGGGTTACCTGGTATATCAAAAAACCATCTCTGATTTTCCTTAGCAATCAAGTTGTTGACAGTTCATGAACAATTGATATATTCATTCATTTTTTTAGAGTATTATTCACAGGCGCAGATCTAGAAGAAATATGTCTCGAAGAGGAATGAAATAAGTTATATAGAAAAGCGCAGCAAAAGAATTTTTTCTTTTCAAGGTCAAATTCCTGTAATTTGAAAGTTATTCAGACATATTTTGAAGTAATTCGTTCACCAAAAAGTAAAAATTTCAGCCAAAACTATAGATACGTTTCGTACAAGAATAAATTTTATTTTGTGAAAATAGGTTTTTTACATTTTTATTTTCTTTTGAAGGCATCGCAGTCGGGGAAAATTTGGTTACCCATTACCCCCCTGGTATTCGCGCCTGACTATTTAATATTCAGTTGGTGATGATCATGAAGATTGACAGGTTTTATGGTGGTTGTCAAACAAGTACAAAGATATATTTGTTCACCGACAACCACTCACAACATACTGGACAAATCTGTGTTTCGTTAATTTCTCACACTCGCTTGAGTACCACCCTCTAAACCTTTTTTCAACTAATTCGCAACTGAAATGGATAAATTTCCTAAGCACTGCATATTATTTCTCACATATTCACACAATATAAGTAGAAACTTATATGATATTTCTTTTCTATTCCTATGAAGTTGGCGAAATAATAGAATTGATAAATGGATCTCAGGAATATATTGTTAAAGTTCAGATCCAATAATCATGTAGCCAGAATTCCAGACAATATTGATTTTTAATTTAATTTAGTGATACGAAATTATCTATTCAAGTCGGGTGTAAGGAATACAAATGTATGTATCGACATACTCACCTGTCTTTTATTGGTGAACCAAACGAAGATCTGAAGGTTGATGAAAATTTGATTAGAACATTTCAAAGTAGTGAAAAGAATAAAGGAATATAATTAATGATCTACATACTTATTCGATAGTTGCTTGGTATATGTTGAGATTATTCTTGATCCACAAATATATCCATAGAACTGCAAAAAATATGTATAGAAAAAGTTGAAATATAACCTCTAATCATTCCTACTTCATTGCTATGGAAAAATTGGGGCAACCATTCACATTCTAAACTATTGAATGTATGGTCGTATGCGGTATATAGAAGTTTTGAAAGATCTAACAATTCTTCCGGATTCTTCATTGCAAACTGAAAGGCTTCTGAGATTTCAGAAGGGCAATTGATGAAACTAAAACTACCTCTGAATAAATATTCTCCATATAATTTCTGTGCATCCGAATGTAATTCATCTAGCTGTTTTTTTGACAGATCTGGCATTAGGAGTTTGAAGTTGAAATCATCTGAAAAGATTGACATATTTCTTGAAATTATTAGAAGTTTGATGTCTAGACAAAATAAAATTAATACAATCTCGAAATATTTGATTTGATATATTGAAGACTGGTACCCTTGGCTCGATAATCACACTACAATGTTTTACCACTAAACAAAACGCTTTTTCGGTTTGGTTAGTGGTGTAGAAGGTTAGTTGATTTGAAATGTATTGGAATCCTTACCAACATCTAAGCAGAACTGCAACATATTCACATGATCATATTTCTTCAAAAACTGCATGAAAGCATACAGCAAATCAGGTTTATTTTTAATCTTATTCAAGGTCATGGCAAATGAAGATGACTTTCGATTAATGTTAACGTTGCTGTACAAGAATTCCACATAGTCACCATCTCTACTGATTTTAAAAGTTTTTTTCGGTTTATACGTTGTCGTCAAAATAACTAGAGAGTTGATGATGTTCGGATCAGCCAGAACATCCATAAGAGGGAGAAAAACCCATCCAGACAAAATTTCCCGCATTATCACAGAGTAATTCCTGAAAGAAAACAACACAGATTTATGTATTAAACATATAAAGGGTGAGTCATGACTAACCAGCCATAGCCCAATGGTGGATAGAGATAATCAGGGTGAGTTGATATATAATATGTAAAAAAATATATTCTGCCTATTCGTAACAGAAATACAGGGCATTATTTGAATTCAAGGCGAAACTTTGATGAACGTTATTTCAGGAACGTCTCGATGTTTTTGCTTGAAATTAACCAGTAATCTACCTCTACTGACACCCCTCACGGTGATCTATGGAAGAAATATTCCAGAGCCGGACTTAGAAAGCTCATTTTGTTTTCAAATCTCAAAATTTCGACTTTCTGAATCGCATTTTTCAAAAACTTTCATCAGAATCAGAAAGATCAGGAAACACTACAAGTGTAGCTTTTTATATTGTACGGCACACTTCGACCGGATTGGTGGACAAATATAAAACAAAATTCAGATGAAATTTCTTCAATTTCGTCCAAGCCATTACCCACTACATTCATAGCAATAGGGAAAAAATTACAAAACATAATTCTCGAAAAAGATTTGTCTGTATCCTAATATTTTTCAAGGAAAATCCTCAAAATGTCCTCCAATTTATATACATTTTCTGTATATCTTCGGAAGATCTCTTATGGTTTTTAGAATAATTTGCCTATTATTTCTGATCATATCTGAAGCTGTAACAATCCTCTCTGTCAGTTCCTCTCTGGTGTTGACCTCAGTCTGATAGACCAATCGTATTTTAGGTCCCCATAGATAATAGTCCAATGCTGTGAGATGGGACCGAGGGGAGCAAGAATGAGGGCCGCCACGACCAATCCAGCGATTAGAGAATTGTTTGTCTTGGTATTCTCTAACTTGTTTTGAGTAATGTGGAGGTGCCCCATTCTGTTAAGAGATAATACCTATTTCAATCCATTTTCATACATCCCTACATCACAGCCTTCTTTTGCAAAGAATAATGAAAACAATTGGTATATACCCAAAATTTGATTCGTTGTTTGAGAGAGCTCACATGCAATGAGATCATATTCAATATTACCTCAACATTTTGTATTTGTATGAGTTGGCACGTATATCTGATTCGGAAAAAATATTTTACATAAGCAATTATTTTTTTATATTTTTTCATCTCTTTGAGCGCACGAAAGGAAATTGCTATAATGTTCGACGAACATCGTATGTAGGTACCTAGGGAGGATAAGGGAGGAGGTATTGGTTTTCCTTTGAATTAGGTACTTATTTCCATGTTTTGAAAAGTCTCTTCAAAAAAAGTAAGTGTGGTCCTGGAATTTTTCATCGAATAGAGCCTCTTTCCAACTCATTATAATACACCGATATGGGAGGATTGGATTTAAATTGATTTGTTGAACGATGTTACTGCAATAGCCAGTACGAAATCATTTTTCGTTTTTGTTCGATATTTTTTCATCAATTCGGTCGAAGTATGCCGTATAAATTGAAAAGCTACAGTTGTGTTTTTTTTTTTTCCTGATTTTTTTTTGTCAGTCAGAAAATTTGTAAAACAACAGCTATTATTGAACTTCCATGAGACCTATGGTTCACAAAAATTAAATATTTTGTCTCTCAGTTGTAAGCTATACAGGTGGTTTATCGAATCGTTATATACATAGGGCATGTGAATGGCAACATGATTTGGCTATCGTACGTCTTCGCTAGAAATATTCAAAACTGAAATTTATTATGCGCCTAATACTGCCTAACGGCGAACGTTGCTCTCCGCATCTCTCAGCGATTGCGATGTTGCCAAATGCCATCCTTTTTTAGTACTTCTATATGTAACGATTCGATAAACAACCTGTATAGTTCTAAGTAAGGCATGCGCAAAGCATGTCTGCAGATCGATGGAATTGATCAGAAGGCGCGCTGATACATTCACTGACTAACAACATTTCAGAATAACAATAGTTGAACTGAATAAATCAATTAGAATAGGCGTGGACGCTAATCTCCGAAAACATATTATAATCCTTCATTACGATGATATTAATCGAACGTATTTTTCATATCCGTAGTAGGTTGTCATTTCAAAGTTAACTCCCAAAACGGTACCTATTGAATTTGGTGGAGAACCGTACTGACATCACAAAACATTTAACTGTTGTTCGCCGCGATCTAAAATCATCAATAACTACGGTATCAAGGATGATACGTTTGACAACCATCGGGTGGAAAACAGCAGAGCATACTAGTCTTTCTATTGAGACGACCTTAGCTTGCCTAAACTTATATAACTCAACCCATATAAGTTAAGGCATGCCGAGGTTAGTTTATTTCATTGTACCAGTATTTCACCTGATGAAGCCACTGTGTTAGCGAAACATGTCGTGTAATTACATTTCGTGGAAATCTCGTTTGTGAAGTTTTACATTTGGTTCTGTATGTATTACTTACTTTGATGAACTTTTATATTTGGAAACTTGCTTGAATCATACTTAAAATATGAAGAGGCCTTGTGCGTATGCGCAAATAGGTATCTACTAGCACAGTTTAAGGAATGACTTTAACAATATACATATATTAATACATTCATACCTGCATTTTAAGTAAGCATCTGGAAGGACATGTGGTAGAAGTGCTGAGGCGATATTCCTCAAATACCCAAGTTCATTATTCCTATTAGTTGCAGCAGCATGTAATCTTTTACCCAGATATTCCAATACAACTTCATTGAATCTCACATTTTTCAACTTTCCTATTTGTTGCATGTATAGATAATCATCAATATGTCTCACCACACAAGGTAGGAGCTTATCAGTAATAATTTTGCCAATATCCAATTCTAAAATTCTTCTGATTATTGTAGCAGTTGAAAATCGAAAACAGTATCTCAGTTCACTTTTGAAATCTTCATCTTCCGTGAATTGTTCATACCATGAAGATATAAAATTTGTAACAATCCTTTCATAAAACTGGAACAAATAAATAAATTATGTGTTATTCATAAAGTTTGTAACATTTAACGAGTCATAATGAATGTTCACTGAAAAATCTGTATCCCCCCAGAGAAAAATATTTTAGTTTTTCTGCAACAGACTCAAAAGTCGTCCATTTTCATTCCAAATTTAGCTCTTGCAGTTGACGTTTCTATTACTGACACAAAAATAGGTATGATGCTTTGAGTTCCTATGAGCTAAAGTTGAAATTTAACACCTAGAAACTAAAAAGGATGTACTAGGTCGTCAAGAATAAACAACACTCGAACACAATTACATAATCAATTGAAACTACAATTCGAATTTTCTTGAAAATTTAATTAACCTGATCTGTAGTCTCTGTTAACATGATGCATGTCAACACTAATTATAACAATGTAAAGAAGTCTGTGGCCTTGTTTCTATACTCTTCAAGATGGCAGAGAATGCAAACATTGTAAAAAGACAGTTGTTCATCCTGTTAAGTGCAAAAAGTGTAATCTCATCTCCCATCCTCGGTGCTGGATTCAAGCAGCGCAAGCAAAAAGTGCTGTGTGCAGACACGAAGTGCAAAACGATGCATCCAAGGATTCATCAGAAAGTGAATGTGAAACTGATGAAGACAATGAAAATCGTGAAAAGTTATTAGTGAAGGAGTTAGAATCCAAATGTGATATTTTGAACGAAAGTTGCTGTTTGTTAAAGACAAAAAATATATATTTCACTGAAAACTGGTCAGTTCCACTAAAAACCTAGGCAACTGCGAAAACACGAATACTGATCAAAGTCGAACACCTTAAATAAATCAATCTATACCAGTCATTAACAGTGCCCCTGAAATAGCTGCATTTTTATACTTGGGATAGTGAAAGAAGCATAAGAAGACAACATAGTCAATTTTTTTCTACATAATTTTTTTCGAGCTCTAGTTCGTTTAAAAATACTTGAAACAATCAACACAGAATCCTTGCATTTGCCTCTACTTGTGCAATTGGTCCAACCACATAATCTTTCCCCTTCCTGTACAGGTAATACATGATGACAAAGACCGTAAGTCTCACGTCACTCAACTCAGAAAACACTTCCTGCGGCTTATGGAGGATTTTCCTGGGGCCCTTGCTGGCGTTTTGTTTGTCAGATGAGTCTGAAACCAATGAAATATATTCTCAACGATATTTCTTATGAACTCCAATTTGCTTATACTCCTACCACTCTCTTTAACACCTTTCAGGAAAAGCATATTCGAGAAACAGCCTTATTCCCATCTAATTTATAATGTGAAGGCTTCATTATCGTAGATATGAATTGCATTCCATCATTTCGTGCTTCATTATCCAATTGTTCCCGCCACCGATTGTTATCTGGATTTTCTGAGCCCAACACTCGTGTCCAGCATGGATCTGATTCTACCACAGTCCATTTAGGATATCCTAGTCCTCCCAATCTTTTTTTGTTCAAAAACACAACTTCCGCGTATGAGGAAAGTTGCCTTGCATTGAGATTATCAGCAAGACCTGCCTCATCTTCATCTGCCGAGTCTTCGTCAGTCAGGATATGACTTCGCCTTCTTCTTCTTCATCGAAGCACTGAGTTGTTTCCAAATCGAGCATGAAGAATCTTTGGTGAAGTAAATGAACGCTCACTACAGATTCTTTATCATACACTGATTTTAACTTAGTCCACATATCCTTGGATGTCTCACACGACAGAATGTGTGTGAGGGGCGCCTGTTCCATTCGAGTAACTAGAATCTCTTGCCCTTTGGCATCCCCTATTTTATTAAATCACCTCCTTCAGTTGTGGGTCTAGTTTGTGCACCAGTGACAATGTCATATATCCTACGGCTTTTGAGAAGAACGGTGGTTTGAAATTTCCACACCACCCAATTATCACCAGTTAATTTCAGTGTGGGTGTTTGCTGTTCCATTTTACCGTATTTATTAAAACTGGACTCCGGAAAAGAAACGTGGCGTCTCTGCTTTTTCGCGCCTATTAGCGACTATTCAAAATGAGCACACAGACTTTGTCTCTGGTTTTTACGGCCTGGGCCCATAACCTGATGTAAAACAGTGGTTTTAATAAAGCACCAGAAACTGTGAACTGTGTTTTATTTTGTCTTCCTTTTTGGAATAATTCTTAATAATTTTTTTACATATATTTTTGTACATAACGACGCTATTCTTCTTTTTATTACAAAACAAAAGACATGACTACTGACAGGTGTCAACTAACATTGACAATTCATGGTATCAACATACTACCAACATAAATAAAGATTTGTCATTGCCTAAATATTTTCAACAGGGCTACATAACATCATCCGGAAGGCAGGAGTACAACGATCACTCAATAACACGCGTCCCGGATCACTCTCAAACATCCCAATGATTCTAACATGTACCAGCGTAATTCCGAACACCCAATATGTGTCACGGCGACACATAACCTGACAGAAGAATCTGTAATCTTCTCGAAACAATCGATCGAACAATTAGGAGCATCTAGAACAAAAGAAGGGTACGGAAGATCATTCGAGGGCGTTCGCGAAGCAAAGCCTGCCAAATGATCTGAGTTATAATATAAGATCTGATATCCAAGCGAGTGTCATAGAGACAGTCATATACCGCGTGATATAAATCATTTTACATAAATAGTAGTTATAAGTTCGATATATTTTATATTGTTTATTTAAAATAAATCAGTTCGAAAATATATAGTGTCGTGTTCGCTTCTGCACTCGAATAACGTAACAATATTTTTCACTCTACAGGGGTTTTGTTATTGAATAAAAGTTAAAACATATAAAAAGAGAATATCAGCATCGTTTTTGTAGTCGAAACTGCTGTCAAAAGGCTAGATTTTATTGTAATTTTGTCGGTTCTTTCTGCATCCACTGATATCTACCTCTCATAATACCCTAAACTGTCAATGAAAGTCAAGGCTCTGCCAGCAAATGCATTATATACAAGGTGTTTCACATTGGATGGAACATTAGAATTATCTGGAGAACTGAACAACAGATCATTTCAAAAATTTGTGGGCGTGGATAATCAACAAACAAAAAGGAGGAACAAAAGATCAGGTTAGCAGTCCATCAGCAATTATTCAATATTCCTTTTTTATTCTTTGAGCCTATTATATTTGGATCAGAATATTTTTATTGCTTTCTTAGACTTAGGTTTCTTGATTTTTCAAAATATAAACAGTGTTTTCAATTGTGAAACTTTCATCTTTCTGGAGATTAATAAGACCATCTCTAACCCAGAGGTTGATGATATCATGTCAGATTTTGAATGAAAAAACTCTAGATATATATAATGTCAAGTGTCAAGGGTATAAAAACATCACAGCAGGTCCTTAACCAATATTTTGGAAAATATGGAAGGGTCAAGGGAAAAAATCAATGGAATATCGTGAAAAATTAGAGATTTGTAAATTTGTACACAAATATGAAGAAGGGAATTTTTTGTTACACATATGGCGAAAACATAAATGAGGGGTTCACAGCTGAAGTGAACAAAGTCCATGTTTGGTCAATTTGAGATACAGAGATTTGAAGTTGTTCTAGTGATACATTTCTATATTATTAAATTCGAGTTTTTTGTATAATAATATCATTTATTCAAATCGAATCTCTATTTAGTACATAACATAGTAATGATAAAGAAATTATTGATGAATAAATGAACATACTTGATAAATGAATGAACATTTGCTTCGAGATGAAGAAGAAAACAAAAATATGATAAGGACCTTAAATAATACATGCCTTAAATAATATGAAATTGACAATGAAAATATATTAGAATTTGAATTATATTTGTGCGAAAGTATTTTTGTATGATACATTTGCATCACATTGTATAGTAATTGATATTTTACAGGTAATAATCATCATTAGCGTGGAATAATCTGTGATATAATACATTCTCGATTGAATAATTATGAAATGTAAAGTACTATATTATAAAGTGTAATGAAAAATATTATAGGAATGAAGTGAAGTGGAGAAGAAGATTTTACAAAATAATGATTCTTTCAACTAAATTCGTGTAACAAACATACTTCTTGAATTTTTCAAAATGAATTCCTTAAGTTCTCTTTTGAAAAGTGGAACTCCGGTAATGTTTTTGATTTTATCTGGAATTGAATTATATAGCTTTGGAGCAATGTATGAATATGTTCGTTGGCATAGCGTTTTCGACATTCGAGGAACTGAATAATGATGTCTTTGTCGGGTATTATAGTAGTGAGATGGTAATTGTGTTATATTTTTGTTCTGGTGATATTTTAGGTTAGACGCGAAATAATGTAGTTGTCGGATATCGAATATTTTAGCTTCGATATTAGCTGATCTGTGGAATATGTTGAGTCCTTAGAAAATATTATTTTGAGAAGCCGTCGTTGTACTACTTCAAGAGGGTTCAGATGAGTGTCTGCTGCACCACCCCATACTAATATGCCGTAACGCAGATGACTTTCAATCAAGGCAAAGAACAACAGTTTGAGCTGAGAAATAGGTAAGATTGTTTTCAGATACTTGAACTTGTATAGTAGAGATTGTAGTTTTTTTCTAACATACGATATATGTGAATCCCATCTGAGATGGTTATCGATATATATTCCTAAGTATTTTATTTTTGTTTCAGGTTTTATGAGTGTAGATTTGCCATTTATATTCACCTCTAAGTAATCAAATGTGGGAGTCTTGGTCTTGTTGCAACTGAATGCTAGGTATGTTGTTTTATCTAAGTTTAATGTTAGCGACCTGTGGTCTAACCAATTTTTTATCATTTCAAAGTCTGTTTCTGCCTTTATTTTTAGGTCATCCCAGTTATCAGCTTTATACAAGATGGCAGTATCATCAGCAAAACCAATAATTTCGCCTTTGCTTTGTTGTGAGAACAATCCATTCATATAAATGTTGAATAGGATAGGTCCTAGTACCGTGCCCTCGGGATTCCCATACTCTATTGTTTTTGATTCACTCAGTACATCTTCCACTCTAACAACTTGATTTCTATTTGTGAGATAACTTTTGAATAATTTGAGGCAGTTATTTCGGATGCCAATATCTTCCAAGGATTGGATAAGTAGATTATGACTGATTGTATCAAATGCTTTTGATAAATCTATGAATATGCACAAACTGGGATTATTTTCATTCAGTGCAGTGTTGATGCCCTCGGTTAGATTTAAAACGGCGTCCTGAGTAGACGTTTCCTCTCTGAAGCCGAATTGTTTTTTGGATAAAATGCTATACTTGTTTGTGTATGAGGTTAATCTCTTTTTAATGATTTTTTCAAATATTTTAGATAGGTGAGTTATCAATGAAATTGGTCGATAATTCGATGTTATTGTTTTATCTCCGTTTTTGTATAGCGGTATAATAACAGAGTTTTTAAAGGTAGATGGCCATTGACATGTTCATAGATTCATTAAAAATATGTGTCAGTGGTTCTATGATGTGGTCAGATAATAATTGAAGTATTTCTGATTTTATTCCATCTAAACCAACTGATTTATGTTTTTTGAGCTCGTTTATTGTGGATTTCAACTCTTGCGGATCTGTGGGGAGCAAAACGAAGGAATTTTGTTGTGTATACCTTTTAATAGAGATGTCATGATTTTTTTCAATTTTCTCAGCTAGGGTTTTTTCAACGCTGGCGAATTGTGTGTTGAATTCGTTTGCAATATCATTTTCGTACGTTAGTACTTCTCCAGATTTGTTTTTCACTGAGATTATTTTTTGTTGTTTCTTCGATGATTTGCTTATCTCTTTAACTATATTCCATAATTGTTTTCAATTTTTTTGGAATTAATTTCTAAGATTTCTTTGCACTCTTGTGTATTTTCCAAAGTGAAGCTTTCAATTGTCTTTAGATCGAAATCTCTTATGTATTAATCCATGAGGATGATAATAGTGATGAGATAATAATAATTGAAGATGATATTAATAAAAAAGATAAAAAAGATAACAATAATTGTGGACAGATATTGAAGATCGTGAAGTATAAAGAGTAATTGTATTCACTAATTTTTCTTTGTCAATGAATGTTGTCTGGTAAGAATGCGTTGGCTATTTTCACTGGACACTGAGGCTGTTCTCTCTGGCTTCTTCTTTTCTCTATCTTTCTTGGGCCAATTCTGTATGGAACCTGAGCAAGTTGTTTGTTTATCACTAATTTTTGATCTCACCTCGCTAATTTGGGAAACGTTCTCATTCAGATTGAACCATATTCGTAACTTGAATATTAATGTGATCATCGAATCTCACAAAATAGAAAAGTATCAGCTTTATGAATATTTTTCTCATCTCATATTGGACTTAGTTCACTTTTCTAGAGTAGATTCTATGAATATAGAAGAGAAAAAGTCAACCTGAAACAAATTAACACAATTTTTGAGAAGACACTGATTTTTAGTTAATTCCCTTTGGCACCCGACGGACTGAAGTATATCCTTTACTACCTGGAATGAGGACTTGATGACCTCTAGAGATTATAATACTATAAATCAACTCATTCATCATAAACTAATTCTTCACTAACAATTCCAGATTTACTAATATTGTATCTGGGACTTGGTCCACTAATGCTCTGCTTCATCGATAGTTTTAAATACTGTTAATACTTAGTAAGGACTTGGTTCATTAGGCACTAAAAAATATGAGTTTTGAATAATATTATGGATGGTCTATCTCAATTCATCGCAATCATGGACTTAGTTCACTTCAGATTTGTACTTTTCAAATGTATTTGTTGCATAATTATGTGGATCTCAATCATTGTTGAAATCTCGTTAGGAGGATATTCTTCGTTGATTACTCACATGCTCTACTGAATAGTTCAGATCACGGTTCACAAGTAGGTATTTCCACGGGATTGCACTCTTATTTTGCTGATGTCTTCTACAGGATAAGTTGTCACAAATACTGCAAGACTGTCTGAGAACGTTTTTTCCTGATATCCGTCCATGATAAAAGCTGATGAGTCTCTGTAAGTACAGCCCAGTGTGTTTTCGGTACTTGATAAGATTCCATGACACAATTAATCCAAAAATATAAGATACAAATAAAATTGAGGCAGCAGGAAAACTGAAAAAGAGAAAAAATATAAATTATACTGCAGTAAGTACTTTTTGTTTGAAATAACTTTAATTGACCAGTACCTAAGCTATAAACTATCACCACAGACTTAAAGAAATATTTTTGTATTCACGACCGGGCGTAAAGTGGCACTTTAGCACCCCCGAATTACTTTATCGCCAGGCGTATAGATAAGTCGTAATAATCATTTCTGTATATATAATGCGGGACATCAGTATTAGTATGATGGTTCAATATCTAATATCTCTGGATATTTCTGAAATGCCAACTGATATGATCGAACCCAAAATAGGTTATCTGTGATGACATAAATTGACAGCAAATATTAGACTACTCCAATTTCGAAAAATTGACTGAATTACCATGGTAACTTTGATTCCATCAATGATATTCCTCACTGCAACCATGATGTATTTCTATTTTTCTTGAGAGGTAATCAGGTAAAGAGGTATTCATAATGCAAAATCAAATATTCCGTTCGTGCATAAAATGCTGTACTGTACTTTATTTCGAGCGTATCTTGCATTTATGAACCTAGGCGTCTTACTTACACGCTACGGTCCCTGAAGGCCTATTTTACGCCCTTGATACATAAATAAGTATCATATATTCCCAAATGTTCACCAAGATCAGTGTAGCGTATACTCTGAAATCACAAAATGATGTCGGGCGTATCTTGCATTTATTTATGGGCCTGGGCGTATTACACGCCACGGTCCATGGAAGTCTACTTTCTGTTATAATTTATAACTTGTGTACAGATAGTAAAAAAATTAACTGCTTGATGATAACGCAATGTACTCAGTGTGCCCAGCTCTTACATTACTTTGGAAAATAATGCTCCAAAATTTACCGAACCTTTGAAATTCCCGCCGCCGAAAGAGATAAGAACAGCAGTTCTTGTCCAGAGAAAATCTTTCATATGAACGATATATGTTTTTCACCATGAGACAGCAAGTTGATCAGTCACTGGAGAATTTCCTTATCAGACTAAAATAACAAGCCCAGAAATGCAAGTTAGAATATTTACAAGACAGACTCATCAAAACTATGATCATCTGTGGAGTTCGATCGAGCAATATAACTATGCAAGATATTAGAAACATCTAAGGAGCAATACAGAGAAATTGAAGCAGGTGAAAATTGTACGTCTGTCATAGGTTCTGTCAATATGGCACAATTTAATTCAAAGTTATGGTACACGCATGATGAAAATAGATTGGTGTAACCACTTGTCAATTGTTTTTTTCCAAAACGTGTAGACCGCGAAACACCGTAGCAAGGCCGCACCGGATTGACTGTAGATGGCGTAGGGAACATCATGCCACATATACTTCACAGATATAATGAAAATTTCACGTCTTTTTCATTAAATCAATCACTTTCTCTCAATGTTTTTAAATTACGAATTAATATATGTAAATGTAAACAACAAAACAAAACAACCATTGTGTAACAAAATCACTTCGGAAACAGCGCCATCTAGCGTTAGTTTTGCGCGGCCTTACTACGGTGATAGAATTCGACATAATCAAGTAGGCCAGAGGTCTACAAAAATTTCTAGGGTTTTGTAAGAGGAAGCTATTTCACCATACATATATCCACCTTTGGTACACGTATATTTCTATAAATAATATAGATTTGAAAACGAAAATTGAATCCGGAGCAATGTGCAATATATTATCATTAGAACAGTTGAGCCAGGTTGGAATTACGAGAACAAAAATAATGGAAACTGACATGAAATTGAAATCGTATACTCGAGATATTAGGTGTTTGTAATATTTCTTGTATTTATAAAAAATCAGATTTCCGATGAATTTCTTCATTGTAAAAACTAGAATAGAACCAATTTTAGGATTGCCTTCTTGTCAAATGCTGAATATTATTCAAAAAATGGATGACCTTTTTAAAAAAAACAAGTCATGATTCCATTTTAAATCAGTATGGAGAAATATTTTCAGATATATGGTGTTTATGTGAAGCTCATATTAAAATAATTGATGATGCTTTTCCAGTGGTAGATACATCCTATCAGGAGAGTTCCATTACCGTTGCTATCCAAATTGAGAGATTACTTAGCAAATCTTGAGTCGAAAAATAATAGAAAAAGTGAATGGCCCCAGTGACTGGGTAAATGTTCTTGTTTTAGTGAAATAACAAGATGGTTACATTAGAGTTTGTGTAGATCCAAAAGACTTTAACAAAGTAATAAAACGAGAATATAATAGCAAATATTGTTAGATAAAACTAGATATAAATTTTTGAGGATGCCCTTTGGTATAAAGTCAGCACCTGAAGTATTTCATCAAAGATTTCTATCAATTTTCAGTGAAAGATAAGGAGTTGATGGTGAGTACATGGTGACATTTTGAAAAACTTCCCACCCTCAATATCTTCCTTCCAGTAAAAGTAAATCAAGAAGACAGGGCAATAGGGAAAGGGGGTCAAGTGGCACATCATTTTGAAGGGCGTTCAATTATCAACGGTATCCTACTTCATCATTTTCTGTTGAGCAGTTTCCGAAAAATGCAGTGTCAATTAGAAAACTTCCCACCCTTACAGTAAATAATATGGAAAATCGAAAAGATAGGTCAATTTCAATATCAATGGGGACACTTTAGATGCATATTTTTAGCACTTTTGGTTCAACCCCCTAGGAGTGGGTAGATGTTGCCCTTAGAACCTTATGTGAAAAGGGCGTCAAGATGCACATTATTTCAAAGGGCGCTCAATTCTCTTTCCAAAAGTACCCTAGTTTATGATTTTTTGATTAGCAGTTTCCAAAAATGCCGTTCTAAACTTGCAGAAGTAATAGGGGTAGCAAAAGATGATAAAATAAAATTTAATTTCTCCTATCGATGAGAATAAAGTCAATGCTATAAAGAATTTAGCGAGATCGACATGCAAAGAAGAATCATAGGGATGTTGAATTATTTGAGTAAATTTATCAAAAATTTGTTCACTGAGACTACTCCATTGAGAGAGTAATGAAAGATAAATATAATGTTTCAATGGTGACCAGCTCAAGAGAAATCTTTCAAAAATTTGAAGAAAATAATATTGATATCTAGCAGTTTTAAACATTTTTTACGTTTCTAAAAATACAATTATTTCTGTAGATAGTTCCAAAGCTGGTTTGGAATCTATATTACTTCAAGATAAATTACCTTGTGCCTACGTTTCGAATGCATTAACAGACACTCAAATTAGGCACGCTCAAATTGAAAAAGAGATGCTAGCTATTTGTTTTGGATTGATTAAATTTAGTGAATATAAGAGGTGTTTTTTGAAGATGTATTCATCACATCGACATGATACAGTCTAATGAATATTCCCATGATATCAGATTTTTTTCTAATTCTTCTATATTGACGAGAAATTTCATACCGAAAATTGAACGAAAAACAGGTAAAAAATCGAGTACGCCACCTTAAAACAATTCAAATAATTGGAATCCGCGTGATTGTGCCTTCCGCACGGACATTTCAACAGAGGTGACGTCACAATTGCTACAGTGTAGATCTTTGCGTGGAAAAAAGGGTCTAGCCCCAAATTTAATTTTGATCCTTATGTTTTTTATTGGCGCCATTCGATGGTATACGTCGAACTCTCTCAGAGGGCTCGAAATATTTGCACTTGTTTAAATGCCACCCTGCAGATTTGGGAAAAAAGTAATTGTAGAAACTGATCATTTACCTCTGATACCGATTTTCAAGAAATCTCTGAAAAATTTTCCAGCACGACTACAAAGAATGATACTGCAAATACAAAAATATGATATTGATTTGGAATACAAGGAAAACAGTTGATATAATAGCAGATATGTTATCGCGAGCTTATATTAACGATACAGGTGATGATAATTTTGATAATGAACTACAAGCTCAGGTTAGTTTTATAACTTCAAAGAAAAATATAACGGATTCTGAAAGTCAAGAAATTAGGAATGAACATAGTCTATACCGTCAAATGACAGAGTTGAAATAAAAATTATGAATGGATGGTCTAATAATAGCAAGAAATTTAATGAATGTATGAGTCCTTATTACAAATATAGAAGTGAGCTCACTATTATTGATGATTCCATTTATAAAGGACAACAGTTGGTAATTCCTCAAGGTATGAGAAGAGAAATGTTGAACAAAATTTATTGCAATCATTTGGGTACAAACAAGTTTGAAATTAGCAACTTTTTCAGTTTTTGGCCTAATATGACTAATTAAGTCAAACAATTCTTAGATAGCTGTTTTATTTGTCAGAAATACTTCAACTCTCAGATATCAGAGCCTCTTATATCTCATGAAATACTGAGGCACCTTTGGAACAAAGTTGAGTGCGACATTTTTTAATTGAAAAATGAAAAATATTTATTATCAATAGATATTAGTGGTAACTGTATAATAACAAAAATAAAATCTATTTTCGCTAGGCATGATAAACCACAGATTGTGGTATCTGATGGAGGTCCACAGTTCTTTCAAATCACTTCAAATATTATTCTCTAAAGAATGGGAATTTCAACATATTTTCAGGTCACCTATTCTCTGAAGAATGAGAATTTTAACACATTATAGCTCACCCACTTATTCTCAGTCTAGTGGAATGGCTGAAGGACAAGTTCAAAATGCGAGAGCAATTTTTTAAAAAACTTTGGAGCATCAAAAAGATTTGATTCTCGCTATTTTATCGAATATGCCAGTAAATGAAGATATTTTTCCATCTCAAATAGTCATATCTAGAAAATTGAGATTACTTCCTAGCTTGTACCAAACAAAAGTTTGAAACCCGGAGTTATTGATACTGAGAAAAAAATATTCCGATTTTTTAGAAAAAATACAAAGAATGCAAATAATTAATCATGACAAAAAGGTGTAAATTGTCAAATTTGAATATCAATGATAGAATTTCAGTTCAGTTGATATTTTGAAAATTTCTGGAAAACCATCTGTTAAGAAGCAAAGGTTTATTAGTTGAGTTAAGGGCAATATGATAATGTCCAGAGTTTCTTTTTTGATTATTTTGATATTTAACTCAAATACATCCACCCAGGAAGAGTTTTTCAGAGACAGAACTGTTTCTGCTACCTCTTTGATGGTAACAGGGTTCAGAAAGGAAAAACCAGGTGGTACTGGAATATTCTTCAGAAAATGTTGACTATTGTGATCAATACTTAGCAGAGCACTAATTATATCTTCAGCAATAGCAGAAAAATAATCATTGTTATTTTTGTTCCTCTCAAAATTAATTAACTGTCCCTACTCTTATTTTCTGAATTTGCAAGAAATTTGCTGTATGCGTTCTTTTTGGCATTTTTGAGAGCGTGTTTATATTCTCTACGTGTGACGTTGTAAGCATGAGTATAATTATTACACGAGAGCATTTTCTGTTGAAGTAATCTTAAAATTCCAATGAAAATTTTGTTGCCTGGAAATTAAACGAGAAAAATGGCCTTCGCCAGTTTTTTGAGTTCAATTTCCTTAACGTCACGAAAAGTTACTTAAACTATAATATGGTTGTTTATCTACACGGCACTCATATAGCCCAGGCAACGAAAAGGTATAGAGGAAAATGCTTGGAACACAATTTTTGACTTCCTTACTTTGTTTGAACTAATTAGAACCGTGGGGGGGGGGTTGAATGTCTCATTTTTCGTTTTTTCTTTATATCTCGAAAACTATGCGACCTAACGACATGGCCTCCTCGTATTTTATTTATTTATTTATTTATTTATTTATTCAGATTTGGGATACATACAGGTATAAACCCAAAACAGTATCCACTGATACATATACATATCTCATAGTTTACAAAGATACAATAATAAACTCAAATTGTAGATATTCTATAAGTAAATTACAGGTATAGATTACATAGAAAAGATTTGTTTGGCTCTAGTTTTGAAATGAGACAACGACATACAGGAAATTTCCATCTCCGAGCAATATTTATTGAAGTTATCGCTAAGCCTAGGAATAGGAGCGTATTTGTTTACATCTTCTTTTTCTCTATCATCTTCTCCGTCGGACCTATGTAAGGAAACAGTCAGAGGATCCTCCTGTTCTTCTTCATCTTCAGAGTCAACTTGAGGGACCCCATTCAGGCAGTTCCCCTGACAATTTTGGTATGATGGGAAACATTTGAGGCTTGCTTTTCTGCAGCCACACTTCGCGCTGGATTAGTCTTCCGTGCATCGGCAGAAAATCATTCTCAGGATATCTTCCAGTGCAGCTGCTGCATTCATTTTCCAACCACAGCTGAACTTGCTGTAATGTTCGGAGGAAATGATGTTTTACTGCTCCCTCAGTTGGAAGAAAACAAGAGGCTTGACGGTGGCCACCGATTTCAAGAATGGCTTGTACCTTTAGGCATTGAGGGAGACATATTTCACTGTAGCCTCATACCACATCAAGATGCAGGTTTCACTTGCCTTCTATACTTAGGTGGTGGTTGAGGATGGGTCTGAAAAAACTGCTACTGCTTTCTGCATGCGAGAATTGACAAGAGTACTGTCCGGTACTGCCTGAATGGGGTCCCTCAAGTTGACTCCGAAAATGAAGAAGAACAGGAGGATCCTCTGACTGTTCCCCTACAGGGGTCCGACGGAGAAGATAATAGAAAAAAATAAGATGCAAACGAACACGAGGATCAAGGTCCTTTCACCGTCCCAAGAATCCAAGAAATTGACTGAATGGTACTTAGTGTTGTAATGTTTTATGTTAATTTACTTTTCTTTGTCAATAAACTTCGTTTTCACTTAATGGTTGTGTTTTTTTTAAAACTGTCACAATATCTTATAGACACTTCCCTGTTCCCTATTCAAAACCCGGAGGTTGTGCTTTCCGCAGGTAGGTAATTGAAGTTACGGGAATGAGGAAACCAGACACGTCGTTCCCCCTCGAATCAGAAAACTATAGTCTAATAAGACCATTGCATCTGTGATTTAACATGTTGCTTAACTCAGAGCAGTTGTAGTACTATAACTGGCTCTGAAACCTGATGGCTCACATTGAAGTATATTTTCATTGTTTGAATACTCAGATATCATATTGAGTACTATTTCTTCCATAAATTTTGAGAGGATTGGCAGAATGTTTATGGGTTGAAGATCATCATAAGTTTCCGGATTTACAATCACGTGAAGTGATTTGATTATGGATATTTTCCAATTATACGGGAATTCAACTCATGAGTTGATGCCGTTTTTTTTAACTAAATTTTTTTGGAGTTCCGAGTAGATTTGATAGGGTCCTAGAGTACTTGACTGAAATTTTGAATAGTTCCAGCAAATCGTAGATATAAATGGAAAAATGTAATGTTGAGCGCTAACTTCACGCAGCGCCGTTTTCTTCGAGAAAATGAGTTCTGATATATTGTTTTGTTCTGGAATTCCAAACCTATTTCATGAATAGTTCTGGTGAACTAGGCAGATTATTGAATTATTTAAAAAAATAAAGTACGGGAATGTGTTTCTATAGGCGGCATTTCTTGATGAAAGGTGAACTAAGCAGATTATTGAATAATTTAAGAAAATAAAATACGAATATGTGTTCCTATAGGCGGCATTTCTTGGTGAAATACTATTCCGTTCTCTTTTGTATTGAAGAAAAAGCTATCAAGAAGCTATAGAAAAAAAATTGATACTTTTTCATTAATCAGCTGTCATAACTAATATTGTCGATAAAAAATTAATTCCAAAGAACTGAACAGTTCTGATGGGAGTTTTGATGGAAGTTCTGAATAGCGCTGGACGAGTTCTTCCAAATATTTTCATCGTGTTTTAGAAAGAAAACGATACTTTTCTATTCACTAGCTGTCATAAGGTGCCGACCCCAAAAAGTTAATATTTTTGATAAAAAATTTATTCCAAAGAACAGAACAGTTCTGATGGGAGTTCTGAATAGCGCTCGACTAGTTCTTCAATATATCTCATCATGTTTTAGGAATAAATCAATACCTACTTTTTTATTTATCAGCTGTCATAATGGACCGATCTAAAAAAATTTTCATTATCCATAAAATATTAATAAAAAATAAAGAATTACTCAGGCAATCATTGATCACATTCATAATGAAATTTAATTTATTATATGAATCATGCTCAATTCAAGCATTTCAAAACTTATTTTATCGATTCCCATACATTTAGATTTAAGCTGTTTAAAGGCACTATATATATCTACATCAGTAACTGTTCTCAAATTCATTGATGATTCTAGGTTATGCCTATGATTTTTTAATTGGTTCAGCACTTCATCATTGATTTGGACTGCTAGGCTGCTCACATTGCTCACATTACTAAAACATTTGTTATAATACCATTTGGATCTTTCAGATGAGCTGGGATTACTAAAAAGGAGGAGAATGTACACTCCACTGATTTAATTTTTGCCAAAGTTTTTTAGAATTTTTCTCAATTTCATTCATTTCCAAAATTCATGTATGTCTTTTTTCTTTCCTGATTGCGAATGAGAAATAGCTTTTGTTATCCAAATAGTAGGTAAAACTTATGTTCTTGATTCTGCATAGGGTTTGTATGCTCCTTTCAAACATAATGTTTTCAGTGGTACATGAATGTCAAACAAATCAATTAAATGTTGATTAAATATACCCATTCTGTCATCAACAGATTCACATTATGAATTTTTTTATAAGATTATTGCTTTGCCTGTCAGCATTGAGAAGCTATAAGTTGAAATTTTGTAAATTTGTATATGTTATAGTTTTCTCCACATGCTCAGGAATATTTATGTCAATTTCACACTTCACAAATCTGTGATCAGTTTGATTATATTTCCATTGTGCAGGCTTCACTTACTTCTATGTTTTCATCAATACAAATTACTTCTATCAAATTACTCACTGTTCTGGATACTCTTGTTTGTTCTGTAATAATTTGCTTCAATTTGAAACATGCCAGTAATTGCTTCAAGTACATTTTGTCACAGGTTTCCTCAAAATAATTTATGTCAAGGTCACCTAACAGTATTGTGTGGTCGAATTGCATAGAAATTGTCGAGGGGTAAATCACGTGGGAAGTTTAGTGTACAGACACAAGGAAGTTCGAGGAAGTTTGGGGAAGTTCGAGGAAGTTTGGGGAAGTTTGAGGAAGTCTGGGAAGTTCGAGGAAGTTTGGGAAGTTCGGAGAAGTTTGGGGAACAGAACAGAAAGCAATGATTAGTCGAATATTCATTTCTCGATTTTTTCATTTCAGCAAATAAGAGATGCTGTCAGATAACTCAATAATACCTACCTACCTGAAAATTCGTGGTTCTGAAAAATTGCATTGCATAGATAATTAGATCGGTAATTAGTTAGATGTTTGATTTCTGTTGGTGGATTATTCAAAGGTGTAAGTCTAATTTCATTTTGTATTGAATTACAATGCAGATATTCATGACATTCAGTTTCCCTTGCAGTAAAGTACTTTTAAGTTAAGGTATACTCACCTATACCTGCCTATACATATACGTAGTACGTACAGTCAGATGCAATGAACATGTCGCACTAGGGCGGTGATGGCACCTATCTAGTCACTTCTGCAATAAGAGCGCTAACACCAGCCAACCGCGATATTTTCTTTGCATCTTACTGAACCTATACACCTACCTACCATATAGGGAAAGGAAAAATAGTTGAATAAAATTGCTTACCTGGCGAGTTACCTGGTTTGTGAAGTTTGAAAAGTTTCGTGGAGTTTAGGAAGTTCGAGGAAGTTTGGGAAGTTTGAGAAAATTTGGGAAGTTCGAGGAAGTTTTGGGAAGTTCGAGGTAGTTTGGGGAAGTTCGAGGAAGTTTGGGAAGTTCGAGGAAGTTTTGGGAAGTTCAAGGAAGTTTGGGGAAGTTCGAAGAAGTTTGGGGAAGTTCGAGGAAGTTTGGGGAAGTTTGGGAAGTTTTGGGAATTTCGAGGAAGTTTGGGGAAGTTCGAGGAAGTTTTGGGAAGTTCGAGGAAGTTTGGGAAGTTCGAGGAAGTTTTGGGAAGTTCGAGGAAGTTTGGGGAAGTTCGAGGAACTTTGGGTGATTTGGGGATGTTCAGGTAGTTTTGGAGGTTCGAGGATGTTTGGGAAATTTCCGAAGGACCAAGCAAGCTGTGAACGTTTGGGCGGAGACGGTCGGGAAAAATCTTTGGCTAGATAATCCAAGAAACTTATTATCTCAGGATATACAGAGCTGTGGTGACAAAAACCTAGGGGAGATTCCTCTCAACAAATTATGAAATCAAGTTCATATGAAAATGGGTCCGAAAATGCTTCGTTTCCGAGATACAAGGTGTCCAAGATAAAAGAATTATGGGTTTTTTATTATTGCTTGAGGCTTCTGTCAAGGCTTTTGTCGACACAACTCTGAAACACCCTGTATAGAAATGAAATTTAACATAATTTCAAAGAGTTCATTATTATTTCGGAACTTTCAACAGATCAACCTACCTACCTAAAAATTCGTGGTACAGAAAACCTGCATCTGCATTGCATATGTAATTAGTTTGATAGTTGATTTCTGTCGGTGGATTAATCAAAATTGTAATGAAGTGGAATTCCATTTTGTATTGAAATACAGTGCAGATATTCATGACATTCAGTTTCAAATTCCTTCCAGTAAAGTACTTTCAAGTTTAGGTATCCACAGGTATCCACCTATACATATACGTAGGTACCTACCTATACAATGTGATCTGGTTTGTTATACAAAATATTCAACAGTGTGTTGTACTCGGTTGAAATTATAAGAAAAATCATATAAACAATGATCTCAAACGCTTCGTTTTCGAGATATAGGGTGTTTAAAATACGAGTCTGAATATTGTTTTTTGATGAAAAGTTCGAAATGGTTTGAGATAAATCCACAAAATTACCCCTTAACTTTTTACGCTCTATCAGATGAAATGAAAATTATGTATAATGAATGTAATGAAAGTATTTTATTATTTCAAGGAGAACACCACACTGTTGAATTTTTTGTTTAACAAACCGGACCACCCTATATATATATCTACCTACCATAAGAAAAGGAACAAATTTTGAATCTATCAATACTAAATTGCTTATAAGTACTTGGTTTGTGACGTTTGAAACGTTTCGGGAAGTTTAGGAAGTTCGAGGTAGTTTGGGAAGTTCGAGGAAGTTTGGGAAGATCGGGGAAGTTTGAGGAAGTTTGGGAAGTTTGAGGAAGTTCGGGGAAGTTCGGGGAAGTTTGAGGAAGTTCGGGGAAGTTTGAGGAAGTTTGAGGAAGTTCGAGGAATTTTGGGAAGTTTTGACCCATGGGAAGTGGAAGTTTGGTGTACAATTTTTTTCGCCGTGATTTACCCCTCGGAAATTGTACTAAATTCGTCCTCTACTATTTTCTCCTGTTTTCTGTAAGACACTTTTGGTGGCCTATTATGATTTAACTATTAATATCTCAACAAACCTATAGCTGGTCTGAACTGAAATTTAGTTCACTGTTGGTAAATGAAATATCTATTAATTTGCACTGGAACAGTTTTGACACATAAAGTGCTACAGCATCTCCATGTCTAGGGGATCTATCAGCAGGAATGAGAGTATAGGAAAAATTATTAGGAAACTGTAAAATTTTGCAAAATATTTGGAAAAGTTAAAGTAGCCATAACTATTTTTTTTCCAAATGGAATGCTAATGTTTGTTCACTAAATGAAGAAGAATTAAATCCCACATAGATCTGTATTAATATATTAGGCCACTGACTAGACAAAGTTCACATTAATTCACACATCCCTTTTTTTGCATGTTGTAAGGTTATTTCTCAGTGGTATAAAACCAAGTTTGCAGCCTTGAAACACCTAGGCTAAAAGTGTGGTGTTTAAAAAACCTGGAAATTTCACAACTAATTTCGATTTTTAGCCCAAAAGTCCGAGCAAAAGTCCAACCATTCAAGAGATCACTAAAAAGTACCATCATAATGTTGAATTTGTTTTTCCTTGGAGAGATATTGGAGCAAAACTAAATTTCAGTTTGTCTTGATCAACTCAGAAATTACTAAGTAATGCTAGTCAAGATTTCTTGAGGGATTCTGAATCACAATTGAATTTGCTGAAACTTTCATAATTTAACCAACTCACTAGCTCTCACACATGATATATGGAATCACTCATTGTCTAGGAGTCTTGCCAGGGTTATGGGTGAAAAAATCCACCTGCCTCTTGGATTAAAATAGGATATTGTGATGTGGAATCTATACACCTAGTCACTGAATATATATTTCCAGAGAATGATGCTGACCTCTGTTCTGCCTCAGGTTCTCCTACATCTTGAACTACCAACAGCTGACAATTGATTCTACCACTACAGGAGCTCAGTTCAAGAGGCCTTATAACTCCAAAGTTTGATTTGAAAGCTGAATTCGAATTCCAAGCCAACAGTGGAAAACCAGGGACCTCATGAATTGGTGTTGAATGGAAAACTCATAGATATAGAACCTAGTATGGAACATATTGACGTTTCTGTTCAGTTTCTGGAGGAGAAAATCAAGGAGCAAATAGATGATCCAGTCACAGTAATAAATTTTCAATCTATCTACCTAGTCTATACTACCTCAAATGATAATGTGAGTGAACTAGAGTAAATATGGACTACTATCTTCAACATACCTAACAAATATTCCAATGAAAATAGTGAATAGTGCTAATACAGTGGCTATCCTTCTCACTATTTTATCGCTCGAAATCAAAGTTGTGATGTCGAAAATTTGTTTAAATATTAAGTTCACCATTACCATTATTTTTGTTTACATTCACATTAACTAACCTTACATTTTCATTCATTCTCTTCTTCTCACTTCCTCCTGGCCTCTTGTCATAACATACGTGAAGTGGGCTGCCACAGCTGGCTGTCAGAATTTCCGAACTTTCCCGATCGACCAGTGGCACACGCTTCCCCCCTTTTTGAGTAGGATACAGGTAACGAATATCAGCGTACATACATTAGAAGGTCATTGGCGGCCGTTTTCAGAGATCAAAGGATTTTCAGACTTTGCACCTACTTGTCTAATGTATATACGCTGCGAATATCAAAATTCCTGTTTGCGATGATGCGATGTATGTAGTTGAGCTCGGCGATAAATATCTAACCTATTATTATCATAATTGATAATAAGTGTCCAGTGTCCTAGAGCAGCTTACTTAAAAAAAAACAATAATATAAAAGCATTGTGAAAGCACTGCACAGTTGCTTTTGGGTCTCGCATCATTCTCTATAGAATAATCATTCCTTACCAAAATATATGCAGCAGCTCGAAGGTTTTACGCCATTCGGGGTGAAGAAAAATGGTTTGCAGATTAAGGAAGGGCATTTATGGACTGAAGCAAGCGGCCAAGATATGGTACGATCGCTTGAACGACTGCTTGAACGAATTCGGATTCAAGCAGATCGAAGCAGATTCATGTTTTTACATTAAAGACTATGGTACCGAGAAACTCTACCTAATAGTATATTATGTCGATGATTTTTTAATAGCTGCAAAAGACCCGAAAAAGATCGACCAGGTAGCAAAATTTTTGAGCAACTCAAGGACCTTATTGGAATCCTACGATATTACATCAAAGTCAGACAAAATGAAGATGGCTACTTTTGTCTTAAGCAGTCAAAATATATAGAGTCTATCTTAGGAAAATTCGGACTGCAAGATGCAAAAATTTCCAATATACCAATAGATCAAAGTTATCAGAAAAATCGAGATGATCTATCACCAATGTCAGAAAGTGAAAGATATCAGCAGCTGATTGGATCGTTATTATATCTAGTAGTAAATACCCGCCCAGATATTGCAGCCAGCGTAACGATACTCAGTCAGCATAATAAATCGCCAACATTATCCGATTGGAATGAGGCAAAAAGGATCGACCGCTACCTGAAAGGTACTAAGGATTATGAACTCCGGCTTGGTAGGAAGGACGCAGTACCTGCTATAATCTGCTATGCAGACGCAGATTGGGCGGAAAACCGCATGGACAGAGAGTCAAACAGTGGCTATCTATTCCTTTATATCGATGCACCAAAATCAGCCGTGCGTTTCACTATCAACTGCAGAAGCGGAGTTTATCGCTCTCGCGGAAGGGATTTGGATACGTCGTTTGCTCGAAGATTTCGAGGGAGGACTGCAAGAAAAATCAATCATCCATGAAGACAATCAAAGATGCTTAAAAATAATCGATAACAAGAACTTAATAAGTCACCGTACTGAACACATCGATACAAAGTACCATATCATCAAAGACATTTAAAAGCCAGCAGCTCATAATAGATTACCAATATTGTCCAACTGCTGAGATGATTGCCAACATGCTAACTAAACCATTAGGAAGAATAAAATTAAGATGCTAAAATTTGTTCCTTCGTGTGCACCGTTGAGGAAGGGTGTTGGAAAAGCAACGCTATGCAGACTCGAAGTTCAGCTGACCATCAGGTCTCAACACCTTGTAGACGAGTGTCAGTAGTTGACATATATCAGAATTGACAAAAAAAAATTGTCAAATCTGTTTTTTATCTATCATAATTTTCAATCATTACAACTCACGTTCTTTTTTGTTCCACTAGAGTACTGCTAAAGAAGAAAATAGACTGTAGTGAATATTTGAATAAAGTTCTCTTAAATATACGTAAAACATACAACCTTATTTTCTAAGAGAATATATATCTCTTGGCCAGATATTATTCATCTTGTTAGATCATTTTCTGTACTAGTCAACCCTATAGACACTTACTAAATAGAATCCGAGGTGCTATAGGAAATTTTCACATTTTTCTCAAAGCCACGATCGAAATTTCGAAATCATTTTCTCAACATTTCAAGATTGTCATATCGAAATTATGAGATCAAATTCTCAAAATTTTCGAAATTTTTAAAATACATCGCATTCTATGTGGCACCAAAACACGCCGTAGTAAAATATTTCAGGCCCTTATATTATACCTATGAATATAAATCCATCAAACAGAAAAAAGTCATAATATTCAAAACATGAAGAAGGCCATTATAATAAGTAAAAAAAAATGTGTGTGACATCGAATGCTTTCATAGCTTTTAGGTCATGGCACAGAATAAAGTAGGTGGTCATGGGTTGCGTGCAAGAACTGTCAAATGACCGACCCTGGAAGGACAACATTGAAACACAATCTCACTTTTCTCATTTGTTTACAAGTGATTGAAATAGTTTTTCACAATTATTTTGGCATACGAATCGTGTTTTTCGGCTATGCATCAATTCGCTTATGCTATCACATTATATGCTGTTGTACAATTCACAAAAACTGCAACGGAAGACGAAGGAATCCGGTTGGTACATTATGATTTAAAAGTAAGTACCTGAGTACTATTGTAATGAACGGGTATCTTAGAGAAAATGGTATGGAGCACTGAATTCTTTTGAACTAAGTACAGTGAAAAATAATTGTCTTGAACAAGAATAACTTTTATCATGCGTCTATACTAGGCAATATTATTACGTGAACGGACGAATGTTTATTTTGAATTGAGTGCAGCATCATTAGCATAAACAAATGTATAGAATAAGTAGGTACGTTACCTTTGTAAAACGAATTCACTGGTCACTTGAGAACGAAGCAGGTTGATATCACAGGACCGAATTGAGAGACAAAAATGACGTTGATTAGAATTTGCAGAGAATTTATAAGTTCAGTAAAGAGGGACTGACTTTAATATGATTGGCTCGAAAGATCAATAAATTATTATTTAGCCCAAATACGTGAAGGAAAGAGCATGTAATTGTCAATTTTGTTAATATTCCTGAAGTGAATTATTATCATAACATTAGAGAGTTACATCGAAATCATCTCACTTGTGCAAATTGAAGTCAAGACATATTAATGAGAATCATAAACCACATTGAATTATTTCTTGAAAAGGGGTTAATGGAAAACTATAGTGAGTGACAGTTTTATTAACATCAAGAGTATGAGTTGAAGCTTCAAATTATTTATCGTCATAACAATTCAGAACTACAACGAAATCTTTTTAGTTTCGCAAATTAATCCTAACATCTGTAATTTATCGCTCAAAAATCTACGAAAAATCTTGCCTAATATAAACACAACATGGAGCTTGTCTTATATTTAATTGATTCTCCCAAAATTTATTGCCAAATTCTGTATAAAAGCAGAAACAATCCGAATGAGAAAAGACAGTCTGAAGTTATTCTTGAAGCAGTCTTGATCAGTCTCTCCAATACGATGTCTCGATCTCCGTTGTGTTAGTTGAAAGTTTCATTAGTGAGCCTCGGGAATAATTATTGAAGTAAATTCATTGAATCTGTTGACCAGAATATAAAATGTCAAGTCTTAAACGTGACTCAATACAAACCGTATCCAGCCGACTTTGTATCTGTCTATCGAACATGCTACGTTCGAACAGTACCAGTGAACTTCGTTAATAATACCTGTGTAAGTGACCACTCAGGTAGATTTATTGTAAACTGCAACTTTGGTGACAAAGACGTAAAAGTGAAGTGAATCTCTCGCCAATTGAAAAAACAAGTGAACAGTGTAATAATGTGCAATCTAAAATGTAAGCAAACTTTGATTTTGTTGCCTGTAACCTCTGCCTGACCATTCTGCCGAATATATGTCTCAGTAACTATCTACATGTTGTCTTATTGTCTACAATCTCAGTCTGCCTCCTGCCTCAATAATCAACTAACCCATTGATCGAGGAAAACTTACTTTGTAACAACCCCCTGTAGTAGGCCAACTAACGAAGAAAGTTGGGGGCATTACAATTGGTGTCAGGTGTGGGGTTGAATTATTCAGAAGCTGTTCTACCCTCAGCGGCAGGAGAAAGACTTGTAGGCATAAGACTGAAAAATGTCACAAACCGGAGACGACGACGAACAGAAAAACATCATTGTTTCCATGCCCATGAACTTGGATGCAATACCAGAGTACAATGGATCAACAAGTATTCACGATTTTCTCCATATCATTGAGGAAACAGCTATTTTAGCAGGATGGACCGAGAGGCAGCAGACAGCTATCACTCGTTTGAAATTACGAGGGGTAGCCAAACAGTTGATCGATTCAGAGCCTGATCTACGAACTACAGCCACCTGGGACATCCTTGAAGAGGCCCTACGTAAGCAGTTTGGAATAGTGCAACTACCTGGGCAAGCCCTCAAGGCATTCATCGAATGTAGACAACGCAACGGTGAGTCGTGCAGACAATTTTTGGCTCGATTAAAGGTCGCTGCAAATAAGACTGTGACCTACACTGCTCGTCCAGATGACAATCGGTTGATTAAACAGAAATTAGCAGCAGACACCACCACGCAGTTTGTATTAGGTTTGCTGAACCCGATCAGGAAGAGAGTACTATCAGCAGAGCCCCTAACCTTAGAAGACGCAGTCAGAGTAGCGGAAAAGGAAGAAACAATAGAAAATCTAACCAAGATACAAGAGAGAGAATGCAGAGCAGTGGAAATAATGAACAATAGACACCAAACATCAACTCCTAGGATCTCAAAATGTTACAGATGTCAAAAGCCCGGACATTTTGCTAGGGACTGCAAAGAAAAAACAAGTGGTAATAGGACCTTGATATGTTATGGTTGCAACAAGCCTGGACATGTGATCAGATTTTATCCTAGAGGATCATCCCAACGAGGTCAAGGTCATGCAAATAGGACCTGGAGCTATCCACGTCAAGATCAGCCCACCAGGACTTCAAACAGAAACGCAGCTGCATTCCAACACCACCATGTAGCTGCTGGAGAGGAAGCGCGACAATAAACCATAGGAAGTCTGAGATACTGAGTTGCACCCGGGAGATGGAGGAACCCCGAAACATAGCGAGAATTGAAGTAAAAGGTCAGTACATGACAGCATTAATTGATTCGGGTGCACAAGTATCTCTCATTAAGTCAAGTATCGTGCAGGGGTTTAATATTGAAGAAAATAATGAGATTAGTTTGGTTGATATCCAAGGGAGGAAAAAAGCGATAGAGGGAAGGTTATTATTCCGATTAATTTAAACCTGAGAAAAACTATAGAACACGAATTTATTCTCATAGAAACAGCAAACTTCAGAGCTGATATGCTGCTGGGGTTGGATTTTTTACAAAGATTTGGAGCGAAAATAGACTGGGGAACAAGGAAAATGTATATTCTAGATGAAGTTATTGAGTTATTAGCAAAAAATAACGATTGGGAAAAAGAGATAAAAGTGAGGTTAGCTGAAATGGAAAATAATCTGGTTGAAATCAGGAATACCTTGAAAGCCTTTACTTCAACCGTACTCAAGGAAGATATGAGTTCGATGCCACTGGAATTGGCAGCGAATTCCGGTGAACAGGGGAATTCCAGTTCTCTGGTTCACCAAACAGCAATATCCGTCCCAGATACTCCAAGGTATAGAGAGAAGTCAAAGGAAAAGGAGGACTGCAGCGTCCAAAGGTAAACGTAGTGATACATGATCACATGTTAGAGAAGAGACAATCGAAAGTCGAGAGAGTAGCCTCGGGAATGCAACTGTTACTCAGGCACAAAAGGATAGGGCACAAAGATGCACCTCAATGTCAGGAGACAACAGTTGCCGAAACCAATAAGGAGGCGGGCATCTGAAACACGGATTCAGAAAAAGTGGAATAGTTGAGTTCAAAAAAAAAAAAATGAAAACTGTGAAAGAAATATGTTCCCAGAAGAGATGAAAAATAAAGTCTAGAAAAGTATGAAGTGTAGCTGAACAGCAAAGCAAAAATGTCATAATAATTTCGAAGAAAGCTTTATTTTCTCGGATACAAGAAGCCATGGCACAAGGATGCACTTCGAAGTCCGCAGATAATAGCCGAAACGTCAATTGAAGGAAATTCAAATGAAAATATAATTGGAAAGTAACAGGATGAAAGAATACAGAGTTATAGGTTGTTTAGCGAAAGAGGACGTGGCACCGTGATGCACGTAGATGTCTAAAGGACATATGAGTAACGGAGAGAATATATACATATGAGAATGAGACAATGGATATCAACCTTGAACTAAGTCATGTTAAGAAACAAAAATGGACAGATTGAAAAATATAAACTTTATTTTTAATGGTGTAATCGAATTCCCAAAGTGGCCTTCGAAGACCTTCAGAATGCACTTGCTATTCGACTGTTTATTTTACTGTGCTGGTCAAGGTCATTGGAGAAAAATATTTTGTTTATCATCAGTACAACGTCGAAACACTTTAATCTTATCAACAGAAGAAGAAAGAGAGAAAGAGAAGAGATAATATAAACTCACGAAAATCGACCGACAAGCAGAGGAGAGCTAGCACAATATTTGACAAGAAAAATCAATTTAGATCTACGCCACTTGCATCACGTAAAGAGATCTAGTATGCCGTTAAAGTTTCAAAACCAATTGTTGTACAGTGCAGTTCAATAAAAAATGAAGATAGGAATTCGGTAGCATGAGAAATAAAACATCAGTATGGTAGATATTATGTTCACTTGTTAACTGATTAATACAGAGTAGTAACATACGGTAGTTAAAAAAAAAATACAATAAATTACTTTATATTGATATTGATATTCACCTCTTTTCGAAGTGCGGGATTAAAAAGTTTTTATTAAATGAACAATTGGTAAAACCAGCGTAAAGTAACATTACAGTGTATATATAGAATTGCCTTGAAAAAAAAAAACAGCTCCGTTGATAGGTCATCTTCCCCAAGTACTTTTCCACACAAGTCGTTGGACTAGTATCCCAGGAAAAATACCATCTTCGCTGGTATGGTTACTTCAATATCACGATCAACAGCAGCCAGTCCAAGAGGCACAAACTCCTAGCAACAGCAGCATTTTCAATGGATAACATCATTATGGACGACCCAACCTTCCTCATGGAGATCTTCAACTTCCAGCAACTTCTCCCACCAGAGGAAAAACGTTAGGTATTGCTGATATGACAAATTGAGATAGATCCTTCAGAAGTATGTGAGTTGGATTTCAAGTTATGTCTATTTGGTTTACACTTATTGAGTTAGGATTTTTTTTTTAGTGATAGTGACTATATACTTACTTTATGCAAATAATTATGATACAACTTGAAGATAGAGTTAGGTTAGTTCATTCCATCGAATATAATTGTTTGAAATCTTATATAGTGAAGATATAATTTTATTTGAATAGTGTTGTACCTAAATTTAGTAGGTATTGCAATGATCTATTTATTGTGAGGTCGGCAGGTAAAAAAAAATCATTCCGGGATATTTATTTGTTTATTCTATAAGTAATTAACTATTTGGGTCACGAGCTTATGTAAACATCAGAAGATTCTATAAGATGCTCAATATAATAGTTCACGAGTCATGTTCACGTAATACTGGCGCTTGAAGAAATATAAAGATTATAGTCCAGGAACGAAATTGATATATTTGGATATACAATTTCGTCTACGAGGGATGGATGGTATGTAATGAACGGGTATCTTAGAGAAAATGGTATGGAGCACTGAATTCTTTTGAACTAAGTACAGTGAAAAATAATTGTCTTGAACAAGAATAACTTTTATCATGCGTCTATACTAGGCAATATTATTACGTGAACGGACGAATGTTTATTTTGAATTGAGTGCAGCATCATTAGCATAAACAAATGTATAGAATAAGTAGGTACGTTACCTTTGTAAAACGAATTCACTGGTCACTTGAGAACGAAGCAGGTTGATATCACAGGACCGAATTGAGAGACAAAAATGACGTTGATTAGAATTTGCAGAGAATTTATAAGTTCAGTAAAGAGGGACTGACTTTAATATGATTGGCTCGAAAGATCAATAAATTATTATTTAGCCCAAATACGTGAAGGAAAGAGCATGTAATTGTCAATTTTGTTAATATTCCTGAAGTGAATTATTATCATAACATTAGAGAGTTACATCGAAATCATCTCACTTGTGCAAATTGAAGTCAAGACATATTAATGAGAATCATAAACCACATTGAATTATTTCTTGAAAAGGGGTTAATGGAAAACTATAGTGAGTGACAGTTTTATTAACATCAAGAGTATGAGTTGAAGCTTCAAATTATTTATCGTCATAACAATTCAGAACTACAACGAAATCTTTTTAGTTTCGCAAATTAATCCTAACATCTGTAATTTATCGCTCAAAAATCTACGAAAAATCTTGCCTAATATAAACACAACATGGAGCTTGTCTTATATTTAATTGATTCTCCCAAAATTTATTGCCAAATTCTGTATAAAAGCAGAAACAATCCGAATGAGAAAAGACAGTCTGAAGTTATTCTTGAAGCAGTCTTGATCAGTCTCTCCAATACGATGTCTCGATCTCCGTTGTGTTAGTTGAAAGTTTCATTAGTGAGCCTCGGGAATAATTATTGAAGTAAATTCATTGAATCTGTTGACCAGAATATAAAATGTCAAGTCTTAAACGTGACTCAATACAAACCGTATCCAGCCGACTTTGTATCTGTCTATCGAACATGCTACGTTCGAACAGTACCAGTGAACTTCGTTAATAATACCTGTGTAAGTGACCACTCAGGTAGATTTATTGTAAACTGCAACTTTGGTGACAAAGACGTAAAAGTGAAGTGAATCTCTCGCCAATTGAAAAAACAAGTGAACAGTGTAATAATGTGCAATCTAAAATGTAAGCAAACTTTGATTTTGTTGCCTGTAACCTCTGCCTGACCATTCTGCCGAATATATGTCTCAGTAACTATCTACATGTTGTCTTATTGTCTACAATCTCAGTCTGCCTCCTGCCTCAATAATCAACTAACCCATTGATCGAGGAAAACTTACTTTGTAACAACCCCCTGTAGTAGGCCAACTAACGAAGAAAGTTGGGGGCATTACAATTGGTGTCAGGTGTGGGGTTGAATTATTCAGAAGCTGTTCTACCCTCAGCGGCAGGAGAAAGACTTGTAGGCATAAGACTGAAAAATGTCACAAACCGGAGACGACGACGAACAGAAAAACATCATTGTTTCCATGCCCATGAACTTGGATGCAATACCAGAGTACAATGGATCAACAAGTATTCACGATTTTCTCCATATCATTGAGGAAACAGCTATTTTAGCAGGATGGACCGAGAGGCAGCAGACAGCTATCACTCGTTTGAAATTACGAGGGGTAGCCAAACAGTTGATCGATTCAGAGCCTGATCTACGAACTACAGCCACCTGGGACATCCTTGAAGAGGCCCTACGTAAGCAGTTTGGAATAGTGCAACTACCTGGGCAAGCCCTCAAGGCATTCATCGAATGTAGACAACGCAACGGTGAGTCGTGCAGACAATTTTTGGCTCGATTAAAGGTCGCTGCAAATAAGACTGTGACCTACACTGCTCGTCCAGATGACAATCGGTTGATTAAACAGAAATTAGCAGCAGACACCACCACGCAGTTTGTATTAGGTTTGCTGAACCCGATCAGGAAGAGAGTACTATCAGCAGAGCCCCTAACCTTAGAAGACGCAGTCAGAGTAGCGGAAAAGGAAGAAACAATAGAAAATCTAACCAAGATACAAGAGAGAGAATGCAGAGCAGTGGAAATAATGAACAATAGACACCAAACATCAACTCCTAGGATCTCAAAATGTTACAGATGTCAAAAGCCCGGACATTTTGCTAGGGACTGCAAAGAAAAAACAAGTGGTAATAGGACCTTGATATGTTATGGTTGCAACAAGCCTGGACATGTGATCAGATTTTATCCTAGAGGATCATCCCAACGAGGTCAAGGTCATGCAAATAGGACCTGGAGCTATCCACGTCAAGATCAGCCCACCAGGACTTCAAACAGAAACGCAGCTGCATTCCAACACCACCATGTAGCTGCTGGAGAGGAAGCGCGACAATAAACCATAGGAAGTCTGAGATACTGAGTTGCACCCGGGAGATGGAGGAACCCCGAAACATAGCGAGAATTGAAGTAAAAGGTCAGTACATGACAGCATTAATTGATTCGGGTGCACAAGTATCTCTCATTAAGTCAAGTATCGTGCAGGGGTTTAATATTGAAGAAAATAATGAGATTAGTTTGGTTGATATCCAAGGGAGGAAAAAAGCGATAGAGGGAAGGTTATTATTCCGATTAATTTAAACCTGAGAAAAACTATAGAACACGAATTTATTCTCATAGAAACAGCAAACTTCAGAGCTGATATGCTGCTGGGGTTGGATTTTTTACAAAGATTTGGAGCGAAAATAGACTGGGGAACAAGGAAAATGTATATTCTAGATGAAGTTATTGAGTTATTAGCAAAAAATAACGATTGGGAAAAAGAGATAAAAGTGAGGTTAGCTGAAATGGAAAATAATCTGGTTGAAATCAGGAATACCTTGAAAGCCTTTACTTCAACCGTACTCAAGGAAGATATGAGTTCGATGCCACTGGAATTGGCAGCGAATTCCGGTGAACAGGGGAATTCCAGTTCTCTGGTTCACCAAACAGCAATATCCGTCCCAGATACTCCAAGGTATAGAGAGAAGTCAAAGGAAAAGGAGGACTGCAGCGTCCAAAGGTAAACGTAGTGATACATGATCACATGTTAGAGAAGAGACAATCGAAAGTCGAGAGAGTAGCCTCGGGAATGCAACTGTTACTCAGGCACAAAAGGATAGGGCACAAAGATGCACCTCAATGTCAGGAGACAACAGTTGCCGAAACCAATAAGGAGGCGGGCATCTGAAACACGGATTCAGAAAAAGTGGAATAGTTTAGTTCAAAAAAAAAAAAATGTAAACTGTGAAAGAAATATGTTCCCAGAAGAGATGAAAAATAAAGTCTAGAAGAGTGTGAAGTGTAGCTGAACAGCAAAGCAAAAATGTCATAATAATTTCGAAGAAAGCTTTATTTTCTCGGATACAAGAAGCCATGGCACAAGGATGCACTTCGAAGTCCGCAGATAATAGCCGAAACGTCAATTGAAGGAAATTCAAATGAAAATATAATTGGAAAGTAACAGGATGAAAGAATACAGAGTTATAGGTTGTTTAGCGAAAGAGGACGTGGCACCGTGATGCACGTAGATGTCTAAAGGACATATGAGTAACGGAGAGAATATATACATATGAGAATGAGACAATGGATATCAACCTTGAACTAAGTCATGTTAAGAAACAAAAATGGACAGATTGAAAAATATAAACTTTATTTTTAATGGTGTAATCGAATTCCCAAAGTGGCCTTCGAAGACCTTCAGAATGCACTTGCTATTCGACTGTTTATTTTACTGTGCTGGTCAAGGTCATTGGAGAAAAATATTTTGTTTATCATCAGTACAACGTCGAAACACTTTAATCTTATCAACAGAAGAAGAAAGAGAGAAAGAGAAGAGATAATATAAACTCACGAAAATCGACCGACAAGCAGAGGAGAGCTAGCACAATATTTGACAAGAAAAATCAATTTAGATCTACGCCACTTGCATCACGTAAAGAGATCTAGTATGCCGTTAAAGTTTCAAAACCAATTGTTGTACAGTGCAGTTCAATAAAAAATGAAGATAGGAATTCGGTAGCATGAGAAATAAAACATCAGTATGGTAGATATTATGTTCACTTGTTAACTGATTAATACAGAGTAGTAACATACGGTAGTTAAAAAAAAAATACAATAAATTACTTTATATTGATATTGATATTCACCTCTTTTCGAAGTGCGGGATTAAAAAGTTTTTATTAAATGAACAATTGGTAAAACCAGCGTAAAGTAACATTACAGTGTATATATAGAATTGCCTTGAAAAAAAAAAACAGCTCCGTTGATAGGTCATCTTCCCCAAGTACTTTTCCACACAAGTCGTTGGACTAGTATCCCAGGAAAAATACCATCTTCGCTGGTATGGTTACTTCAATATCACGATCAACAGCAGCCAGTCCAAGAGGCACAAACTCCTAGCAACAGCAGCATTTTCAATGGATAACATCATTATGGACGACCCAACCTTCCTCATGGAGATCTTCAACTTCCAGCAACTTCTCCCACCAGAGGAAAAACGTTAGGTATTGCTGATATGACAAATTGAGATAGATCCTTCAGAAGTATGTGAGTTGGATTTCAAGTTATGTCTATTTGGTTTACACTTATTGAGTTAGGATTTTTTTTTTAGTGATAGTGACTATATACTTACTTTATGCAAATAATTATGATACAACTTGAAGATAGAGTTAGGTTAGTTCATTCCATCGAATATAATTGTTTGAAATCTTATATAGTGAAGATATAATTTTATTTGAATAGTGTTGTACCTAAATTTAGTAGGTATTGCAATGATCTATTTATTGTGAGGTCGGCAGGTAAAAAAAAATCATTCCGGGATATTTATTTGTTTATTCTATAAGTAATTAACTATTTGGGTCACGAGCTTATGTAAACATCAGAAGATTCTATAAGATGCTCAATATAATAGTTCACGAGTCATGTTCACGTAATACTGGCGCTTGAAGAAATATAAAGATTATAGTCCAGGAACGAAATTGATATATTTGGATATACAATTTCGTCTACGAGGGATGGATGGTATGTAATGAACGGGTATCTTAGAGAAAATGGTATGGAGCACTGAATTCTTTTGAACTAAGTACAGTGAAAAATAATTGTCTTGAACAAGAATAACTTTTATCATGCGTCTATACTAGGCAATATTATTACGTGAACGGACGAATGTTTATTTTGAATTGAGTGCAGCATCATTAGCATAAACAAATGTATAGAATAAGTAGGTACGTTACCTTTGTAAAACGAATTCACTGGTCACTTGAGAACGAAGCAGGTTGATATCACAGGACCGAATTGAGAGACAAAAATGACGTTGATTAGAATTTGCAGAGAATTTATAAGTTCAGTAAAGAGGGACTGACTTTAATATGATTGGCTCGAAAGATCAATAAATTATTATTTAGCCCAAATACGTGAAGGAAAGAGCATGTAATTGTCAATTTTGTTAATATTCCTGAAGTGAATTATTATCATAACATTAGAGAGTTACATCGAAATCATCTCACTTGTGCAAATTGAAGTCAAGACATATTAATGAGAATCATAAACCACATTGAATTATTTCTTGAAAAGGGGTTAATGGAAAACTATAGTGAGTGACAGTTTTATTAACATCAAGAGTATGAGTTGAAGCTTCAAATTATTTATCGTCATAACAATTCAGAACTACAACGAAATCTTTTTAGTTTCGCAAATTAATCCTAACATCTGTAATTTATCGCTCAAAAATCTACGAAAAATCTTGCCTAATATAAACACAACATGGAGCTTGTCTTATATTTAATTGATTCTCCCAAAATTTATTGCCAAATTCTGTATAAAAGCAGAAACAATCCGAATGAGAAAAGACAGTCTGAAGTTATTCTTGAAGCAGTCTTGATCAGTCTCTCCAATACGATGTCTCGATCTCCGTTGTGTTAGTTGAAAGTTTCATTAGTGAGCCTCGGGAATAATTATTGAAGTAAATTCATTGAATCTGTTGACCAGAATATAAAATGTCAAGTCTTAAACGTGACTCAATACAAACCGTATCCAGCCGACTTTGTATCTGTCTATCGAACATGCTACGTTCGAACAGTACCAGTGAACTTCGTTAATAATACCTGTGTAAGTGACCACTCAGGTAGATTTATTGTAAACTGCAACTTTGGTGACAAAGACGTAAAAGTGAAGTGAATCTCTCGCCAATTGAAAAAACAAGTGAACAGTGTAATAATGTGCAATCTAAAATGTAAGCAAACTTTGATTTTGTTGCCTGTAACCTCTGCCTGACCATTCTGCCGAATATATGTCTCAGTAACTATCTACATGTTGTCTTATTGTCTACAATCTCAGTCTGCCTCCTGCCTCAATAATCAACTAACCCATTGATCGAGGAAAACTTACTTTGTAACAACCCCCTGTAGTAGGCCAACTAACGAAGAAAGTTGGGGGCATTACACTATAGTCTCTCGCATATATGGTTTTCACTTTATTTTTTGTGCATTGTACAACAGCACAATGCAAAGGCATGCTTGAATTAATGAATAGCGCAAAAAACACGATTCGTATGCCAAAATATTGTGAAAAACTATTTCAATCCTTTGATTTCTCTGTAAACAAATAAAAAAGTGAGGTTGTGTTTCAATATTTCACCTCCAAGGTCGGTCATCGTGCACGCGACCTAAATTGCTCTTCATTATCATTCATGACATCGATTATATCTATTAGGCCAAGTGATGGGTACAAAATAAGAGGTTTTATTCGCAAAAAGGCGGAATGATAATAAATTTTGAAGGATGTTTGAGATAGGTTCCCTGATAGGCCACCAGAGTTTGCGACCTCGGTGGGTTGTCGCTTGAGCGGTGAGGGGAGATGAAAACTGACTCTCGGCGCTTGATGAAGAATATAGCATCGTTGGGGTAGATAGACAAACGAGAAGAAGTAGATATGTAGAGGACAAAATTGTACTCAATTTTGACTTTAATGATTTGTGTTTCGCTGGGAGTTGTTATTATGAACATAAACTCAGGTTTTCCCAACTACTAATATATTAATTTAATATGACATGTGTTTTCGGTTAACATTATCTATAGACTGCCGTTTACTTGCTAAATCGTACAACGGTAGGTGCGTATAAAAAACTCATGTGAGAACTGTATATAAAAAGATGCTGAAAGAACATACAGAGTGAGGCACACAGGTATATAATAATAAATTCGATATTAATACATCACACTCTTCCCTCTCTGAATGAAGAATATAATAATATGGATAATGATTACAAATTACCGAGCAATTACGCAAATTGAAAATATCAAATTTAGATCAGGTAATGAACCCTATCAATTATAAGTTAATCTTTCCGGAGGTTTTGCATTACGCCGTGGTCTTTCGCTATTTGTGGTGATAGGCGTATTTGTTAAATCATCATTAACGGAATTTGGAAAAATATCTGTATTGTCATTTCGGCGTCTCAGCTCTTCAACCGAACCCGAACAGCTAGGTTCAACGATTTCAGCGTCATCTTCTTTCTGTTCTGCATTTTTATAATAATCGGTGATTGGTAGATGACACTTGACATCTGATTTCAAAATTTGATTCGTGTGACGTTTCCATACACGATTGATATTGGGAATCGACACTATATAAGTACATTTTCCGATTATTTTTTTTATAATCGCGGGTATCCATGTAACTTTGTTTGCCGAACGATAATCTTTCACAATAACGTTTTCATCAATTTTAAATGTCGGTCGTTCCTTCCCCCCAAAAGTTTTTATTTGTTTTGCTTGCTGTTGTTCTACTCTGCTTTTGATATCATCCAAAGGAGGTTTCAGTAAATCAAATTTAGTACGTATGTCGCGTCCAAACATTAATATCGAAGGAGAAACACCTGTTGTAGAATGCACAGAGGTTCTATAATCAAAGAGAAAATTGTTTAATGTGGACGAGATATCTATGTTTTTGTTAGTGCCAAGAGCATTTTTTAAGGAATTTTTAACTATTTTAACTGATATCTCTGCAGCACCGTTCGATTGCGGATTGAAAGGAGATGATGTTACGTGTGTTATATGGTGATTATTTAAAAATGCTTGGAATTCCGAACTAGTGAAATTTCTAGCATTGTCAGAAATTAAATATTTTGGTATTCCAAACCGTGAAAATGTAGAAAGAAGTGCTTTCACAGTAAAACTTGAAGTCAAGGTTTTTGTAGGAAATACTTCGATCCATTTAGAATGTGCGTCTAGCACAACTAGAAAGTAATGGTCAAGAAAAGGTCCGAAATAATCGATATGGACTCTATAAAAAATTTCTTCCGGCCATTTCTATGGAATTAAGGTATTTTTCGGAGGACTTGCCTTATTGACAGAACAATCCTGACATGATTTGGACAATTTTTCGATATCATCATTGATACCTGGCCAATAAAAATGATTACGAGCAATGCTTTTCATTTTGATAACACCTAAATGAGATGAGTGAAGCTGCGCCAAAATGCGCTTTCTTAATACACCCGGTATAACAATTCGATGATTCCACAACAGAATATTATCCTCGATAGAAAGTTCATGCCTAATAGGATAGTACTGCTTGAATTTTGTACCTTTCTTTGCGCTCTTTGGCCAACCATATCTAACGTATTTAATCACTCTTTGTAAAATTTCATCAAACCGTATATGTTGTCTGATATTATCAAAATGAACTGCTGTAATTTCATTTTCAGAAAAATGATTGAAATAGTCTACATCCACAGATTTCCATTCATTTTCACCTTCATTATGGATCGGTAATCGTGACAGAAAATCTGCAGTATTTTCTTCAGACTTCACATACCTATTCAATTTTATAACGATAATTGGTTAGAATTACCGCCCAGCGACGAAGTCTATTCGCTGAATATTGGGGAATGCCCCTTTTAGGATTGAAAATTGCCATTAAGGGCTTGTTATCAGTAACTAAAATGAATTCTCTATTATATAAGTATTGGTTGAACTTGCACAAAGCATAAATGATACCAAGACCCTCCCTCTCAATTTGGCTATAACCTCTCTCAGCATTTGAGAGCGTACGGCTCGCATATGCTATAGGTTTTTCAACTTTATTTGGTAAAACATGACTGATCAAACATCCGATACCATACGGACTTGCATCAGTGGTGAGTTTCAATTCATATTCAGGATTATAATGCGTTAGTACATTTGCTGACATCAACAAATCTTTAATTTTGTTGAATGCCACATCACATTCACGACTCCAAATAAATTTTTTATCTTTTTTAAGTAAGCTATACAGGGGATTTAATACTGTCGCTAGGTTGGGGACGAATTTGCCGTAATAATTTATCATTCCCAGTATAGATTTTAACTGGGTAACATTTTCCGGAATTGGAGCATCTCTTATCGCAATAATTTTATCTTGAGATGTATGCAAACCATCCTTATTGATTATGTAACCCAAATATTGGACTTCGGATTGATTAAAACTGCATTTATCTGCACGAACTCTCAAACCGACTTCTTGTAAACGAACAAGAACCTTTTCAAGTCGTATATTATGCTCCATATTATCTTTTCCGCAAATCAAAATGTCATCAAGAAAAACTACCGATCCCTCAATATTTTGCAATAAAGATTCCATAATCTTCTGAAATTTAGCGCATGCGCATGCAACGCCATAAGGCAATCGCTGATATTGAAATAAACCCTTATGCGTAGATATCGTAACTAATTCTTTTGATTTATCGTCCAAACATATCTGTGCGTAAGCTTGAGAAAGGTCTAATTTGGAGAAAATTGCACCACCCTGTAGCCCAGCAAACGAATCGTCTATTCTTGGAAGCGGGAATTGGTCAATTTCGAGAACAGGATTTATCGTAATTTTAAAATCGCCACATATGCGTACTGTACCGTCCTTTTTTATTACCGGGACAATGGGAGTTGCCCAAGGTGAATAATCTACGGGTTTTAATATACCTATCTCCACCAATCTATTTAATTCCGCGTCAACTTTATCTTTTATACCATAAGGTAAAGGCCTGGCACGAAAAAAACTTAGGAGAAGTTTCGTCTTTCAATTTCAATGATACAGTTCCTTTGGAAAAGGTACCGAGTCCTGGCGCGAATACATCCTTGAATCTTTTCATAATTTCCTCAATACTAATATGAGTATCGGAATAATTAACCGAAACCGTGATATTTAAGTTGAAAAGGTTCATGAAATCACGTCCCAATATTGGAATTGCTCCGTTTCTTATGACAAAAATATCAATAATGTGAGAAACATCATTAAAAAAAACTTCGGCCTGAAAAACTCCTAACGGTTTCATTTTATTTCCATTATAAAAATGCAGAACTTTATCTGATGGGGTTAATGGATATTTTTCGAAGTTACTCATATAGAAATCTTCTGAAACCGCCGAAATACCTGCTCCCGAGTCAAGTTGAAAAGAATACTCTTTATTATCAATCGTGACGTTAACATAATAAGGTTCATTACTTACCAAACAAGAGTAGATTGAAAAACATTCATCTTCATTTACTTCTAGAAAATTTTGAAAATTCTTTGTATTTTTTCCATTATTATGTTTATTTGGGCACACTGGTGCCAAATGTCCTTTCATTTTGCACAAATTGCATGTAAACTCACGATATCTACATTTGATTGTGGGGTGGTTGCCCCTTCCACAAACAGCACATTTTCGATTTGCACTTGCACTTCCACTTGCACCTCCACTTGCACCTCCACTTGTTGACGGTCGACCTTGGACAGGATACGTATTTTGACGTTTCTTCCATTGTGTTACGTGATGAACGCCCGGTTCAACCTTTATCACTGGCCCCTCCAACGAGGTATTCTGCTTCGCAGCCATTTTGCATGAAGCGATGTGAATGGTATCGTTGAATGTGCAGTCTTTCTTTTCCTCGAAAAGTCTGTCTTGCACTGCTCCTTTTTCGAAACCAATAACGAAACGATCCCTGAGGATCATATCGAGTACATTTGCATCAAACTCACAATATGAGGCGAGACTTCTCACTCTCGCGGCCCATTCTGCCGAACTTTCTTGTGGTAACTTTGTTGCATTGTAGAACTTGTACCGATAGGCGAACACAGACTCACTGGGTTTGAAATGGTCATTAAACATTTTCACCAAGTCTGCATACTGTTTTTCTTCAGGTTTGTTGGGTAATGACAGATTGTAGATTAACTTGTAGGCCTCCTCACTAAGCGCGTTCAATAATATGGCACATTTCTTGGGGTTGTCCGTTACACTATTTACTATGAAATAGTTATCCAGTCTACGACTGAAGATGGTCCAATCACTAGTATGAGGATCGAATTCTCTGATGTGTCCCAAATTCGCCATTTTATCGAATTCGGTAACAACTTAACATTAAAACACTTTATCTCTCGTCGCCAATGTTTCGCTGGGAGTTGTTATTATGAACATAAACTCAGGTTTTCCCAACTACTAATATATTAATTTAATATGACATGTGTTTTCGGTTAACATTATCTATAGACTGCCGTTTACTTGCTAAATCGTACAACGGTAGGTGCGTATAAAAAACTCATGTGAGAACTGTATATAAAAAGATGCTGAAAGAACATACAGAGTGAGGCACACAGGTATATAATAATAAATTCGATATTAATACATCACAATTTGATTCACAAAAATACCCAGTAGGTACACAAGATTTCATGAATAAACCCACGAGTAAAAGTGTATCCCATATGCCCATATGGTAGGGCTAGAAAGAAATCTCAAAAACTTTCTATCGTGTATCTTTATGAGATGAGTAGATATGATATACACAGTCCGCAAAATTGTATGGAAGAACACAAGGGTAAAGTATTTCATAGGCACCAGAAAAGGATTTCAGAAAGTTCCTATCTTGTATAAGATAAGTCGATTTTTGTGAAAACTGATATTTTTTGATAAATGCGAGAAAATCATTTTTCGAATATAAAAAAAAGCTACCCTCCTGGTTAATACCACAGACTAATCATACCACATATTTCTGAATCAGATTGTCCGGACCAGGTATTGTTCAAGATTGGCTTTAATTCTTATTGCATAATGTAATTATATTTTTCAACTCAGTCGGTAAATGAATTATGTGAAATTATTCCATTGTGGAAAGTAGTTTATTTCTGTTTCAACAATGATTTATTTGGACGATGGAAAACAGTGATTAGTGATCTGCTTATTCCTACATATAAAAGATTCACAACAACTCTACCTCAAAGGTGGTGTGCAGAGGAGTTGAAAATTAGTGTAAAGGCTAATAAGGAAATTTCGACCGTAGATCAGGATGATTGAAAAATGCTCATATCGAAGTAATGTAGGAGCGCGCTTCAAAAAATTATATATTTCATTATATATGGAAATGTTCTTCGGAAATCTCTGCTATCATCCCTTCACTAGCAATACCAGTTAGACGAACTAGACAATCCCAGTCAGCACATCCTTTCGTTATCAACCTCGAAAGATGTCGAACAGCACTTTATCAAAACTCCTTCATCCGTAGAACGGCTAGGCTCTGGAATTCATTGCCTGAGGAAGTATTCCCAACAACATAAATATTCTCCAGAAGTTCAAAAAAAATCCAATACCTACCTCCTATCCCTATCCTCCCTAGAAACGCACGATGTTCTTTGAACATTATAGGGATTCCCTTCCGTGCGCTCCAAGCGATAAAAAAATATATATATATACACGGTGAAGTGTATCAAGGCATGTGCGAACTGAGAAGATATTACTTATAGCAAAAATATATAAAAGAATTGTTTGGTTGTCATCTTTGTCTCAATCCGCGATTTTGAATTATGATTTTGTTGAAAATTGCAGACTACCCCCCAGCTTTGGCGCGTCGTAGAGCAAACATCAGTCGTAGTCAAAAAATGCAATATCAAGATTGAGCACAATTTTGTTCTCTACATCTTTTGAAGAAACATTTTTTCAATAGCACCTACCCCAACGGTGCTACTCTCCACCAAGCGCCGCGAGGCAGAGTTTTCATCCCCTCACTCCTCAAGCGACAGCCCCCCGTGGTCGCAAACTCATGTGATGTTGTGATGATAATTTTCCTCAGCTCTACCAACCTTGAGGTGGACTATCAGAGAATCTATCTCTACCATGTCACTAAATTTCATCTCTTTCCGACCTTTTGCGAATAGAAATCCCCCATCGTCAGGGATTTTATGAATTTGAAACTGTGAATCAAGCCAGCACCATTCTGTGATCCTGCCACAAGATGTTCGTCTGATTTATGACATTCTGACTGTCTGACTCACTGACATTTTTATATTCTATGTCTAATATGTCTATTATTCTGTGATCTGTGAGGTTGTGTTTTGTGTTCTGTGTTGAGCTTGAAGAAATTGATTGGGATAAGATAAGGGATATGGATTATTTATGTTGTAGTTCGAGGAAAAATACTGAATAGAATATTTTTCTTACAGGGTTTTTGAGGATTTGTGATTTATTTTCTAAGAACTGGATGTTGTTTCATTTGCCGATGGCAATGTTGGTTTAAGAACAATAAGATAGGACATAATATTTAATATGAACTGAAAGTAGCAGACATGGCCGCGACGAGAAAACTACAAGGTAAGATCATCCTGGATGTTTTTTGTCAACTCTGAATAACACCTTCAATGTAATCCTTTCATATGGAATCATCATATAATTTCAATATAACTCACATCATGTGCTGTACACTAGACTGGTTGCAATTGTATATATATTGTCATAACCTTTTTTCAGTATGAAGAATTTTTATTTTCTCAAATATTTCATTATCAACTTTCCCCTTGATTCTGCCTAGTTATGGCATTATCAATAAATAAAATTTTGAAAACTCAGTTATTTGAATAAAGATCAATCCAATTATGATTTTTATGTCCCCACATCTTGAGTAAACACTAGTAAATATATTAATTTTATGAATTCTTTTCATGCAATACCCCTGGAATTAGTGTGGATTTGTTCAATATTTTGGTAGTTCTACTGCTTACTTTTGGCTCTATCAGACAGTTTGTTGTTTTATTGAGATGTGTAACTTTTGCATATAAGGACAAATACCAAATAGCCAGTGAAAACTAGAAAATATGAGCAGTAAAAATCCCAACACAATATATTTTGTTCCATGAATTTATTTGTTGGTACTAGGTAATGATATTGGAATTTGAGTAATACTTTGATATGATTTATTCATTATCAGTAAAACCTTTTCAAAATCACAATATGGTATACTATAAGGTATCTTTGTATATATAACTTCTAAGTAATTGCCAGGAAGCTAGTGGTTATCATTTTGTCTCACTATTATATCAATAATAGTTAGAGAATTTACTCACATTGGCATTATGCACTACTGGTGGACTGCAATAAAACACAACTTCTTGAACAGCTATCAAAAAAATGTCTTGTAAACCTACTTTGTGAACCTTAATTTGTTGTTTTTGGGTATCAAAATATTGTATTCCTACCGAGATTCCTACAATCCTTCAAGAATTGAACATTCCAGCATTCAATTCAAGTACCTCAAATAACTGATTTCTACACTAGTCTGAAAATGTCAGAAAATATAAAATAGCAGTTTACACAAAAATTGTTTGTTTGATAAGTGATTTTGTGTATCTGTTCCATAACAACAGGTGCATTAATAGAGCATGAGATGGGACCCTGGGCCCTATTTAGAAAAGCCCTTAATGATAATCATTCTCATTTCTTAGTTATGGTGTTCTAGAGTTTCAAAGCAAAATTATATCTATCCATATGCTCATCTAACCCTATCTATCTAAACATTCAGTTCACTGTTTTTGGTAATTCTCCTCGTAATTCTCATTATGAAAACACCTATATTTACCAGGATTATATGCAAAAAGTTACTCTCCACTGGTCATTGCTATACCAGGGACACAGGGTATCAGGCCACCCCTGTAACTTCTGCATTCTTGAAAAATATTTTCCTGATATTTGGTACATTCATGTAAGCCACCATTTCGGATTTGATGACATCACAATCCAATATGGCGGACTTCCGGTTTTTCTTCAAATGGAACACCCTGTACATTTATACATACATAGATGTGTAGTCTTTGATAGCTACAATATTATTGTATTAGGAAACTGGTATTTTTATTTTTGTATTTATTTAAATCTCTCCCAATCACCTAAGCTAAAATCTAATATATTTCCTGTGTATAATGAACTATTTTTTTCTCTGACAGGAAAACGGATGAATCAATATTGTGAAGATATTACATTATATTAAAATCAAAAAATTATCGACTTGAAATTTGAAGTTTTCAACAGGAATTACACCTGCGTTGCAGACATCTTTATTTTCTTTATTTGATTAAAAAAAAAATGTAAACTTTGTGACTGTTTAGTTATTTATATGACCACAAAGTGGAATGGAAGATAAAAGGACTTGCAGTTCTTTCTCGGAGACGGTGTTATTGGCTATTGGAACTAGCACCATAAACCATCAATATATCGGAGAAAAAAGTACTCACTTTTTCTCCCTGGGAAAAAAGCGATTTATGAAAAGTGACATTTTATAACCTATCAACAGAGATTAAATGTATTTTTTCTGTGACGGGAAAAAAGTTTGGCATTTCATCTCTGTTGGCACTTGGCAGGTTATAAAATGTCACTTTTCATAAATCACTTTTTCCCCGTGGGAAAAATGGAGTGGGGGGTCGAAAGATATCTCGATTGAAAGGTTTTTCGATTCTCTATACAACCTCAGAATCTCAGACAAAAATATTCATCCAAAACAAAATGGCGGATGATAACGTTTGAAATCTCACACCAGAATTCTTTCGACTAGATGGCTATTAGAGTGCTCGCATGTGATCTTCAAATCTCTATTGGCGTATAGAAGAGTTCTCTATCTATGAAGATATCAATAGGAAGCCATTTTGAAGAGAATAACATGGTAGTCAATTATTACCTCTGCTCGATTGCCTTTCCAAATTCTGCAAAATTTTAGAAATATTTATTCAAAATAAAGAACAATGTTTATTCCACGTGACTACCATGTTATTCTCTTCAAAATGGCTTTCTATTGATATCTTCATAGATAGACAACTTTTCTATACGCCAATAGAGATTTGAAGATCACATGCGAGCACTTTAATAGCCATCTAGTCCAAAGAATTCTGGTGTGAGATTTCAAACGTTATCATCCGCCATTTTGTTTTGGATGAATATTTTCGTCTGAGATTCTGAGGTTGTATAGAGAATCGAAAGACCTTTCAATCGAGGTATCTTTCGACCCCCCACTCCATTCAAAAAAATCTTCCAAAATGGCGCCCAGGCGCCATTTTGGAGGATACATGTTCTTTTTTTGGAACAATATGTAGCAATGAAATCATCATTGAAGCAGGAAAAAATTGAAAAAAAAATCCCATCCGTTCTAAAGTTAACCAGGGGGGGGGGGTGACTTTATGGACACAGTGTATATATACACTGTTGATGGCTTTTGTTGTGCTATATTTCCGAAAAATGAGTCAATAATACCGTCTCCCATAAAGAACTGCAAGTCCTTTTATCTTCCATTCGATTTCGGGGTTACGTATATTACTAAACAACCACTAAATTCACAATATTTTGAAATCAAATCACAGAATTAGACTGACAGAAGTGACATCAGATATTTGATTACTTCAAAAGAATGATAAAGATGCCTACAATGCAGGTGTCCCTACTGTTGAAAACTTAATTAAAATTTCACATCGATAATTTCCAGATTTCAAAATAATGTAATATCTTCTCAATATTGATTCGTCCTTTCTTCTGTCACAGAAAAAAATAGTGTATTATACACGGAAAAATATTAGATTTTAGCTCACGGTTTTTTGGCTCCCGACGCGTAGCGTAGCACAACCTGGAGCTAAGATCTCCTACTTTTTTCCCTTGTATGATAAATAACTATTTATAACCTATCAGCAGATATTAAACGTCAAACTTTTTTTACCGTCACAGAAAAGATAGTTATTTACTATACAAGGGAAAAAGTAGTCGATTTTAGCTCCTGACGCATAGTGGAGGGAGACAAAAAACCGTGAGTTAAAATGTAATATTTTCCCCAAGTATAATACAATATTTTTTTCTGTGACAGGAAAAAGTACTAATCAATATTGAGAAGATATTACATTATATCAAAATCAGAAAATTATCGACGTGAAATTTGAAGTTTTTAACTGGAATGACTTTCTTTCTTGGAGTCGGTGTTATTGGTTTATTTTTCGGAACTATAGCACAACAAAAGTCATCTACAGTGTATATATATATATGATATATGTCCGGGAAAAAAGTACTCACTAAGTGACATTTTATAACCTGTCAACAGAGATGGAATTTCTAACTTTTCCTGTCACAGAAAAAATTACTTTATTGAACAACAAAGTTCAAATGGCTATCGACCGAAGTCCTTCTGCCATCCATTTATGATTATTACTGAAACTAGGCAACCTGTCAATATGTATTACAATTAAATTTGTTTCACCTCGAGTTTCATGCAGCACTGTTTCCCAACTCACCAACTCTGTTGAGTTTTCCAACGTGAAGCCAGCAAGATGGAAGGTCGCGCGAAGCAGGCCACCGTAAAGAAGGAATGGCAATAAAAATTAAAGTTAAAGTTGGTAAAATAGTTCAAATAATTTCAATTAATTGACCTTCTGAAGAAACCGAATATGAAAGAAAAATTACAGAGTGTTTCAAATTCGAGGGGTATCATTGGGATCTCGGTAACCCTAACAGATACAAAGTCGGTTAAATTAGGGCAAAGTTTATGCTGATCAAAATGTCGTCTCAAAAGTTTAGAAATTGCGAATCATTTCGAAGTCCGAACATCCGCGATTTGTTTTTTATTTTTCGTGACTTTATTTGAAGTGATATGACAAAATAAGTTTCATATTATCATTGTCACTTTTTCCGGCCCGTTTCGTCTTCGAGGAGCCGTTATCAACTTTGTTTTCTTAAATGGTCGAAAAAAATTCTATGGCTCTAAAAAACTAATTCCTATTCCAATGCATTCTCTATAAGATGCCATCAAAACATTTTTGATCCCCGACGTTTCATTTCCTTGTTACCATAATGAAATAACACTGATGATGCTTGTTTGGTCCGAAACGTCGAATAATTGTAAAGTATAATATGTCATTGGATTCAGAATTGGAATTAGAGTTCTCTATGGCTAAACAATTTTTGGATAATAGCGGGCGGTAAAGTGCACTGTACCGTCCGGTTTTGCGGCGTTAAGCAGGGCCTACTCTATCTCACCGGGCCGGAGCATCGCTTTCGTGACGTGACACTAGTAGGGACAAAATCAACGCAGTGGAAATTGTCTTTCCCATTTCATTGATTTACTTCGGGAAAACGGTCACAGCGAAAAATAACAAGAGGTCAAATATGTACAGAACATAATTTTCCAGAAGATGAATTAAATTTCACTGATTTACGATCATAAATTTCAGAAATATGGCATATCAAAATTAATTGACGCCATTCAGAATTGTTCTTTTTTAAACAGCTACCAAAATTCCAATATTCAATTCACAGAAATGATTCAATCATGAAAAGATTTCGCATAGTATCTAGTATGACTGAGTTTTTTTTTCAAATTCCCAAGGGCCAACAACAAACCGATATTCCAATTCAAGTAGAACGATGATTCAGGTGTTCATTACAGAATAGTTCAAAAAGTTCGGACGCCTCCCATGCTAATCCTATCAACTATGGATATATGCTGTCACTGACTTTTTTGTAGGAAATTTGATTGCCTACAAATCGGTATAATACACATCCACTTTATCTCGAAGGGTTTCAGCAGCGTTTATCTCTAAAGATGACCAGGACGCACTTTGATGACGTTAGAAATCCTATCACACGAGTCTGTTATTACACAAAAACGCCTATTCGGTATTAATTATTTTCTGCTGGAGAGTATATATTTGAATGATAATGTTAAATTCATGAAAAATATTTGATTTGGATATATTTGCAAACTATCAAAATTAAAAAGAACAAAATATGTGGAGTTCATATGAACACAACCTATATATAACAAAAATAATTGAAAAAATATGTATTTCAACAATGAGAGATATAAAAATGAATATAACGAACTGATTAACAAAATACCCAGAACAACGATATATGAATGAATAAGAAAAAAATTAAAAAAAAACACGTTGAATCCTTATACACAAACAAAACCAAACAAAATAAACTGTAAAAATGATCAACATAATAAAATAAAAAAAAATTTATAGATATCACAAAATGAAATACACTAATAACAAAAAAATATATACATCATCTAAATCACAAACTAAAAATTTAAATCTGAACTATACAGGCTGATTCACGGTGGATGGCACATTAGACGTTTCTGGTGGACCAGACCACGGATCATTTTGAAAATTTAATGGAGGGCATATTTGGTCATTCTCTAGCCAACTAAAATATTTTCGACAATGCGGTGTTGCCGCTTCTATTAGAAAGCAGTAGCAACTTTGATTTTTCAAATAGAACACTCTGTATTTTATTGCATTTTTAGATTCTCCCTGAAGAGCAGATTTTATCGATGTATCACACTTGGGGTCTAGCGGAAATGATTACAGAGATATAGGGTGTGAAAAATCGACATTTTTCAACTTTAGGATTTTTTTTTGTCGAAACTATTCATTATTGGTCAAAACGGCTCACATGTCCCTATCTCAACTTTTGATCAATTATCTACTAACATTTAATTGAAACAAATACAGGGTGGTGCAGAATTCAGAATCTTGATCACCCGGTATATGTCCCAATTAAATATCCGTAGATAGTTAATCAAAAGTTGAGATAGGGACATGTAAGCCGTTTTGACCAATGATGAATAGATTCGACACAAAAAAATCCCAAAGTTGAAAAATGTCGATTTTTCACACCCTATATCTCTGTAATCATTTTCGCTAGACCCCAAGTGTGATGCATCGATGAAATCAGCTCTTCAGGGAGAATCAAAAAATGCAATAAAATACAGAGTGTTCCATTTGAAAAATCAAAGTTGCTACTGCTTTCTAATAGAAGCGGCAACACCGCATTGTCGAAAATATTTTAGTTGGCTAGACAATGTCCGAATATGCCCTCCATTGAATTTTCAAAATGATCCGTTGTCTGGTTCACCAGAAACGTCTAATGTGCCATCCACCGTGAATCAGCCTGTATCTCATCCTGAAAGTTTAGTGATTTTTCTTTTTCAATTTTTTTTTATTTTGCAATAATTGTTCAACAGAATATTTGAAATAGTTTCAGAGAATGTTCTGCTGATTCCATCAATAGGCCCACAACTGCAACATTGATTCTCGGAAAAATTGAGAAGGGAATTGATTTCAATTTCTGATAAATTCTCCAAAACTTAATGTTGTGACTTACATTGTAGAAATATTGTTTCGAATTTTTCAGACACCAATATTAGTTGGTCTGAACCATACGCCATTTAGAAATAAAATGAGTAATGAAAAGTGTATCGCCCTTTAGCAGTCCAAGGAATTACCGCGAAATCGTAATACAACGAAATTTGGGTAGGTAGGTTTAATTTTACGCGCTCTTTATATTCAATTTCTTTCGGACTCATTGTAGGTAACTCTACAATTTTTTCACTATTCAATTGATTCATTATCGTAGTTTGATATATTGAGTTAGTTTCATCTTATTCCAATTCCAAATTTGCAAAAAATAGTATTCTGTAGTACAACGTCCAGATTTTCAATAAAATGGGATTTCTTTACAACGCCATAACTCGGTATTGATTCATCCTATTGGATTCATTTTTTCACCAAAAGTTGAGGAATTTGTTGAAGATCATTTCGTCTCGATTGAGTGTGCTTCTAAAATTTATAGTAAATGAGCTATAGCCTATCAGTTACGAACGCACCAGTACGGACTGATGTGAAATCTCAACCTACTAGCGTGACGTCAGCGTCGAAAGAGAGGGGATAGACTACGGCCCGGTGAGATAGAGTAGGCCCTGCGTTAAGTGTCTTTTTACCGCCCGCGAGCCGTAAAGTACTTCTCTGTTCTCAAATTCCTTATGTCCACATAACAATTCATGAAATAACTATGTTCACACTCTAAACTGATTCTATGATTTCCAGCGGTATATTGTGTAAATGTTCTTCTTCATCCCATTCCATGAATCTTATCTCTTATCACTCTACTAACTTCTTTGAAGTTTTCACTCTTATCACTTTACTTACGGACTTCTTCTTTGAAGTTTTCACTCAAACTATGACAATTCAGCTTGTTTTTCTTAATTGCTTGACAACAGCCATATCAGCTAACAACGTCAAAATTAGGTAGATATACAGGCTGATTCATGCATGTATGGCAAATTAGACGTTTCTGGAGAACGCAACTCAGGATTATTTTGAAAAGTTGGTGCCTTGAATAATTAGTTGTGTTTTATCGACCTGAAATATTCTCAGCGCTGCGACGTTGCCGCTTATATTGAAAAGTAGCAACAACTTTGATTTTTTCAATGGGACACCCTGTGTATCATTCCGTTTTCAGATTCTCCCTGAAGAGCTGATTTCATCGATCTATCACACTTGGGGTCTAGCAGTAATAATTACATAGATGAAGAAACCCAAAGTCATCTCCATCTTTGAGTTTCTTCATCTATGAAGTATGCCACTCTACTTTGCGTTACCATGGACTTCTTTCAAAGAGTAATAATTAATTTAACCAACTGTATCTGTTATAGTTATTACCGAGATCCCGATGATTCCCCTCGAATTTGGGACACTATACAATAACTTTTTTTTTAATATCTAACGGGAAGCAACTCCTACAACTTTCTAGCTCGTATCACATAATATTGAATTATATCTGTTCTCGTATCTGTTTTGAAAAAAATGAAGAAACTATATCGCTGTAGAATTTTTTTGTCGAAAACATTTTGTCTTCAAAAATCAATAATAGTATTTTAATCTCTCATTTTGAATAGGAAAACATGAATTGCTGTGATTTTTTTCTCAAAAAATACAGAAGATATACCATGGGACCAATTCATGAGGTCTTCTGGTGTCGCATTCATTTTAATCGGAAATGTCATTTTGAATTGTCTTGCTCTGGGCTATGGATTTTCCTTGTCAAAAATGCCAAAGATATAATATCATGAACTTAATTCATTGTATCTAATGATTTGTCAGTTGTTCAATGATGGTGGTGAAGGAAAGATAAAATAGATGCGACAAAATCAGTTGACATGATGAATTCATCACAACTGCAATACCTCGTTCAGTTGACAAATTATCACTCCACGGCCTGCTTTATGCGACCTTCCATCTTGTTTCAATTATCTCCTGAAGATACTAACTTATTTAGCAAAACACGTGTTAAAGCGTTAAAAATCGGTTTGGTTAGTGGTAAAACAGAGTGAGTTGAGTGGGATTATCGTGCTGAAAATTCCATTCACCTCAACAGCTCCTCATGATCTACAAAGCACAGATACGGCCCGTTTCAGAATAACCCAAAAGCCACACTCAGTAATTCTTTGACATCCTTAGAATACCTTAAACAAGTCGCCGACCTTTCACATTTCAATAAGTTGTTCATCTATAGAAAGGCAACGTCCTGGAATTCTTTGCCGAAGGAAGTATTCCCAAGAACTTTAAAATAAAAAAGTTCCAATACCTACCTTCTCTCCCTATCCTCCCTAGGTACGCTCAATGTTCTTCGAATATAATAGGGATTCCATTTCGTGATCTCCAAGAGACAAAAAGTACTAGTTTTATATTTTAGTCCCTAGGATCAAATGGGGCACCTTAGTTCCTGTTTGAGGGTACTAGAGGCTATTCTCTTGCACAAAAGATAAAAGATTCAAAGTAGTATATAATATGTACAGGGTGATTCGAATGGAGAATAGAATAAATCAAGAGTTGATGTAGGATGTATAATGATAATGATATAATAATAAACTTTATTCATGGTGAGTATAAAGTTCAACTGCATACACAACAATAAGAACAAAGTTGAAGTGCGATAAGTACTGTTGTACTTTTTTCGCAATAAAAGAATAACAGAGGTAGGGAATAATTTATCTAAATAAACAATAAAATTAGCTAAATTACCTGAATAAAAAATAAAATTACCTATCTGTGACATTATGCAGAAAAAATACAATATTACTGATGCATTTAAACTAAAATAAAATGTTTTAATGTTGAGAAATCTTAGAATTAATGAGCATTGAACATATTTATATAAAAAAGTTTAAAAAAAACATTAATAGAAAAATGTATGAGCTATTGAACAAATTAATAATGATATAGATGAAAAATTTTAAAAACTGGGATAGAAAATTCATAGACATATAGATAAATCAAATGCAACGCTTAAAGAAAATTAATAAAATTTGTTTTAGTTTGCCATAGGATATTCATTTAAGTAGATTTATTAAAAATTTGCTTTCTTTTTGAAAGAGGAATAGTTTCAATTTATTCTTGAACATTGGTCTCGAACACCGAAAAAATTCAAGGGGTACTGTGACAAATCATGAATCGAGTTACACGCTGACAAAAGCAATAACTCACATGGTCAGAACTCCTCCACATCAGGCAGGGTAGTTTTTTTCTTCTAGATTATGAATTATCTACGAGCACCGACGAAAAACAATCTATTCAACTTGATCTAGCTCCTCACCCGTTAGTCTTAAATCCATAAGCAAAAACAATTATATATAGAAAATTTCATCTACTTCAATTTTATATAGGATGGTCTTTTCGCTAAAATGTATAGTTTTCGAGTTAAAGGCAAAAAACTAAGAAAAGTTCGAATATCTCTGAACGCTCCAGAAAATTCTGTTTGCAAATTTCAGATTCAGATTCAACACTCCCAAAAACATATTAAACCTTAGATAATCCGACTACTTGAAATTTTCCACAAGATGATCTTTATCGTTAGCGTTTTACTGAGCTATTCGCGAGATTCACGAAGTGGGCAACATCTAGGTTACATAATACGAACTTCAAACTGGGGGAAAACAAACTATTTTCTATGGATAAAGTGCATAGACTACATTGCATACATCTTGCTGTAGCTGTAGTTGTCAAACTTGTCAATGACATAAAGTGTTATCACTCTTATCAGTACACAGTACACAAGCTATTGGCCCTGATGGGATTGAGTGAGGATTGAGTTTGTTTTCCCCCAGTTTTGACGTGGCTTTGACATGGAACGATGAAAACCGAGCGCCACCTGGTGACATTGATTCCCGCGAATGCTGAAAGCAGACAAAACTACCGAACTGAGACTAACCTGTGGCGAATTAACAAGATCAGTACTAGTGAATCCGGATGAATAGTCGCCCTATATCAGAATTTTGGGGAAACTCATGGAATAGAGCTTGGTGTTTTTGCGACCGTTGTTATTGTTAACTGCGACGTTTGCCTTGATTACTGTCAGTCAATCAGTCACCCAGACAAACAGATAGTCAGTCACTCAAACAGTCAGTAAGTCTGTATGTGACCCCTTTTTTTTGCGTTCTGGCAGCCCCGTAGCGCATGCTGCTGAAAGCGTTCCCAAACGTCTCTGGTAGTGCTGATAGCAAATAAGCGAACTCCCCGAACGAACCCTAGTACCACTGGTGGACTGCAATGAAATTCTGGGGAATCTTTCTTCCTTGCTCTCCATTGCTTCATTCTGGCCCTGATGCGTGTAAGCCCTGGTGTTGCGGCAGGGGAGCGTTGTTCTGAAGGGCGTGTTTTATTCCTTGAGCAGATCTATCTTAATTTGAATATGATCCATAATAGGAACAGCTCGTTCTTGGTATTGAATTGGTATTGCCCCAATAACAACCACACAATCTACTCAAGCAAACTTTTGTCATGAATAGGACTAAAATTATATGTTTTCTATTTTTTTTATAGGAGAAATAGATCGTTGTTTAAAAAAAGTTACTGAAGGCGTTGAAACATTTGAGGATATTTGGCAGAAAGTTCATAATGCAGCTAATAGTAATCAGAAGGAAAAATACGAGGCTGATCTTAAGAAGGAAATCAAAAAATTGCAACGTCTTCGCGATCAAATCAAAAGTTGGATTGCATCAGCTGAGATAAAGGATAAAAGTGTTCTCATGGATAACAGAAAACTCATTGAGACGGTAAGCTAGATTCCGTATCTATTATTGAACTCCATAATTGAATAATGTTTTATCCTCATAATATCTGAAGTATCTGCGAATTTAGCTATGACATGAACGTACAAATTTATAGTTTAACTGTCAGCTAATTCCTGGCAACATATTCCAATAGCATACATTTTTATATTTCATGGAAGCACCCAATTTTCAATTTTCAGTGATAAATAAATGATACATATAACGATTTCAATGATGAAGATGTTTCCTCACGATTCACTGTTACATTTCAATTAACAGTGTTGCTCCTGAAGTGGCACATGGAGTTGATAACCAACCCTATATTACCATTATTTTCTTGGATGTACTTCAATTTACAAGAAAATTAAAATTTTAAGGGTATGAGGTCGGTAAGTATCGTGCTTACTCGTTGAATTCACAAAGGTCGTGGATTGGTTACTAGATTAACAACAATAAAAAAAAACGAAAGAAATAATTGAGAAAAAAAATGAGAGTGTGGACGCCAAGTAGTTTCAATAACCTTCGCCAACTCTAAACTGACAAGAAACCACTGAATCATCGGTTTGTACTTAATAAAAAAGTTCTCTATCTTCCCAGTAACAGCAATAGCAGCAATAACATGAATTCAAAAGATATTGGTATCAACACTCAACTAAATGGGATCCCAATATTCCACCTTTGCAAAGGGTTTTGAGAAAATATGAACGATTTTCTACACTAACTCCAGTCTACTCAACCCTCTCCTACAAATAACTGTGAAATTAATAAACACCGACATGATGTTTCCTACGATTCGGAATATCAATATCAGCTCCGTAAGAGCTTGACAGCATAGAAAAAGAAAAATACAAAATATCGCTATGTTTCCTGTACATAAGGTCCATCGGCACTAATCACACGACCATAAGGGCTACGACTTCTTGACACTGTCTCAACATAAAATCGGAGTCTCTAGTAGTTTAATTTTGCATACTCAAAAACCTTTGAAGTTCTCCCGAATTACATTTTATGACCATAAAACGAAATACTGGCATACAGCGAATGAAAACAATCAAAATATAGCGCACCTCCCAATGCCGATATCCCTTACACTACAAGAGATGTTTATATCATATGAGTTGAGATAATTCCATCCGTACTATTATAAGAAAAACTTGGTACCTCTTTCAACTTTGTGTACTTCACAAATGAAACATCACAACTCAATAACACATAAAGGCACAACAGAGGGTATTATCTGTTCAAAACGAACTTCGAAAATTAACCCAATTTGGCCTAAATTATCTCTTCCACCAACTTTCAACTACTGTCACCTGCCTATCCGTGCGCTGAAAAAAAAACACAAAAAAATACTTGCTACTTTTTACGTGGGCAGAAACCGATTCTCGAAGCAACTTGCGTCCGAGCATTTACATAGTGTATCAACCACCAGAGGATTCCACGAGTACAGGAATCCAAGAATAAGCACACAATAGAAAATATCATAGCACCATCACCACTCAAAAAAAAACAAAAACAAATTAGAAAACGACCCTATAACTTGATATCTTTTATATGGACCGAACCGAACGATCTATTATCTTCTACGTTGACGAGTTCGTAAACATTAGTTAATATTTTATGAACTACATGGCATTTGACAAACTTCGGGGCAAGTTCACTTACGTAATACTCGGCCTTATCGAACAAAATAGAGTTTTTTTTGCATACCACTTGTCAGTGTCTCAATTTATAACGCTCGGCCGCTTTTCCATAAGAACTGACCAGACGTTCGCGGACATCTTCGAATATATCCCTAACATTTTTCAAATGTTCGGAAACATCATCACGTTCGGCAAACATGATTGAACCATCTGAGTTTTCCACCCGAAACGCTTTTCTACTAATTTTCGCTTCACGGCAAGAATTAAATTATGCTGGCCTGGAACCGGTTATTTCGTGAACCGCGGTGCTTAGGGAAAATCCAATCTTCGCAAGTTTCTTATCCCAATATCGCCGGTCGGCTACAAAAATAACTAAAATATACCTATCTTTGTCCCGCGATAAAGGTTAAGGGCCAATTATATTCGATCAAACAAATTCTCAAGGATGGTACAAGTACAAGCGTCTAACACCCATCTCACCATTTGATAAGTAATGCGCCGGCTTCTCAGCCTTGCAGGTTTCACAGGGAATTATATGAACCTATCCATTTTTGACTTTTGAATATTCCGAGGTGTCCCGCCGCAGGACCATCATGGCCCTTGTGTAAAACTCTCGACCGTTATTGTTTTGGAATCACTTGCTTCTAACCAGTGCGCCAGGATTCACAAATGTATACAACTTTTCGCGTGCTATCTTGAAACTAGGATATTTTACTGGTCTATCTTGGACCCCCTTCATTAACCTTGTGTACTAAGAATCTGCATCCTCTGGATTAACTTCAATATTCGTGATGGCCCGAGACAAAGTGTCTAGTACGGTATGCCATTTTTCGACTCCGAACAACACGGCCAAGCACTCGAGTTCAGTGGTGGAATAATTTGCTCAGAACACAACCCTAACCCACTCACGAAGCGTCACACTAAAGAATGAATTCCCTTTGTATAACACCGAATGATCAGAAATAAGTGGACTAGGTCGAAACATTCAAACCATCTTGTATAAATCATGGTCTTTATGTTTTTGGTTATCACCAAAAGCTTTTTAAATAATAAATTCATTTATTGTACACAAAAATATCGAAGTTTTATTAGAGAGAAAATTACAATGCATCTTTACTGTGTGAAGTCTATAACAAATCTGATGAGAACAAGTCGGTGAACGTCTCGTTTCCTGCAAAGTGTAAACTGATTCTGCATCCGTCAGCGGTCTCACCATATCCTTTGAGAACATGGTAGCTTATGATGTTCCCATACATAATTTGGTTGAATTTATAATAAAAAAGCTTTCAGAATCTGTGAAAACATGATCAGGACCCTATTTAAAGAAAAGTTAAATTTCATAAAAAGTTGCTATGAAAAGGTATTTTCAGTTTTTCTGTATCTCTAATAATAACGGAAGAAAAATATTTTCAAAAAATTCACTTTTCAAATTTTTTAAGGCCGTTGGTATGACCTTCTGAATGCGCAACTTTTTCCCCATTTAACCGAATTCCAATCTTCCCGTTTCCGAGATCCCCATGACGTCCATCCTCTTCTTGGTTACACTTTATAACCATCTTTCATTTTCTCCAGCAAATGGAAAGGTTCAAGGTAGTTGAACGGGAAACCAAAACGAAAGCCTACTCAAAAGAAGGATTAGGTGCTGCTCAGAAACTAGATCCTGCTCAGAAGGAGAGGGATGAAATCCAGCATTGGCTGGTATCTTCGATAGAAAAACTAAATATTGGGGTATGATTATTTTACTTCTATTTCAGTTAATTGATTACTGTAGAGGTATTCAGTGAGAAATCGATAGTCAATCACCCTATACAGTCGATTATGATAAAGGGTCACAACACATGTGGAGAAAATGTTAGTACAGGTATGGTTCCTTATATTTCAATCATAATTATTTTGTTGACTTGAATTATATGATATATAGACTAAAAATGAATATAAACCTTCCAGATATCCAAATATGATCATTCCAAAAATCGCTAGTGCATTGGATTCATTGAAAAGTGAGAAATATCAAACTGAATCATCCAGTAGATTTTTTTAAAAAATCCTACCATTGTGTCTACGCTCCCGACAGTAGTGATACGATTTGCACTTAGGAACACTAAAATGCTACAGTACGGATCAAACTAATGTCGACACCATGGTTGTTCGTTACCCCGTTTTGCTTACTGCGCAACCATAATTTCATGCCATGCGCACCAGGCTGCCTATTTTATAAGAAAAAACAATAAAAGTCTCAGTATGTCGACCACGAAAAATTTTTAATAATAGTAGTAAAAGTATTTCACATTCAGGACTGATAATTTGATTTTTCGACCTTGGCGACTACGTCGGTACCTTGGATATTAATTATTAGAATCCGTCTATTGGGACTCGTAAGTATTGGAATATTTATATGATGAAATGAAAATAACAAATAACTAACCTAACATCAGGTGGGTACTTTGAAGGCGCAAAGCGCAAATCCATTACTACATGGGGTATACCCTTCAGATTTCTTGCTATTCAGTGACTTGATCACGAATGACATTGAAGTTGTAGTGTTCTGTGAAACAAAAAATTCAGATGCTATGAGTTGGGCTGTATTGTGATGACTTGGCAGCTATTTCCAGGTCATTAACGTATCCAGAAAATAGACTTTCTAAAACATGTTAGTTTCCTGGGTTGTCAAATTAGATGAGTGATGCGTCATCCCTGGCACTGCATATTTGAGTGCAACTTCTGAGGTGATTTATTCACGTTGAATCAAAGAGAACGACGATCGAAGCCATTGCTATATTGTTTGTGATGGGGTTGAAGTAGAAATGAATTGACTAATATATTTAATACAGTATATTTCAAATCAAACAATAAAAATGAGCAATTGAATAATATTAAAGTTTCAAGTGAATACCTACTAATACAGGTAGAGACAAAGTACATCCTACCTCGATTGATTTCTCCACGACAATGGAAACACAAACATTGTTTACAATGAAGTAATCTCTCATTCTTTCAGAATTCATATCTTGAAAACTGTTTAATGAAATAGAAATGTAGGCAACAAAAAGTTATTCAAAAACTTCACAAGCAATATCGACATTGGTGTTTTTTATGGTAAAAATGTTATTGTTTCACAAGAATTACTATAGATTTCCACCAGCCAACGGTTAAAGAAATTGAAGAAAGGTGTTTTTAATTTGTAATCGGTGAATTATATGAAAATGATTAGCATAATATTGATGCAATAGAAATACTAGGGAATTCAGTCACTCTGGCTTCTTTATTGCTAATCTAAGCTTTCGAAAATTTTTATTTCCTTCTCCATGGCTAGAAAACAATATTGAATATGAAATATCTTCACGAGTGACGGAATTCCCTGATATCTCTATCGTATAAAATAATACAGTCGATAAAATATTCAATAGGAAATGATTACCCTTCAACATACAATCGACGACTATTTTCTAAATGTTGGCAGCGTTCGCCATATTATTCTCTATACTTTTTTGAGTCCTATATTAGTCAAATCAGTCAAATGATGAGATACAAATGTGCAACAAAAAACAACAGTTTCATACCACTTGTGAAGTTAGTAGTAAAAAAATTATTATTCAGCTATCTGCTATCCATTATCCATTCTAATTGCTCTTGAAATCTGCACATTAGTGATTTCTTGAAATTCTTGAGAATGTAATGTAATAAAAGTTTGGAGGACATCATTTTCCACTTTCGCGAATAACCTACATTTTTATTTTGTTTTTAAATAGGCTAAAACATTATGAAGTTCATTACGATAAAAAAAGGCACAGAGCATGTTTTTGAACTTCATATTCCTTTTAGATGTCCGAAAAATAAATCCCAAAGAAACGATCCCGGTAGAACATGGCGAAAAATCGTCAGCGGTACTGACTTCACGTCACAAGTAATATAACAAGCCGATCGTCTATTGGTATATCAGCTATTATTCGATCGATTGGTAGCAAATTTGGACCGGTATAAATAACCGTCAATTTGATGAGTTTCTCAAAAAAAAAATAATATTATCATTAACCCGTTTTTACCTGGTGTTCCGAAATTGGACACATCTGACACATCCCCAGTGTTCCGATATTGGACGTAGACTATTTTCCCTCTCCACGCCATAAAAACTCAACGCATTAGGGCATCAGATGACCTAATCTGTTCACTATCGATGTTTACATGTTAAGAGGAAGTTGTATCGTTTTGGAATATTATTGAAGATTTGTTGTGCGTTCCTGAATATACTGGGAGATACTGATACGAAAATGGCTAACAGAAAGTGAGTATTTGTCCACTGCCTAATTGCTTTTTTGAAAGGGAATCATGTTCATGTATAGAAGTCATCCAGTTTTTGTTATCTTGTGTGATATATATCACAAAAATCTTCATTTTTCTTTGCTAATGTCACTATTTTCTGCCTCTTCCAATATTGGATAACTGGGAACAAAATGAATTTCTGTTTTAGATAGATAGTTAGAGAATGGCATTGCCAGTGATGGAATTATAGCAGAGTTTTCTGAGGAACATTTCCCGGGGAACTATCTATAGAAAAGAGGTGTTCTAATGGGGTTGAAGAGTTGGTGAGTGTGGCATCAACCACCAGGCGAATGGCTCTTCTTTGGATGGAATCTCAGAGCATCTGCGTATGTTTAGGTCCTGAACCCTATGCATGAGAACAGTATTCTAAAACTGGTGGGATCTGTGATTTGTAGATCATGAGAAGCTGTCGTGGTGTAAAGTAGATTTTCGCAAGGAACAAGAAACCGAGTTTTTTTGAAGCAGCTTTTGCAATAGATCATTCATGATTTTTCCATGAGAGGGTATTGCTGATGGTTAAACCTAGCTTAGATATAGTTGACTTAGTGGGAATAGTGGTACCGCACATTGTTATATCAGGCATACTGTTCCGTCTTCCTAGAGAAAATACAGGCTGCGACAATGTTGGCCTGCCTTCGTCGCAAGTTCTTAGTTTCCTGGGATGAAATGGGAATTCTAGAAGCGAACGCAGTATAGAGAGTACTACCGTCTGCAAAGCTGTGGATAGGGCAAGTGGTTGCTCACATAGATTGATATGATGTAGGAACAAAATGTGCCAAAATTGGTCCTTGTGGAACGCCGGAATTGATGGCAATGGTATCTATCAAACGATACCCACCACCACCCATGGAGCGATCTGCCTGAAAGAAAACTCGATAAGAGAAGGCATAGCCGAGGTGGTAGGTCGTATGATGGTCGTTTGTGGAGCAGTCCTTGGTGCCAAACACGGTCTGATGCCTTCGATATATCTAGCGCTACAGCTAGAGATTCCCCATCTTTTTTCAATGAAGTTTGCCATATATGGGTGACGTAGGCAAGTAAATCTCCAGTTGATCTTCCGTGGCGAAAGCCATATTGTCTATCATTAATGAATCCTTTGGAGATGAATGATAAACAGTGCAATTGGCGTATAGTTGTTGGGCAGGCTTTTGTTTCCTTTATGATTTTATGACAAATCGAACCCTTTTTAGTACATTAAAAACGCACGACACTGTCCAAAATGATGTTTGTCTCTGAAAAACTGATCATATCGCTAGTTATTCATGCCAGCCCAAATTTGGCAAGATTCATACGATTAATAGCTGAGATATAGAGGGGAACCGTTTAAAATGAGACAAGCTGTAGATATTAGTCATGTCATGAGAATTTGAGGTTCATTAAAATAGCAAGTACAAAACCTTTCAGTTAGATTGTATAAACCTCGGTATAAACGTTGAAGAATAGATCGAATTTTGTTGATGCTGATTGAACCTATGCTGTGCTACAATCTACTCGATTAGTAATTATGTTAACTATTCGCGATAGAAAATAACACGTCACCCTACCTGTCGGTAACAACGTAAACACTTCTGAGCTGTTTGTTTTGATGATATGACCAATAAGCATTGACAAAAAACAAATGTGAACCAATCAAAACAAAGTAAACTGGCCGCTCTGACAGCTTTCAACAACTCCGATAGGTGGCGTGAGCTTTTTTTATCGCAGGATTATCAGGATTTTTCTGAAAAGTGGGTGCCTCGGATAATAATTTGTGTTCTATCGACCTAAAATATTCTCAGCGTAGCAACAACTTTGATTTTTTTAAATGGGACACCCTGTATATTATTCCATTTTCAGATTCTTCCTGGAGTGCTGATTTCATTGACACATAACACTTGGGGTCTAGCAGTAATAATTACAAAGTTATAGGATGTAAAAAATCGAGATTTTTCAACTTAAGGAATTTTTTGTGTCGAAACTATTCATAATTGGTTGAAACGGTTTTCATGTCCCTATTCCAACATTTTATCCACTATCAATTGATATTCAATTGAAATAGATACAGGGTGGTTGAAAACCTTATTTCTGAACCACCCTGTACATATTTCATTTAAATATCAATTGATAGTAAATGAAAACAGGGACATGTAAACCGTTTTGACCAATTATGCATAGTTTCCAGACAAAAATGCTTAAAGTTGAAAAATTTCGATTTTTTCACACCCTATATCTTTGTTATCATTCCCGCTAAACCCCAAGTGTGATAGATCGATGGAATCAGCATTTCAGGAACAATCTGAAAATGGAATGATATACAGGGTGTACCATTAAAAAAATCGAAGTTGTTGCTACTTTTCAATATAAGCGGCAACGTCGCAGCGCTGAGAAAATTTCAGGTCGATAGAACACAACTAATTATCGAAGGAACTGAGTTTCCAAAATAATCCTACGTTGCGTTCTCCACAAACTTCTAATGTACCATTCACCGTGAATCAGCCTGTATACTTGTAGAATTGGAAATGGGGGTAAAACCTATATTAGTGACGAATCATCTCGTCAGTTGAGAGTTGTATCAATTCAATTGAGAAATATTTCCTCGATGTTTCCATAAAATAAAACAGCTGGCAACACAGGAAAAGGGATGATGACGTCAGTACTGCATAGACGATTTTGCAGCCAAACTCTTGTTTGAATGTTCCATGAAATTGTAGGGTATTTAAATGGTGTTTTTTAATTATTACAGCATTGTTTATACAAAAAATATGCATTCACGTTATGTTACTAATATATACCAGTATGCATATGTAAATTGAATTCACGCATGTGTTCTTTCCTATTTCAGACTGATAGCTTTGAATCTGAGATAGAACTATTATTGTCTAATAAGAAGAAAAAACTTGATAAAGACAAACAAGATAGAATGGATGAACTGAAATCAAGACTAGAGAGGCATAGGTTTCACATTAGGAAATTAGAAACCTTACTGAGGATGTTGGATAATATGTCTGTAGAAGTACAGCAGGTAATAACCTCCATGAGTTTCACTACTTTATATGAGAAATCAAGAATACCTAGTGAGGACTTTAATTTGATTAAATTATTATCTGTAAGTGTTCATTATTTCTTTTATTAATATAGTGTTTCTTTGTGATATATACTCATCACTGTTTGAAATGAGTTACTACTTGAAAATATATTTCATGTTAAATCCAGATAACAACTTGAGAGTGATTTCAAATCTTGAAATCCATTTGAGAAGTATTTTTGCATTTTAAAATTCATGACTGGCAAGAAAAGTTCAGATTAGGTTTGTACATGATTCTCCATTGAGTATTTTGAAATTGATACCACGTGATATTTTCAAAAGGGAGCTGTATCTTTATATTGAATTCAGATTAGTTTGTCTGACCATTTTCCATATCCCTTCATGAACTATCATAAAATAATTGCCCTCACTCGAAATGAAAATCAAATATCCAATTTATTTTTCCGCATCAGGACAAAAATTATCATCAAAAATTCATTTGTACCATGTTTAATGTAGGGTGCCTGAACTATAAAGTATTATACCTTATAGGGAGTGAGGACACACTGAACCAAAACAGTGGCGTAACAGTATATTCATATACAGGGTGATTCAGCTTTTAAGGTACAAGATCTCATCATTTTAATAAAGAAAGTTTATATAAACATGATTCCGATCTTGATGAGAAGAGGGGTTTAATTATTTTTTTCTATTAATTAAAATATCTCACCCACTTATGGAGATATCTATTTGAAATTTGGTGTGATTGCTACTTCCTAGAAGATGATCATTTACAGCAATTTCGAGATTTTCAATATCTACAGGGTTATACATTTTTAGGGCTACAAGCTTCTTTATTCCGTCCCAAACTCATTCGTACTACTCCTCTGACATCTTCCAGTTACTAAATTGTGCATTTCGTTTGATTTAGAGGCTTTTTTTGCTTCCCAATTGTTTTTGAACCGTTTCGAGATAAATAAGCATATCCTCTCTTAAGCATGTTAATTCCACCTATGTTTCGATTAAATTTCATTATTGTACAAAATTCATTAGAAATGCAAAAAGTGTACTAAAATTGCAATGTTTTCAAGCCTTACTCTAATCTGCTTTAAAACAAACATTGCAATTTCAGTACATTTCATTGCATTTTATCAATTGTTTCCAATAATGAAATTTAGGCGAAATATACAGGCAAAATCGAGGGCAAAATTAACATATTTTAGAACGGGTATGCTTATTTATCTCGAAAACGGTTGTTTCTCTAAAAAAATTTTTCAATTTTCATTTTCAGGAAATTGAACATTTCATTCAGAACTCCAGGTTTGAATGCTATTATCTTGTATTTTTCTGCTCAGAGTTCCTGAAGAAGGCAATGGGAAATTTCATTTTAGTAATGTTTCCTATCCTGAAGATCCACATGAAAATTTGATGGCTAAGGCGTTCTCTATTATTCCACTATCCCAATGTCAGTTTTTGGTCTTTCCATGAGAGTAAACACTTCAGAGGTTACACCAAATTTTCCCAAAAGTAATGATCTGTTCAGATCCTTGTTTTCCAGTTTCAAAGTTATTCCTCTTAACCCTGAAAAAATGCCTATGCAGGGTCTTGAGACCCCAAGTGAGAATTAATAGAAATATTTATATTATTTGAACGAATTGGCGACAGCGCTTTCAGGTATGTGTCGGTAGACACTTCTTGTGTATACTTTCAGAATGCTGTGGCCTATTGGTAGTGATTAACAGTGGCGGCTCGTGACTCCCATGACAGAGGAGGCTGAACGATATGAGATTTATTGTGAAAAACAACTCTCTACGACTCACCCAAATCAATAGCTTTAATGACATTCTGTTAACCAGTTAACCTGAACTTAATACTTGAAGAGATGTGTTCCTGTGATTTGTGGTGTCTATCCAATCCGCGAGGCAGATTTTTCAAATCATTATATCCTAATCGCCCCCAACATGATGACTTATCGGTTGAAAATAATACGCAGTACGAACAAAATAGCTTATTCCTTACCTCAGATTCCGTCAACCAGCTATATTTTTTATAATTATCAGAATTGAACGAACGATTTTGTTTGTTACCTGTCAGAATCAGATTTCTTAATCCCGGTGTCGGACGTTTGTTTTTCACAATCAATTTATCTTCATAAGACAAAGCACTGAATGGGTTCACCAAAAATATTCCACTAAATCGCAATCGTTTAAAACACTCATTTTTCAGAAATTTATAGGGCTCCTAACCATTAACCTAACATAAACAATGCATTCGCGATTGTCCGCAATTCGCGACGAGACACGACCACGATAAACACGTGTTATTCGGGCATTTGCATTGCGCGCTAGGGTTGCGCATTGTGAAGGAGACTAGCCTCCTATAGATGTGGCCAAGTTGAATATTTTACGAGTGATTTGCAGACTTCAACGTGTGATGCGTGGGCAAGCACTGTTGCCAATTTAAAAATATTCACCTAAAGACAGGAAATAAAATAAAAATCCATGTATTTTGGTGTCCTTTTAATGAGAAAGTATAGATAATATCAGTTTGAGGAGAATCTCTGAGGAGGCTCAGCCTCCGTTGCCTCCTCTGAGGAGCCGCCACTGGTGATTAGTAATAGGTGATGCAACTAAGTATGGACCCCGATTCGGTATTAGGCGAAGAATAAATTTGGGTTACTAAATTCATATTTTTGAAAGTTTTCAGTCAAAATGAACCCTATGTGGCTTACCAGGCCACTTATACAAAAAGTAAACGAAGCATATAATATAGATTTGGACACAGACGTTGATTATGAAAGCGAAGAAGAATCGATTTTTTGTCATATAAAAGAATTTTTATTAGTTTGTCTACTAGAATTAAAAATAGGTTTATATAAACTTTTATTGAAATAAACTGTGATCAAAAGACATCAGTTCGATTTTTTATTGAGATACAGAAAAATATTAACAAAAACGATATATTCGATCGGGGTCCCTGAAGGACCCCTACTGGCATTTAGGTTGGTCCCAAGAACATCGGCATTTAAGGGTTAATTGTGAAATCTCTTGTTCCTTGTACAGAAATGTTTTCAATAATTCAATTTTCTAATTCAAATGGTCAATTAACGTTTCTTTCAATTTTGCTTCAGTTCTTGATGAATCGTCTCGTAACTTTTCTATAATTGCATTTTTATTCATCAAAATATTGTGTAGTTCTCAACCGCTTTCTTCTTGCAATTTTGAAAGGTAATCAATCTTTGAAATCATTCATTTTATAAAAGATTGGTGCTGCATCATCTTCCAATGTTACTGTTTTCCGAATTTCCACGATGAAACCATCTTCATTGAAGTGTACAGTCTAAAAATAATAGAACTACTGAAAAGTTATCTTTTTAAAAACATTCACCTCGCATTTTTTTTTCCTTTCAACCAAATAGGTCTCTTCATGTTATTTTTCCATTCAGCTACAAAAAAAGGTTTTCATCTTTGGCAGCTCAAATAGTCGGTACCCGACGCCTATTCAAATATTAGAACTGCTGTTCCACATCTGAGAATGATGACAATTCGAAACTGTCAGTAGTGACAAGTGTGTCATCACTCTCCGGCTTTATTCCGAATTCAACTGGTCAGTACTGTCAGTAAATCAACTGACTGCTGAAAATCTGTGTTCCCAAAAATATATTCGAAAAAAACAGTCCTGTAATTCGGAATACGTTTCCATGGTTTCCGTCAGTAATCAGCAGTAGTTGATCAGCTGGTGAAATTTAAATATCATTCTCAGCGTCAATTATTTCGATAACAGGCACTTTCTGATATTAATTATAATATTATTAATTTATTATTGATAAGACAAGACTTGATGTTTGAAAAACAACGGAAACAAATTTGACATTCCTTCTCCTATAAAATATTGACAGTTCACTGAAGCCACACTACCTTTTGATAGTTAGCAATTTCAGCAAAATGTTAAGTCGAAATATTCGTAATGAAAAATTAGTTTAATGGGGATCTGTTGAAGAAGGCGCTTAGTGAGTGTTATAGAGAAATATGTCCAATTAATAGAATAGATGATGATAAATGATGACTAATCACGGGTTTTTTATTGCATAACAAGATATCCGTATAATTCCGGAAGAAGAAATATCCTTATTGGACTCGATATGAAATTGTACTGAAAACAAGTCAGGACTGTATGTTTAGTATATCTTTCAGTAGTTGCCCGTCAGTATTTGTAATGAACATGACAAATACAATTAGTTGTACACAGTGATTGCATGTTTTCCAAATGAGGATGTAAAGTTCGTTTTGACATCAGAGAAGTCGTTTTCACACTCAATATTCTGCTGTGTGAAGGAAACTTCAAACCGATTAGCACGATCATATTTTCCAATAATTTCAACCCTCAAGTACTACCTATGTTGAAAATCCTGTATCTCTGTCATTAAAGCGAATAATATGTCGCCCTCTCTGGAACTCTCCTTCTGAATTTCTGAACTACAGGGTTATTCATCATTCTCTTCCATTTAAAATTATTTTCGAGGTCGCATCAGTTCTGATTGTACATGAAGTCACGATTACCTTCCTTATTTCAAATGAATTTCCCTGTATAATATTGCATTTTTGGATTCACAAGGAAAGTTCATGACTGTGTCTATTTTCAACAGTTTCTTATAGATATTCTATGAAAAATTTAGGAAGATGCCTTATTTTCAAAACTGCATCTTTTACCCATTTTCGACTGATGGTGAGCGCTTCTGAGATCATGAAGCACACGTATCATACTTCGGAAATCCAGATTGATAATTCATTTATCACATACAGGGTAGCCACGAAATAGAAAATCCGAAAGGACCATATAAAGTTCGCTCTATTTCTTCTAGAATAATTAAAATACCGATTCTAATACATCTCATGATACCACCTGGGGCCCAACATAGAATTGGTGCATCAAAAATAGGTGTATGTATTAGTCAGAATGACAGGAAATCGAGCAATAGCTTCTACAAGTGTTCCATCCCGCCTCTCTGTGGACAATGTGCAAAATAGATCTGTCCAAAATGTTCTACCCGTTATTTAGGTACCTATATCGATGATCAATATCATATGACTAGTTGAATTTTATTTTCATGAGCTACAAAACTAACAGTCTACAAATTCTTTGGTAGTGTATGGTATATTTTCCAGTAAACATTGCTCAACACTTATTTGAAATTTTATATCACAGTGAGGAAACACTTATTTATTGCAAGCTTATCACTATACTTTATTTATATCGTTTTAAAACACATGCGGTATACAACTGTATTTGTGACACTGACTGATTTACTGCCTCTCTGCGAGTTGATCCTTCTCAAACAGGGTGGCCCATTAGTGTGTGCAATAACTTGAGCTAAAAAATAAAAGTTGTTGTATTTGCGCCGATACACATTTCTCTACTAGTACGATGTCATATCGACATCAAAAGTATGGAAAACCTCTTTAATTCTATTCTTCATGTCTTCCTTAGTAGTCACGGGTGTTTCTTGTTCTTTCACATAACTTCGCAAAAAAAAACATTTTCGTAAGATCTGGTGAACGAGGTGGCTCTACCTATCCTACGTTCAATTGTGTATATTTTTTTTATCGCTTCGAGCGCATGAACGGGAATCCCTGTAATGTTCGAATGCACCCAGCGAATTTGTTTATTCTGGATTTTGTAGATACCTCATTTATTTTATTACATTTTTGAAGGTAGAAAATGACAGATTTGATTTCGTCACTTGAAATTAACGAAAATATAAGTATTTTGAACTTCACATCCAGAGCAAATGTGTTTAAAACATGGAACATTTTCAAATCATTTAAACTAAAAATACAATTTTCTTCAAAACAATCGATTCTAGACAGTTCAGTATACCAAAGATAATATATACACTAGGTGTAAAAATTGGCAACGATCCGATGCCGATGGGACGTTACGGACCGGCGGCTAGTCGGCTGTGCTGATTCGTTTACCAAATATTAATATCGGAGTCGGTGAAATACGCGGCGTTATAATGAATAGATGCGCACAGCGAATTACCGCCGCTCTGTAACGTCCCAACTGAGCATTGCCTTTTCTTTCATTTACAGTTTGTATTTTAATTGATTTTATCACTTGTAATTTTTTTGTTTGTAACTTTTCCTGTTTCTTTGTACGACGTGTCCATAACTTGTATACCATGAATGTAATATATTCTATTATCTGATTATACAGTTATAAATTGAAGGGGAAAAGTAATTTATCAAGATGGTAAAATAATATACTGGACGTTCCATTCAGAAAATTGAGTTTTTGCTCATTTGAATCTCCTGAATTAATGCTTATCCAAAAAATACCTCGAACTCCAAACGAAACTTCTACTCTGTTCAGACATTTCAGCCATCCTTCACCTTCGTACATTCCAAGTAAGTTTAGTTGATTATCACTAAGAACGTTCACTAGGCAGCATTTATAGTGCGCCAATTTTCGTAAAATCTTCATTTTTTCCGCTCCTTTTTGGCAACGTCGGAATTAATGGAAAAAGAAAAGGTATGGCTAGGCTATGCCCCGCTCAGGCTGAACGCCCAGTATATCTCAAAATATTTTGTAAATGTGTATCGGCGCAAATACAGCAACTTTTATTTGAAACATTTCTTTGTATTTTTTATCCTAAGTAAGTTATTGCACTTCCACACACTATTGAGCCACCCTGTATATTAGTTGTCTTGGGGTGCCTTGGCTTTTGGATCATTTCTGCTGTGTCAAGACGTTCGTCCGACCACAGTTGTGATACCAGAATGGCCAATGGCTATCTTGACTCCCATCAGAAGTTGACGTGGTAACTTCGTGGGTAGGTTTCAAACGTGACCGATATTCCTAAACAGCTGGTTGGTCAGACGGATGGTGAGACGTCTTAATGATGAACGTATGTGCCCGGTCAAACCAGAGACTTCATCGCCTTCTATACCCTTCTAAATGTCCTTAGAATATGACCTCTCTTTCTAAAAGTTCCATCGATTGTTTCGAGATGTTTCGAGAATATTCGGTCGCCACGATACATATTGGGTGTTCAGAAATAAGCCTACTTAATATAGTTTCGGCCCCCTCTCAGGGCAATATCATATCATATATGCAGTTCACACCCCTAGTTTCTCAGCCACTACTTAACTTACTAATGTGATCTCTAAAGTTCAATCTGAACTCCTTGAAATTTGATAGAATGAACATTTGGTATCAGTTCCATATTCACATTGATGTCGGGAAGAATTGTGTTGAACGACTAAATATTCGATTTTCTAATGTTTAACTTGTTTCAAATTGTGATAAGTATAACTCAGAATTTACTAATACATTCCATCTCGAGATATTCTACTATCCTATTTTTTTGCATTTTCTATAGTCTAAAGTACTAGCATACTGTATTTTCAAAGCTCCAACTGGAATAATTGATCAACGAAAAGATGCCTGAAAATAAATCAATTGAAATCATTCCTAAGCTACCTTGACATACTGCTTTTGTGTAGGATTTAATGAATTGCACCTGCCTGCAGAAACGACTGATTGGCGATATTTCTACAAATAGATGAGCTCCAATAAGGAAATAGCACACTGGATGGCACATTCAGAAGATTTAATATCTGTTGAACTAGATTGTAATTTGATGAAATGATCTACTCATGTCGATACGTCTGCGATATTATAGTCTAAGAGGCTACATGAGTTTCAATGTGACTCGGTACAGTCCCAATTTTCTTCGGGAATGGTTTCATTCATGATGTGATGTGAGTATTAGTCATTAAAATCTATCATCGTTTCCTATTTTTGGATTGACTCAGTATGTGGACAAATTTATATACTCGGTGTCAATTCGAATGCGAATATGTTGGAAAAACGCCGTGTGGCACAAAAATCATCATATCATGTTCAAGTTGCGTCAAGGTTGAAATATGGTATATGTTTGTAGGGTAACTAACTCTACACTAGCTTCAGATGTATTTATTGTACAGAAAAAAAAATATCGGTATAGTAGCAGGAGTTCCTTGTACATTTTCTTGTAAGCATTTATTTCGAAAATTCTGAATTTTAACACTCCTGTATGTATATTTTTGAACTGTCAATCTACCTTTTTTAAAACAATAGATTTAATTCAAATGAAAGGATACACAATATGAACACTACGTGAAACAGTGATCTCCATGTTCCGTTTCGCCAATATAAATCAATATTAAATTGTCCATCAGTGGTAGGCTTTTCTATTTTCAATAAGCTCCCTAGGTGCCTAAAACATATAACTAACTCAAATAAATACAGTAACTTACTGAATAATTATTTGATTGAACATTGTTTTTATAATTTTAAAGTGTATTTGTGCTGTATTCTCATTTTATTTTTGTTGCTACCATTTTGTTATCAACGAGGTGCTTACACTGTGGATTTATGTGTACTTTGACGAGACCAATACACGTCAAATGGAAAAGAAATCTTAATATTATTATCATTTATGAAATGTTATTGAGCTAGGGGTAACTAAAACCACCATATATCAGTGAGTGTACATCTTTTATTTCCATTAAAAAATGGGCATGTGAATACTACTGAAAGATACCTATAATTTGAGGTATAACGAAAGACCATTTGACATTTTGACGTTGGAGAATTCTTCTTCCCCCTAACTCAATAACATTTGGGTCAAACGGTGTTTTTCAAACTCCTTTATTTTTAGAGATATTCGCATTGGGAGTTTTCGAATAGACACCCTGAGAGATCTATAAATACGCTCAATTTTGAGACTTATCATGTAGATTTTCCGAAGTTTCTGGCAACTTCGATGCGGTTTGTCAGCACTTCAATCCGGGGGAAAATGGTCTCCCAATTGTCAAACTCACGTCATGACGTAACATACATGTACGCATTTTCATGACTATACTAATGAGTTTGACTACCTTTGATACTTTGCAACATTCGCCGTTTTCCCCATATACATCTTCCAGACCGCCCAGGCAGACTCGCTATGGTATTCCACATCATAAAAGGAATCATTCCAGAAGGAAATTATGACTGTACCGAGTCACGTCGAAACTCTCAGTCGGTCATAATATTGCTGGCAATATTATTGCAAGTGAAATTCGCGGTAGAGAGATGCATTCTCCCCAATCACTTGGGACCTACGTACATAATTCTACTCCGTAAGATATTAACCAGGGTTTTCTATTCGCGTATTTGACAAAAACGTGTGTATTTTATTATTGTCAAAAACACTGTATGTTTTTACATCCTTCAGTGGCGCTTTTTATGTGACATTTGAAAGATTTTCCAAATGTTCAAGTTACTACGTTTGATAAACGAATAATTTTTATACAGTTTCCGACAAATTGTGTACAATCAATAAAGTTCAAGCACTTACTTGAAATAACTGTTAATTTTTTACGGAGATGGAGTAGAAATCTGAACTTTTCTTAATTTTTTTTCGATATTCTAGAGTGTAACTCATTCAATTCAGTGACAGCGTAAACAAAATGTCTCTAAACTAAAGTTTTAAGCACTAAGCGCACCACTCCGAATTTGACTCATTCGACAACCTATATTTTCTGTAAGAATTGATTATTTTACATGCGATTTTTTACAAATGTGGTATTTTATCGACTTCGGGGACAGCTGCAATGATGAAAGTGGAACCATTACACTATGGTCAATGTTTGCGATGCTGCTTGGCCTCAGATTTTTTCTCTTATGAAAAATCAGTAATATAACGATATAACGGTAGTTCATATCGGGATGTTAATGGATTTTTTCCCAATTCGCAATTGTATGAAAAATGACAGTTTCATGCATAATATATTGATTTTTCATTTCTACAAAAAAGTAAATATTTACTATTGACGAATGAATCACTATAGCAGGTACATAAGCAGGTTACAAACAAATTAGAAAAATATTCACAAAAGCCGATTCCTAGTAAAAATTAGCATACGGCAAGTTCAAGTGGCACTGGCTCGGTTCTTTTATATAGTGCGGTTCCAGCACAGAGCAGTGGAAATCAAAATTGAATAAATTAATCACGCTTGGAGCAGCCTCAACTAAAATGGCAATGACTCGGATATTGTCAAATTGAGATTTTTTTTTTCATACAAAATCTATCAGAAACTTCTCTAATGCAAGTTTTATTCCCTGGAAGGAACTTTCAGGTAGGTTTGAATGATGAGTTATTCTTTTTTGTTTGCTATCGATGCACTTTGGTATTTCTGACCTACAATAGTTTCTTAGGCGTCTCAGTGGAAGTCCAAATAGACCCACTCACTTTGATAAAGTGGAATTTTTGGAGACTGTCGTTGAAATAATCGGATACAAAATTTGTAGTATTTTGGGAATATTTTGTATCTGCCACTCACTTTGAAGCTAACTCCTATATTTCGATCAATTCTGCATCACTATTAATCATCATCCGGTCGAAGAATCTATGAATAACACCCAAATATCTTAGTAGTTTATGAGAATCTCGAATCGCACAGTCGCTCAAGCAGGGTTTGGAAAATTCTAACTGGGCGGGTGTATGCGAATATACAAGCCCGTAGAAATCATGTCTCGACATTGGTCGACTGTCGAAATTTCAAGTGGACCACGAAGATTGTGCTCAGTGCGAAAAAAGTTCGAACCAGTACGATGATTGAAGAAAACGCGATGAAATGGCCCGTTCGATTCAAGATATTCAGAAACGGCCATCACGATGTTCGTTATCTGTATCGTTATAACTCGAACTGTTTCTGAAAGGTCCTATCTGATTACTTACAGGATGTGATTTTTTTTATTACAATTTTTTCCTCTGATCTAGTGCCCAGTATGAGGCTCACAGTATGCTCCTTCATCAAACATGGGGCTTACTCTTAATGGTTTATATTGGAAGTACCTGGAGTTTGGAACATAAAAAGTGCTAATCGTAGGTTTCATATTTTATTGAACATTCTTAATTTGTAACGCTTCCATCCACCCTGTGGATTCTGCATTGGTGCTTTATTAGTTTTTTATTGAGCCTCAAACAACATAAAAATAGTTTTTTCACATGAATTCAACTTAGGAATTTCATAAACATCATGAAATGAAGTCCCAATGTGTTTTAATGTGACCGAGGATGTGATTTTCCATTAGAAAAAATGTTCAGATGCCAGACAGCATCGCATACATATATCATAGTGTAATGGTTATACTTCACACCTTGTGTAATTTTCTTTTATAGTTTTGTCTTATTATCGTACCTGTCCTTGAATTCGATGAAATATCACATCTGATTCTGAAAGCCGGAAATGAATTGACTATTTATTTCAGATAATACATGTTTTCGAAAAAGAGTAAAATTCTGAGTTCACTTAGTGTGTTGGGAATGGTATATCTCACCCTGACAGAAAAATGCACCCAACATAATTTCAACAGATCAAATAATCAAGAACTGCTGTTCAAGTTTCTTGTTAGCGCCCTGAACCATTATACAACTACGGGTTCAAAGTCAATTCATCTCTAATCTTTATTGAATATGATTTTCTCAAATGAATTATTCCAGGTGGAAGGTTTTGTACAATAATTGTTATGAGTGTTGTTAAATACATTATTCAATAACAGCAGTAAATAACTAAACTAACTTCAAAATATAATGTCGAATTCAATTTTCGAAAGAAAAGTTCTCATCCAATATTACAAATATAAGAAAGGCAATATACTCAATTTATCGTATCTCGATCACACTTTGGTGGTGGAGTTTGATTCAGAATCTTCCATGATATGTATTCAAACTAACTTCAAAGCTCAATTTTTTTTTAGTGTATAACATATCAACTTGAAAATGAGGATGAGTAGGTTTCGAAAAATTGGTAATTGTAATCAGAACTATTTTATTCTCAGATTGAAATAATGAAAAATTTGTATTTACAACACTCCTGACACAAGGGTAAATAAAATAGTATGGGTCCCGTGTATGTACTGGAACGGGAATTAATTTATGTACTCTCGACAAAATATATTGAGTCGTATTTTTTGCTACAATTTTCAGATTAAAAACATAAAAGACAATGTTGAGTACTACATAGATTTCAATACTGAACCTGACTTCGAAGATAATGAATTTATCTATGATGACATCATTGGCATGGATGAAGTTGAATTGTCTGGTGTTGGATTGCCTTCATCGGCAACGACAGATAGTAACGAAACGGGGGGCACACCAACGTCAATTATTTCAGGGTCATCGCCTATTTCCTCTCCACCTCCGACGATAGGCAACCCTACGAATTTAAATAATCATTCCAGCGATAGTTCGAATGAAGTGGATAAGAAAGCTGTATGTAGAGAACATCCAAAGGTGAGCAACAACAAGAATATGTTTTTTTAATCTATATGTATTCAGATGTTGTGCAATGACATGATGTTGTTTCACAAATTGAGATAAAATGGATTTTTGCTACTAATGAGTGTATTGTCTTGAGGACCGTAGAAAAAAGTAGTTGTATGAGTGTAGGTAGGAATTGGAGAATTCGAATAAACGCCCTTTTGCATTAATCCTTGAAGCATTTTGAACTAAGGGAATATTGAAGTTGAATATTTTAGGTTTGATAACGAATATACAAAAAAATACCTATTTCTAAGAATATTTAATTATTTTCATGTATTTTTATTTTATTCATTTTTAAAATAACATACATATCAGCGTACTATATTAATAATAATAATATACATTTTTTTATAATATAAACATGATCAAAAAAGTTTAAAACTTGTCCATGATCATTTATAGTTTTTTTCCTTACACTGACTTACTAAAATTCATTTTCTCATTGAGTACAGGGTGGCCAACTAAGACTCCAGAGTTCGATTTCTCTGTTGTCTTGAGAGATACAAAAAAAAATTCATGTATCAAAATTGAAGTAATAACCGAGCTTCACATTTCAAAATTTCTTTGAAATACACAGGGTGTTCCGTAAGGTCACAGCACATCAAAGCTATGTTTTTTTATCGGAACACCCTATATTTTATCCCATTTTTGAATTCTCCCTGAAGATCTGATTTCAACGACCCACCATACTTAGGGTCTAGCAGTGAAAGTTACTGACATATAGGCTGTGCAAAATCGAGATTTTCCAAGTTCAGGATTTTTTTCTGTCGAAACTGTTCATTATTCGTCAAAACGGTTTACATGTCCTTATCCCAACTTTTCACTCAATATCAATTGGTGTTCAATTGAAATTGATACAAGGTGGTCAAAAATCTGAATTTATAATTTGTTTCAATTGAATGTCAATTGAACACCAATTGATAGTGAGTGAAAAGTTGAGATAGGGACATGTAAACCGTTTTGACGAATAATGAACAGTTTCGACAGAATAAAATCCTGAACTTGGAAAAATCTCGATTTTGCTCACCCTATATGTCAGTAACTTTCACTGCTAGACCCTGAGTATGATACATCGTTGAAATCAGATCTTCAGGGAGAATCCAAAAATGAAATAAAATATAGGGTGTTCCAATGAAAAAAACATAGCTTTGATGTGCTGTGACCTTACGGAACACCCTGTGTATTTCAAAGAAATTTTGAAATGTGAAGCTCGGTTATCACTTTTATTTGAATGCAAAACTTTTTTTGTATCTCTCAAGGCAACAGAGGTATCGAACTCTGGATTCTTAGTTGGCCACCCTGTACAATTAACATAATAAATACATTTTTATATTATCTGAAAATAACTATAAAGAACATGATATGTTGCATAAGTATTTTATCTTATAATCAAATTTCCAAAATTTCTAAATTCTCAATCAACCACGATTTGATTTTTTTTTAATCCAAAAAAACTGATTCTTTCACAAAGAAGGAGGCAATTTATTGAAAATTTTCTTACCTAAATGGCATGTTGTTGCATTATAGTTGAAGAGAATTTCTAAGTTGATATCCAACCATCAATTTTATTTTTTGTGTCATATTTATGTTTTACGTGATTATAGTTTTGTAAATGTTTTCTTATGTATATTGTTGACGTTTTATAAAACAATTGATCAGCAGAAAGAATGTTATAATGTTCAAAGAAGATTTTGGAAGAATAATACAAAGGTTTTTTGAAGATAATATTCAAGGTATATTTTTTTGCAATTGCATTACCTCGTTGGTCCCAGCACTGGGACCAAACGCCCCATAAGTCAAAACTTGTGCAGGGTTAGGTAAGCATACAAACACAAACATCCATGGCCTAACTAGAATTCGAACCTATGTCTCGGTGGGAGTCCCCATACGAACTCGGCGCCTTCACTCTCTCGACCAGTGAGCCGCCTGATGAATCGATATAAGTGGTTTCAACGATTGTTTATATAGACCTCCCCAGCCTATTATGCCATATAAGCCAGAATAGATTGAAAAAGACTATAATAGAAACTGATGATGATTGAAAGGAATAAACAATGAGAAAATCAATCAAATGTAGGTTTATCGTTTTAAAATAGGCTATAAGTTTTATGAAAATTCTCCGAATGGTGTGTGGCCAAAATAGTCCCATGAGTTTATGAAGGCGCTACATTTGTTTCTTGAGAATAATGAAGATGATTATGATTATGATTCTGCGAGCCATGATTATTAGAAGGCCATGTCTAAAACCACGCTAAAGTGGATCTTGTTTTCAGAATTTATCCACGCGAAATGCGTCATGAAGGTAGTGACGTCAACATTTCGCGTGGATCATTCTCTCTTGATTGGTCCACGTTAATTTCGCGTGGAGCATTTCCTTATGATTGAGTCACGCTATTTCGCGTGAAGAACTCCATGATAGTACATTCATTTCATATATTTTTTGTTATGAACATGTATGCATTATGATGAATGTGTGAACAGAAACAAGTAATTTTCTAAAGTACCTAGACAGGCTAACTGACAAAAAACACCCAAAGCCATAGTGCTGCTATTCATTATCCGATTCTGAAAAACCAAAAAGGTAATGTAATGACTTGTGAGATACCTCAAGGTGACACCAACAATTTTTTTCCCAATTTAAACTCTTGCAAACCCTTTTGTTTCAAAAGGCATAATTTTTTTTTCTGATATTATTTTTTTGAAAGCAATTTATAACAAGTTGACTTTCGCGCAAGATCAGATATTCTCCGCTGACAAGATATATATCTTTTCATCACATTTCCTATTGAATCAGTGAACGTGTTTCAGTAGATATCTTAGAATCAACTGTGATCATTAGCGGTCAGTGTGACATTTGTTCCATACTATCAAACAGCACATGATAATAATCATTTGTTCTCAATAAACCATATTTTTAACATTATAATGATATCTTCAATTTACGGATAACGGACTTAACGTTCAATGACTCAACATCCAAGCTGTAGATTGTTGTGACGATCGAGTGTTATAGTTGGATGAGGGTATTTTCTTGTTCTGGCACGTATGACGCTTCCTGAATTACTACGAAAATGTTTAATCCCAATTTATCATATGTGAATGTGGTTGGTGAAGATCTACAAAAACCATCTTTTGGATTTCCGGAACAAATGAGTTTTTGCAATCAATCAATTTTCTGTAATCTCCAGGAATTAATATTTCTTACATTATTTTTCAGCCCGTGAAACCAACCCCTGTGCTAGCAGTCACAACGTCCGTTCCAATGATGATAACGTCCACCGCCAGCACCATCAATTCGATTCTCTTGCACAATTGTGTACCTTCGAGTAAGCCGAGCACAACGCCCAGCAAACCGACGGCGACGGCAACGTTGGCGTCTGTGACTGCTCCGGTGGTCAGAGATAGCGTTTCTCCGCCTGTCCAACAGCTTACTGTCGTTACCAGTAATTTTGCTGCGGTGGCCGCCAGTTTAACCAAAGTAACAGGTGAGCATCCCATCCACCAATCGTATTTAATTGTCTGAGAACTAGACTATTCTAAGTTCATATCTTTGTGGATCAAGATTTAATGTCCACATTATTCCATGTTTAATGTCGAAGTCCGTTAAGACAAAATATTTGGAGTACGCGTAGGCTTATCCTGTTTTCTTCTCTGAATGCAGTCACATTTTATTCCATTAGTCCAGTCAATTAAGGAGGGGTACAGTGCATGATCAGGAACTCAAGTGATTTCTGTAAAAACTTATTTTGGGTGCTTAGGAAGTCAATCTATTAAAAGTGTTGACGTCTAGGAGGCTAGCCGGAGAGGAAGAGTCAGTGAGTAGGTTTTGTTTTTAGATTTGTCACTTATTAAGTTCTCTACAGCTTTCTCTCCTGACCCATTGGACCCCGCACAAAACCATAGGGAATTGGCCCACAGTGGGATTTGCCTGAAATTCACATATGTTATTGGTATGGAGTTTCTGATCAAATGTTTTCATGTGACCAATCCTCTAAGACCAAAGATTTAGCTCTCAGAGCCGTATTCAGTATCGGTGCCAAATAAACAATGACACTTTTTTTTTTCAAGCCCATGATTTTTGTATCTCCCATAATAATTCAATTGAATGAGAAATGTTGCTAAATCTTGGCATTTGTCTTTTAGCACAAGTCCTCTGTAAAACATGCCTCGTCCTACAGGACCGTATTTAGTAAAACTGTATTTGCCAAAGTGCAGAATCGAATTGATTTTGTTATTACTTTTTTATTTCTTATCCTATTTCAGTGGTCGTTTGATAGATGAATGTAGATTTCTTTGTGTACATAACAAAAGTGGTCACCATCTTGATATTCAAGATGGTCGGTCTAACATTTAATCTTTATGTAGGACATATCTCGTAGCTTTTTTAGAATCATAGTAACAGGAAAAGATAAGAACACATTTCAATTGTTGAAATCGGTCATTTACTTTTTCAATACACTCCGCATGAAAACCAGATGAGAATAATGAAGAAGATGTATTGATAATAGGATACTACTGCAGTTGCAAATCAGGGGCAAGGCCACTAGAAACATGTGCTCATATTTGTAGTATATTATGGTATTTAGGATTTGCCCGCCATAATCAAAATGTGAATTATCCATCGACTTCTGTGTTACAGCATATTAAAGATGCCACAAATCGTCCAGTGCAAGATGCAATACTCAAGCAGCTGGAAGTGTTCGGGAATTATGTTGATAGTGAGTGCTCGACTTTTTTGTTCACCACCCTGTAAATATCGGTTTCAACTTTATTAGTAATGAATTAGATGAATTTTAGAACAATTTCAGGTAATTGAAAAAGTAAATGACCGATTTCAACAATCGAAACGTGTTCTTACCTTTTCTGTTACTATGAGTCCAAGAAAAGTTACGAGATATGTCCTACATAAAGATTAAATGTTAGGCCGACCATCTTGAATATTAAGATGGTGACCACTTTTGTTATGTGCACAAAGAAATCTACATTCATCTATCAAACAACCACTGAAATAGGAAGAGAAATGAGAAAGTAATAACAAAATCAATTCGATTCGGCACTTTGGCAAATACAGTTTTACTAAATACGGTCCTGTATGACAAGGCATGTTTTAGAGAGGACTTGTGCTGAAAGACAAATGCCAAGATTTCGCAACATTTCTCATTCAATTAAATCATAATGGAAGATACAAAAATCATGGGCTTTAAAAAAAAGTGTCATTGTTTATTTGGCACCTATACTAAATACGGCCCTGACAGCTGAATCTTTGGTCTTGGAGGATTTTTCACATGAAGACATTTGATCAGAAACTCCATACCAAAAACATAGGTGAATTTCAGGCAAATCCCACTGTGGGCCAATTCCCTATGGTGTTGTGTGGGGTCCTTTCCTAATTCGTAATACTTTGGAACTGCTGCTTTTCTATTCAAAAATTTGTACTTTCAGGAGCGTGCAGCTTGAAAACGTTTAGGGATTCGAATGAAGTGTATAGAAAGAAAGTTGTGGAGAATTTAATCAGATCTCATTTGATACCAGGAAAGCTTTTACGACGAATCGTTTCCGACCTATACGCGACAAGCCTAAAAGTGAAACCTCCTAGTGCCCCCCCTCCTCCTGCTCACCTTCTAGATATCAGGATCTTTAATATGTTGACTATCTAAACTTCACTGAATCTGAAAATGAAATAAAAAGTTATTCTCAAAGTTTCTAATTCTAAGAAATATTTTTTTTCTGATTTTACCAAAAGAGATTCCACTCTACAAGATGCCGTAATCAGAATTTTGATCTGAAGTTTCGTTTCCTTGTAACCATCATCGAATAAAACTGACGATAATTTCGTGGTCCGAAACTTCGGATAATTTTAAAGTGTATAATGTCATTGGATTCAGAATTGGTATTTGAATTTTTTAGCTACAAATTTTTTTTTCCAATACCTATTTAAAAAAGCAAAGTTGATGATGACTCCTCGAAGGCGGAACGTCGGTTCACAAATCTATTGATACCATTGGATAGAGCGGAAAAAGTGGCAATGATAATATAAAACTCCTTTTGTCACTTCAAATTAAGTCAGAAAAAAATTGAAACGAAATCGCGGATGTTCGGTTTTTTTCCAAATACTTCGGAAGCATTCGGAATTTTCAAACTTTTGAGGCGGCATTTTGAACAGAATTGAAGTGCGCAACTTTGCCGCAATTTAACCGACTTTGTATCTGTTATGTTTAATACCGAGATCCCAAGGACACCCCTCGAATTTGGACACCCTGTACATCAACTTTTGTTCGAGAAAATATTCCGAACAACTTGTTATCTCCCAAAGAATAAATACAATACCCTCCTCCTATCGTCCCTAGGGAGGCACGATGTTCCATGAACATGATAGGGATTATCATGCATGTGCTCCAAAAGATGAAAAGATGTGGTCTGTGGCGCCCTTATACAGTGTGATTCATTGGGATATATGCACATACAGTAAGGCTAAATGGAGGACACCGAGGTGCTCTAAATAATCTATATTTTATGGTCTCTCTTTATAATCAAGATACATGGAGATTTATCCATTTTCCAATTTTTTTCAAATAATCATAACTGAAATTGAAATTGTTCTATCCGTCATTCGGTTGCCCCCTTACGAGTAAACCTCAGAAGTCTTCGAGAGTCTTGTGCGAGCTAGGAATGACGGGGGCCTTGCCTTTTAACGTGTGATCCCAAACACTTGAACTCATGAACCACCCTATATATTTGTGTGATATTTTGTTCCTATGTCTTCGTTCACAGTGGTGACGATTGACATAATAATAAAAGTCGTATTCCAGGTCTGGCCTTGAACAAATTAATAAGTAGTTTTTGAGTAGAAATAATACCCTTTATATCAATATTTTGAAATTTCATTTACAAATTTGGAAACAGCAGGAAAAAATGAGTAGGACCGAATGTATTTGGAGTTTCCGCATAGAACTTTGTTACATTTTATCTTCTTCGGTACCTTTTGTCTTCAGTCAACTCTAGATGTTTCGAAAATAAGGTTGCACAAAATTTAAAAATACATAATTTGTTATTTGAAAGGGTACTTTTCTATTTTGTATCCATTAAATCATCAACTATTTCTTGTTCTCCTATTTCTTGGATCCCAGCCCAATTGAAAAACGGGAGGACAAGTTGTTAAGAGGCATTACGGTGGATCTATTATTCTGCTACTTGAAGAGCAGAGTTCAAAGAATGATCAAGATGTAACTTATCGTTGACAAATTATTTTAATCAATAATAATAATTGTTTTTTATATAACAACCAAATTATTTCATTAAATTGAAAACACTCAATTAGTGGAAGTGTTGAGTTTATTATAATTTCTCTCTGTATATTATCATTACTTTTCATCTCATGTATCTGAAGTACATAATCAAACATGAAATTATAACAAACTCAACGCTCCCATTAATCGAGTGTTTTCAAATAAAAAATGATGTAAATATATTCCTTTCATTTCCTGGAACCTATACCTATCAGTTTCCGTTTATCTTGAAAAATACTTGCAGGTAAAGGCTTCGTCAATACATCTGCTTCCTGTTCTCTACTTGGTACATAAATTGTTTTCACAATTTCACAATGTTATACTGTTTCTCTGACAAAGTGAAAACGTATGTCTGTACGGTATGTATTCAGCAATATTCGAGACTAATTTTGTTGTTTGGTGAATAAATATTGATCCATCTTCCTGATCATGAACAATTGCTATTGCAGATTCACTTTTTGAAAAAATGAGTCCATCATCTACGAAAATCACCAGCAATATTTTCTAATTTTCAATTTCGCCCTTGCATACACAGTCAACTTGACTTTGTCGAAAACCAAAATTTTTCAGGAATCTATTGAATTTATTATTCCAATATCGAGGCTGCTTGACCACATTGTTTTTTTTATGATCTGGTTCCCACGAAAAGGGATATCCTGTAATATCAAAAAAGGAAAGATTTGTATTTTGTGCAAGATACAAATCTTCCTTTCTTTGGTATAGGTATATACACGTGTACACAGCCCAGCAACCCTCACTCATATCCTGTAATGTTCAGAGAACCAAAATATTTGCACCCTTAATACATGACATGAAAGTACCTAATGATAATATACAGAGTACATAATTAAACATGAAATTATAATATTTTAGTAATTTACGTAACCGCAAAGTCGAATGGAAGTTAAAAGGACTTGCAGTTCTTTCTCGGAGGCTGTTATTGGCTTATTTTTCGGAACTATAGCACAAAAGCATATTATGTGATACTCACTTTTTTCCTTTGAGAAAAAAGTAATTTATGAAAAGTGACATTTCCTAACCTGTCAACAGAGATGAAATTTCAAACTTTTTTCTGTCATAGAAAAATTGAAATTTTCTATCGAAAGATGTCAATAGGGAATCATGTTTTAGAAAATAGCTAAATTGAAAAAAATTCTATTCAAATTCAAGAACAATATTTATTATTAGTTTTTTCAAGATTACTCCCTTTCGACATTTATGTGGAAATATAACTTCTGTTGGGATCAAAATGAAGCACTTCACTACCATTGGGACAGAAAAGAATGAAAACATTCCAGCTGTTCAAGAGTTAACTAGGAAGGGATAACTTCATGGACACACACACACACACCCTAATAATGCACATCTATCAAATATTGAACCCTTTCGTCTGGTATCTTTTGATATACATATTGGTAACTTTAGATATTTGGATCACTCTGTATTCATAATTATATTTTCTGTTGTTTTTGTCAACGTTCATACTGATCAATCGTTGATCAATCGTCATTAATGAACTCAATAAATCAGTCAAATCTCGTAGACTAAAGCATTGGAATTCTCTAAAGACCATCCTGTATAAAGGCTATTGCATCTATTCTGTGCCCTAAGGCCACATGCCTACCTTTAACCAATCTCAATAACTCCCTATCGCATATCTAATCTCCATTTTGGGGTGATTCCATATCATGAGATTTTCACATTTTTCATTGAGCTCGGCAGCCTCAAACATAAATGGAATTAATCATGTTTCTTTCTCTATGTCAATGAAGTATTTTACTTAGAATGACTTCAGCTACAACATAGCCAAAATCGAGCCATTTTCACTGAAAGATATTTTCCCATGTAATGTGTGCGTGCGTCCTTTTTGACTTTTTCGGAATCGGCATTGTTCCTTATTTTCACAATTTTTGTTCTGAATGTAGTGCAATAAGCAAATATGATAATTTTGTTTGAAGTTAGTCATTGATCATAATAATTTGTCCCAAATACGGACTTGTCCTATCGTTTTTCGATTGGGTTGGGATCCAAAAATTAGGAGAATAAGAAATAGTTGATGATTTCATCGATACAAAATAGAAAAGTACCATTTGGGGACGACTAATTATTTTTTTAAATTTCGTGCTTCCTCATTATCGAAGCATCTTGATTTGACTCAAGTTAATAGGTTAACAATATGTACGCGGAAACACCAAATACATTCAGTCTCACTCATTTTTTCCTGTTCTCTCCAAATTTGTAAATTAAATTTCAAAATATTGATATACAGGGTGTTGTTTCGACTCAAAACCTACTTATAAATTTTGTCAAGGCCTGACCTGGAATTAAACTTTTTTTATTATATTAATCGTCACCACTGTGGACGAAGAACATACGAACCAAATGTCACAAGAATGTATTGGTTGGTTCATAAGTTATGATTAATTGAACATTAATAAATCATCCCATATCTTGGTTATAAAGAATGATAGACCCATTATAGTTATTTATGTATCAAGGGCGTAAAGTAGGCGTTTATGGCCTGTGGCGTGAATAATGGCCCGATGGCGCTAGCCGAGGGCCATTACACGCTGAAGGCCATAAATGCATTTCACGCACGTGATACATACAAAATTTTATGCACTAGTGGTTTTTTTCTTGACTCAAACGTAATGACTATAGATTTCGATAAACTAATATCCCCCCTAATTTAATTTGTTACGTATCAATTCAGTAATCAAGAGAAGCGTAATGTTCATGGATAATTTACATATGAAAATTATAGAACGAATATTGCAATTAATCGTAATAGTAAAACTCTTTGATCTCTAGAAGTGATTCATTCTTCAGAATTTCACAATATGCATACCCAGTATATTATTATATATGTGAGATATTTGATTAAAGTTAGAAAGTCACCCTATATAGTTGATTCGAATCGTCAAACAGGCCCTTTATTTTCCTACCTGGAATAATCCGTTGATTCGGCTTCAGGCTGACTTCCACTTAACCATTGGCTACTTCGGAGTGGACTGTATTGTAATGAGGGGGTGAGCACACGAGAAATACCGGCACTGAGTTTTCCGGTAATAGTTTTCCTCGGTTGAGTGTTTTTCGCCCGGGCTATCGAAAGATTTATTGACCACTGTCCGAGATGTCGTACCAGCACAGGTACGCACGCGACCTTCTTTTTTCGCGGTAGGTGAGAAAAAGCCATTTGACGAGCAATTTGCGCGTATGATCTACAGGGCGACATTTTTATATATGAGTTACGGAACGGGATAGTAGATAATATTGGAATCATATTCCTACCCCTATGAGACTAATTGATTCTTAAAACCTAACATGAACAGTAAACAAAAATATTATGGTGGAAAGTCCGAGGACTTAACAATATACCTAACTAGCTTTGACGTTGTCAATAAAGCTGATGGTTGTTGTCTATAGGAATACATTCAATAAACGAGCTGAATTGTCATTCTTTGACTGAAAAGTAAAAATTAGTGATAATAATAATAGCGAGACTATGGAATCGGATGAAGAAGAAGTTTATGATATACCGCTGGATATATTTGAATCTAGGAAAATGATCATAGGTTTTTCATGAATTGATATGTGGATATAAGGTAACTAAGAACAGCGGGCGGTAAAGTGCACTTTACGGCCCGTGGGCCATAATGAGCCCGCGGGCGGTAAAGTGTGACTTAACGCCCGCAAAACTGGGCGGTAAAGTGCACTTTATGGCCGCTAGTGCATAAAATATAGTATAAGATTCTAAATGGAGGCATCGTGCATAATTTCAACACTCAACACATTTTTATTCACTCAGGACGGCTTGTACAGAGATGACCGTTTATAAAAAAATACAACATCGGCAAGTGATTCGTTCTGAGGCTACGGTGGTAGTTGACTGATCTCTTCGAATACACGATGATTACGAATACCGATGAGTCGTGGAGGCCGCTTGTGATAAGGCATCCCTTAGGCGTTCTTCTCATTTACGGGGTGATTTGAACATCGTCGCTAACAATAGATTATTTAGAAGCACTTCGGTGTCCTTCATCTACCTTTTATGCTCATTTGCTAATGAATCACCCTGTTTTAAAAATAATCTTTTTTGATATCGATTCTATAAAACGATAAAAATAATAAGATTCTTACTTTACAATATGGATGCTACAATCAGACTGATTCTCCTCTGGTTCCTCTAGCGAAGCTGGATAAAAGCGTGGTCAGCATTCTTCTCGGAAGAAACATCAAGGTTGCATTTCTTCACAACATAATTCGCGGAAGTAATAGTGGACATCCCTGCATTTAACTTCATGCTGTTTTTGTTCGCGTAGACGACCTAAAATTGCTAATAAGAATTTAATTGTGAGACATCTCATCAACCATTCTGGTTACTAAGTATTCAAACTTTTATAATCAGCCACTTTGAAAGAATAGAATAGAATAGGCTGGTTGTCAGGCAACGATATACAGGGTGATCAAGCTTTGATGACTAATGCTCCAGAAATCGTAAGAATTCTGTTGAACCTCTATGAATCATGAATATGTTCTTATTGATAGATATAGCTCCGAGACTTTGTGGGTATACATGGATTATTATAGTAGGTATGTATTGATAACATGTCATAATATTTTGAGTACTGTTGATAGCAAAATCGATAGAACATTATTTCTTCAGTACGCCATATTTCTATACATTCATGAATTCCATTATTCAATATCTTGAGTCTGGCCCTCCTGATCACTTTTGAAAAATGCACACATTTCAAGCCGTTTTGAATTTCTGAAGCCTTGCAGGTTTTTATTTTACCGTTGGAAATTATTGATCTTTTCAATAATGTTGAGTATTTGGCATACATATCTCCACAGATTTTGTGAACAAACATCAATTTTTAATAGCATCAAATTGAATTTTCATAATCCTCAAAGGGGAGTGGAATAGGTAAAGGAATGAAGGAAAGCTCCAAGTCATCTCCACACAGTTTAATGACGTTGTTAAACAATCAGGGACATGTTTCAGGCCAGAAAAAACCATCTTCAGCCTAATTAAGGGTCTACAATACAAAAAAGCTGTTGGTATGAAAAATACTTTTAATTCTTTCATACCAACAACTTCTTTGTATTGTAGAACTTCTAATTAGGCTGAAGATGGTCTTTTCTGAGACCGAAACATGTCCCTGGTTGTTTAACAACGTCATTGAACTGTGTGGAGATTATTTGAAGGTTTCTTTCCTTCCTTTGATCAATAATGTATGGCATTGAATTTAGTGAGAACTAATGAGTAGCATACAAAAAAAAGTTCTATCGATTTTTTTGATAACAGTACTCCAAAGATGTATCACCCTTCATGTCAATCAAAATGTTATGACATGCTGTTGATGCATATGTATTTTCTAGTACAGGAGTGCTAGGGACTCTGATTTACCACTAAACATTCAGGTAACAAACGATCGCCACGTGTGACTACCGGCGATATACTTGTATAGAGTTAAACATCTAATAAAATTGCAATGCTATTTGTGGAGTGACTATTATTTATTTTTCGCGATCAATTCCTAAAGTATGCTGATAAAAATAAATGATAGTATTCTTTCGAGTTCTGTCAATTCCTGGAGTTATTAATCATTAAAACTTGATCACAGAGCAGGGTTGCTACCACAGAATGCTTAAGAATCAAATATAAACACTTTTTGTGGGAGGGAAACACTCGACCCTCCAACAGACTCACCTACTTGTTTATGTTTCAGAGCTCTCAAGAAATACGCAATTCTGCTGATATGTCACTAGTTGATTCACTTCTTGGAATAACAATATTTGATTTGATTACTTTCTCACATGTAAGAACCTGACATTTCAGTGATTTCAATAATAATTTTTTCAGATAATTGTTTTAAGAAAAAGGTTACTATGAACAAGTCCTGAGTTGCTTCATTCCTCAGATACAGGGTATTGAAGTTTGAATTAGAAAAATGGTTTTCATAAAATATGAATATCCTTGAACCCTTTTGGTCAAAATAAAAGGAACAAAAAAGGTCAGTATCAAGTTTGAGACGAGATATACTATACTGATGAAGGGGCTTCATCTTTTCTTCCTACAAAATGAAGAAAACGGAATTGAATAAAAATAAAAAGTTGTATTTTAGTTGCTTTATCTGAGAAAATAAGAACTCCAAAAAGGTCAGTGGCTTACTTCTTCCACGATATCATTTGCTGTGGTGCCCACTGCGACCCCACTAGGCCTCATAATTTTATATTTTATAAATACCATTTTCTTTACCTTCAATGCCCTTTATCTTCAACACGAAGCAACTCCGGACATAACGCTCATGTGCACTTTTTTGAAAAGATTCAACGAATCATCCTCTGTAGTTTCGTACCGTAGATAGGAAACACCCTGTATATTCCGTAAATGAAGAATTGAAAATACATTCTGCTTCTCAATCAAATTCAGGAATTGACACTTGAATACACTCCCTTTTACTTGGGTGACGAAATTATAATACATTGTTGATATTTTAAATGAAAAGGTACTCGATTATGATATTTCTCTGTCATCGATTCATTCCGATCTAGTTTCATTATTTTTTTCATTGCAGCGAGTGGAGAAAGCAATCCTGCATCTGTGATAACTACTGTTAGTCAAGTTCAAACACAAATTACATCTAATGCCATTAATAGTTTGGTTCTTACAAATCCCATTTCGTCATTAGTAAGTAGACCCATTACATTTTAATATTAAACATTCATGAATTTTAGTTGTTTGTGTTCTCTTGTCATTTTGTACTATCTCTATATATTATAGGCTGTACAAAATTCGACAAACCAACCTGAGATATTGTATCCTGAACCACATAATCTACAAAACAATTGTTTGAGTCCTGAAACGACTAGTAATACTGAAGTACTATCCTTGGATATTGATGCATCACAACCTATAACGAATGGTCCATCATCTGAAAAGGTAAGAGAAACCTCGTCTTCACAAAATGATTTTGAAAAATTAAATTACATAAAAAAAGTTACTAAAGTGTATTCTAGTCAGTTGAAGACAGAATCCGAATTCCGTTTTTTACTGATACTCATATTCGCAGGTTTATTGTGAACTTGTGATTGAAAATTTCAGTATACACTGTGTCCGTAAAGTTGAAATATGGAATAAATTCGATATTTATGGAACTAATAGCCACTTCAAGAAAACTTGAAACGTCGATTTTTACCTCCAATGTTTTATATTCAACAACAATATTTCATTACACATGGTGATACACATTAAGGTAATGACGTCATTGGCAATTTTTTTAATGAAACACCCTGTATTTTGTAACCTCTACCTTTTTGGAATCAGCTCATTCTCATTGATCTTGAAATGTCACAGAATATAGGTTGTTACATTTAAAATAATTTCCGATGACGTCATCACCTTGATGTGTATCACCATGTAAAATAAAGTTTTGTGGTAAAATGTAGAACATCAGGATTGAAATTTGATGTGTTTCAGATTTCATTGAAAAGGCTTTTAGTTTAGGAAATGTCGAATTTATTCCATACTTTACGGACACACAGTGTATAGTTGGTAGTTTTTCTTACTCAGGTTATCATCCTTCAGTATTGCAGTGAAATATTGTATTTCCAATCATGAGTAGGTATATCTACCAAATTATTTTTCAATACCTACATTTATTCTTCAGTCTTTTAAATACTCGTTTTTTCTCCAAATTATTCTGTAAAAATTATTAAATACTGATTTCAGTTAGCTCATACTATTGTATCGATAATGTACCAGTCAAAAGGATGATTATTGATAAATCCTCTACTAAATAAACACTCGATGATTTTACTTGAATATGGTTTTGATTGAATATATCATTTCAGCATTCTACATACATGCTTATTCCTCTTGTGGAAAAATACAAGAAAGGCAAGACATGTGTCAGTGCCACTGTCGGAAAATACATTGACATTGACACTTGTCAATTTTCGTTCCACTGTTGCCAGTGCTCAATACAATACAATTCTTGAGAATAAATGTATCTGTGGGATGAACAATTATTGATAAGAAATCTCACTGTGAATAAGGCATTCCATGGAGAAACCGATTGACAATCGAAAGTAAAAACAATTATGATACTTGCGTTCACCCGACATTGGCTAAAGTCATCCGACCTTTATTCACGCCGCAGGCCATAGACGCCTATTTTACTCCCTCAATACGTAAATAACTGTATGTACAACATTTTCATTCCTGTGTTACCGGACAGTAATTTGCAATCGTGTGTCACCAGGAAAGAAAATTATGTTCAGAAAGGATAGAAATTAAGTAAGCTATCATTTTGAAACAACCCGTTACAAGATTGTCCCTACAGATTCACCTCTTACTTACAGTTTTCAATTTGAGCTCTCTTGACGTATCCTATTAGCATTTATTTGACAATAAAACATTTCGATAGAATAGAATAAGTTGATAAACATAATTTTCTGTGCCCAATCACCTCACCTGTTTCCTTCACTTGCCTTTAAAAACATGTTTTATCCACTGAAAAATGCTTGGCTTCACTACATCGAGCTCGTTTCAAATAAATTTCTTCTGTGATTTGAGTATATTAGTAACTTAACTCAAGATCCCAAGAGCTATCCATAAATATTGAAAAAATATAGACGCAGTTTTAATTACTCAATTGTACAGAAGGATACTTCATTCATTCTCAATCATGTCGGCAACATGTTCTTTCAACTGTTTTCCATAAAATGGCCGTCAATATTCAGTTAGGACACCCAGTACAAGGCACAAACGTATAGGCGTATAAAGGAAGTGAGAGATGTATTCGTCTATGTGGAATATACATCACATTAAACAAACATTCACAATTGATTCATTCCAATTCATTTTACGAAAACAAAAAGACAATGACATACCAAAGAATTAAGTAAGTAGTAAGAGAGATTGAGGGGAGGCGGTTCCCTAGCAAGTAGGCCCCCGTGGACCCTTTTTGCTGAAGGTTATATCTAAAATATATTGAATATTAATTATTACATAGGACAATAATTATTTGATATATGTATCAACATTTTTTTATCTGAGAAATATCTCAACACTATAAAATTCATGTTGAAAATGTTTGACCTGCCCAAAGTTACTTACATTGTTTGATAGCATATTCAGCCTATCCAGCAATTATCATTATTATGGCATTGTTCCTGGTTATAACTTTAGGCTTCTTCTTGGGGTTTGGATTCAGGTTTAAATACAGAGTGATAGAGCGAAAACTTTACACCCCGATTTTGAGGCTCTAAAATGAAAATCCGGAAAAACGATCGCATCCGTCGGTTTCTGATTCGAGGGGGAACGACTTGTCTGCTTTCTTCATCCCCGTAACTTCGACCCCCTGCCAGAAGGAAGCAGAACCCCCAGATTTTGAATAGGGATACCTCATTTTGAAGATTTCATCTAGTACTATCCGACCCTCTTTTGCATCAATTTTTTCATCGATAACGAAATGAGAGATAAAATAATGGAAAGGCAATGTCGAATTTACCTCGAAAATATTCTTATCAGAGTAGATTTCGAGAAGTATTTATTTATTCGATATTTCTTTTCACAAAGAAGTTTGTGGACGCACTATTGTTCGATTAACCCGGCGTCGCCCAGGTGGGGTCTCAGATAGCCTGACAAAATTTTAAATCACTGGCATTTCGATTTGAATGCATGCACATTTCTTTGGTTGCCTACAGCTTCCTAAAACACTTTATTCTGTCGTATTCTGGTGCGAAATCAATTTTTAGTTAGTTACCAAGATAGTGACAGTGCAGTAAACAGCTTTGGGGTCTGAGAAGCCCCACCTGTGTAACAAAGATATATATTTTATTCGAAGAGATACATCTAAATTCCCATGAGAAGATGGATCATTTTTTTGTTTTCCTCTTATACTACATGTTACTTTTCTAGCTGACAGTGAAACGGTGTCCGTATTCGAGTTTCGCATCCCGAAAAGCCTCTGACTACCAATTTTTGAAGTGATATGTTGAAAAATTTTCATACATTCTGTAAAATTCTATTTTTATTTTTTAACTTAACCACCCTGTATCTCGGAAATTAAGCAATTTCGGACTGAGGTAAGTTGCTTATTTCGACCCCAGGAATGTGCTGAGATTTCGTATAGACCATTTAGGGACTCCCTGTATACAGGGTGTCCTTCAATTAATGGTACACAGCAAAACTGCTGATTCCCTGAATACAAATAGTGAGATATAGCCAAACTTACCCCACTCCAAAAGTTGATAATAACAAAGATACAGGGTGTCGAAGTTTCATTTTCCATTTCTTTTTTTCTGAATAATTCAACAGGGTGACAAAACAGCAAGAAATTCGGTACTAGAAAGTTACTGAGGCGAGAAATTCAAATCCGTTCTTAGTTTGGATGCCACTCGTAGCGGGAGCCACTTATGGCACATTAAATCTCTTTAAAATGATTTATCTTTTCTGTGTCTCGCTGTATTAGTCGAAATATTGAAGATTATGTATTAAACATATTTTTTCATGTAAAAAAGGCATACTATGCAAATGTCTCTCCGAGTGGTCGTTTTCGAGATATCTGCGTATCAATTATAAGGTACCCAGCTGAATTTTTTTAAGCAGGCTGTGATCGAATCAGATACAATGATAAACGTTGCGTAAAAACATTTTAAATACATCAATCTCAACATTCAAACTAATACACCGTGACACAAAAAAGTGCGCCACCTACGGTACATTGATTTCTTTAAAATTATTAAACTTTTTGTGTCACGGTGTATTAGTTTAAATGTTGAAGTTTATGTATATTACATTTTTTCACTCAACATTTGCTATTGCGTCTTATTTGATCACAGCCTACTTAAAAAAATGCAATTGGGAATTTGCGAAGTTGCATTGAATAATTGATACGCACATATCTCAAAAACGGTCCCTCGGAGAGAGATTTGGAAAGTATGCCTTCTTCACGTAAAACTATGTTCAATACATAATCTCCAACATTTAGCCTAATACACAGTGATATCCAAACTAAGAACGGATTCGAATTTCTTGCTTCAGAAAACCTCCTGATGCCAAATTTGATGATTTATTGTGAAAAAACGAAATACGAATTGAAACTTTGTCACTCTGTATCTTTGTTATTATCAAATTTTGGACTGAGGTGAGTTTGGCTTAATCTCAATATTTTCCTTCAAGGAATCTGCAGTTGTGCTGTGTACCATTGATCTGCGGACACCCTGTATATTACTTGCATAGAAAGACCATACATATAGTGTTGATAATAAAATTGATTTGTAGATTTCCGATGGAATGACATCCCTCAAGTCAATGGCGCAACAAGTCATCGATCAGGCGGGTCTCCAGAATAACCAAGTGATTCTTGAGACAAGCAAAACTCAGAATCAAGGCAAATCAGATGCTCACATACCACCCCTCCTTGGAGTTGCACCTTTGGGGGCAGTTCCTTTACAGAAAGAGCATCAGACGCAATTTCAATTCATGGAATCAGCATTTTATCACATGCCACATCCTTCAGACTCAGAAAAGATAAGAACATATCTTCCAAGGAGTCCCTGCACAACACCTCCTTATTACATTCAATCGCCCCTTTCGCATTCAGATAGCCTTGACTTCTATCAGAGATTAGCGACTGAAACTCTATTTTTCGTGTTCTATTACATGGAGGGGACAAAAGCGCAATATCTTGCTGCGAAAGCACTGAAGAAGCAAAGCTGGAGGTTTCATACGAAATATATGATGTGGTTTCAAAGACATGAAGAGCCCAAGATTATTAATGAAGAATATGAGCAGGTAAATATTCTATTTATTATCCTTTGAGCGTTTCATTGGGAAACGGAAGTAGTCAACAGTTTTTACCTATGACATATATACAGGGTGTATACAGGGTGTATCGAAATTTGACCGACAACGCTTTACGGTGATTCGATGACAAATTTGGTAGGAATATAAGGTTCTCAAGATACAGGGTGTTGAGCTACGTTAGCTCGCAATAACTCAAGAATGGTTGAATTCAAATACCTAAATTTCACTGGCCATTAGTGAGATTTTTTTTTCAGATTTCTAATAGTGGAATTTTTTCAACGGACTGACAATTTGTGACAAATCATCTAATTTCCACAAATTACCAAGATACAGGGTCATCTTACCTTGTATCTTTCCAATCCTCTGATTAATTTTCCTGAAACTTCATACACTTAGTTTACTAATCGAAGTTGACTTTCTGAAATACCAAATGTATCCAAATTCCAGATCCGGACTTGGAGAATTCCAATCTAAGGTATCTTGAAAAAAGAACACTCTTCACATCGGAATCTACGATCTCTGTTCATTATTCCTTGATGATTAAAAAAATGTGAATAGCTCTTTTGGCACATTTTAAGTACCTTCAAAATAAAATATGGCTGTCCGAGAAACGTAGCATTTATTTAATTCTTTGAATATTCAGAAAAAAAATTAACATGAAATTTTCGTACTCACATTCATAACATTCATTTTTTCCATCATGAGACTTAGCACCTTCATCCAGCAGGTACAACGGTTGGAAGAAGGTGACCAAATGCCTTAGCTTGCATTCTCCAAATGGATTACAAACCACAAAACCACGGTTTTTCGGACATTATTCACAGATGAAGCCTAGTTTACACAAGACGTTATTCTTAAATCAAGAAATTTTCATGTGTGGATAAATGAAAATTCGCACAAAAAAAAAACAAGCCTTTTCACTTTCATTTTCAATTAATGTTTGGTGTGGTATGATCAACAATTCATTAATTGGACCTTATGCATTTTCTCAAACATTAATGATCTTTGTTCAAAATAATTTGCCTGGTTTGCTAGAGAACATTGATTCATGTGGAATACATTGTCAACATGGTGCTAAATTTCATTCTGCTGTTGACTTTAGGGAACGCCTAGATAATCAATTTCCAAATCGTTGGATCGGGAGCAAGGGCCACTTCCTTGGTCAGCTAAGTCTCCAGATTTAAACCCTCTCAATTTTTTGTGTGAACATTTGAAACAAAAGGTCTACACCCCATTGGAAACAGAGAAGAGTTGTTGACCAGTATTGAAAATCAGACAAAATCTCGAAATTATTCTAATTTCGATTGGAAATTTATTCAAGCATAAAAATGCAGGAAGGTGGAATGCATTTTGAACATTTATTGTGATATTTCATTTCATTTTTTGTTTTTAGTTTCAAGTAGAAGAAAATAAATGGTATGTAAAAGCAATATTTTACTTTGAAAGTGCTAAAGGAGTTATTCACTTTTTTTTCACTTATGTAGTTTCAGGAATAATAGGCAGATATCAAAAATTCAATTGTAAAGAGTGTCCTTTTTCTGAGAGATCAGAGATTGAAATTCTCTAAGTCCGGGCCTGGTATTGGTATTTCAGAAAATTAACTCAGATAAATAGACTAAATAGTGCATAAAATTTCAAAAAACTGCGCTTTAATATTCAATAATTTTAAATCAAATCTATCAAATCCTCCAGGGGACGCCATCTAGCTAACAACACCCCAACGCCCAGAAAGTCGGCTACAGGTACTGTCAGCTGAGTACCCACTGTAAAATATTTCGTCATGCAGGAACCATCGAAAAAAAGTAAAACACACACTTTGATAAAAACAGGAACAGGCAGCGATGATAAAAATGAAGAAAATAGCCTAAACGGTTATGCTGTCACACATGCGGATATACAGGGGTATTTGATCTGCTACACCACTTTGGATAAAACATGGTTGTATTTAGAATGAAACAAGCTTTCCGAATATGTGAACACATATAATTAGGACCATATTAAAAAAAAAAATAGATGAAAAAAATAACTCCCATATTACTGGCAAACTACACTCAGTTCCAAAAAAAGTGACGCACTTGATATTTGACCTATCTTCTTGAAAAAAAGAGCCGATTTTTATTTTTTTTTATTTGTTGGTAGGTAATGCATTTGTCTTTAAAAAAAATAAAGAGGTGACATTTTTTTCAAAGCCTCCTTGGTGGTGGAATAACTTGAACCATGATTTATTCTCAACTGTTGACTCACCCTGAGTGTTAATTGGGTAATGGCATAGAAAGTGCTTACACCCTATACGAAAGAGGCTTCTTTTGCGAGTATTTTGTTTTTTTATTCATTGATTTATCTCTAAAATTTTCCGAATTACAGCTTTTTCTGCTGAATCCTTGCAGATTACCAACTTCCTGAATTTATCGAGAAACAATTTTCTAATGAAATAAACTAATACCAATAATTTTAAAAAACAATTTTATCAAACACAAGATTATAAATTGGGATGAATATCGTGTATTGCCTCCTCTAGCAACTGTAAGAACTTCTAATCTACGAGGCACACTGGAAATTAAGTTGCTTATCGTTTCCATAGGTATACGATCCCATTCTTCCACTAATGCATCTGCCATTTCTGCGAGACTTTCCGGAGATATCTCGCGAGAACGTACCCTTCTCCCTAATTCATCCCACAAATGTTCTCTAGGATTCATATCGGAGCTTCTCGCAGGCCATTGTAATGTGGTAATACCAGTAGCTTCTAAGAAGTTTCGCACTATTGCTGCGGTGTGTGGTCGGGCATTATCCTGCATCAATATAAAATTATTGCCCACTAACTCTGCATAAGGTAAAACATACTGCTCTAAAATGTCAATGTAAATTTGGGCATTCATCGACTGTCTCACCGTAAAAACATGAAGGGGTGTCTTTCCATTCATTGAAATCCCTCCCCACGCCATAACGGACCCACCATTAAAACTTTCGCATTCTGTTATTAAATTTTGATTAAACCGTTCACCAGTTCTTCTCCACACTCTTTTCTTCCATCCACCATGTTAAGGCAAAACCTTGACTCATCCGTAAACAAGACATTCGACCATTGAGGAATATTCCACTGTCCATAATTTTCAACAAAATTTCTTCTAGCAGCACGATGTTCGGGCAATAATTTGGGACCTTTTGCAGGTCTCCTAGCTTCAAAATTAACTTCTTTTAGACGTCTACATGCCTGATTACTTACTGCAACATCACGAATTTGGCATACAACAAATTAGTTGCTATGGCAACGGCATTTGTTTTTTTAAAGACAATGTGATCCTACCAGAGTACAACCCAATCAATTTTGAGTACTCTGATCCTTCAATAAATTTAATTTGTGGGATAAGCGTAAGGTATCAGCAAAAAAGCTGTAATTCGGAAAGTGAATAAAGTGAAAGAGATAAATCAATGAATAAAAAAACAAAGTGCTCGCAAAAGAAGCATCTTTCGTATAGGGTGCAAGCACTTTGTATACCATTACTCAATTAACACACAGGGTGAGTCAAAAATTAAGAATAAATCATGGTTCGAGTTATTCCACCACCATCAAGGAGGCTTTGAAAAAATTTTCACCTCTTTATTTTTTTTTAAAGACAAATGCATTACCTACCAACAAATAAAAAAAGATTAAAATCGGCCTACTATTTTTTTTTAAGAAGATAGGTAAAATATCAAGTGCGTCACTTTTTTTGGAACTGAGTGTATAAATAATTCAGAAAATTTTCGAAAGCTGTAGTAACGATCCTCTGAATGCGTAACTTTTCCTATTCAATCGAATTCGTATCTTAGATGACCGTTTCCAGAGTTTGTTCAGAGGGGACTACTTTCGCATCTCAATTCCCCAGTAGGACACTAAGCAGTTTTACTTGTATGAATTTCGTTCAACTCTGAACAGCGGTCAACATATTTGTACCTACCACTTTTTCAACGGATACCTGCCTCTAATGAATCTTAGATGAATGAATATTACAACTGTTGTTATTCTTTGTTTCAGGGCACCTATATTTATTTTGACTATGAAAAATGGGGACAAAGGAAAAAAGAAGGCTTTACATTTGAATATAAATACTTAGAAGATAGAGATCTTAATTAATTAAAATATTGATAAAACTTTTTGTGTTTTATTTGACAGTTTTTTTCATCGTTAGGTCTGAGTTCCTACATAATCACCAATAATTCAAGAGTCAATTTGAGACAAAATTTTCATGTTCAATATTTCATACTTTGATGCTCGGTTAGAGAAAAAACGATTGCAGTCATTGCCCGTTTTACCTCTTTAGTCATGAGAAATACTGACATGGTGGTGACAGGTAATTTTCATCCATGGCATGACTTCTTCAATTATACATAGGTAGGTAGTAATATTATTATTTATGTGTGACCAATTCGATTGCTTGAATCAGCTGTCTCTTGAAGAATACTAATAGAAAAAAATCTCCATTCTCTTCCCCATTTTTGGGTTGTCAAGTCAATGAAAAGTTTCTAATTATCAAGAAATAGTTTCCAGAGGGTTATTTAATCATTAGTAGCCCATACGGCAAAAAAGGGATTCAGGAAATCCACTATGATATACAGTGTGACTGATGAGAAATGCCACATAGCCAAAATGGTGGAGAGGAGTTGATATGTAAGTACTATATGAAGAGTTGTTTTTGTCATCTTCAATGTTATTCATAAAGTTGACATCATAATTATGGAAAACACTTGACAATAATTTATTTTGCAATTTCACTTGGGCGTTGAGTTTTGCTTCAAGAAAGATGAAAAATGGCGTACTCTGTGGAGACACTTTTCTTTAGCTACATCTCAAGTGATATTTTTTCAAATTAATTTCTGAAAATAGGCTTATTTGTTTGAATTTCAATATAGTTCACCAAGAAAAATTTTTTCTATTCCAATTTTACACATGTGTCTTGAATTTGAACGTCACATTGCTACTTTTTAGTTCTTTTAATTTTTTGATATCTTCTAATTGTAACTTCCACAAAAATGTCCTATATTTTGGTTAGATACATAAAGTCGGTTGATGATATTTCGATAGCAGACTTTGTCATCATTTTAGTACTGAAAAAATCCATTTAAATAAATTTCGCTCCTGAATGCTAGACGATACATCAACTTTGCATTAAACATGACAGAAATTTTAAGAGGGAATTTGTTGAATATTTCGTAATTTTTGCCTAAATTTTGGTTGTAGTATGACTCAGTAGAAAAATAAAGAGATTGGAATTGAGACATTGAAAAAGTGTAGTTGTCATTGACCTATAATTTGATTTTACTATACAAAATAGTTCCAATTTATCACATGGTCCTTCGGCTAACGTTGAACTGAACGTGGAAGATAGATTTACAGCATTGGGAAGATTCCAAATCCCGAAAAACGAAAAATTTTCAATTCGGACAAGAAGTGTCAGAAAAGAAAACGAAAATGTCAAAAAAAGATTCATTGGAAGATTTAACTCCTCTTCAAGGCTTCGTGACCAACGAATGCGCTAAATCAACTGCTGGAAGAAGTCAATCACACCATACTGAAAAGGCAAGCACCAAGTTTAGCAGGTCAAAGTATACAAAGAGTTCAAGATCTTCAAAAACTGATATCGAAAGAAAGAAATTAACTCTTGAAGCTGAGAAAGCGAAAGCAGAACTTCTTAGACAAGAAATAGAAGCAAAAATGAGAATCATAGACCTAGAAAAAGATATTGCTGAAGCAGAATTAGCAGAAACATCAGAAGATGAAGAAGTAAGCGTGAAATCAAGAAAAACATATTGCTCAGATAACACAGCAGGTGTACATCAATGGATTGAAGAAAATTTTCAAGAATGCCAAGACGAAAAAGCAGCATGTACAAGTTCTACAAATAAAATTGATATGGAAGGTGAAAATTCATTGACTAGACTATGCCAAGTAATAGAGAAAGCCGTTACAAATGCACAAAATCCAGAATTAGTGGAGGGATTAATGAACAGGCAAGTGCTTGATAAAGAATTTCCTATTTTTGATGGCAAACAATCTTGGCCACTATTCATCTCACAATATAGACGAAGAAGCCAAGTCTGTAAGTACACAGATGATGAAAAAATGGCTAAATTACAGAAGTGTCTTAAAGGTGATGCACTTGAATGTGTGAGAGGAATGATGTTGCATCCTAAGAATGTGGAATTAGTTATTTACACTCTAGAAATGCGATTCGGAAGACCTGAATACATTATAGAGTCTTTGATCAACAAAGTAGAAGTTTTTCCCATGATTAAAGACAATGATTTCGAGACTTGTATCAAATTTTCTTGTCAGGTTCGAAATTTAGAATCGACACTAGATCAGCTAGATGCAAGGAACTATATGGAAAATCCATTTTTATTGAAGAAAATTGTTGAGAAGGTACCAAACAATTTGAAAATTCAGTGGGGCCAAATTGTATATCAGAAAGAACAAATGAAAATGCAAGTATCACTGAAAGATTTTTCTGCATGGTTCCACACTATTGCCACAGCAGCATGTTGCATCAGCACGCCGAAGTTCACAAATCAAAATTCAAAACCATTCAATTATAGACGACATGAAAATGTGATGAATACAATCAATGTAAAATGTATTTATTGCAAAGAAGATCATCACATAAGCAAATGTTCTGTTATCAAGAGTGACCCTATTGATGAACGTTGGGCAAAAGTAGTTCAATTGAAAGCATGTTTTTGCTGCCTAGGGATCAATCACATGAAGAATAAGTGCAAATCAAAAAGAAAATGCGGTGTGGATGGCTGTATAAAACGTCACCACTACCTACTGCATAAATCACTGGATCCTACCCTGACACTTTCAGCAGAAAACACACCACTTTCCACTATCGACAACAGACAAGAAAATGTTTTGAATATAAATGAAAATCCAAGAGTTTTATTAAGAATTGCTCCTGTGAAAATTTATGGACCATCTGGAATTTTGGAAATGTATGCATTGTTCGATGAAGGCTCTACAGTATCACTTATGGAAGCTGATATGGCTAAAAGAGTTGGTATCCATGGAAGAAATGAACCTTTTTGCATGCAGTGGGCCAGCGAAATTGTTAAGCACAATGATGATTCTCGGCTTATTAGTTTCAAAATATCAGCGATAGAAAATGGCTCAAAAATGTACAGCATGGAAAATGTTAGAACTGTTAAAAATTTTGCTTTGCCACAACAGACTTTCAGGCTAGAAGATTTTGAAGAAAATCTTCTCCTTGGTTTACCTATCAAGAATCTATTAAATGTAAGACCTTCTTTACTTATCGGCCAAGACAATGCAAATCTGATAGTGCCAAGGAAAGTATATGAGGGTAGTGAAAATAGTCCTATTGCAACAAAATGTCTACTTTTTTGGACTGTACATGGAAAAACGAAGAGAGAAGATACATATAGTTCAACTGTTTTACATATTTGCAGCCACGAAGAAGATATAGAAAAACTCATTAGAGAATCTTTTTCAACGGATAATTTCGGAGTTGCCGTGACGAATACAAGAATAAACCGTGAAGAAAGAAGGGCTATTGAATTGCTAGAGAAAACGACTAGGAAAATCACCGGAGAGAACAGATACGAAACCGGACTACTATGGAAATACGATAATATTTTGCTTCCAGAAAGTAGAAACACCGCTGTGAAAAGACTGTTGTGTGTAGAGAGAAAAATGGACAAAGATAAAGACTACCATGAAAAATATTGTAAGAAAATTCAAGAGTATGTGGATAAGAAGTATTTAAAAAACCTAGATCATAATGAAATACAGACAAATTCGACAAAGCTTTGGTACCTACCACACTTCGCAGTATTCAACCCTAATAAGCCAAATAAATTCAAAGTTGTTTTTGATGCTGCTGCCAAGAATCATGGTATCAGTCCTAATGACAATTTACTTCAAGGTCCTGATTATTTGACATCTTTGCCTGGAGTATTATTGAGATTCCGCCGTTGGAGATGGGCGATATGTGGAGATATACGTGAAATGTTTCACCAGGTGAAAATAATCAAAGAAGACAGGTGTGCTCAGAGGATTTTATGGCGCAATGGTGATGAGAACAAAGAAATGGAAGAATACGAAATGGAAGTGATGACGTTCGGTGCTACATGTTCACCCTGTTCTGCACAGTTTGTAAAAAATTTGAACGCAAGAAAGTCGACAAACTATCCCCATTTGACTGAAGATGTGGATGATTATTTGGACTCTTGCATGAATGAGGAGGATGCAGTTAAGAAAGTGGATGAAATCAGACGACTTCATCAAGAGGGAGGGAAAAAAAAAAAAAAAATTGAAGACAGATGAGAGGAATTTGAACAAGTCTGTAACTGACCGTGTACTGGGTGTTTGGTGGAATGTGACCACAGATAACTTCACCTTCAAGTTGAAATTTCATAAGGTTTCTGATGAAATACTGATGGGCCAAAAAACACCAACAAAAAGAGAAGTTCTCTGACTTGTTATGTCCGTATTCGATCCACTTGGGTTTCTAACTAATCTAGTGATTCGAGGAAGAATATGATCCTCCAGCAGATTTGTAGAATTGGGATTAGTTGGGATGATTGTATACCTGGGAGTGTTTTTGAAATATGGCTATTATGGCTAGAAGACTTGAAACATATCTCAGGGATACAAATTCCAAGGTGTTATTCACCGTCACTTCCGGATGCTACATTTCTAGAGATACATGTTTTCTGCGATGCCAGCGAAGAGGCGTTTGCTTGTGCAGCATATTTAAGAATTATTTTTGAAGATGAAATACAAGTAGTTTTGATTTCCTCGAAAGCCAGAGTATGTCCTCTTAAACCACTTTCAATACCCCGATTGGAATTGCAAGCAGCAGTTATGGGAAGCAGACTACTAGCGACTATCAAAAAAGAGTTATCATTTGACATTCAGAATTGCTATACTTATGGTCAGACTCGAAAACGATATTACATTGGATCAATGGAGATGGTAGAAACTATAAACAGTTTGTATCACACCGAGTAGGCGAAATACAAGAACTTACAGAACCTGAACAATGGAGATATGTACCAAGTGATATGAATAATGCTGATATGTGCACAAGATTCATGAATTCCATTGACTTCGACAAATATCTTACATGGTTTCGAGGACCTGACTTCCTAAGAGAATCAGAAGATTCCTGGCCCAAACAAATAGATATAGTAAAATTCTGTCCAGATGATAAAGTAGAAAGAAAAGCAGATGCGACATTCTTTGGCCTAACAACAAAAAAGCTACAAATTATTCCAGATATAAGAAGATTCTCGAAGTGGAGAAGATATGTACGGGCCACAGCATGGATATTTAGATATTATTTCAAACTACTCCACAGAATAAGAAGAGAGAATGTATTCCACTCCAGTGAATTGACGTGTCAAGAGTTCGAAAATGCCGAGTTGTATTGTCTTAAAGTTTGCCAACAAGAAAGCTTTCCAGATGAACTGATCCAGCTGAAAAATGGAGGAAAAGTAGAAACAGCATCACGGATTTCACAGTTATTACCATATCTTGATGAAAATGGATTGATTCGCATTCATATGGAAGACTGAATCTTAGCCAAAATATCGATGATGCTGTGAAATCACCAATTATTTTAGACCCAAAAAATCGATATACAAAATTCATGATATTGTTTTATCATGAAGACAATTACCATCAAGGTGTAGAGTCGGTACTCAACAATTTACGCCAGCGATTTTGGATTTTAAGAGGAAGATCTGCTGTGAAAACTGCTTTCAAGTCTTGCCAGATCTGTAAAATTAAGAAAGCTAGACCCGAACCTCCTCAAATGGGACAGCTGCCTTTATGCCGACTCACCTCCAATGTACCGCCGTTCACCTTCTGTGGAGTTGATGCTTTTGGGCCATTTTATGTAACAGTTGGTAGACACAAAGAAAAACGATGGGGAGTACTTTTTACATGCATGGGAATCAGAGCAATTCACATCGAAATAGTGCACTCACTCTCTGCAGACAGTACGATTATGGCAGTACAAAGGATGATGGCAAGAAGAGGTAAAATAAGATGCCTCTATTCTGACAATGGAACAAATTTCCGTGGAGCATCTGAAGAATTGAAGACCTTTTGGAAAAATATTGACCACGATGAAATGACGAAGAAGCTATCGGAAAAGATGAATGAATGGCATTTCATAGCACCCGCCTCTCCAAATATGGGCGGATGTTGGGAACGGTTGATAGGATCTGTGAAGAAAATACTCCAAAACATTTTGAAAGAAGAAAGTCCAAAGGATGAAGTTCTCCTTACTGTTTTTGCAGAAGCTGAAAACATTGTGAACAATCGACCAATCACTCATATATCTCTAGACCCCAACGATGAAGAGTGTTTAACGCCTAATCATTTGTTGCTTGGATTAAAACGAGAGCCATTACCAATGAGATTTGAAGAAACTCCAACAAGAAAACTATGGAGAAAGGCTCAAAGACTTTCGGACAATTTTTGGTCAAGGTCGGTAAAAGAATATTTGCCAACCTTAACAAACAGAGGGAAATGGACCAAGAGCTCTATACCGGTTCAGATTGGCGACATGGTTGTCGTGGTTGAATCGAATTTTCCAAGAAATAAATGGCCGTTAGGAAAAGTAACAGCTGTTTTTCCTGGAAAAGATGGTGTTGTTAGAGTCATCGACGTACAAACAGCACATGGTGTGTATCGTAGGCCGGTGACCAAAGTTTGTAGACTTGATATTCAACCTGATGATGGTGAAAACTGATGTTTCCACGATGGGGAGAATGTTAAATATTTCGTAATTTTTGCCTAAATTTTGGTTGTAGTATGACTCAGTAGAAAAATAAAGAGATTGGAATTGAGACATTGAAAAGGTGTAGTTGTCATTGACCTATAATTTGATTTTACTATACAAAATATTTCCAATTTATCACAGAATTATTATTTTCTGAAGAAAATCATATTTCTGTTGATAATAAGTGACAACTTCTCCATATAAACTTTTTTGAAATTCAAACAAATAAGCCTATTTTCAGCGATTAATTTGAAAAAATGTAACTTTTGAGATGAAGCGAAAGTCACGTGACCCCGTCCGAGTAGTCAATTTTCCATATTTTTCAAAGCAAAACTCAACGCCCAAGTTGAATTTCGGATTGAACTATTATCAAGAGATTTTCCCATATGATGCTGACTTTGTGAAATACACTGAATAGCAAAGTTACACAGTTGAATGCGAATTTAATGTATAACTCCTTAATTGATCATGAAAAATTAATGTTTTATCTTCATGTCAAAAAAGTTCACTCCATGATCGTTTCTCTCGAAAAAATCTGTCAAGAACAGCTCAGTAAATAGAGATAAAAAAACGAAATGGTTTGGACCGATTTTCAATTTTCACCCTGTGCCCACGTATGAATGAATAGTATTTGATACAACTATTCATCATTCAAAATCATCAGATATATAATTTTTTTTAATAATTGAAGCCGGCACCTTTCAAGAACCCTGGCTCTTCGACGTTATAAACCGACAAGCATCATACACGACAGGGTGGTCCAAAGAGTTCATATTTTTAATAAAATAAAAAAATAAGCTCATCAATTACCAAACATTTTATTTCGAAATGTTCACCCATTTTTGTAAATTCATGTTCTGAAGATCACATTGTCTAAATGTGCTCCATTTTTGTCCTGGCCTTCTTGAAGCGCTGCTGCCCTCTAAATTAAGCATGAGGCTGCAGCAATTCAACACCATATTCATTCTTAATGAATATTTCATAAATAATATTGCCAGAATATTTTTCAAAATATGCTGATACCCAATGAAATATTATCATTCATGTACAGGCTGTCCCATAAATCGTCGTATCCTAATCACCCAGTATTCTAGATATTTCGATATGTCGATTACCTGTGGCACAAGTTAATTAGTTACCAATAAATGTGTCAAGTACTATTACAAACCCTTTTAATATCTCCAAGTTCTATACAATAATTGACGACGATATTGAAAAATGAGATTTAATATTGAAATGGACGCAAATCAATTCAAGCGGCTGATATCAGCGCTACAGGAATAACAGCAAGTAATACTGACTCAACTTCCCAATCATTTTCGATCGGAATAGCCTTCCGAAGTTCCAATAAGTTTTTCGGATGTAGTGCTGTTTGAACATTTCGATCCAAGACGTGAGAAGTTTTTATGTTACGTGGAACGTTACGAAAATTATCACACCATGAAAGGTATTCCGGATAAATCCAAAATCACCCAACTTCTATGTTTGTCAATGGGCGTGTACACCTTAGTAGAACTTTACACTCAAACCATGTTTATAATGATCCTTTTATAGATAAATAATGATTGACGACATAATTCCATCGAAAAATTAACTGGAATGTTTTATTTTTGGACATAAATAATAGTACCTTCTGAAAACGGACCCTCGCATGACGTAGAAACCTCATCTCGCCATAGTTGAAAGAAAATACCAAATGCCCGACAGACTGAGGCAACTGATATATTAATTGTTTCAACCATGATCTCGCGCTAATTCACTCTGTCAGAAATCATGTATCATTCATCTTTGTCTGGAATAGTCTTGTTTCAGTATTAGGGTTTTGACGTCACATCATCGCCTCATTTTCATAGGTCCGAGAAGTCGGGGATTTCAATAATTTTTTATAAAACGTAGGGAGCTCACAGCAGGAAACGGTGTGCGGTGGTGAGCTAGTTTGGGTGAGTTCTATCGAATTATGAAATAAAATGTTTTTGTTATGTAAGCCCATATTGGGTCAACTCACTATAACTGCTTAGCAGCTATCTCAGGCCGCCAGAAGCTAGTAAAAAATCTATCTTACGACGATCTTGTTGAATCATTCAAAGAAATGCTCATTCCTAAACGTGTCTCAGCACTGGTTTTTCAACATTTATCGGAAGGACCGCCGATCTATTGCCGAATTTGTTGCTGCTCTTCAACGAGAAATAGTCGAATGCGAGTTTTCCGTGAAGTGCGAATGTAAAGCAGCAGTTTCAATAGCTGATGTTTTCCTCAGAGCACAATTCATTAGAGGCGTACCTGATGACTGGGTACGGAAACAGCTAATTCAATTCAATGTCATGAATTTTGATGAAATTTTTTGCAAAGCCATTGCATTGGAAGCTTCAAAAATTTAAAGCAATAAAGAGCTTACTCGATCTCAACGCTCTATTTCGGATTATTTTAACTTCAATACAAGTAATGCGAATAAAATTTCAAGCTCCACTAGAATCCCTTTTAGAAATCGAACAGGGTCCAGAACCAGAAACCGTTTATCCAGTACCCTTACCCATTGCCAGGTTTAGGGGAGGGCATTCGGGGCTACAGCCTCGGGGCCTCCACAAAAAGGGGCCCCCACAATAGAGAATAAAAAACTTTCGACTTTCGACGGGTAAACACTAGTGAACAATAACTTTTCCTTCAATATTTTTTAAGGAACAGTTATTTTCGTTGTTTTATACCTTTATTAGTACTTTGTCGAAACATGATTACATTATTCTTGGATATTGAAAAATAATGTAATCATATTTGTTCACTCCAATCTGAAAATATCAATTTGTCAAAATTGCCCTGATAAGCAGTTGTTGTCATTTTTCTACCCATCTTGATAGAGTATCCCAATGGCTGAGTGGGGCAATGCTTGTGCGTAGCCGTTACCACCGTTTATCGGTGGTAACGGCGTTGCCCCAGAGGGTGGGTGTTCGTTTCCGCGTTTTCATTAAAGAGTACTGTCACAGGAAGGAAGGAATGCTCGAAGTTATCTCCACAAATTTTTAATGATATTTTTAACTAAATCATGAGGGACATGTTTCGGTCTTATAAAAGACCATCTTCAGCCTAATTGAAAAGTTTGGAGTTGAAATTTTTTTTTTATTAAATGCTACTATGATTTTTTCATCTCCAAACTTTTCAATTAGGCTGCAGATGGTCTTTTATAAGACCGAAACATGTCCCTCATGATTTAGTTAAAAATATCATTGAAAATGTGTGGAGATGACTTCGAGCATTCCTTCCTTCCTGTGAAATATTTCACTCCACTTTGAGCAATATGGACTTCTACCAAAGATTAAAGAGTACTGTGGCAAAAACCAATCTACTGAGGTATTTTAATTCGAAATTCTTGGAGATGGAAGTTCAAGAAATATATTCCCGAACATTGAGATTATTGCACTGTATTTGGTTTTTATAACATCGAATTGCACTAGAGAACGCTCTTTTTCAAAAATGAAAATAAAAATATGCTTCAGACTTCGATGGGACAAAACCTTCTTTCAGATTCTTGTTTTTGACAATATTTCTACTGGGTGTTCCTTGAGTACGCGTAAAAAGTACATCAGCATCATGTTGCTGACGTCAAAATGAGAAGAAAAGTGTATAAACATTTTTTGTGAGTAAATTTAAAAATGAACGTGATGTTAAAATGATGACTAATCCAAAAAAGTAGTATAATGAGGTTGACCTGGAAGAATCCTGTATGAATATAATTTTTAAAAATGGATTTCATGAGCTTTCATGTTGGAAATCTCACATAGATGATTCTAAACAACGTTGATCTCTGAGAGTATGGTAAAATAAAGTAAAATAATATTTTATACGGTTATCGAATGTTGTCCATACTGGGTGGTTCTCTTTATGGTCCGAAAAGTCAGTTAATTAAGAGATTTGAAAAATATATGATGGAATTTTCGTATGACAGGAAGTGGCATTCTGTCAATTCAAGGAGGATTTGAAAACTCGAGGAATCCAAAAAAACATGTTTTTTTGAGTAGTCGACAAATTTTCTTCAAAATATCGAAGAATACTACTTACAATTTGGTTCATACAAACCAGACTCTCTTAGATTTCTTGAACATCACATATGGTCATCCGATCCCAGACAGCACCAGATATTCCATGAATATCCATATTATCTTTGGATATTGGGGATATTCATGAACATGCCAGGAATATATACATGTCTTCTACGGAATATTCCCTGAATGTGCTGGTGGGGAAGGATGTATATATTCCTAGAATATTCACAAGGAATATTCCGTATATATTCAGAATGTACCTATATTGCTCTAGAAATATTCAGATAATTTTCCAGGGATAGTACCAGAATATCAATAAATGAATATTCCTGGAATATTCCACTGAACATATTCATAATTAAAAAAGCTGACCCAAGATGGGATCGAACTCGTGACTTTCAGATTGTCAGAAGAACGCCTCAACCACTAGGCCAACAGTGATCGAGTTGAATGATATTGTACAGTCGTATTCAATAAAAAGGCGTACTAGTATTAAAAAGAGAGGATTTCGGGATCCTAGTTCTAGTTGTGTAAAACTGGCTCAGCCAATGCTTTGTGTTTTCGAGAACCTATGACAACTTTACTGTCAACATTTGGTGAACAATCATTCCCGATAGCCCGTTTCATGCAGAATAGGATGACGTGAATTTCTCTCTGTAATATACTTGTATGCTTTTTTTTTAATGCGACTGTACAGTGTGTCCAGTTTTCGATGCTTTTGTGTGGTATCTCAGTTATCTTTCGAGATAGAACCTTGCGGGTTTCGCGGTCGTGTGGCACTTTTTTGTGAAACTCAAGATGACCTAATCAGATTTTGCATAACTGTTTCCGTTTATGAGATACAGGGCGATTTTTTGGAAATTTATTCTTTTTGGGCCCCCTCTATATCTACGAAGATTCTCAGCAAAAATATCTAATTTGAATCTCATCCCATATGAAAGTTTACGCAGAATCCAGTGGCGCACTCAACATTTTGTTTCGGGTTATGGTTTTGGAGATACGACTCAAACTTATGATTTTTTAAATGGAACACCCTCTATTTTATAAGCTCATAAAATTCCTCATTTTTTCCTCTTCAAAATGATTTATAATGTATGTATATGGAATTTTCAAAAATGCGCTAAAATCACTGAAACATTGAATTTTAATAGTGGGCTATGGATTTTTCTTCCGATTGAAGGAATATTCATTTTGATTTTTCCATGAGGAGGACAAACACAATACCAACACTTATAACTAAGAAAACACAAAAATTATGTACCTGATAGCGATAAAAAAATAGTAATAAAAAGTTGATAATGTAGAATAAGCACCAGATGAAATATTTACAAATACAATTGAATTTCGGAATTATTCAATAACTTATTCACTGAATTGTTCAAATTGATGTCCATTTCCCATAACACACAATTGACACAGTTTCTCAATACGTCTTGATACAGTAATTGAATTGAATGCATTAAGACGTATTGAGAAAGCGTGTGAGGGAAAGTGGACATCAATTTGAACAATTCAATGAATAAGTTACTGATTAATTTCGAAATTCAATTGTCTTAGTGAATATTAAATCAGGTGCTTATTCTAGAATATGAACTTTTTATTACCATTCATTTGTTGCTATCAGGTACCTAATTTTTGTGTTATCTTAATTAACTAGTGTTGGAATTGTTTTTGTCCTTTTCATGGAAAAATCAAATGAAATATTCCTTCGAATAGAACTTTTTTCAAATGAAAAATCCATAACCCACTAATAAAATTCAATGTTTTAGTGATTTTGGAGCATTTTTGAAAATTTTATACCCATTCATCATATTTCATTTTGATGGGAAAAAAAATGAGAAATTTAATGAGCTTATGAAATACTGGGTGTTTCATTTGAAAAATCATAAGTTTGAGTCGTATATCCAAAACCATACCCAGAAAAAAATTTGAGTGCGCCACTGAATTCTGCGCAAAATTCCCTATGGGATAAGATTCCTATTTGACATTTTCGCTGAGAAACTTCGTAGATATAGAGGGGGTCCAAAAAAGTATAAATTTTCAAAATCGCTCTGTATCTCATAAACGCAAACAGTTATGCAAAATCTGATTAGGCCATCTTCAGTTTCACAGAAAAGTGGTACAGGACCGCGAAAATCGCAAGATTCTATCTCGAAAGATAACTGAGATATCACGCAAAAGCATCGAAAACTGGACACACTGTACATAACAGTTTTCTTAAAGAGCGTCGTTCAGAATCGGATCAAAAACACTTCATGTTTCAAAATCTTGATACATAATAATAAAGATGAGCCTATATGGGCTCGAAACATGTACGATGATCTGATTGAGTAATTTGATCCCTATCAAAATTGTGATGATGGCTTTGTGTTCCTGATTCCTGGTAAAATAACTCCACTTTGAGATACGATGGATTTCTACCACATTTTCATCATAATAAATGTATGATACCCGTATCTATTGAATATAATGTAGTGATTGGTGTTTATATACTATACTATATTTCATTGAAACACATGAAAAGAATAATCATGGAATATTCCATGAATATACAAATCAGAATATTCAGTTAAGAATATTCCTGGAATATTCATACCTGAATATTCCCTGAACAATCCAACTGAAATATTCATGGAATATTCATCTTTGAATATTCGTTCTGGAATTTGCCGTATATATTATTTTGAAATATAACTAGAATATTCAAATTTGAATATTCTTTGGATATTCCAGAGGCACATATATATTCAAGGAATATTCGGTGGATATTCGGAATATACTCTTCTCTTCAGCATATTTAGAGAATATTCTAGGAATATCCAGTGCTGTCTCGGATGGATGTCTGAATATCGTACAGGATATTTGGATATCCAAATGGACCTCCATGTCTTCTCAAAGGATGTCGAATAGATATCCTTAGGCCAACAACCGAGATGTCTAATGAAACTTTGCATGGGTTAGGTTATTCATGGAGTCCATTGGATTCATACACAGCATACACATGAATACAATTCCCATGCAATGTTCATAAAACAGATAATACAATAATTGGTAAAAATACATCATTGTTTTGACAATAATCACGAAAAGCGATTACTCACGAAGTATTTACACATTCAAAACTCCTACCATTTGGAATAATCTTGATGAGCTATGCATGTTAACCGTATATACAGTGTGTCCCACTTACCATATATGCTCACCATGGGTATCTTTTCAACGGTGAGAGATACGAGGTCGGTTAAATGACACCAAATGTGGAGTTTGTCAAGGCCAACTATAATGTGAATATTTTGATAAAATCTATTCGTTTTTGTTTTATACGCAAAAAACAGATTTTGATTAATTATTGGGGTAGGGTTCTGAAATTTGCCGGAGGAAGAGAAAGTCCAAAGATAAAATCAATTACGTGAGATACGGGGGTGCTTCCATAAAAAATGCGGCAAAATTTCATTTTTCCGAACTGAAAATTTTCCAGGAAAAATTTGAATAGTTAGTAAATTGGGCGTCCTGATTCCAAATCTGAAGTGATTTTCGACCTATTTTGACTCCTATAATATCATTTTCCGGAAATTGGGGTAGTTTCATGGCTGTTGGCGAGCAGTGTATATCACTGAAGATGACCCCACTTGGTCATAGAGTGCATTTTTGGTATATATCTCTCGCTCCAGCAAATTTCAGGATTCTTACCCAACGATTATACGTAAGATACAGGGGTGGTTCCATTAGAAGTGGGTCACACTGTATATGAGACCAGAAGATTTTTCACAACAGTTGAAAATATAAAGAACTTACTTGGACTCTTCTTTTCCATTTTGCGATTCGAATATATTTATTCAAGGATTGTCAAAAGATAGTGCAGATATGAAACTCTTTTTCACTTTCACTTTTCACTTTTATATTTGAAGTTTTTTCCACCTCGTATAATTGGAGCTGTAGGTAGGGGTCAAAATAACAACAGTTTCCCAGATAACACAAATTATTCGAAGAATATTCAGAAAACCTCTCAAGCGAATATCGATATATCCCAGATTATTTTATAAATATTTCGGGAATATCCGAATATTTTCAGAATAATTCAAAAATATTTTTCTAGAATAATTTGTGAACAATCTCGATAGTATATTCTGAGAATATATATTGATAATGATACATGTATAATAAGTCGTTTGGATAACTTTATAACATATTTTGAAAAATATTCTGGCCATATTATTCATGAAATATTAATTCACCATAAAAATGTGTCGAATATTGATTGACCACATGATAGTTTGACTAGTAAGAATATTATCAAAAAATACAGGAATATAATGAATATAATTTCCTATAGAATAATTTAGAAACATTCTCAAATAGTAGGTATATTCTGAAAATATATATTTTAATAATGATATATGAATAAGTGATTGGATTGGATAACCTTATAATATATTTTGAGAAATATCTGGTAGTATTATTCAAATAATATTCATGATGCAGAATAAAAATGTTGAATTTATTGATTGACCCATAAGCCAGTTTGACATTTCAAGTTCAATTCCTAATCCTCGTATCCATTGACGACCAAGTTATGCATCGTGTCCCTCTAGTACAATTTTCAATTCTTCGAGGATATGCTTATTATGACAATCAACATAATTAATATTGCCTGAGTAAGATCGGAAAGCAACAGTCGAACGTTCAGAAGGCACCTGGAAGTTCAGTCTGTTGAAGTCATTTTCAGCTATCAGAGACAATTTTGCACCTGATTCTACCTCAAACCATTGAGGGTGCCCATTCAAATTCACTGAGATTAGATATTCGTCGGAATCTGGGGTCATTTCGAATAAATCGCCAACATTGAAGGGTATTATTTGGTTGAGTCCATTTGAGAAATCTGAGCAAAAGTTCTGAACTGAAGACGAAGGACTTGGACTGCTATAGGTCTACGATTTTCTTTTCATTCGATTTCAATCGGGTCATATCAACAAAATCTAATCATATACCTAAATTTTTTATTGAATCGTTTGATTTTTTGCCATATCTTCGTAGTCTTTTGAAAAAATCCCATCAAACCCGGCATTGTTGAATTTATAATAATGAACTCTACTTGAATATGGAATAATATACTGGGTGTCCCTATTCAAATAATAAAGTTGAGGTGCACTTCTTTCTGTATACCTACGATTCACCGACCGTACTATCGTGATCGTTTTGTTTATATTGGCTCCGTGCTCATATAGTTAATAAAGTAGTAAAATCTGTACTAAAAATTGTGAATTTTACACAACAGCATCATTATAGTGAAGAGTGCGCGTAAGACTAAAATTTGATACACATTTTGATCTTTGATTTTGAATTTCATGTACTTTATCAGAAGTCACTGATCATAGCATCCGATAAGAACACTATACACAATCATTATCTGCTTCAGTAGTACGGTCGATCAAGTGCAAAATTCCACTGGTTCGAATATCATCGGCTTGGTGAACTCATCAAAAGCAATGTCAGATATCTGTCAAAGCTGCACTTTGAAGGTAACAACAGTTAAAGCTGGGATCAAGTGCTCGACATGCTGCAAAATATTCCACGGATCTTGCGAAAACCTTTCTTCTACCGATATTGCCTACATAGTGGAGAACGAGAAACAATGGAATTGCAATCAGTGTGCTAAGTCATTGAAGCGTAATAGGGGTCAATCTGAGGCATCCCCAACTTCACAGATTCTCAAAGTGTATAAAACATCCGCTGATGATCAACCATTAACCACTATGCACTTTAACCAACTCTTTTCGGAACTTCAGAGAATAACAAAAATGCAGGAGGAAATGGTGAGCACTATAAATGAAATAAAATTTTCACAAGGAGAATTAACCACTGAAGTGGTCAAATGTCAGAATATGATATCTCTTCATAATGATAGAATTGATGCTCATGATAAGTGTTTTGCTGAGTTGAGAAGTGAAATTGATAATCTGAGTCGGAAAAATAGCACATTGGAAAGCTCTGTTGACAGTTTGAAACAGACTCATCCAGCTACAAATATAAACGATATCAGAGATTCATTAAACCGAGAAAAAAATCTGATAATATTTGGAATTCAAGAATCTAACGTGAATTCCCAGGACCAGCAAGTGATTGACGGCATTTTGAAAATATTTAGTGAGAAAATCAACAAACAGGCTCCTGCATACAGAATTCTCCAATTTCATAGGCTAGGTGATTTAAATCAGGGAAAATGCAGACCAATCAAAATTTATTTCGATAATTCCCTATTTCCGAAATTTTTCTTGAGGGATCATGGAATTTTCAAGAGTATGGAACAGTACAAAGGCGTATCTTTCCAGGATGATAAAAGTTTAGCTCAGAGGCAATATTTAGCAAGGGTTCGAAGAGATTTGAACGAGAGGTCAGCCAATGGAGAAAAAGATCTAAGATTGAAATATGTCAATGGAATTCCAACAATTATCATTGGAAATAATACATACACGAGCACTTCTACTGATACGGCTCATAATGCTTCTGTCTCTCATACAAATGCTGCTACGACTTCAAAAAACTACTAAAGGTTTGTCATGTTAATATCCGTTCTCTCATATCATCATTTGATGATTTCTCTGATTTTATCATGGAACATAATTTTCATATTATTGCAATCTCTGAGACGTGGCTTACACCAGATTTTCCATCACACTTAGTTCACTTGAATGATTATAAGTTATTCCGAGCTGATAGACCTACTAGAGGCGGAGGAGTATGCATTTATGTGCATCATAATTTCAAAGCAAAGATTTTGGATATTGATTTTACCGTCAATTCACAATTGGAACAAATGTGGTTATCTCTCGTGATTGAAAACTCTAAAATAGCTGTTGGAGTCTTATATCGCCCACCTCTGGCTCCGCTTACATGTCTTAATGATTTGGAAGAAATCTTATCTCAGATATCACTCTGCAGTGATGAAATCATAATGGTGGGAGATTTGAATATAGATCTCATGAAGCCGCATCTGAAACCTTGCCATGATCTAGCTAACATAACGGAATACTTTGAGTTGGCACAGATTATAAACGAACCAACCAGAATCTATGGTAACTCAGCTACACTTATTGATGTCATTTATGTATCGAAAAACATCAACGTAATAACAAATGGTACTTTAGATCTCTTGAACATGACTGACCACCGACTTATTCATTGTGAACTGAAATATGAAATACCAAAACCTGAACCAGTTAAAATCACATACAGTGATTTTAGCATGTTTTCATATGATGAGTTTTCAATTGATGCGAACACAATAAATTGGGAATTGGTTGACCAAATCACAACAGTTGATGATAAAGTCGCATACTTGAATAGTGTTATCACATTTCTCTTTGATTTGCATGCACCAATCAAAACAATAATAACAAAAAAACGATACAAACCATATATTACACAAACAGTGAAGGAGATAATAAATCTCAAAAAGAGGGCATACAATAAATACAAGTTAACTAAATCCTCAGTCGACTTAAAATATTACAAAGATCTCAGGAACTATCTGAGTATGGCATTGAGAAATGAAAAGACTGCTTACATTCAGCATCAAATAAAACTCAACAAACATAATCCCAAACAAATGTGGAGAGATTTTGCAAACTGGAATATTCATGGTCAACCTACTGCAACTATAGCACCTGAAATCAGCAATGTAGAAACTATCAATAATTATTTTATCAATAGTGCTGTTAATGGAGTAGTAGATGAGGAAATTGTAGCACAATTTTCACAAACTTTGTATATTGATGAATCTGATGTTATACAATCCTTTCCTGAGATCACATGTGAGTCAGTAGAACAAACCTTGCGGACAATAAAATCGAATGCCACAGGTGTAGATGGCATCAATTTGATAATGCTGAAGTATGCTTTCCCTTTTTGTAAAAATGCCCTCACATCGATTTTCAATGTGTCTCTGAGAACTGGAAGTATACCGAAAATCTGGAAGAAAGCTATAGTCAATCCTATTCCAAAAGTCTCGGCAGCTACTGAACTCAATCAACTTAGGCCTATAAACATCCTACCAACTATGTCAAAACTCTTGGAAAAAATTGTCACTGCGAATTTACGGAGTCATTTGGAGAAACATTCTATATTACCCACTTTACAGTCAGGATTCAGGAGACAACATAGCACCACAACAGCGCTGATCAAAATAATCAATGATATAACATGCAATATTGATAACTCAATGGTGACCTACTTAGTTATGCTGGATTATAGTAAAGCTTTTGATGTAGTGAATCATAATCTATTAATATCCAAACTGAAATATTATGGACTCTCATCAGTGCTAATTCGATGGTTTGAGAGCTACTTGAGTGGTCGTGAGCAATGTGTGAAACTAGGTGCAGAAGTATCAAGGGAAAGAGCAGTCAATTGTGGTGTACCACAAGGCAGTATACTGGGTCCGCTCTTATTCACTATATTTACAGCAGATCTAGTGAAATCATTACTACCTACTTGTTCTGTGCATATGTATGCGGATGACGTTCAATTATATGGATATTGTGATCCATATGAAGTTGACTATTTTATATGTGAATTGAATCATAATCTTCAACTGATAAGTGATTACTCTAAGACCCATGGACTAACTATTAATCCATCTAAAACAGTTGCTATGTGCCTTGGCACAAAAATTATGGTATATCCAGAGCTAAATCGACACAAACCTGCGATATAATGTTGAACGATACTGTTGTCAATCTGAGCTGTGATGCGAAAAATCTAGGTATAGTCATTGATGAAACATTAACCTTCGAAAAACATGTCTTAGGAAAACTGAAAGTATGCTATTTCAAGTTCAAATCTTTATGGAGATATAAATACATACTCCCGCATGAAACAAAATGGAATCTTGTAAATATACTTATTATGAGTCAGCTCGATTATGGTTCAAGTGTTTACTATAACTTTCTGAATGATTGTTTCAAGCGAAAGTTACAGATACTGCAGAATAATTGCTTGAGATACTCAAACAATAATATAAAACGACGTGATCACATAACTCCGTACTATGTAAGCATGAACATCTTGAAAATTGAACAAAGGTTTGCTCTTTTATATGGCTCTCTCGTTTACAACGTTTACAGAAATGAAATACCTAGTTATTTGTATGACTTATTGATCAAAAGGCCAGATATTGCTATCAATCTAAGGAATACTGATAATATGATAGTTCCAAGGCACAAAACATCCAAATTTCAGAAATGTTATTCATATATTGCTCCATTCATGTACAACACACACAAAGAATATTTCATGCTGGACTCGTTAAATAAATTTAAAACAGAGTATCGTAAGAATCTGAGCGCAGCTCTCACCTAGTAGCTATATTTATATTGATTGAGGACATATCATTAGTGCCGAGTGATCTATTCTCAATTAGATCACGGTGTTCATTATTTTTTATAGTTTATTTAATTTATTCAGTCAATTTTTCTGTATATTTTCCTGTATATTATGTAGTATGTATTGTATATATCGTTTTTCTTTATATTTATTCATTATGTTATGTTCTATTGTAATTATTCAGGCAGAATTGAAAAATGGCTTTGCCAATATTCTGTCCTTTTGGAGTAGTAAGACCATAATATATTATTTCGTCATGAATTTGTTATACATATTGGGTATTACTTCAATAAACATTATTATTATTATTATTATTATTATTATTCAATAGCATAATTCGAGTGAGCATCATCAAATATACTGGGTGACCAAATTTCAAGTCATTCGATCACGCGGTTGATTTTTTACAGGGGGGATATTTTAGCTGGGACACGGTGTATTTCGAAATTCAAACTTTGACTCAATCTCCCTGAGCAAATTTTGGATTTTCTATGGATATCCAAAAATCGTCCAAGGATATTCCGATATGATTTGGACGTACATAGAATATCTGGTGTCACGCTTAGGGATCACCATGTAAAACTTCTGATGAGGGCTTTGGAAAGGCTGCAATCTGCATATCGTTTTTTCTCGATGTAAAAATAACGAGTTACAGGATGTTTTCATTAATTAATCTTGAATTTTTTCATTTTCATGTTCAGATTTCAGTAGCGGATACCATGGTCTGTCTATATCAACTGAACAAGAAGTAATGCTATTTTCTCCGTTCAGAAAAATGCAAGCAAATTCCTTGATTTTTCTCTTCTGGTTGTCATCTTCTTTTCCAATGATTTCAATATTATTCCACGCGTAGCGGAGGGAGACAAAAACCGTGAGGTAAAGTAATATTTTTCCCGTGTATAATACACTATTTTTTTCTGTGACAAAAGGAAGGACGACTCAATATTGAGAAGATATTACATTATTTCGAAATCTGAAAATTATCGACGTGAAATTTCAAGTTTTTAACAGTAGGGACACCTGCGTTTTATAGGCATCTTTATTATTCTTTTGAAGTAATTAAATATCTGATGTCACTTCTGTCAGTTCAATTCTGTGATTTGATTTTGAAAAATTGCGAATTCAGTAGTTGTTTAGTAATATACGAAACCACGAAGTCGAATGGAAGATAAAAGGACTTGCAGTTCTTGCTCGGAGACGGTATTATTGACTCATTTTTCGGAACTATAGCACAACAAAAGCCATTAACAGAGTATATATATGTGATATATATCCGGGAAAAAAGTACTCACTTTTTTCCCACGGGAAAAAAGTAATTTATGAAAAGTGACATTTTATAACCTGCCAACAGAGATGAAATGCCAAACTTTTTTCCCGTCACAGAAAAAAATTCTTTAAAAGCAGTGACATTTTGGGGTAAATCATCTGATATAATGAGTATGGCATTTCATCTCTGTTGTCAGGTCATAAAATGTGTTTCATGAATTAAGTTTTTCCCTAGGAAATAGACTGAATACTTTTTTGTGCTAGTTCCGAAAAATATGCCAATTACACCAATTCGCGATTACGTTAATTACTGAACAATCACTATGTTCGCAATTTTTTCAAAATCAAATCAATCAAATTAGACTGACAGATCTTTGATTACTTCAATAACATGATAAAGATGCCTATAAAAAGATGCTTGCAACGAAGGTGTAATTCCTGTTAAAAATTCCAAATTTCACGTCGATGATTTTCTGATTCTAATATAGGTAATGTAATTTCTCTCAATATTGATTCGTCCTATTTCCTGTCACAAAATAAAAATAGTGTATTATACACGGAAAAATATTACATTTCAGCACACGGTTTTTTGTCTCTCTCCGCTATACACATCGGAAGACAATACAACCTCGAGCTGAAATCTACAACTTCTTTCCCTTGTTATAATAAGTTACTATTTTGTTCGGTTTTAGCCAAATAGTCGTTGAACTGCGAACAAGACATATCGAAAATTGATTTCGTGTATAATTCTGCCTTGGATCTATACTTTCATTCGATTTCTCCTCCACAAAATAAAACAAACCCAGCAATATATATACCATTGTTGCCAACTTTTCTCCGATGGAGAACTTGATTATATTTATAATTTTTCCGTGCCCGGACTGGCCCCGGAGAATCAAGTATCCCACCTGGAGCCCGTAGGAGCCCTACTGAAACCTGAAGACTCCGGGTCAAACCCTGAGAGGAGACAACCCTGGTACCACAGTTTAGGGAATATAAATACATATGTTATATTCCCTGAACTGTGCTAGTACCTACTCAATTATACATTCCATACTTGATTCTGCGCAAAATTCTCTGTTAATCGTACTATTGTTCTTCACTCAGCATTATTTTTAATAATGTATAGTATATGTACTTGCTAATTCAAATTAGCCGCCTCAATGTTATTCACGCATGTCATCCCCCCTACATACAAAATTACCATATATGTCAACATATAGGTACCGGGTGATCCATTCAAGACTATCCACCCTCGATATCTCTCAGAATTTTTATTTTACGAGAAAATGACGGAGCAGGTCGATTTTCATATGAAGGAGGACAACTTTTGACGCAGAATGAATACTCCATACTTGAACCCCCTACTCTCCTGAGCAACCCCCTCAATAATTTGAATAGGGAATAAGGGTCGTGATATACACCATTGCGAAGGTAATTCAATTCTGAATCTAGCAGTGGAAAGTTTTTTGAATTTCAACAAGTCGTTCTCGAGATATTCGAGTTCGAATGGTGTGTTTTCAAATTGTGAGTAAATGAATGTAAATATAAGATTATTGACCAGGTTATCACAAAAGATGTTCAAAATGACCTCCATTGACTCCCAGAATTCCTCTTGTACGTTTGAGAATGTTTCTCTTGATATTGCCTGGCATTCAGTTCTTATTCTTCTCTCCAAATCATCGAGGTCAGTTGGTTCCGTTTCATAAATTACCGATTTTGAATAACCCCATAGGAAGAAATCATTGGATGCCAAGTCCGGCATACGTGCTGTCCATTCTATTGGTCCTCTTCGGACCTCTATGATGATGGTAATATTTATTGGCAGACAATATTCATTGTCAACAAGATAATGTTTCACCTTATTCCTTATCACAGGTGAGAGAATGGCTACCCCAAAATTTCACAAACAAATAGATAGGTCGTGAAGGACCATTTAAATGGTCAGCACGCTCGCCGGAAATGGCATCCAATGATTTCTTTCTTTGGGGTCATCCAGAATCCGTTATTTAGAAAACGGAATTTACTATGATCTGGAAGATAAGTTAAGAAGAATTAGGGTTGAATGCCAGGAAATAACTAGAGAAACATTTCAAATGTACAAAAAGAATTCCCAAATAGATTCTATCACTGTCTGGAAGTCAATGAAGGTAATTTTGAACATTTGTTGTGGATAACCAATCAATAATTCATTCCGTACATTCAATTACTCGCAATTGGAAAACATACCATTTGAACTCGAATATCTCGAGAACGACTTGTTGGAATTCTAAAAACTTTACACAGCTAGTTTCAAAATTGAATTACCTTTGCAAATTATTGAGGGTAGGGGTTGTGGGGAGTATAGGGTTCAAGTATGGATTATTTATTTCGCGTCAAAGGTGTCCCCCTCCATATAAAAATCGGCCTGTTTCGTTATTTTTTTTATAAAATGATGATTCTTGGAGATATTAAAGGTGGATAGTCTCAAATGGACCACCCGGTATCAAAGTATACGGACAACTGCCACTTGTGCCTTCTTCATATAAACAAAATCGAATTACATTCTGGTTTAATAGAACCATCAGAAAAGAGTAAATTGTGGAATAATTCAGTAGACACCACAAATAACTTCGGAGAAGAATGGGTCAAAAAGTATAAATTTTCAAAATCGCCCTCTCGAGTTCTACAAAATACACTCATGGAAATTTTGAAACGTCTCACTTAAAAATGTAGTAATATTTGTATCCGAATAATTTCCGATCGCTTCAAGCGATTTTGGTGAATTATATTCTGGCTCAGTTATCTATTATTGCCATATGATGGGGTAGGGTAATCGTCATAAAACATCACTAAAGAGAATATACCGGGTGATGGGTGATTCATGCACCGTTGTTTTTTAAATGCAATTCAACTACATCTCTGGATTGAACAGAAGAACATAAAGTAATGTTCGTCGTGTCAAAAGATATTGCTAATATTTGTAAAATTGTAATAGTCCTATCGTTGAGAGCTTGACGTACAATGAACGGTCGATCCTAGGAGTAGTTTTTCTTGTAGCACCTCCTCCATGAGTATATTGGACAGAACCAGTGTTGTGATATCTGCGCAATGCCCTTGATAATGTACTTTGATGTATGCACTCTTTCAGCCACAATTCTTGTGACATGCCACTTTCCAGCAAACTAATTGCTCGCATGAGTTCGTGAGCGTTATATCTGGGCATAGTGACGATAAAATTATCACCCTTTTCTCAAATTCAAACTTTTCATTAGAATGTTGTTTATTGTAAGTGACAGATTACACACGATGCGTTTTTTTTTCAAAGCCAACTTGAATAATTTAAAGAATTAACAACCGTAAAATCATTCAAAATGCAAGTGTACCTAACAAAATCACTATAATTCAAAAACGAATACAGCTAACAACGATTTTCGAAAAACATGTTTTCGAGCTCATTTTGGACTATCTATTGACATGATGAACATTATTTCAGATATTGCTGATCCACTCAGAGATGTAGTTGGATTCAGTGTGAAAAACACTTATTGTGCATAAATCACCTGGTATATTATCTTCAGTAACGTTTCATGACGAATAATCTGCCCTATCATATATGGCTCAATAATAAATTATCAACGCAAAAAACAGAGTATTTAAATCGCTTGTAAAGATAAAAAAAAACACATACCAATATTACGACAATTTTGTGTGAGTCGTTTCAAATTTGAGTGTAGTACTTAGGATAGAAACGTGAAAACCGAAAAGCTCTATATTTAAGAACAACCGATAAACCTGGCAGTATCAAACAAAATGAGATGAACTGTACAGTGTGTCCAGTTTTCGATGCTTTCGCGTGATATCTCAGTTATCTTTCGAGATAGAGCCTTGCGGTCTTCGCGGTCCTGTGCCACTTTTCTGTGAAACTCAAGATGGTCTAATCAGATTTTGCATAACTGTTTGCGTTTATGAGATACAGGGCGATTTTGAAAATTTATACTTTTTAGACCCCCTCTATATCTACGAAGTTTCTCAGCGGAAATGTCAAATTGGAATCTTATCCCATAGAGAATTCTTCGCAGAATTCAGTAGCGCACTCAATTTTTTTTTTCTGGGTATGGTTTTGGAGATACGACTCAAACTTATGATTTTTCAAATGGAACACCCTGTATTTTATAAGCTCATTAAATTCCTTATTTTTTTCCCATCAAGATGAAATATAATGAATGGGTATAAAATTTTCAAAAATGCATCAAAATCACTAAAACATTGAATTTTAATAGTGGGCTATGGATTTTTCATTCAAAAAAAGTTCCAATTGAAGGAATATTTCATTTGATTATTCCATGAATAGGACAAAACAATTCCAACACTAGTTGATTAAGATAACACAAAAGTTATGTACCTGATATAGTAACAAATGAATGGTAATACAAAGTTCATATTCTAGAATAAGCACCTGATTTAATATTTTACTAAGACATTTGAATTCCGAAATTGATCAGTAACTAATTAATTTAATTGTTAAAATTGATATCCACTTTCTCTCATACGCTTTCTCAATACGTCCTTATGCATTCAAAATCATTAAAGGATGTCTTTGTAATTCCTGGAAAACTGCCTCTGTTGTTGCACGAAGTTCTTCAAGATATTTGTGACTCTTACTGTATCAAGACGTATTGAGAAACTGTGTCAATTGTGTGTTATGGAAAATGGACATCAATTTGAACAATTCAGTGAATAAGATATTGAATAATTCCAAAATTCAATTGTATTTGTAAATATTGATTCTGGTGCTTATTCTACATTATGAACTTTTTGTTACTATTTATTTGTTGCTATCAGGTACATAATTTTTTGTTTCCTTAGTTAATCAGTGTTGGTATTGTTTTTGTTCTCCATATGGATAAATCGAAATGAATATCCTACCAATTGAAACTGTTTTATAAGAAAAATCCATAGCCCACTACTAAAATTCAATGTTTCAGTGATTCTAGACCATTTTTGAAAATGTTATATACATACATTATAAATCATCTTGAGGAGAAACAAATGAGGAATTTTATGAGCTTATAAAATACAGGGTGTTCTATTTAAAAAATCATAAGTTTGAGTCGTATCTCCAAAACCATATCTCGAAAAAAAATGTTGAGTGCGCCACTGGATTCTGCGTAAACTTCTATATGGGATGGGATTTAAATTTGACATTTTTGCAGAGAAACTTCGTAGATATAGAGGGGGTCCAAAAAGTATGAATTTTCAAAATCGCCCTGTATCTCACAAACGGAAACTGTTATGCAAAATCTGATTGGGCCATCTCGAGTTTCACAGAAAAGTGGCACACGACCGCGAAACCCGCAAGATTCTATCTCGAAAGATAACTGAGATATCACACAAAAACAGCGAAAACTGGACACACTGTACATACAACATTTTGTTAACGATAGATTGAGTTGAATAAAACATGCATCCATTGTCAACATTTCTATCTGCGAAGAATTCGTCCACGGAGTAATATGCTTTTGATAACAGGAGCTTTTTCACAATTTTTTTAAAATTTTTGTTATTCATAATACCTACATTCAATCTCATTTGGCAGATGATTAAATATTTTCTTACCATTGTAAATGAAGGAACTTTTTACTTTTGAAGATATTGGAATTGGTAAACGTATGTTTCTTGAATTTATTTGGGACGTAGCGAAAATTTCATTCGTATATTTTTTTGGCATCAAACATACTGTCTCTAAAATAAAAATGCAAGGCAATGTCAGAATATTGTATTTTACGAATAACGGTCTGCAAGATTCCCTAAATATTTAGCATTACACATATATCTAGCCTCTCTTTTTTGTAAAACAAACACCATATCAAATAAATATTGGCAGCATGTTCCCCAAAAAACAGATACCATTTCGTAGGTGAGAATCTATTAGTGCAAAATACACACTTTTGGCAGCATCTGTTCCTAGTTCATTTGCTGATACTCTTACGGCAATAAGCAACCTGACGAAACTTTCTTACAAATGCTATTTACATGTTCAGTAAATTGCAGGCTGTTTTCAATATGTGAGCCTAAAAATTTTGTTGAAATGTTATTTTTGATCACCTCATTACCCAAGAGGATTTCCAGCCTGCAACCCTTATTAAAAGGTAATGAGACTAGTTTTTGAAATATTGACTGATAAAAGGTTAGCATCGCACCAGACTTTTATCTTCAATATATAACTATCGTCAACAAGACCATCTATTTAATATAACCCGAGATTGTGGTCTATGTTCTTTTGAATTTCACGGTATCCGCGGCCTTCGCGATAGCGGATTCTCCAAGCAGTTGGTGCCATGCTGTACCAGCTACACTCCTCATCGGCATCACAATGGATGACAATGGTACCCCCCCACCAGTCACGACCAATTTCAATCAAATAATAGTGCTCACCTGTGTCTGAATTTTTTGTACAATAGTGCATTATTTTCGTAGATCTCAAATATATATAATTACCTACCAATATTTTATTATACAGGGTGTCCCGAAATTACATAGGAAGATTTCAACCACGAATTCCAGGAACAGAAATGGTTTAAAAAAATTCACATACACAGTCGTATTAAAAAAGGGTACAAGTATATTGGAGGGAGAAATTAACGTCATCCTATTTGCGTAAATCGGGCTATCGGGAATGAATGTTTACCAAATGTTGACAGTAGAGTAATCATAGGTTCTCAAAAAAACAAAGCATTTGCTGAGCCAATTTTACACAACGAGAACTAGAATGCCGAAATCTTCTATGTTTAATACTTGTACGCTTTTTTATTGAATACGACTGTACATGAGCCCAGAAATGGTTCCTGGTGAGTTAAAGCCATTTGAGAGAGGGCTCGAGATGATGTTTTTTTTGTAAAATATTTCCGATATCCTATATGATGTTGTCTTGCCATACCCGATTTCGAACTTTCGTTTATATATAGTTTCCTTGGCACTAACCATGTTCGAGATAAATTGAGTTTGAAAGTTTGCTGCGTAACAAAAATAGTACTTTTTCCCAATTTTCCCAAAAAATATTTTTCGATAGAAAATAACTTTTTTCAAACATTTACTTGTGATGTACAACTCAACTGAGAGAAACAATAAAAAGAATAATTTGAAAAATATTATGGTAGGTAGGTACCATATTGAGAAAAAGTACCTACAATTTATACTCGTATTTTTACACGTATTTTTATTACGCAGCAGACTCTTTGAGTCGATTAATCTTGAAAATGGTGTGAGTGTTATCGAAACTAAACATGAGTATCATTTTCAGGTAAAAATTATGATATTTCATCTATTTCCTACCTACTTATTATCAATAGTTATTTCATGCATGCTGTTTGCATATTATATAAGGTAGGTGTAAATAAAATCACATCTCAATTACCATTCAGTATATTGGGATATCGTGAACTGTGAGAGTAGATAGGGAGCCGGCGGTTATACAGGGTGTCCCAAAGCCGATGCTATAATCCCTTGGAGGGCTAGTAGGGCCCGACCGATAACTTTGGGACAGCACGTGGCCGCAAACTGACTTTTCGAAATGCTCAAGTTCTATTTTGAAAAGATTCATTTGATTTTACTACAAGCAGAGATTATACACTCCCCAAGTGAATTGGTTCTATGATGATACATTGGGTGGGTTGCGTTCGGCCCAATTTTCGATTTGCCCACCATCCCCGCATACACCCGAACGATGCGTTGTTGCCAAATCTGAATGACTTATCATTATTTAATATTTGAATTTTTTGATACACATAATATGTATGATACATATTTCGATTTGCCCAATTTTCGATTCACCCAATTTTCGATTCGCCCAATTTTCGATTCGGCCAATTTTCGATTCACCCAATTCTCGATCAACCCAATTTTCGATTCGCCCCAAATATACGATTCTCTCAAATTTCGATTGACCAAAATTTCGATCACCCCGAATTTCGACGTAATATGAGGAAGGAAAATATTATATATATGTTAATTTTGTTTTGAGTTCTCAATCATTCTTAGCTCTGATATTTGTGTATTTTTTAAATCCGTGTTTTCCAGTGGTTCATTGTGTTTTGATTGAGGACAATATCTCTGATGAGAAGAACGCCTACCTACCTCTAGTTGGAATGTTGAACATAAAACCTATACCAACATAATGATAAGCTGTAAGTTTTTATCATTATTGAACAAGAATTTTTATGATTTGGCCATTTAGCCTGTGCATTTCAATCTGTCTACACTTTTTCAGTGATTCGCAGGGTCTCCAAAATGAAGCTGAGCTCATAAATGCGGGCCACCTGGTTTTGGCTGGTCAAATGGTTGCAAATGATTGCATTGAAGTATAAGTATTATGCCTTATTATGTTTACAGTCCACTGCTCTCAATTCTGATCCTCATGAAATTAAGGGTACATTGTGAGAACTCGGTGTCTGTCAGATATAATGCTCATGTGAAGCTGGAAATAGTGAAAACTGTAAACACATTTTAGCATTCCTAGTGGAATGTGTCAGGTAAGAAGAACTCTCCCTAATATATTGGTAAACTCCTGAAACTCAACTCTATAACATTGTTTTCAGGAAGAATGTGAGATCTTCCAGAGATATAAATATGCTTGGTTGACACAAAAAGCACTCAACAGAGGGACTAATACAATCAGTATTCCTGTAGATGAGATGCCCTGTTTAAAGAACAAAATGAAGAGACCAGTTATATGAAACATAATGAATATTCTCAATGTTCCTATCACAAACAGGGTGGACGAGCAACTTCTTCTCTAGAAATGTCAAACCTGTCCTTGGTAGTTATACTTTCCAAATAAATGTCACAAAGATCAACTATTTATTTGCGTTGTATGTACCTACATGTTTGCTTCATAACTGGCACTTCGACTTGAAAAACATAGGAATGAAAACAGTTATTGAATAATACTTTTTACATCCAAATACTTCAAATTCCACTTTGATTAATCCCCAGAGGAACCATGAAATCCATTCAGAAATGAGGTCTTTCTAATGTCTTTTCTATGCCTTTATAAGACTCAAAAGAGACATTATAAAGATATCTTAAAGACGTCGTGATTTTTAAGACGTCTTTCAGACGTCTCTAAGGCGTCCATAGACGTCTTAAAGACATTGTGAACGTCTGAGGACGATGTCTTTAGGATGCATTTTCTTGGAATCGGCTATGGGAACCATGAGATATTTCTTCCCCTTAAAGATTCAAATCCGGAGGCCTAGCGAGGGATTTGACCATACGGGAAATTCTTCACGGGTTGTTCGTTTCCTTTCCTCTTCCTGTACACCATTTTGATTTGATTCCCTCATAGCTGATGAAGGCGATCATTAGGGTTCCGGATCCATACAAAATAATCGTCCAGATACTAGGAGTAAAGAATGTTGGGACGAAAGCTGGTTTTTTGACTATTATTGTCTTGATATAGGTCGTCCAATTCGATGTCTTCTAGGGCAATTTCGAGGTTTCGTTTGGATGGTTCATTTGCATAAAAATCAATATTTGGGAATGATACCGGTTGTCCGGGACTGCTGAGATATCCTTCGTTGCTGATGTTTCGCAGTGGCGTGGTCATTCGGCAGCCAATTGGAATTTCGAATAAATTTGTCCCTTTTATTTTTATTATTTTTTCTTGTGCGTGGCAGTTGATATTTTCTTCTTTGGAGATCAGGGTCACCCATTGGTTAGATTCTCCAAGTCTCCTGACCATGGGATGAGAGATGAAGACATAGTTCTGTGGAGGTGTTTTAAGGCTCAGGATGGATTTCGCAGGAGTTCTCTTCTTGGATTTTCATTCCATCGCAGAAATAGGACTGAGGTGTAAGTCGAAAAATTTGTTTTCAGGTTTGATAACCTTGAACTGACTCTTTTTGGGAATTGGAATGGAGTATAGGTGGAACAAGTCCAATTCTGACGGAAATAATATTGGAATATTCAAGATATGAATTATTCTATTATTGAATGTGTAGCCATCAACTTTTCACCAACTCTAGAAGTAACACGCTTTCTGTGGTGACGTCTAGGGATAAACGATTACTAGCTGATTTATTGTTTTGAATGAATTTGAGTTCATTCATTCATCCAATCTTGAAAACACCATCGAGTTTTCTATATCTTGCAGTATTGAAAAGATCATTTCGTACAAGCTAGTTATTTCATTGAGAATATTTTTCATATACCTACATTGAATTCGCTCCGAATACTTGACAATTTTAGCAATTTGGTTTATTTTGGATTCGATGAGTTTTTCATTATGAACGATATTTCGAACAGTTTTATTGAATTAGTTGATCAATCTGATAGATAATGAATTTCCAGTTCTGATTTTCGATGCCAATTCTTTTTGATTCCTTTCTGGTTGTTCAATTATATTTTCGTATCGTTCTCCGCCACTTGCGTCCAAATTTCCTGAAATAGCTTTGAACATTGATTCCAAATTTCTGTTAGTTTATTTTCCACTTTTTCTCCAATGAATTTAAGTATTTTTAGGTTTTTCGAAGAATCGTTCAAGTAAACCGGGTTTTTGTTTATCGAGACGTCTAATTGGCGTGACTGGGTTTTCAATAAGTTTATTTCCGAAATTGAAGGTTGAAGATCGTAAAAGTGTATAAGTCGATGTAAGCTTTCTTGGATGTTTGCAGTGCCAATCTTGGGGGGGACTGAGCTAGGGTTCTTGTCCAAATTTCTGAGTTTTACTTCTGGGGAACCTGAGATATTGGGTAAGCTGAAAGAGATATAAAATATTTCGTCAGTCTTCGAATTTGAAAGTCTTTTTGAGGATCCGTTTTAGGTTGTCCATGTGAATCTTTTGTTGACCGTTAGTAGATACCGTTTTACGTCGATTATTTACTGAAACAAGTATGGTTGGTTTCTTGAATTTATTCGCGGTTTTCTTCCTTCCGTGAATTTTCTTGAAAATAGTTTGATTTGGCTCGGATATTTCTCGGTTGTCGCAATTCTCATAATTTCTTTCCATACGTTTACTCTTTTCGTTGATGAGGTCTTGGTTTATTCGTGAATATATTAATTTCGCACGTTCTTTATGGCCATTTACATAGTCGTTGATTAGGAGTTTTGTAATTTCTGAATTAGAGGAGGTGTCATTTGTCATGCGGCCGTTAATGATGTCTATTGGTTTCATATTTGGTACAGAGTGCAAGGAGTGGTTGTAGGTAAAAATGGCGTGAACCAGTTTCATTTTTATACAGACATTTCGGGAACGAATCTGCTTCCGTTCTCAACATGGAAATGCAAAATATTCATCTTTGGAAGTTGTGCTCGGCTTATAGTTTGACACTTCTCAGTGTCATACTGATGTTGGCCTATGAATGAGTGATTTTAGTCTACAAATGAGTTACCGTAGAATGGGGATACTTGGAACTGTGGGGTAAATTGGAACGAAACTTCACATTTTCAAATTACCCGCTGAAATCAACAGCTGATTTCATTTTAAAACATTGTTTCGTGCACAGTTGTTTTGTGTAGTTATATATTCGTTGTTTGAAGGTAAGTGGCATATAAATATTGTTTCAAGAATGTTGTATATTGTATCGACAATATAAGCAGGTAGATGACAGAAAAAAATGACATTAAAAACTTCCTGTCAACCGGCATTATGAATTCAACATACGGCGTTCATTTCATATAGGTTATGTGCAGTTACCATTTCTCTAGCGGAATGCCGCTTAATCACTGTTCAACTCTCAACAGTGTTGCCAATATTTTTTTTTTCATCACGAAAGTCGAAGTTGGGAAGATTCGCCGAAATCTTGGAACAGGCGTTCCAAGTTTTCGAATACGTTCCAAGTTTTCGGATGTGTTCCATTTTTTCAGATATATCAATATAGTTGGGTAGTAAGCTATAAAATTAAACTGTTTCAGGGCTGTCATCATCATTACTTTGAAAAATGCCGAGAAACCATAAGCGGAAGCCTGCTACACGAAGATATGCGGATTATACAGAAGACACATTGGCGGAAGCCCTTAGAGTGCTGAAATCTAAGTCTATGTCATTGCGTGAAGCATCTAAAAAATACAAGATATCTTGGGGCACTCTATCCAGGAAGCTCAAGAACAAAAATATGAATAAATATGGACGACCCACAGTCCTGACAGAACAAGAGGAACAGAAAATCGTAGAAGGTTTACAAGTGGCAGGAGAATGGGGCTTTCCTCTTACCACCACAGACCTTCAGCTAGTTGTGCAATCTTATCTAGATAGTTGTGGAAGATCAGAACGACGATTTACTCAGAACCGTCCTGGAAGAGATTGGGTTTTCCATTTTCGCGATAGACATCCTGAATTGTCCAGCCGTGAAAGAACTGAACGAGCAACAAGACTGACGCGAATTATTGTATCCATACCTGCTTATTGTGATCATAATAGGTTCCTGATGAGAATAATTTTTAAAATTTTTTTTTTATTACCTAGTGTTTTTTTTTGTTAAGAATTATGGTATTCTAGAGATTTTTTTGAGTTTTTTTTTATGAAATGCTTCAATAACAAGCTGAGGAATATAATATATTACCTTCAAAATATTTTATTTATTCCGTTACTTGATCGCAAACTAATTCTGGATTGATTTATTTGACCCTAAAACAAATAAACGTGTTCCAAGTATGCCCACAAGTCGGTAAATTGACAACAACGGGACTTTTGTATCACTGTTCCAAGTTTTCAGATCAGCGGGTAACTTGGAACAGCTATATTTTTTTAAAATATCATCCAAATGACTGAACATGCGAAATTGAATATTTGTATAATTATAGTTTATCAACTCATACATCTTTTATGATAGTGCAAAATTCCCTACCATGGTCAATAACTTTACCGCGTATATTTGAATCTGAAAATTGTTCCAAGTAACCCCATTCTACGGTACAGGATGTTTTCATTAATTGATCTTGAATCTACCATTTTCATGATCAGTTTTCAGTAGTGAATACCATGTTCTATGTATATCAACTGAACAGGAAGCAATGCTATTGTCTCCGTTTAGAAGAATGCAAGCGGATTCCTTGATTTTTCTTTTTTGGTTGTTATTGCTATCCCTTGATGGAAAAATGTGTTAAACGCAGTGACATTTTGGGGAAAATCATCTGATTCATCCCACTACAAATATATTGAAATAATACGCATATTTTTATTTTATAGAAACGAGGAGAGACAATCCCAAAAAATCAAGTAAAATGAATGTACCACCTCCTCGATTAACCTACAGACAGTATTCAATGGTTCTGTTCGGTTGGGAGTGGTTAGGTGAGCAGAAGTGTATTTTGATTTTGTGTAATCCGAGTAATTCGGCAATTACAGAATTTTCAAATTCGGTTCCATTATGACGATAACTTGTTCTGGAAAACCGTGGTTTGAGAGGAATTGATTTAAGTGTTCGACTATTTCTGTAGTCGATAGGGAATTTAGATGGTGTGCTTGGGAGACTTTATCCTGTTCCTGAGTGAATAAGGTGTCCATATGTATAATTCCGAAAGGTCTAATGTTTCATCGATTTCCCTATGCTTAGATTTTCCTTCGTGGTAATTACGAATAGTGTCTTTAATGTTGTGCCTGTCTGTGATGTCACAGCCGTCTTCAAAAGGAAATCCCTATAATGTTCAAAGAACATCGTGCGTTCCTAGGGAGGATAGGGACAGGAGGTAGGTATTGGAATTATTTTTGAACTTCTGGAGATAATATGTTATTGAGAATACTTCCTCAGGCAATGAATTCCAGAGCCTAGCCGTTCTATGCATGAAGGAGTTTTGATAAAGTGTTGTTCGACATATTTCGTGGTTGACAACGAAAGGATGTCCTGACTGGGCTTGTCTAGTTCGTCTGACTGGTATTGCTAGTGAAGGGATGATAGCAGAGATTTCCGAAGAACATTTCCTGTGGAAGTATCGATAAAAAAATGAAAGGTCGCCGACCTTTCTACGGTGTTCCAATGATGTCGAAGAGTGAGTGAGTGTGGTGTCACCCACCAGGCGAATGGCTCTTCTCTGGATGGAATCTAAGAGCATCAGCGTATGTTTTGGTGCTGAACCCCACATGTGGGAACACTATTCTAGAACAGGCCGTATCTGCGCTTTGTAGATCATGAGAAGCTGTTGGAGTGTAAAGTAGCTTTTCGCACAGAACAAGAATCCGAGTTTTTGTGAAGCAGCTTTTGCGATGGATCTGACATGATTATCCCATGAAAGAGTGTTGCTGATGGAAATACCGAGCATAGATATATGGTGGGGATGGTGGTGCCAGACATTACAATATCGGGCATACTGAGTTCCGCCTTTCTAGAGAAAATACAGGCTTGAGTTTTGGTGGCGTTGGATTCAACTAGGTTGTTGGTTCCCCAGGCTGTGATTTCAGCAAGGTCTTCATTGACAGCATTGACCTGCCTGCGCCGTGAGTTCTTAGTTTCCTGGGATGAAATGGGAATTCTGGAAGAGAACGCAGTATGGAGGGTACTATCATCGGCTAAGCTGTGGATGGGGCAAGTTGGTTCTCCCAACAGATCATTAATATGAAGAAGGAATAATGTTGGTGCCAAAATTGATCCTTGTGGAGCGCCGGTATTGATGCCGATGGTATCAGACGATACACCGTCCACCACCTTGTGAAGCGATCTGCCTGAAAGAAAACTCGATAAGAGATGACATAGCTGAGGTGGTAAGCCGTATGATGGTAGTTTGTGGAGGAGTCGTTCGTGCCAAACACGGTCGAATGGGCCTGTAGTTGTTGGGCAGGTTCTTGTTCCCTTTTTTGGGGATTGGTTGGACTCTCGCTGTCTTCCAGCATGATGGAAAAATACCCGACCTGTACGAGACGGTAAACAACTTGCAGAGAATCCGTGTTAATTTAATTCTGGTGCATATTTTTTGAGGATCATGGGTGGAATTCCATCAGGACCGTTAGCCTCATTCGTTTTGAGACCAAGCAAAATTCGTCTGATAGTGCGTTGACGGACGATTTCGGGCATTCGACTCTCAACGGGTGGAATGTCTGGCGGCACTTTTCCTTGGGAATATGAAGTAGAGTTTGCTGCGAACATTTCTTCGAAGATTTCTTGTATCTTAGTGAAGAGAACTTGAAGTATCGTTGAAGAACTGTCGTGAATAGTCCATATAAAGATCTGGATATTCTAAAAATAAGTAATACTCTAAGTTTCCGGGTTTATGTTATTTTCCACGAAATCAATTGTGTCTTTTTTGAAATTATTTTGTGAACGTTAAAGGAGTGTACGTTTCTTCTTGCCGAATAGGATTTTGATTTTTGGTTCACATGGGAAATACAGAATTGAGCTAATGATTATTTGATTCAGTTCATAGTTGACTGCTCTTTCCTTGATTGGAATTTCGAAGACTGGATTTTGTTCTTCATTCGAGTGAACAGTTTGATCTTCGTCATTATCGATTTCTTCGTGATTGTTTGGATTTTTTGTTTCGATCTCGTGAGTCTCAGGCGGTTGATTATCTAAGTCATTCAATAGTTCGGTGTTTCTGGGAAGTTGGAGATCTGGTTGTACTTAAAACCTAGAAGTCTATGGAGGGATTTGTGGAGTGTGTATCGTTGAGTTTTTGGAAAAGATATGTTTTCGTTTCGTTGTAATTGTCTGGGATCTCAGTATATCGTCTATTAGAGTCCAAAAGTCCTCTGTTTCCTTGGTGTAGATTCCTACTCTGGAAAGAGCGTTGGCGTTTGTATTTTGTGTGCCTTTTTCATATATGATATTATAATTGTACTCTCCTAGTTTCAGTCTCCAGCGGGTCAATTTTGAATTTGTGTCTGTGAGAGAAAACAGCCATTGTGAAGGTTATCTGTGGTCAGTTATTATATTGAATTTTTTGCCGTACATGGCAAGGAAACTATGGCAAGGAGTTCTTTTTCAATCACCGAGTCGTTCTGTTCAGAGTCATTGAGAGTACGTGATGCATACGCTATCGGCAAGTCTCCTCCGATAGGTCCTTGTGAGCACGGCACCTAAGGCAACATTGCTGACGTCGGTAGTTAAATTGAAAGAAGAATTGGGGAACTGTAAAATTGGTTCGTTGATCAGAAGGTTTCTGCATGTTCAGAAACAGGTTGAAAATTCTTGGTACATGTACAATCTAAGTCTTCGGAAAACATTTTTGAGCCTGTCGATGTGCTCCTGAAGGAAAGTGGAGAATATGATTGAATCGTCAAGGTAAACCAAACATTGCTCGTTTTGATTAATCATTTATTTGATTATTTATTCATTTATTCAGTCATCCATTCAGTAATAGGCATTAATATACATTTCATATATATCTTCATAAATTGAACTATAGTACCTGACTGGAAAGGGGTATAGTTAGTTTCATTGTACCCAAATCTTCCCTATAACCCTAAACCTCTCAAGATGTTTTCCATTACCCGCTGGAAGCTGCCGGAGCATTTTTCAGCCAGAAGGGCATACGGTGTTAAATGCGGTTTTTTCGATATCATCTTTGTCTATCTCAATTTGATGAAACCCACTCGCCACATCGATTGTAGAGAAATATTGGCACACCTAACTTATCAAGCATCAGGTCGGTTATGTAAGGCAAGGGGTAATTGTTATCAACGGTTTTATTGCTGGGTTGCCTATAATCGATGACAACCCACCATTGCTGCTTGCTAGAGGCGCCCAAAGACCACCCAAATTGGAGAGGACTAAGGTGAGTGGCTGGGTTGTATTATTTATCAGTCTAACATTTTTTTGATTTGTTTTCTACTTCATGTTTGTAAACAAAAGGATATCTTTAAAGTCGAGAATGAACAGGAATGTCGTCAGTTGTATTGATCTTATATATATGTTGTATTCGGTTGGTAAAAGTTAGTGGCATGATTTCGTAGTAGAATATGCCTGAAAAGTTGTTTTCCTCATCATCAGATGATCAACTCTTATACTTTGAAGATCCAAATTTTGATTTAGGCCGTCTTCAATATGATTAAAATCAATATTTTCAATATCTTCCCTATTGAATGTATTACCATTTTGATGGTATTATTGAGTATTGATGTACAGGCATCGCCGATTTTTGCAATACTAAAGCTTTCAGGTATTTCGCAGTTGTGCATATTTCTTGTTGGGAATATAATTTCACCTTCTCAAATTGGAGTTTTCATTTTGATAATTGGTTGTGTTCTAGGTTGAACAAAAATCAGGTTGAGCTCTTTTTCTCGTTGGGTGGAATAAAAGTCGAATTTTTTTATAAGGGGTTGTTATGTATCCCTTTTTATCATCGAGATTTGCTTCTAAAAATTTCAAGTTGTCGAGTCCACTCAAACCATCGAAGAAGTCATGAAATTTGAACAGATGGAATTTCAGGATTTTCGTTTCAGGTAGTTTGAAAACATGCGAGGCAGGTACTGAGGCACTAAACTTATGCGCTGATTTCTGAAAAACTGTGGATACTATGAGAGGTTCAGTATTGAAATGAAAATCGAAATGTATAGGAGAAGTATAGTTATATGAACTCTTTCACAAACAGGTTATATGACTCCACTCGAATGAAATTCGTTTCGGATATCAGATCCTTATCAGTAAAAAAAAATAAGAATGGTAAAGCTATAATGAACATAATTTCCGGTACTGTTCGCAAACCTTGATAAGTCGCAAACTAATCTTCAGTGGGTAGGTAAAATACAAGAGGCACAAGAGAATTTTCAGCAAATTCATTGATATAAATATAATTATTTATCATTATTTCAAACAACAATAACAACTGAAAAAAATCGACGTCGTATTGAAGGACGATGGCACAGCGATCAAAGTGTGTGTTCTTCGTCTTGCAAGATACGCCAGTCAAAATCGACAATAAATAAACAAAACATGATTTTCTAGTATGTTGTTTGGACCCATTAGGATTAGGGTAGTGTATACCTACTAAAGACTGCAACATACTCGGATTTCCTTCAGTTTTTGCTCTATATCTCCTAAACTATAAATTTTTCGAAAAAAAATTTTATATACGTTTTTGAAGAACATCGAATGTTCAAAAATGTGAGCTCTGTAGGTTGATTATTAACGAAACTACGTTACTTTGAATATAGGCAGTTTTTTTTTCAGAAAGTGAAAATTCCAGTTCTGGACCTACTTTAGACCAAAATTGCGGCTAAACCATTGATACTACGAGTAGAACTTATGGATTAAATGTTATAGGCCATTCCATCAGCTCCAAATTAAGCTCACAACGGGGTCTTTAGCCTCGTAGTTCTCTCAAAATATCGAAAAAAACAATATCAGATAGAATCGCATATCTTCAGAAATGTTCCAAAACCTTTTCTATCTTTTGTTTTTTGGTGTGGTAAAAGAAAAAAAATTATGAAATGTATTTTGATATGAACATAAGTAATCAGGATAACAGTGATCAATCATTCAATCAAACATAGTCAAAAATCGTCGCCTTGTTTTTGATGGCCCTGGGCCGTCACTTTCGATGGACTCTTCGACGGGTAGGTCCCCCACTATAGGTTGTCGTCCTCCTCTTGAGGCTCGTTAGGGTTCTCTTGGGTCTCGTCATCGTCATCCTCTTCGATAATGATAAGGGCAGCGTTCTGGCACGTTTCCCCAGAGCAGGAAGCACAAATCACAGAACATTTGAACCCCGCTTTTAGGCGAGTGCAGTCACCTCTGCATCCCTTCTTGCATTTGCAAGAAAGAAGTTTCAGGAGCTCTGGTGGGGCAGGGGCTTTCCGACTGGTAATGGGAATGAGTCCAGCCGAACTCAATTCCCAACCCCAGTTTGCGGCATCTTTCTCCATCCCTATAGCCACTTTTGCACCTGGTGGTATGTGCAATAGTGATGAAACGACGCAGCTTCTGTGGTTGGTGGCGAACGCGCCAGATTCGCGTTGGCCGTTGTCTTCACGAAAGTACGGAAGCGTACATCGTTGAGGGTGTCTGTCGTCTCGTCTCTTCCATATAGGACAACTAGGCACTCGTCGCCAGCTGTTGCGACTTCTCGGTGTGTGGCATCTGGCTGGAGGAAAACTTTTGCTTGGTCTACTAAGGCTTGATTCTGTTTGAAGTGGCCCCCCATTTTCATTTTCCCCTGCCAGAAGAGGGCAGAGGTGGTGTCGCACCCAGTGAATGCATGGACGAACAGCTCAAATCCAGGTGGTATCTCCACTTCCCCTTGGTTGGACGAGCTGCTGGAAAACTGGATGCAACCCGCCTCACCTCTGCTACTCTTCTGGAACTAGACGTTCGATTTAGTGGGTCTACAGCAGCGACCGCAGAGGAGCACGAGTAGATCCTCTCCAACGATGATGACGTGGTCATTGGATTTACTTTTTTGCAGAGCAGTCACAACGATATCGCGGTCTGCGTCTTCTTCTGCTATTTTTGTCTCAATCCCCTCGAAAGCAAAAGCAGAACAGAGATGGTCAATGAGACGAACTTTGTTTTTGTCATTCGAGAGCATCTCCTCTTGGGGGGCTGTCATGATGGTTGATGCGTCAAATGCAATTTCCACTGATGCTGCAGAATACCGTCGTGATCACTCTGCAAATTTTGTGCTCTTTCGGGCGCCATCATACATTGACTTATGAAATTGGTACCTACCTACAATTCATTCAATTTGGAGTTCTGCTTTGACCCAAATCTTAGAAATTGGAGAATGTTCAAAACTCACTTTATGCAACAAAACAGTGATTTGGTAAATATCTGGAAAAATGCGATAGTATCTTATATAGGGTTTTTCGAGATTTTTAGAGAATGACAAAGCCTACAGACCCCACTGTGTGCTCATTTTGGAGTTGATAAAATTTTCTACAACTTTTATCACATGAGTTTTACCTGTAGTATCAATAGTTAAGCCGCAATTTCTGTCTAAAGTATGTCCAGAACTGAAACTTCCACTTTCTGAAAAAAATGGGCTATTTTCAAAGTATCGTAGTTCCGTTGATAACCAACCTACAGAACTCTGCTTGAATTCAAATTGTTGAACATTCGATTCTCTTCAAAAACATATATTACTTCGTCAGTTAATTAATTATTTTTATCAAAAAACTGTCCATGACAACATATCATCAAATTGATGTACAGGGTCGTGAAATACAATGAAATATACAGTATGAATCTCAAACATTGCCCCCCGCCGTGAAGAAATTCTACAAATTTTTCTCACATTCTTCTATTAGGCATAGCTTGGTTACTGGACGTCGATAAACTCCAGTAGAAGTCTTGATATCCGCAACCCGAACACGTCCATCAGGTCCCGGGTAAACTGACTCGACCTTTCCCAATTTCCAAGATCTTCTGGGGGCATTCTCTTCAACAATGATCACAATATCGTCTTTTTTGATCGGTTTTCCGTCGCTATTCCATTTTGATCGTTTGGTGAGGGTTGGTAAATACTCTTTGGTCCAGCGTTTCCAGAACCAATTTGTATATTGTTGCGATTTTCTCCATTCGCTACGAAGATTCTGAGAAATATCTCCAAAATTGGTATTTTCTCTTGAGGATCCCAACAACATATGATTTGGGGTTATTGATTCGAAATCGTTTGGGTCTACTGAAACTTTCGTGAGGGGTCTAGAATTTATTATAAATTCAGATTCTGCAAATAGAGTGTTGAGCAATTCATCTCTGAGTACTTGGCCACGGAGAATCGAATAAAATGTTGTTTTTACGCTCCTTACTAGCCTTTCCCAGGCGCCTCCCATGTGTGGACTTCCTGGAGGGATTCTTTTCCACTCGATTCCCTTGACGCTCATGGTGTCTGCTATCCTGGTGTTATCGAGTTCTTCCATAGCTTTTTTCAATTCTTCTGCTGCTCCTCTGAAATTTGTCCCCTGGTCAGAATATATCTCCTTTGGTTGTCCTCTTCTTGAGCTCATCCGCCGAACTGCCATTATCGCTGAGTCTGTATTTAAAGAATGTGCTACTTCAAGATGGACAGCTCTTATACTGAGACATGTAAAAATCACTCCCCATCTCTTTTCACGTCTACGTCCTACAGATACAAATAACGGTCCGAAATAATCTACTCCTGTATACGTAAATGGTCTAACATTAGGGGTCAGTCTGAATACAGGAAGTTGTCCCATTATTGGTATTTGTGGCTTCGTTTTTGCATGTCGACATCGTATGCATCTAGCAAATACTGCTTTCACCTCAGATCTGCCATTAATTATCCAAAACTTCTGTCTAACTTCATTGAGTACGGTTTCTACACCTTGATGGGCAAATTTTTCGTGGTAATATTCCAGCATCAATCGGGTGTATCTTATCCTTGGAGGTAGAATTATGGGTTGTTTTGCCTCGACAGTCATACTAGGGGCTAGATTGGTACGTCCATTCATGACTAATATTCCTTCTGAATTCAGTATAGGTGAAAGTCCCATGAGTCGACTGGGTGTTTCCAATTTTCTATTGTTCTTTAAACTGTTTATTTCTCTCTGAAAAGATTCAGACTGACACCACATAATCCACATCTTTTCAGCTTTTTTCAACTCATCCACCGTCAGCTGAACAGGAAATTCATTATTCAATGATCGTATCTTCGAAAGTAGGACGTCTTTGAACCTCAAAATCCAGGCAGTAGTTCTAATCAGACGTAACCATTTCGAAAATCTTTCTACTTTTGGCAGTGGTAGATCCCTTTTCACATTTACTGCTGAAAATTCTTTATACTTTTCACAATCATTTTGTTTTCTAATTTCATTTAATGTCTTGGATGGCCATGTTCTTTCGTCTTTTATCTTCAAATAGTCAGGACCAGAAATCCATTTTTCAAAATCCAATGTCGCTTCACTTCCATAGGATCGTGTTGCATTATCAGCTGCATTACATTCTGAAGGAATCCATTGCCAGTCGCTTTTATCCGTGAGTTCCTGAATTTCGCCAACTCTGCATGATTCAAATTGTTTAAGGTTACTTCTGTCGCCATCAATCCAGTAAAGAACCGTCGTTGAGTCTGTCCACATGTAAATTTTGTCGATTTCAAATTCTAAAACCTCCTTCAGCAATTTTGCAAGTCTGCTTCCCAACAAGGCTGCTTGTAATTCAAGCCTGGGAATAGATAATTCCTTTGTTGGAGCAACTTTCGCCTTAGCTATTACTAGAGTTATTTCTACAGTTTCTTCAGTGATAGTCCTAAGGTATGCAGCGGTGGCGAATGCTTTCTTGCTCGCATCACAGAAGACGTGTAGTTCAATTCTCTCAGCTTGTGGAAGATTCGTCGAATAGCATCTGGGAATTTTGAGATATCTTACTTTTTCTAGATCTTTCAACCATAAATTCCAAATTTTGTATAGTTCTTCATCGATGGTGTCATCCCATCCTATGCAAGAACGCCATATGTCTTGAATCAAGATTCTTCCTCTCACCGTCAGATTCACTACGAGTCCTAGTGGATCAAAAACTGACATCACAATCCGCAGGACATGTCTTTTGGTTGGCCTTGTCGTTCCAAGTGATTTGTCTTCATCCATCTTTTTTAATTTAAAACAAAAATCATCTGTCTTTGAATTCCATGTCAGTCCCAGAATTTTGACTGTAGAGTCTCCACTCAAATTCAAGTCTTTGTTCAAGTGTTCGTCAGTTGAAAGAGCTTCCATCACCATTTCTGAGTTAGACAGCCAACTCACCAGCTCGAATCCACCTAGTTTCTGAATACGGCTGACTTCAGATATCATTTTTACTGCCTCCTCTTCAGAATCGCAGCAGTCAAGGTAGTCGTCCACGTAATGTTTACCTATGATGGCATCTAAAACCCTTTTTTCGTTGGTTTCTCTCGAAGCATTGAGATTTTTTATATACTGGGCGCTTGTAGGTGAACATGTTGCCCCAAATGTCATCACCCGCATGTGGTATACCTCTATTGGCTTCTTGGAGTTTCCATCTCTCCATAAAAATCGCTGAGAATCTCGATCTTCCTGTCTAATTCGTACCTGATGGAACATTTCCCGCACATCGGCACAAAATGCAATTTTTCTTTGTCTGAATTTCAACAATATTCCTACCAAATTCTGAAGGAGGTCGGGTCCAGCTAACAAGTTATCATTTAAACTCACCCCATGTGATTTAGCAGCCGCGTCGAATACTAGTCTCAACTTAGTAGGCTTGTTTGGGTTGATCACTCCAAAGTGAGGCAAGTACCAACATCGGTCATTTTCTTCGGAAGCTTCTTCTTTTGTTAGTTTTTTCGCATATCCTTTTTCCACATAACTTCTAATTTTTTCGCAATATCTCTGTTTAAAATTTTCATCGCGTTCTAAATGTCTCTCAACGCACATAAGTCTGTTGATGGCCACCTTCTTACTTTCAGGTAGTATCATGTTATCTTCCTTCCAGAGCAGTCCAATCTCAAATTTGTCACCATCTCGTTTTGCAGTATCTTCCATTATTTTCATGGCTCTTTCGTCTGAACTGCAGTATTTAGATTTTGAGGATACTGATACTCCAAATGATTCGGTCGTGAACGACTGCTTCACCAAGTCATTCAGATAGTCATCGGATGCGTCTTTGCAGCAAATATGGAAAGAATGGTTCGACTTCATCTGACCACCATTATCGATTCCATGGAGGATCCATCCTAGACTAGTCTTCGTGGCAATTGGAGTATTCTCAGGTCCTTGAATCACTTTTCGGGCAACAGTCAGTCCAATATTGTCTTGCCCTAGAAGTAACATAGGTCGCTCATCAATTTCCGAAAAAGGAAGTCCTTTCAGATGCTCGTGAGTTTGCCAATCTTTTTGCCTGATGATTTGTTCTGGAAGTGACAAATTTTCAATAGATCTAACACCCTTTAAAGTGAATATTTTAGAGTCGTCAAATGCTCCTGATATTCCTAAGCTCAAGCATAATGAATTGTCATGTGTTACCGTCAAATTGTTTGTCCATTGTATACAAAGGCTTTCTTTCTTACCTTTGAGTCTGAGTTTGTCTAAGATGGAATTGTCAATCAACGAAACAGTTGACGCTTCATCACATAAGGCAACGGTTTCCACCATGTCATTCTCGCTATGTAGTCGAACCTTGATTGTGCGTAAAAGTATATTACCTTTCCCATGTCCTACTGCTAAGACAGAAGACTGAACCTGGGACGTAGAGGGAACTTGAGAGGAGCAAGCAGTCTGGGAGGGAAGGGTCTTAGGAAGATCAGCAGTCGCAGCTATCTGTGTCTCTTTATGTAAATACTTATGATGACGCCGCTGACAACCATCAACTCCACATACTTTTCTTGCCCTACATCTCATAGTTTGGTGGTTGTTCTTCAGACAGGAGAAACATAATTTCCTCTTCGTGACTGTATCCCATCTGATATCAACATCATCTTCTTTCAGCTTCGGGCAGCTATTCACATTGTGGCCTTTGTCCGGACAATAAGTACAGTGATTGTATTCTGAAATATTACTTGGATCAGATGTGACATAAGAAATTTCAGGTTTTTTAGTCATCGTCGTATAATTTTTAGATCGTAATTCTGTTTTTGGAAATTTCGGTGTACTAACATAGCTCGCTGCAGTGGCAAAATGTATAATCCACTCTGAAAAATATTCCAAATCAATGTCTCCGTGCCTACTCATTATTTCTTCACCCCATCGAAGTTTCAGTGTTTCCGGCAACTTTTGAACTAATTCCTTCAAAAGCTGAGGATTTTGAAGATGACCTATATTTTTCAACGATTTTATCGTAGCAACTAAACATCGAACATTACTTGAAAAATGAATCAAAGTTTCCAAATTCTGCTCTCTCATAGTAGGAAAAGATTTTACCTTATCAATAAGACCCTCGATAATCAATTCTGGACGACCAAACCTCATTTCAATACTCTCAAAATTTCCTATTATATCATCAACAAAAAGCTTAAATCAAATTTTATATTAATCAGGAATTCTGAAATTCATGATCATCACACTAGACAATATAACTTGTTTCATCTTGAAGCTGCAAATTCTAAACTTGGGCAAAAAAAGTTTACACATGAGGCGATTTCGAAATTCAATAAATTACCAGATGATATCAAAAACAGCCCAAATATTATGCAATTCAAAAATAAAGTTAAGAAATATATTTATATGCAAAGGAATGATCAAAGCTGAAAGACCATGACTTTCCTTCTTTCTTTTTTTTTTTTTTTCACTGTTTTTATTTTTCTCCTTCTCGTTCACTATAATATGACTGTATCTTAATGATATGTAAGTTTTGTTCACTATTTGTAATTTCAATTATACAACAGTCGATAATACTTCATGAATGATCTTATACCAGGAATTACTGTCTGATCATTCATGTCATTCCTACTAGAAAATTAATTATACTTTATATATTATTTGTATGGAATGTATCAATGAAGAAAAGAATAACTGAAATAAATAAATAAATAAATAAATAAATAAATAATTTCCAGCGTCTGTAGTACCAACTCAATATTATCTGGAGAAAGCATCATTCCCATCACAGCATATTTCGCCTCACCCCTTAGACTTCGTTGAATCTTGATCATCATCTCGTCTGGGAAAAACTCGCACAACGAAGAAATACGTCGTACTTGGGCAATAAAGGTCGGCCAGTCTCCCGGGTTACCATCGAATTGTGGAAAATCCTTTTCTATAGTTTGTCTTGATACGAATTTATCTTGTCTTGAACTTGAACCAACGGTTTTTATGGCATCCGCAATGGTTTGGCACAGAATCTTCATCTCGGACATTTTTTCTGTTTCAGTAGCTTCTGCTTCTACTGGAATTATCCTTCACCCACGCAGAAATGCGATCGTTTCTTCCATCTTCCTCTTCGTAGTCATAGCCTGAAGACTTAGAATCGGATTTACTTTCCATTTCCTCAATTTCTGCGTCGCGGACTTCATCTTCTAACTGCAATAGCTTCAGCTTATTTTCCATTTTCTTGATTTCTATAGCTTGCTTCAGTTTTTCTTCTTCTAGAGCTTTCATTTTCTTCCGCAGGATTGTACTAGCTTTAGAATGGTTCGTAGAGGATCTTTTTGAAGAAATTTTTGACTTTGACTTCACTGACTGGGAAAGGTTACTTCGGCTAGGTCTATCTGATTTGTCCTTATCATCTCCCGAAGGGCCATTCTCTTTGAAGTGTTTAGTCGTCATTGATCTGATTTCTTCTAAAGGTCTGACAGGAACATTTTCAGTTATGGCATTGACATTGGCAACACCTCCAATTCCAAAACCAGGTGGCCAACTATAACTGGTGTCCAAATTCCTCATACCTGCTGTTTTCCTTCTCGTCGATTCATTTCGCTCCATCGTGAATATTTCTATGTCTTCTGTATTTCGTATAGAACTGGGTCGGTTTTCTCGAAGGACCAATATTACTTCGTCAGTTAATTAATTATTTTTATCAAAAATGTAGTCAAACAGACACAATTGTATGACATCAAAAGTCGAATTATTTTATTCTATCAAAAAACTGTCCATGACAACATATCATCAAATTGATGTACAGGGTCGTGAAATACAATGAAATATACAGTATGAATCTCAAACAACATATATTGCATTGTTTGTCGAAAATCGAGTCAAAAATTGCATAGTTTGGGAGATATAGAGCAAAAACTGAAGGAAGTCCGAAAATTTCGCAGTTTTTCGTATGCTAAACTTTTTCCACAACTTTTTGAGAGTTGCAAACTTGGGTATACACTACCCTAATGGGTCCAAACAACATACTAAAAATCAGAGATACATCATGTTTTGCGAATTCAGCGATTTTTTTGTCGATTTTGACTGGCGTAAGAGTTCGATATGAATGGTAAAGCTAATTGACAAAATTACCAGTTCTGGTCGCAAACTAATCCTCATTGGGTAGGCACATACACAACATCCCCGGAAACTGAACGTTCAGGCTGGTATTTACTCCAACAGGATTGTAGTGCATTTTTCTGAAAGATACTTTAAATGCAGGCAGATGCCCAAATCTATTGAATACACAATAAAGTGATTCCGGCGTTGGAGCAAGACGAACAACTACCAAATATCTGGTTTCCCCATTACGCTCCCATTATTCGAGATCGCTCAGACATGACATATCATAAAAGATGGATTGGAAATAAAGGTGCGATTGGATAGCCTGCTTGATCCCCCGATCTAACTCCATTGGACTATTTTCTAAGGGGTTATTTGAAGTCCAAAATGTATTTTAACCGACCAACGTTTGTGCTCACCATGATTATTGTTTTTATAGTTTGAGTCCCATATTGTTTGGTATGTTTATTAAAATTGTTTTGGCCTCATTATTGTCAAAATATTATTTTAGGTACCATTGTCTGATGATGACCGTAGTGCCGAAACCGGTAATTTTTTAAGGGAGTTTTTTATATAAAGGGTGGTCGACCGACTTCGTGTTGTTTTCTTTCATTTTTCTTTTGAAGTTGACTGGTAGAATCAGTGCCTGATTTATACTCACGCCGGGGGCTGATCCTCACGATGCAGCCGCCTAATATTTAGTATCAACCCAGCCAACATTCGCATATAGAGCCATCACTTTTTATCAAATGACACAAATCACAAAAGTAACCCGCCCAGGTAGCACATGACGACTATATGACGTCTAATTGACGGCATCACATTCGGCCAAAAGACGTCTTTATTTCAACAAATGCGACGTCCAAATGACGTAAGTAAGACACATCCAAATGACGTCATATTTCGAAGTCTTTTAGACGTCAGTATGTATTTTCAAATTGGACCTTAAACTGACACTACTGACCAATTTCCGACGTCAATAAGACGACTGTTTTTTTTATAAAATTTTGAGGTTAATGGTTATAATCTGGTGAGGAAGATAATCATTTGTGCTATAAAATAAATTTGCTACGAATGAAGATTTTATTAACAAGATAGTAATGTAAGGTATTACATATAGTTGAAAATGTCAGCGTCGATGGCTCCCCTTCACAGAGAGCTCTTCTGTATGTTTTGCTTTCTTTAGATGGCGGCCAAAACACTTCCTTTTTCAACGGCGTCAGCCAAGTTTCGTGAACAACAGCTACACTGTTGCTTCCACTGTCATCAAATTGTATTACACAATACATCCTGAATACTTTCACGTAAAAAACAGACTGTATAGAAATACCACTCGAACACTCAATATTTTAACATTCTTAACAAATCCAATGACACAGACGACGTTCACAAACAACACCCATTCGAACATGGACGATGGACAATGAACATGAACGGGAACGTACCATGCACGATGCAAGCTTGACGCTGAATCACAGAACGGACCGCTGAACGACACTAACGCCACTAACGGCAGTCGCGAGATGGTCGCCAGTCGCATACACAATCTCTTCGCGTAATTACTTGATCGCCATTGGTCATCTGGTCGGTAAATGAGAATTGTCTTAGGCGCTAAATTTAAACATTGAAAATCAAGGGAAGCCTATGGAATAAAATAAATTTTTATCATACATTTATACAGTTATTTAGATAAATTAATTAATTTATTTTATAACTTCGTTTTCCTATACATACATGATGATGATAATAATAATAATAATAATAATAATAATAATAATAATGAAAATAATGATAGTAATAATAATAATAATGATAATGATAATAATACCCAAAAAAATATGAAGACCATAGATTGACGTCTATACGACGTCAAACAGTGGCTGTCCATAAGACGTCACACTAATGACGTCCGCATGACGTCATAAGTTGGTCAAAAGACGTATGAGACCAAAAAAGACCTTTGATAGCGGTCCTATAGACGTCACATTCGTCAGTCTGGCTACCTGGGCGCTGGCCGACACGTCAAGCTTATACATTGTTGGCCCAGTGATGACTGATGAACGTATTTTCAGTGCATTCCCAATGTTAATCAATTGGTTCGTTCCCACACAGAACTTTGAGGATATGCAGGGTGTCCCAAATTGCTTGATTTTGGCAGTTTCTTCTATTTCCAGAACAGCTAGAGATAAACTGCCAAGGAAGTCTAGATTTCAAAATGGTTAAACTCTACAGACACTTTTCAACGTAGAATGAGAATATTCCTGCCAAAAAGAATATATCGCTTATCAACTGGCTGACATCAAAGCTAACGTTGTTATATCAAATAACAACCATAGTTGGCTTTGACTCCAGTAAATCGGAAAAAAGAGGCTTTCCAAAAATACATAATTATGTTAAGATACGTCTAGTCATTCATCCTCAGTGTTAATACAAACAACAACAATACAACGTTGGCTTTAATATCAGACAGTAGATACGCGATATATTTTTTTGGCAGCTGCATTTCATTCTACGTTAAAAAGTGCCTATGGAAAGTTTTTTCTGTTTGAAAAAATATCCAGAAATAAAAATGTTACGGCATATTTTCGAAATCAGTCCAGAGTCAATTTTCGCACATATCTCGAAAACCGTTAGAGATATCGACATGTGGTTTTCAACAATCGACGTTTCACAAAAATCTAGCTCTAGACTCCTTGGTCAATTTTTCTCTAGCTGTTCTAGAAATAGAAGAAACTGTCAAAATCGAGCAAATGTGCGTGCAATCTCACGAATTCAGATAGAGTTAATAAAAATAACACATGACAAGTTTCCATATATTTTATTCCTACCACCCCTCTCTTTAGATATATAGTCCAATAAAAAAAACCTGGTCATCTTGTATCTCAAATAATATTCAAACTCCTTAGTGTAATTCAATTATTTTTTTTATATAATAGATACTAAATAAGTCTGCGTGAAATGGGCACTCTTAAATACACTTGGTTTATATGGTTTACCAGGGACGGACTAACTCTAACATGATAAGCTAAATAACCCCACCAGAGATCAGATTGTGAAGTTACTTCAGTACTTTGGTATTAGTACTAGAGAAAAAGTTGATGATATGAGGCTTATTTTAGAGGGAGAAATCATTAAACAATTTGGCGATACCAACAACATCAGGCAAACAAAAATGATGTAGATTTTGACAGCAAAATTGAGAATTTGGAGTATTTGTGTACCCGATTGATAGGAAAGCTATGAGGAGTATACCAGTCGAATCGTTAAAAAAAAATAACACAATCGCAACCTCCAGCTACTGGCAGTGCAATGCTGTGTATAGAAGATATAGTGATAAGGAAATAAGTCAATCCAAGTCAATTATTCAACCAGTATTCTGGAAACATGAGCCAGAACTTGCGTTCTGTGCTGTTGAACCAATTTTCGATCTGTCTGGAATAACCTCTAATATTTGGGAGAGTTCTATCTGTATTAGATTGCACTATAGCCAAAGAAATATCAAATATCTGGTGAAGACAAGATGACAAAGCTTTTTGCAGAGTGTCAACTTGGAGATAAAAAACCTAGTCAGCTTTGTAGAGAAATGACGGACCTCGCATCTGGTCAAATGACTAAAACTTTCATAATTCTAGCCTAGTTGAAACTGACAGTTGAACAAATAATTCGTGCATTTCTTCCTAACCTCATCAGACGATGAACTTGTTCAAATGAAATGAAATGGTTGAGATATCTTCCAATTCTAACATACACTACGTTAAATCCACTGAAACTTCAACTGCTGGCATATTATGACTGGGAGATAAAATTGATCAACTCATATGCAAGATGGATATTGATTCTAGATCTCATTCTAGAGGAAGAAGTTGATCTAGACCATCAAGATATAGTTCGAAGCCAAGAGTATCAAAAAGACCACGAAAATATATCTGCTATTTCATCGAATGTTCAACAACAAGGCTCTGAAATGCGTTCCTCCTTGTAGCTTGGATGAGACACGGAAAACTCGACTGCCAGTCGTTAATGATGGCTAACGACATTGGCAGGACACAAAATAGCCGTCTATTTGTAACAAATTTGAATTCATTGATGGATACTGGTACAGACATTTCTGTTATTCTGATAAAGAAAAATGCCTGGTTATCAACCAACAATTCACTTTACGCTGCTAACGGAACAAAAATCGAAATATTCGGAGAAGAAACTCTTGATATCACACTGATGGGGATTGGACGAAATTTCATTTGGAAATTCATTATATGTAACTGCTATTTTGGGAGGGGGTTTTCTCGACCACTTTAGAATTTTTGAGTGATTAACAACGCAGACAAAATATAAATTCTAGTCTGAAAACAATAAGCATCATTTCTTATTATCATGAAATTTTATTACTTATTTATTTTAGAGTGATTATGATACTGGATATTGATTCAAAATATCGATTATGTGGTATCAACGTGTTCGTAACAAAATACTTTTTTCAGATATGGTGACGAGCCACCCTTGTTCTATTAGAAAAAATTTAGTTAACATCATAATTACGATATTGTGAATTTTCAATGAACCTGTGAAACAAATAAAAAATGAACTTTCACCGAAACTATTTCTCCACATCAACTGTTTCAACTCATTCATGGCACAATGAAAATTGAAAAATGGAAATTTCAGGATGATAAGTGTCAAAAAGTGGTAAATGGGGTTTCATTGTACTCACAATGTTATTCTTCATCAAAATAAGCAAAAATTTACCGGGTGTCCCATTTAATATAAGAAAATATGGGTCATTTCCGGTCAAACCAGAATTGACAAAAAACAATTGAATATGCAAATTGATGCATATTCATGTTCTATACTCACACACCGAATTTTATTTGTTTAACTGTATAAACAAAAAAGTTTTAGGAGTGGGCCATCTTTTAAGAAACACCCGGTATAGGGACTAAAATGGACCGTCGCTGAGTTACCTACTTCATTATTTAGAAGAAAACTGACAAAATAATCAACTAGCATTATGTTAATTTGAATTGTTACAGGCAAAGGTGATGTAGGTAATGTAACAGGTTACCTAATTTTGGTGAAGATGTTATCATCCAAGATGCAAAAATGGTGTTTTTCCACACAAAATTGCTCTTGGTTTACTGTGTTCGATACATCAATGAGGTACTTTGTATTTCATCAATTATTTCATTTTCGAATCTGTTATCACAATGACTCTATTGTGTTATTATTTCAAAAAAATCTCATCGCCCATGGAATGTCAAATTTCAAGCAATGACGGCCCTGTCTAATAGATGAGCATTACTTGACAGAGAATCAGATGGCTACAAGACGAACAAATCAAAAATGCCGCTGTTATCTGTTACAGCCGTACACTACATTGTTCTACCACTAACCAAACCGATTTTTTAACGCCTCGACACGTGTTTCGCTAACTATGTTAGCATCTTCAGCAGAATATTAAAGAGTTTTAATCTTCTCCTGAAGATGCTAACATAGTTAGCGAAAACACGTGTCGAGGCGTTAAAAAATCGGTTTGGTTAGTGGTAAAACAGTGTAGTGTATTATCGTGCCAAAGGTTCCAGTCTTCGATATATATGTTACAGCCGTAGAAAAATTATAGTGCAAAATTCGCACGGAATGCTAATTTCCCACTTGAATGGAATAACTTTGTTAATTGAACGACAAAAAATATTTCAACAGCCCTTCCTGAAGTAACGCCCTCATAAAAAGGAGACAGACTATTATTTTTACACTCACAATGTGGGTTACTTGGATTAAAAGCTTCAGACCTTTGGAATATTTACTTTAATCATTTTCCATGCGAGCTCATGCGGTCTAAGTAAGCGGTTCTAGATTTGCATCCGCCGTTTTTGAAGAACAGGAAACGCTTATCACCCGCCGGTATTTCTGCTCGAATAGTCGTAAAGGTTGGATCACTCTTTGGGTGGAATTACCTGCGTTGATCGAGGAAGCGCCACCACCACAGAATACAAAATCAAGTCTCGAAAGCTTCGCTGCCACGGACCACGGAGTGCCACGGACTACGAACTAGTAGTACGCTCCGCGACACAGTGGTATATACAGGTGATTTCGAATGAACTTTTATATAGTGCTATTTACGTGTCAAAATAGCCTCTCTCAAAAACCGTTTTTTATATCCTTGCAATGGATAAGTTTATGATGAAGCTAAGATTTTCACGCGTGTAAAGTGTCCCATCCTATCATAGCAATCGAAAATTTCGTGTGTTGTGATTTTTGTGCAATATGAAGTGGTGTGGGGGTAACCCCAAAGTTTTCAAATACTTTCTCACCCTTATACTAGCTTATTGGACTATTTCTGTCGTTTTGGGAGATACAAGGCTGCTTACAAACTCAGGTAAGGGTTGAGACTTTTATTATCAACGTCATCAACCTAATTTCATCGGTGATGTGAATACATTATTATATGAAAGGTGAATAACCGTTTAGAGTTGAAAGAAATCTGCCGTCAGTGTTAAATTAGGAGTAAGTAGAACGCCGGTTTCAAAGAAACTTGACTGACTTATATTATTCGTGCCTCGATTGGTGCAGATCTCGAAGAGAAGAGATGGTTTCAATTTCTATTAGTTTTATAGGTAGGGTTTCGTGTTTAATCGGTCATTCAAACTCCCGAAATATAGGTCACCGTAATGGGTATAATTCGGGTATATTAGAAAAAGGCGCTTAGTCAAGAATTGTGAAGTTTGAAGAAGAGCGTTTTTAATAATTTGGAGGTGTATTTTGTGCATTTTGTAATGTTTATTGTTTTGCTCGTTGTTTTGTTATGGTGATGGTTAAAGAGGTGCTAGACATCTAATAATTTTTCGGGCAAAATGTATATTCATGGAATTATTTCTACGTGTACATACGATATTTCACGATTAACATACCTAATAGGGATTCCTTCTCGTGCGATCTAGAAGAGAAACATAGTCGTGACTTTATTGCATTATTTATTTGTTTACTACTTATAAGTATACTTTCGAGGATATATATATACACTCACTCATAATCAGAATTCGAAATTGGAATAAAAATTCATACTTAGGTCGGTACGTATAGAAATTATGCGGGAAATATCTTGGGAAATATCAAAGCTTACAAATAACATTTGGTTGATGAAAACTGTTGTTTTAGCTTGGGTTTACGGTCAGTCGATGATGCCGACTGAGACAATCAAACGCGACAATTGATATAGAGGAAGCAGTTGCTTAAAATCTCCTCTGGAAGCCCAAATGAAGCAACTATAGCTATATCTAAGTTTTGGAAGAAGTCCATGGTAACTCAAAGTCGAGCTCAAAGTGGAGTGGTGTATATAGTTTATAGATGAAAACCCAAAAACGCCCAAAGTCATCTCCACAACTTTTATTAAAATTACCAAAGATCAATCGCAACGGAACATGTTTCGGGCTTATATATGCCCATCATCAGCCAATATGAAAAGGATCATAGTTATGGAAATGAAAAAAGTGGACATACAAATAGTCGAGCAAATATGGAGCAAATAGTATAGTGAATAACAGGGCAAACCGAGGGGCAAACCGAGGGGCAAACATGGAAATATGCTCCATGAATCCATGATTGTCTATAAGTTTTGGTAGTATTCTTCCTATGCACTGTATAAACAACTCGATAAACAACAAGAATATTAATAAATAATAGTTATTTATGCAACAAGTGCAAAAAGTGAATGTTTATTGCACGAGTAACATACAACATTTTTTCTACGTTCATGCAAAAAGCAAAAAATGATTTATTGAGGTGCGGAACTAGGTACAACTCTGTTAATTGTCAGAATTAATTTTTGACTGACGTTTCTATAACCACAGTTGCAATATAAAAAATGTTTGTCATGATGACAACACGTTGAAGTAGAATGACAGATGAGTGCAATAAAAACTTCATTGCACTAAGTGCAATAAAGAACTTCTTTTTCCACTAAATATAGTTCAATAAAGTTCTGCTTTTTGCATGACTGTAGAAAAAAGTAATTATAACACTGAACAGGGTCCTCGCCAGGATCAGATGAAAATAAAATAATATGTTAAAATGTTTTCAAGTGAATATTCATAAACTATACAATAACGAAATTACTAGGAGAAACGTATTACGATAGCGCTCTTTTTTTTTTCTGATTTTCAAATCTATACGAATTCTTTCAATGCACTATCATTAGTCAGTTTGTCAAATCACTTTCGATCGAAATAAGTATTCCCAGAGATTGTAACCTTTTCACCGTCATTACAGTCCTATATTTTTGTTTCATTATTATATTGTCAATTTTGAGAATGAACGCTCTGCTCGGTGTATAGTCACTAGTAGTATCAAAAACAACTTTTAAGCAGTATACAGGGTGCCCCGAAATTAGCCTGCCCAACTTCACCAGTGGATTTTACCGAGGCTTTTACTATACCAAAAATAAAAAGAAAACGTTCAATGACCATGAGTCGAAAAATGTTTTCTATGGTAGCTATGGTGCCCTGAAAGCGTGCTCCTGAAGACGATATATTTCTTGAGTATTTCCGAAACTCCATGATAAAAAGATGCAATTCGGTAGAAAAACCTCGAGAAAAACTAAACTTTCCATGCCCAATGCAGTGAAAATGAAATTATTTCAAAATTCCAATCAGGAGTGAATAATACAGGGTGGGACTACATTAAATATTGCTCAACATTTTTCGTATGCATATTTTTAGAGAATTTAATCTCGGATTATGAAATTTCACACCTCTTCACAGATAAAAGGTACTCGAGAAGATACTCTTGTGCCGTGACGATCAGATGTATTATTATCGAGTAGAAGCAATTTGAAAATATTATTATATCTCAGATATTATCTCGGATATTATACATAACAATGCAATGGGGCGTAGTGAAAATGGAAAAAAATGCACAAAAATTCAAGTGGTTTTTTATCATCATTTTTCTATTTTTTGCGCTTTTATGAGATTGTTTGGTGAAAAGAAAGTATTCGACTTTTTTTATAGCCACTATGATTTGAAAATTGCATAAGATGTGAGTGCATCAATATTTTTCAATCGATTTCACTCGAAAATGATACATCTGATCGATGCGCAACAAGATCACCTTTTTTTTTAAACGGTGTGGATTTTCATTATCCGAGATTGAATTGAGTAATATTTAATGTAGTCCCACCTTGTATTATACACTCCTGAATGGAACTTTGAAATGATTTTATGTTGGCCGTGTCTATTCCTCGGGGCGCCCCGGCGTCGTATTGGCAATTTTGCTATCTATCGGGGCGTGATGCGCGCATGCTCATATTCCGCGCCGACGAATAGCATATTTGTATAAACTTCTAAACATCGGGGTGCCTATTGATATATCGTGCTATTCATAACCTACAAAATTTCCTTCGAGACACAAACTGACAGCACATTCATTGAAAAAACCAGGTGAATATTTGTAATCAAATGGCATATGGCAGTAAATTATAAAAGTGATTGTTTTTTGAGGATGGACCATCTAATAGGAAGACAATTCCATAGTTACGAAGAGGTTACTGCTTTTGTTGAACAATTTCAGACCGAAAATTGTATTCAACTTAACCGTGTTCCGAGCCGTGTTCTATCGAAAAAACTATCTGCTGAGTCCCTAAACGACGGTGCGCCCCGATGTTTAGACAAATATGCTATTCGTCGGCGCGGAATATGAGCATGCGCGCATCACGCCCCGATGGATAGCAAAATTGCCTATACGGCGGGGCGCCCCGATGAATAGACACGGCCTTTTATGTTCACCGCATGGGGCATGTAAAGTTTAGTTCTTGTATCAAATTGCATCATTTTATCACATGGCGTTTCGTAAATATTCAAGAAATATCATCTTCAGGAGCTTCCTTTCAGGGGGCCGTAGGAGACATTTCTAGACTCATGTTCAATGGAACTTTTCTTCCTATCTTTGGCCAAAGAAGCCGCTGGTGGAGTTTGGTAGGCTAATTTTGGGACACCCTGTATATGTTGGCGTCAAACAGTGAAATCCGTCATTCTCTGGAATGCCTAAGTAGTCATTTCACGTATTGCCGGCAAACAGCGTAACTCTAAATTTCGTACACCGTTTGCCTAATAGTTTCAGGCATTCCCTGTATTGACGGAAGGAAGGTTCATTTAGGTCGAGTCAGCTTAGGTTGTTTAGAAGCAGTAGTCTCTTCTGTTCTCCCAAGTAATTTTCTGAAAAATATACTTTCTAGGACCCTCCGGCAAACAGAGTAACAGCTGAAGATGGAAGTTACACTGTTACTCTATTTGCCGACAATACGTGAAATGACTCGGTATTTCAGGGAATGACGGATTTCACTCATTGACGCCGACATATTATATAAAGGGGGAAATACGTCCATCATTCCCTTATTGTATATACAGGGTACCGCCGATTTCATAGGGACATTATTGCTATTTTCTAAACGGTAAGAGCTAGAAAATTGATCAAACTAGAGAAACGTTGCGTAAGTTAAACCTCTTCTGTATGCCGTTTTGCAATCTGACAAAATTTCATCTGTTCCTGAAATATTTGGAAAAAACTGAAAATCATCGATGTTGAGATTGATCATATTCTTGGTCAATATTTCAGACATAAATCTGAAGTTTTGCGATAACAAGTAGTTAATCATGACAAAGAATCAGAAATATTCTAACTTCATTATTTCCAGAGATTCACCTACTATGGCTATGAAGAAATAATAATACTGTAGTCACGACGACTGATATTTTGTTCTCTTATTATTATGGCCTACCACATTTTTTGAAAGCAGTTCAATTTTAAGTAGTGTTGAATCAGCAGAAAATTGTTTTGTACTTACTGATTTTGGCGCTCATTGTTTCATGTGATAATGTCGATATGTTATACATGACAGCTGTGAAGGAAATTCCGAGGGTATGAATATAACCATATGCGAATAACATATTTATGGCGCCTATTAAAAATAAAAAACAAAAGTTGCAAGGCGAGTTGCAAGGTAAATCTCTGAAAATTAGGTAGATACCGAGGTAGATACAATATTTCTGGGGATTCCAACTTCTTTGTCGTGATCAATTTCCTGTAATAGGCATGGCAAAATTTCAAATATCTTTCCCAGATATTAACTGAGATGAAAACAAAATCAGCGATTTTCCGTTTTTCCAAAATATTTCTGGAATGGCCAAGTTTTTTTCAGTTCAAATTATGAAATCGGCAGGACTTATGATGTTTAACAATCTCGAACAACATTGCAATGTTGCCGCAGCCGCTATACCTATATAAAATAAGTATTCGCAGTAGTCAAGCTCATCTTCTGACGTTATTGCGATGAGATGCAAACTACGGGGAAATAACATTCCTAACTCTTGGCTTAGATTGAAAGTTATAGACATGTTTCCCGTAGTTTTCATGTCATCGCAACGTCAGATGATGACCTTGACTATTGCGAATTGACAATATTTCACTTGGAAAAAAGTAAGACAGGTATTTGTTACTTCCGAGGTTACTTCTTATTGGTTGCAGTTACTGTCATGTTGAGTATCATTTGTCGAATGCATTGTCTTTTGTCAATGTCAGTTTTGATTAGATTGAGGAAGCAAAAGGCCCAAGCAGTATTTCTTGCTCTTATTTGCAATAATTAACAATTCAACAGTTTTTTTATTTCAACGAAATACAATATTTTTGATAGTTGTGCCAATTTTATTCTTATGTGACATTTGACACCTCTGTATAGTCAACCTCAACATTTTTGGAATGTCTAACTTCTGAAAATATAGTCAATACTAAGCGTACCGGTAAATCCGAGGGTAGGCGGCTCGGTGGTCGAGAGCGTGAAGGCGCTGAGTTCGTATGGGGACTCCCACCGAGACATAGGTTCGAATCCTAGTTAGGCCATGGATGTTTGTGTTTGTATGTATACCTAACCCCGCACAAGATTCGACTTATGGGGCATTTGGTCCCAGTGCTGGGACCAACGAGTTATGCAATTGCAAAAAAAAAGTGTTCACTGACGTTCACCAGTAGATTTTGGGGAGGTAAGGTCAAGACCTTCTTAGTTTTGCTATGTTGTGCTCAATTCGCGAATTCTGGAAGGTTATCTTCCACCGAGTCTTCCACTTTACATGCGATGTTATATTGATTATAATATACTCGAATACATACAGTGTGACCCACTTCTAATGAAAACACCCGGAAACACCCCTGTATCTTACATAATCGATTGGTACGAATCCTAAAATTTGCTGGAGCTAGAGATATACCAAAAATGCACTCTATGACCAGGTGGGGTCATCTTCAGTGATATACACTGCACGCCAACAGCCATGGAACCACCCCAATATCCGGAAAATTATATTAGGTGTCAAAATAGGTTGAAAATCACTTCGGATTCGGAATAAGGACGCCCAATTCACCAACTATTCATAGTTTCTCTAGAAAATTTTCAGTTCAGAAACATTAAATTTTGTCTCACTTATCATGGAAGCACCTCCGCATCTCACGTAATTATTGAGGTAGGGTTCTGAAATTTGCAAGAGGAAGGGAAAGTTCAAAGATAAAGTCAAAAACGTAAGATACGAGGGTGCTTCCGAAAAATGTGCGACAAAATTTAATTTTCCATAACAAAAAATTTTGTAAGAAAAATATGAATAGTTGATGGATTGGGCGTCCTGATTCCGAATCTGAAGTGATTTTCGACCTATTTTGACTCCTAATATCATTTTCCGGAAATTGGGGTGGTTCCATGGCTGTTGGCGAGCAGTGTATAACACTGAAGATTACCCCACTTGGTCATAGAGTGCATTTTTGGCGAATCTCTCGCTCCAGCAAATTTCATGATCCTTACCCAACGATTACGTAAGATACAGGGGTGTTTCCATTAGGAGTGGGTCACTTTATCTTCTGTTGAGCTAACCACTTTCATTAACACTGCCAAGGTTTTCTTATATTGTAGGTGATGCAATATAATATGTGATCAAGTTCAGTACTCGGATACAATGTATTGTCAAATTGTAATCGAATATTGTATGCTTGTAAATCACAACCTCACCACTCTCAATCGAGCTCTCAATGGTGTTGTTAATTGTTGGTAAAACCAGAAAAGTCTTTGAAAAATAAATTAGTCATTGGACTAGATACAAGCATGGACGGTACAAGATTTCTTTTAGTTCACAGAAATTAGGATTTTGATACGGAATAATGTTATTCTGAAGTATTATTGTGGTTTCAGGCTCCCGGTATGACGTGTCAAGAGTCACCGAGGTAGGAAGAACGCCAGACATTTCGCAGAAATTTAACGTGGAAAATTTTGCTCCGAAATGATTTTTTCGCGATTTTATCGATTCCAAAATACAGGAATTCAAATAATAAGATAATTATTTAACACACACGCTAAAACTTCTCAAAAATTATGTTGAACAAAAAAATTGTTTTTTATACTGGAACGTGAAATGCGAAGACCTAATCAATCATGATTATAATTTTGAAAATGCTGATGCATTATGAGAAAATTTCCATAATGGCTGAAAACGGTTGGGAGGCCACTATACCACACTATACCTACAGCGAGACCTACAGTGTGTCTCACCATCGCTAATTGACTATTATGGAGGTAATAAAATTCTGAAATTCGCAGAGCGAGAGACTCGGCAAGAGAACCAGCGGACAGACAGCCATGCAGTGATTTACACTGCTCGCCAGTAGTAAACCCGGAAATATCGGTGATTCCATGACAATTGATATATTTTGGTTGAAAAATCAATAGGAATAAGGGAATAAGGGAAATCGCGATAATCCATTTTGGATCAAGATTTTTTACTTTTTAATTACTGAGACTTTTGATACGATATTCCTCGCGTTATTCAGAACACCAATATTCAGTATATCTGAAGAAGTTTGCAACAAATGGAAAACTTTTTATTATCACTATTAGGAAAAAAAGTCATTATTAATTAAAAGTTCTCCGAAGACTTAAACAGAAGATGACAATATCCTCGACAATATCAGATATAGAATTTCTCCAATGAGCTATGTCAAAAAATATCAATTTTGCTCGAGAGTTAAGAATGCAGGTTTTGTTTCTTCAATATCATAAAATTATTATTAAGAAAAGTTGACTATCTATTTATGATCAAAATCAGGTTCTATTATTTTTTACAAATTTTTTTTCTATTCAAATGAAGAACTTTCGTATTATTGAATTTACCAACAAAAGTTACTCCTCAGAGAATGTCTAATTGCATTGCATAATTGCATAATCCAGAGAAGGCAAATTTCAGATGAAATTTTTTTCTTATATGAAAAAATGAGTAGATGATTCGAAAAAACTTCCTGATGACATTTTACTTCAACATATCGATGTTCAACAAGCTATTTCTACTTTAGTCAACATTTTTATTTATGTTGTTGATGTTTCGAAACTTTTCCATAGCAACTTGATTTATTTACACGTTAATAATTTGCATACCTAGCACTTTGGACTTATTTTTCCGTCCCTTTTGAGATATCTCAATGAATTCTAAAAATGTTGAAAATTGAAATATTCTCAAAGTAGAAATTGCTTGTTCAAAAACGATATATTGGAGTAGAATGTCATCAGAAACAAGTTCTTGAAATAACTTATGCTTAGTTTTTTTTACATAACTCGTATATTGTATACGACTTGAAAAATTATATATCTGATATTTGCATTCTTGATTTTAGGCCTTGCAGAACCGTTCATGAAAAATTTCTTCTTTCCGTTATATTTATCGATATTTATAATAAAAAAGTTTGATGTTAAAAATATTATAACCTGATTCCCATCGTAGGTAAATGTAATTAAATATTTGAACGTAGTTTTTAATTCTAGTTAACGTTTATTCTCACAAGAATTCTCGATATTGTTGAAAATAAGGGTACTGACTCGGGTACTGATATATAATTTCCTCTTAATCTAAATTATCATTTCCAGACATACCTCGTAAACGACTGAAAAACTTTGCTATCTCATGTTTTTATATCCAGTTCAAGCCCTCGCAGAGCTTTGTATAAGAAATAATGTTTTTCCTAAAATTGATGATAAAAAAAGTCCATTTGCCAGCTTCAAAAATACTGTATACCTGACCTCACACAAATACTTCAGCATGAAATTATTCCCGAGATTATTTTGTATCAAGGCAAAATTTTTTTCCGATATCAGTAGACGATCAGATCCTAGATCAGATCTGTGTTTCTATATATTCACAAGAAGCTCATTCGAGAGCTCATCTTGAAGACCCGATCATGATTATTCAATACAAAATCAAATATAGTCTTCATCATAATTATAACTGGAGTGAAGTACTGCTCATAGTTATTTTATGACAAAAAAATATGTCGCATGCATCAACTTTGAGAAGATATCAGATTTCAGCATCCAATACCCTTATAATATAATCTCCTAATTCTATTATATGAATTTGTTTTCGGTCTGAACCTCTGAGCGGAATTCTGCTTGAATCACATAATGATTTTCGTACCGTTCCCACTTTTTTATACACAGTCCACAGGGAAAACTACACCTTACTAGAATAAAGTCAATCTGTTTAGTTGTCACCCTTGCGGGTGAAACGTGCCCGGGAATGTTTCAAGTCAAGTCTCCTTTGGGAAAAGTTTCTTGTATTACTTACATATACATACCTACGCACTGAGAATAATTTTTGTGTTGTTTATTCTATAGAAATATCCTTGAATAATTCATCGCTTACATAGTTGGATGAACTGTTGTAAATTAGAAGAAGGTGGGTCATGGCAGATTTTAAATCAAAATCTTGAATTTACTACGCCCTAATTTGATGGAAAATCTATTGAATCTAAATGAAGCAATTTCATAAACGATGATATTTTCTCAAAATTCTCGGGAACATATGTTTTGCAAACGTATTAGTGAAATACCTACGGTAGAAATCAATAAATGCTCGAATAAATGCAAGAATTGTACTAATTTAAAGTCTACGACCAAATGGACCCCAACAATTTGCCATTGTTGAAAGAATAAAATAATATGATAGAATCCTCCCGGGTTTTTCATGCATTTTTATGTTTAGGTGTACATGCGCAAAAGATTTTTTTTTCTGTAGCATACCCAGACAGCACTGGATATTCATAGAATATTCTCTAAATATGCTAATAAGGAGGAGTATATTCCGAATATTCATCGATCATTTCTAGAATATATACATGCCTCTGGAACATCTAAAAGGAATATTCCAAAGTGAATAGTCGGACATGTTCAGGGAATATTCAGTTATGAATCTTCCAGAAATATTCCCAACTGAATATTCTCTGTTGTATATTCATGAAATATACCCAACTGAATATTCTGTGGGGTATATTCATGAAATATACCCAACTGAATATTCTGTGCGGTATATTCATGAAATATTCTCAACTGAATATTCTGTGGTGTATATTCATGAAATATTCCATGAATATTCCTATGTTTCTCAACACCTAAATACCATTTATTATTTCAGAGATGTGAGTATCGAACATCAATTAGATGTAAGGAGATTTTGAAACAAAAAGTGTTTATGATCCGATTTCGAACAATGCTCTCACAAGAACTTGATATGTATAAAATTATTCAATTCGATTACTGGCCTAGTGGTCAAGGCGTTGCTCTGATAGTCTTGAGGTCACGAGTTCGATCCCTACTTGGGTCACTTTTTTTATTTTAGAATATGTTTATTGGAATATTCCAGGAACATTCAACATAGAATATTCTTTTGGGTATATTCTATGATTATCTGAGGAATTCCCATTCGCATATTCAGAGAATATTCCACAGATATTCCGGAATATTCCAGATTATTTCTAGAATATTCCAATATTCCGAAAGGAATATGATAGGGAGATTCATGGAATATCTGGTGCTATCTGGGTATGTATAACACGAACATGTATACTTCCTAAAGGCAGTCTATTCGGAAACGAGGAAAGAACATCTGACCGTGATTACCTCCTGGGTCCACGAAACTTCGTATATTTTCAACTACCCTTTCATTTCGATATATTCGAGGCATGGTCACTATAGGGTGTGTTATGACCATTGAAGCATTGTTACCATTTCAAAATCATGCGCTTGTTGAAAAGAAGGAAATGAAATGAACCATCAGTAAGTAAAGGAGTAAAATTGGAGTAAAACGAGTATATAAGGAGTACAATCGGAGTAAAACGAGGAGTAATGTATCGTTCTCGAATTTGTAGTCTGGCCTCAATGAATAGGTTTCGAAATACATACACATTTAAAAAAAATTATATAATTTCGGTTGACTATTATCTTTCATTCCTGAAATATCTATGAAGGATAATTGAAGCAATCATAAAATGTGATTAGATTCAATCGAGTAATCCATAATCAATGCTGGATATTTCTATACTCATAACCTACTCTTCGTGCAATGAAAATTAATAAAAGTACCCATGGGGAATATTCAATGATGATTCAAAAGCAATTATTCAATGCGATATGATAATACTCAATCGCTAATATTATTTTAAACTTTCGATATTTCCAGAAATTATGGGCTAATAATGCAATCGAATGCGAGAATTATTCACGATCAACTGGATGACATTTTCAATAACTTTTGCTTGATATAATAAATTCTACATCATTCATGGACATTTTTTCACGACCTCATGATTAGGTAGACAGGTATTCAAAGCTTCTTAGAAATTTGTGAGTTTCACATCATATTTTTATCACATACATTTCAGAATTCTACCATATTATTTCGGCAAGTATATCTGATCTGCTACAATCTTCGAAATAATCTTTCAGGCGGAAGTTTTTGCGAATGAATCATGTGCAAGAGTATTGACTAATACACCTCCAGTGAACAAAAACATCACGATTGATAATTTCCAAGCTTGTATGGAACTGCAGGTATTGAATCCCTAGAGTACCTGGGTGCTAACAACGAAGTTACTTTGCTATATGGGACACAACTTTAATATTCTCCTGAAGATGCTAACATAGTTAGCGAAACACGTGTCAAGGCGTTTAAAAAATCGGTTTGGTTAGTGGTAAAACAGTGTAGTGTATTATCGTGCCAATGGTTCCAGTCTTCGATATATTAATATCATCGAAATAATTCTGTCGCTTCATTGTTCACGATGGACTCATGGTGTTGCTCGGCAACACATTGACTGAACAATGAAAGACAGCATTATAAGAAGATATTCAAATAGAGTGGTATTTTGCTAGACTCTTCCACGTTCACGAAGCATAAAAAGCATTTATTATAAATGAGTGCTTCATTCTGACAAGTACAGCCATAATTATTTTATGCCAAACTTACAGACTTTGCTTCGCTATCCATAGTAGAGTGCCAAACGAACCGTAAGTCGCTTAGATCAAAAGTTGGTGGGAAATCTGAGGAAAAAAGCTGTGACATGGCTAGAATTGTTACCTACCATCTCCAGATCATGGATCCACTTGTCGTCAAAAAATCGTCCTGTGCGTTTGGGGGGTAGGGGGTAATTTATAAAAAAATATGGTTTTTTTTTTATTCGTGGAAAATATTGATGGGTTCCAGAACTTCCACCCTGTTGAATCTTGATTTCGTGTGACAAGTAGAACAAATTATAGAAAATTTTGAAATTCACCAATTACATTACGATATATGAGAAAATCATATTTCAAACGGCTATAACTCGAAACTTCTAAATTTTCGTTAAATTGCTTTTCATATACCTCGCATTATCTCAGTAACTATAACGTTTTTAAAAAAAATACTCGAAATAATGTCGATGCGCCTATGTTTCAAGATGCGAATGGTTCTTCGATTTTGAAAATCAAAGTATAAATAAGGAAGATATTGGGAAAATCATAATCCAATGCAGGTAGTACGAAGGACGGCGACTCGCCGCTTTCATACCCCGATTCTCCCCGCAACGCCCGCAGCCGTCCTAGTACGATCACCGTAAATATGAATTACTGAGTGTTACAGAATAGTACGATCTTGGAATTCACGGGAGAAATGGAATTGATTGCTATTTTCCAAGTTAACAGAAATTTCTTTTAACTTGCTGTTTGATTGGAAGTGCCCTCAATTTATTTTATGAATGATTCTATCTCGAAAGTACATTTGTTATCCATCAGAGTAAAATGTCAACCATCTCATTTATTAACAAATTGACAAATATTGAAACAAAACATGATGCATATAATATTGAAATAAGAATAAGATATCCTTGTGGAAACTTGAAAAAAACATTATTTGATACCTATCGAATTGCGAAGTTGTAAATACACGTAAATACGATACAGTGTCCACAAGAACATAAAGCTACGATAATTTTTTTCCATCATGTCTCTTGATGAATCATTATTCCCAAACCAACGTGTTTCGGTGTGAGTTCTTTGAATTTCGAATTAGCGAGTATTATACCTTGACATCAGATACTGAACACCTTTGAATCAACTGAATCAACTTTATCGTGTATAAGGCAACTAATTTAAAAAAAGTTTTTTTGGTCTCATATCATTTGTGTATCTGGGTCATATCTGATGCATTTACAAAGTCAGGGGAGTTATCTTCTGTAATTTCACTTTGTTCTTTATATGTGTATGAATCAGATGAGTTTTTGTCACTTTTGGAATCACAAGTTACGACTCATTAAAACGTTTTGATTCATTTGATAATTTCTATTTCCTTGTCGTAGTGCTTTCTGATTTCTTCGATAAATTCATTTTACTTGATTTTTCTAGATTTTCTCTCCTCGTTCCTCTGGACGTTTCGGGAAAGAATCTGCTCCCGTCCCAACATAAAAATGCAAAACATTTTTCTTCGGAAGTTGCATTTTCATGTTGAGAACGGGAGCAGATTCGTTGCCGAACCGTCCAAAGAAACGAGGAGAAAAAATCCCAAAAAATCAAGTAAAATGACCACCTTCTCGATTAACCTACCAGACAGTGATCTTCGATTGAGATTTTCCTACCAGGTTTGCCACCAAGTTCGGCATATTTTTTATGTATAAACAGTTGAAACTATACCCTTTTTCATTAGAAAATCTGCACCATCTATTAATTTTATCAGATTATCAAATTCTTTGTCATGTGTGGTATGACAACTTTATTCTCACTCAGTGATCCTCTATAATGTTTCCAATTCGATACAAAGCATTGGTTATGATACTTGACTTCCATGGCAATCAACAATGTTGGTAGTCAAATCTAGGTCAAAACTTGACTCTTATTTGAACGTTTTTGGTAGAAAATTCTTTTAGACACATCAAAAACACCTTCACATCAATTTCACTATAGAAAGCGTTTTATTCCTGACATTATTGTCTCCAGTTTTCAATATTCCTGTGCCAGAAGATCAATCGACCTTTATTTTCATTGAATATAAAATATCATCAATCCTCTGGAGTTCCATGTCGATTTGCCTCGCATAGTTTTTTCCGAGGTTTTTTCTTATATTCATACAACTTTCAAATGTTTTTATCGATAATTCTGTACAACGAAGGAGTTGACCATCTTTTCCACAAATGAAACATTTGAATCTTCAACTTCAAGACATATTCAAGATCAGTGTCTGAATTGCTAGTACTTTCCATCTTTTATCGAGGGAAACATATATCTTATGGTGAATTTACAATAATAGATTTCGTTAACTAATCAATACTTATATAATTATTGAAACAGAGCACACAGTACCAAATATCGAATAATTAATTCACAAAAAATCACCATTAAGTGCAATGGTCAACGCCTCAATGTTGAAACGAAAGCGTATGGAACCATGATAGCCGCGGGTATTGCGGGGAGAATAGGGGTACGATTGCGGCGAAACGCGATCGTCCGTGGTACCTGCATTGCATTCTGATTTTCTCAATATCTTCCTTATTTATGCTTCGATTTTCAAAATCGAAGAACCATTCGCATCTTGAAACATAGGCGCATCGACATTATTTGAAGTATTTTTTCGATAAACGTTGTAGTTACTGAGATAATGCGAGGTATATGAAAAACAATTTAACGAGAATTTACTAGTTTTGAGTTATAGGCGTTTGAAATATGATTCTCTCATATGTCGTAATGTAATTAGTAAATTTCAAAATTTTCTATAATTTGTTCTACTTGTCACACGAAATCAAGATTCAACAGGGTGAAAGTTCTGAAACCCATAAATATTTTCCACGAATAAAAAAAAAATCCATATTTTTTTATAAATTACCCCCTACCCCCCAAACGCACAGGACGATTTTTTGACGACATGTGGATCCATGATCTGGAGATGGTAGGTAACAATTCTAACCATGTCACAGCTTTTTACCTCCGATTTCCCACGGGGTGAACGATAGGATTCGATTGGCACTCTACTATTGATAGAGATTGCTGTAATAGTAGGTAACTATCGATATGTTTGTATACCTATGCCTACGCATATGTTATTAGCACACCAATATGTCATTTCGAAAACGAAGCATTTTTGAACCTACGATTTTTTTTTACTTGAATAATCATTCTATAGGGACGGGAAACTAATCTGATATTATTTTAAAATAACACTATAATATGGTCATGATTGTACACATTCTATGTTCTTGGAACATCGTGGGGAGAGAGGGTATATAGCTATTAGAGTATTTTCTGATCTTTAGAGTATATTGATATTTCGAATAACAATAAAACTTGGTAAAAAAATGAACTGTACCCGCTTTTCTGTCTGCCGCTAGGTCTACAAATCGCTACTCGACCAGAAGGCGTCAACTCAGCGAAACCCATATCGAAGCGCCTTGTCGTTTCGTGTAACTGTATACTGTATACCTGAAGAACGGGTCAATGACTTTCTCAATTCTTGTCGTAACATCATTAGTAACTATCTAGGATTTGCCTTTCGTGTTCTTAAACTGAATAAAGTTAAGAATGCCAGAGGGAAACGTACCTTAGTGTTTTTTTTATAAAATGAAACGAACTTATCATTATATCATGACTATGTTTTGTAGCTTCGATCATACAACAGACTGTTCGGAGTTTTGTAGTAAACTATACTCTGAGAAGGAGATCTTGAAACTTATTGAGATAGGTACACCTACACAGGGACATCCATTGGGGAAGTTAAATTTGAATAGGTGTACAGCCAGAGACGGATTTAGACTTTAGAGCGAGCTTTAGAGGTATACAGGGTGTCCCGAAATCACATAAAAAGATTTCAAACATAGATTCTAGGAACAAAAATAGTAAAAAAAGTTAATTTAAAACATTAGCCCAAAAATGGCCCCCTGAGGAGTTATAGCCATCTGAAAAAGGGCCCGAGCTGATCAATGTGAAACCAACCACGAGTTCATCATTAATTAATATTCATAGCTGGCCATAAAATAACTAAAACCTCCAGAATATGTCCATGGATGAAATTATTTTTCATCAATGTATTTCTCTGAGGGTCTATGATAATCTCGGATAATCTATATATCTCACAATAATTTGTCGGACCAGAATTAACTTCACAGCCCCCTCTTTCACAATTTCGAAAAAAAAAAATCATAGCTTTTTCAAAATGCACGTGCTTGGAATTTTTTTTTCTATGAATGTGTTCGTCTGATGGCGAGTCTGATGGTACTTGATAATGATTATATCTCACAATATTTTGTCGGGTAAGATTCAACCCCACAGGACCCCTTTTTTTGCAATTTCGAAAAAAGTCATAACTTTTTAAAATACACGTGGATGGGAGTTTTTTTCTATACACGTGTTCCTCTTATGGTAACAAATTATTGTGAGATATACAGATTATTATGGACCCTCAGAGGAATTCATATTGATGGAAAACATTTTTCATCCATGGACATATTTTGGAGGTTTTAGTAATTTCAGGGCCAGCCATGAATATAAATTGATAATGAACGACCAACCCAACCCAATTTCCCTTTTCTTCCACGCCTTCCTCCCTTCTTCATACAGAATAAGCGTTGATGAGTTCTCCTCAAGTAAAATTATCCGGAAGTAAAATACCTCTCCATTCGGATTTCCGGGCGAGAGGAGCTAGAGGGGGTTCACCATCGACTGAAAAAGTCCTCAAGATAGACCTATGTAACATCCGAGGTCTAAGTAAGAACATCAACGATGTCCATCGACACCTGCAAATTGAAAAGCCATACATATTGGCTATTACTGAGACACAGGTCAATTCATCCACCAATACGACCTATCTGCTCTGTCCTGGGTACGAACTCCACACACGTTTCAGATTCAAGGGAGGTCTCTGCCTCTACTCTAAAACGAATCTCTCATGTCAACGAGAAAAAACTTTGGAACCAAATAAGTTTGATGTCATGTGGTTCAAACTCGATAGCCAGAAACAGACCAAATACCTTTGTTGTCTCTACTTATCACCAAATGATCCATCCTATGAAGAGCTCTTAGAATTCTTGTCTCTGATGAAGCTTGACCAAATTCAACAGAACCATCCAGCAGCAGAAATCATCATCATGGTTGATTTCAATGTACACAACACTGCGTGGCTCGTACACTCTAACAGAACGGATGAAGCTGGGCGACAAGCCGAAGCTTTCGCTATCACTCACGGCTTAGAGCAGCTTATCAAAGAACCCACACGAATTCCCGATGCCAATAACCATTCAGCTAACATACTTGACTTATTCCTCACTAATAATTCAGCACCCTAAACCATAGACGTACGAGCTCCACTTGGCAATTCTGACCACACACTCATCTCCACAACCTGCCCATTTTTCATTCCATCAACTGCTCCGGCACCCCCACGTATCAACGCCCACGTCTTATATGGCATTACAATTCAGGAGATTGGGACGGTCTCCCCATGTTTTTCTCCGAGTTTCCTTGGCATAGAGTATGCTTTGACTCCGAGGACCTTTCACATTGTGCTGCGGAAATATCCGAGATCATCATGCACGGAATGGACACATACATACCTCATTCTTCGAAAAGATTATCACCATCGAAACCCTGGTTCAACAAAAACTGTTCTAGAACTGTTGCCTTGAAACAAACAGCCTACCATCGCTGGCGCAAAAACCCTAACCTCGCGACTAGAGCAGAATACGTTGATGCCAGGAATAACTGCAGCCAAACAATAGATGCTTCGAAAGAAACATATAATGCCAAGATAAGATCGAAACTCATAGATTGCCCCAATGGCTCCCGTTCGTTTTGGTCCCTTGCTAAAGCAGTCGGAAGAAATTTCACTAATAGTTCATTTCCACCACTGTCCAAATCCGACGGCACATTAGCAACAACATCTCGGAAGAAATCATATATTTTTGCAGCAATGTTCGCAGGAAACTCTACTTTAGATTCCCAAGGAAAAGTGCCGCCAGACATTCCACCGGTAGAGAGTCGAATGCCCGAAATCGTCTTCCGTCAACGCACTATCAGACGAATTTTGCTTGGTCTCAAAACGAATAAGGCTAATGGTCCTGATGGAATTCCACCCATTATCCTCAAAAAATTTGCACCAGAATTAACACCGATTTTCTGCAAGTTGTTTACCGTCTCGTACAGGTCGGGTATTGTTCCATCATGCTGGAAGACAGCTAGAGTTCAACCAATCCCCAGAAAAGGGAACAAGAACCTGCCCAACAACTACAGGCCCATTGCCCTGTTATCAGTAATCTCCAAAGTGATGGAGAAAGCCATCAACATTGAGCTTATCAAATATCTGGAGAGCTCAGGAATCATCAATGATAGACAATACGGCTTTCGCCACCGAAGATCTACTGGAGATTTACTTGCCTACGTCACCCATCTATGGCAAACTTCATTAGAAAAACACGGGGAATCTCTAGCTGTCGCGTTGGACATATCGAAAGCATTTGACCGTGTTTGGCACGAAGGACTTCTCCACAAACTACCATCATACGGCTTACCACCTCAGCTATGCCATCTCTTATCGAGTTTTCTTTCAGGCAGATCGCTTCATGTGGTGGTGGACGGTGTATCGTCTGATACCATTGGCATCAATTCCGGCGTTCCACAAGGATCAATTTTAGCACCTACATTATTCCTTCTCCATATCAATGATCTGTTGGGAGTAACAACTTGCCCAATCCACAGCTTTGCAGATGATAGTACCCTCCATACTGCGTTCTCTTCCAGAATTCCCATTTCTTCCCAGGAAACTAAGAACTCACGGCGCAGGCAGGTCAATGCTGTCAATGAAGACCTTGCTGAAATCACAGCCTGGGGAACCAACAACCTAGTTGAATTCAACGCCACCAAAACTCAAGCCTGTATCTTCTCTAGAAAGGCGGAACTCAGTATGCTCGACATTGTAATGTCTGGCACCACCATTTCCATCAGCAACACTCTCTCATGGGATAATCATGTCAGATCCATCGCAAAAGCTGCTTCACAGAAACTCGGATTCTTGTTCCATGCGAAAAGCTATTTTACACCTCAACAGCTTCTCATGATCTACAAAGCGCAGATACGGCCTGTTCTAGAATACTGTTCCCACATATGGGCTTCAGCACCAAAACATACGCTGTTGCTCTTAGATTCCATCTAGAGAAGAGCCATCCGCCTGGTGGGTGACGCCACGCTCACTCACTCTTTGACATCATTGGAACACCGTAGAAAGGTCGGCGACGGGAAATGTTCTTCGGAAATCTCTGCTATTATCCCTTCAAGAGCAATACCAGTCAGACGAACTACACAATCCCAGTCAGCACATCCTTTCGTTGTCAACCTCGAAAGATGTCGAACAGCACTGTATCAAAACTCCTTCATCCATAGAACGGCTAGGCTCTGGAATTCATTGCCTGAGGAAGTATTCCCAACAACATATAATCTCCAGAAGTTTAAAAAAAATTCCCATACCTACCTCCTATCCCTATCCTCCCTAGGAACGCACGATGTTCTTTGAACATTATAGGGATTCCCTTTCGTGCGCTCCAAGCGATAAAAAAAAATTGGTGGTATGGCGCGCGCCTTGAATATTTGGCGAAGTCGTGGCTGGAACTCGTGGCTGGTTTCACACTGATCCCGAGATGATGGTTTTTTGTGAATATTTCCGAAACCCTATGTGTTGAGATATCAAAATTTCGTACATTTAGATTTCTTTTCATGCACGATTTTGAAATGTTGAGAATTTTCCGAAGTTTTTATCAAGGGTATGGAAAATAGGTGAGACTAAGGGCCGTATTTCTTTCCCCAACTTTCCTTTCTATGCAATTTTCGGCAGTGTGACCAGGAAATATGAAAATATAAAAATGTTCACCTAAAAATGATACACCTGTTTAGTTTCGATAGCACTCACCATTATTCTAGGAATAAATCGATTTTAAAAGTCTGCTGCGTGATAAAAATTGTAATTTTTCTTTATAGGGTATCCTCCACAATATTTCTCATATTTTGAATCAAATATCACAGGTAGATGATGAAAATGGGAAAATTACTACCTTATTATAAGGAAAAAGTACTAGTTTTGTTAAGCATCAGCAGACTCTTAAAATTGATTTATCTCTAAAATGGTGAGTGCTATTGAAACTGAACAAGAGTATTATTTTCAAGTAAGAATCATAATATGTTTATATTTCCTGATCAAACCGACGAAAATTGCATTCAAAAAAGTTGGGGGAAGAAATGCCCCTAGCCCGACCTACATTTCCCACGCCCCTGATCAAAATTTCAGAAAATTCTTAATATTTCCAAATCGAGCATGAAAAGTTATATACTTGTACAACATTTCGTTATCTCAACACAGAGGGTTTCGGATCTATCGACATAAATCCAACATCTCGGTATTCTCGGTCTCTCCTTTAGATAGGCTATAACTCCCGAGGAAGCCATCTCTGGACCCATGTTTACATACACTTTTTTCACCATTTTCGTTTCTAGAATCTATGGTTGGAATCTTTCTATGTAATTTCGGAACAACCTGTATATGGAGGCCCTGGGACAACAGAGGAGTGGCTTATTCCTGGCTTCCTGGCCCCTAGTTATTTTCCAAATTGAATGAAAAATTTTTTTCAGTAAAAAATGTATTGTGCAAGCAAGTAAATTATATAAATAAAGTTAAAACAAGATTTATCTGAAATAAAAAAAAAATGCGTTAATCAACGGGAAACATGCTTGTTTCGAGGAAAAATTCGTTGATGATTTCGCTGAAATTTAGTTCCCGGTGTGAATCACTTCCAATGCTGAGTAGGGATAGCTATGGTAAATCATTTTTCTCCATGGTAGTTCGAATACCATTCTTTATCATTTTCATTTTTGACAATGACAGTGCGATTTGATATCATCAAAACCAAATACATTCTCAGTGCTTTTCAAGGTTTGGAAATGTAGCTCTGAAATTTCCATCTTCAATAAGAAGGTGGTAGTAAAATAGCTTCGTTGGATTGGTCTTCTCCATAATCCTTTTTGTTTAAGTCGATCAAATATACAAGTTGAACCAGCTTATTACCAAGACTATGTTCCAAATCATCTTTGTACACATTCACCAATGCCTCTGATGAAGCGTGCAAATTTCCAGCATCCATATTTTCTATGTGATCGCAAATCCAAATCTAAAAAGGGTTCTGTATAGTTAGGTAGTTAGGTAATATAACATGTGAACTCAACCATGAATAACATTAACTTAGCGGTTATTGTCTATTCACGGCTAGGTGGACATATACATAGTATATAAGTAGCCCATCTAGTTTTAATTTTCTCCTGAAGATTGTTAGCGAAACACGTGTCGAGGTGTAAAAAATCGGTTTCGTTAGTGGTAAAACCGAGGGTAAAACAGTGTGTGGTGTATTATCGTGACGAAGGTTCCGATCTTCGATATATGGGAGATTCTCCAACGCCTCGCTATTTTTACAAAGTAGGCGATATCGAGAGATTTCGAAACTCCTTTCAATAGGAAGTGATAATACCATTATTGGCTTTCTATTCATCCATCCGTGAATCATAATCAGCTTGACAGTTTGTCAACAGTCAACTGCTAGACAGTAGACGTTTATTCGAGTGTTTATTTCTACTATCAATACAAAGTAAAGATCAAGTTGCTTATCTACATGGTTTCTTCTCTAATGTGTAGAAACTTTTAAGTGGTTGCACTAAAAGTGCTTCAGTTTCTCGTTATGGCAGATTCAGTATCTAAATAACACCGAAAAAAATTAAGGGGTGATTCTGTGATGGAATACCTAGATCAAAACATTTTTCCGGAAAACTTGCACCCCTTCAAAATAAAAAAAATGGTTTATCATTTTATATTTCCCCTGTATATTCAGCTGAATACACATACAGTAAACTAGGTTTTACATTAGTTTTCCCTTAAACTACACAGTTTGGAATGTTCTCAACCCTGAAGTATGCTTAGAATGCTTGAAATAGTCATCCCCTAAGAATGTTTTTACAATTTTTTTTTTTATAAAAATTGTTCTTGAGAAAAAAGGTTGATGAAAAGCCGAATTCATTTACTAACTTTTTATCTCTACAAGTTTCTTCGAAGAACACCATGTGTTTTGAATCTTCGGGGGGGTGTAACTTTTCCGGGGCGAGGTTTTTCAAAAAATTGTATACCAAACACCAACCTCAATTTTCATCACAGACTCACCCCTCGAATGTTTTAGTGTTACTTGGATACACTCTGTATAAGTGTATACGAATTCGAATTAACAAGATCTATCAAAATTTGCAAAAATATACGAATAAAAATGTTGAATGTTTTTCCGGTTGAACCGGAAAACAATCACATCAGATGCCTTTTTGCGTTATTGCACTTGTCTGCAAAGTTTAATGAATTTTGTTCTTCTCATTTTGAGGATATTTACTGAGTTCCAACTGTATCCCAACTCTGTATATGCATAATACCTAATAATGCAGGGTATTGCGCTTCACAGGGAAACAAGGTCTTCAAGTGGTGGACCTTCGTATAGATAGAACAATCTATCAACAATGCTGAGGAATATTAATTGGATATCCATAGGGTGCCCCAGGGACGTACGAATTCACATCCAGTTGAGTTAATGGTCCGTAGGCGGTCCTCAATAGATCCTGAAGAAGGTTTCCAAAAGGTCCCATCGAGGATCCCAACAAAGAATTGCTCAAGTAGTCCAATGCCCTTTGTAGAAGACATTGATAGCCCACGAGCAGTGGATCGTCGGCGAGGTGTAAATTAACGTCCTCGCAGAGACAGCATTTGACTGGCACGTCCGTAGGACGTTATTTTTAGGCATTGGATGACAAAATAATCATTCGCTCGCGTGAAGGACATTTATATAGGATGTCTATCTGAAGTCCTGATGCCATTGTATACCTACTACCGATGGATATCCGTTAGGACACATTCCGAATCGTATATCCAGGACATTCTGAGGACGTTCTTGGGACCTCCAAAAGACGTTGTTCTCATGAATTATGTTATGGAATTATGTTCCCTGAAGAATATTCTTCTACTTTAGATGAGCACATGGATTATCTAAAGGACTTCATTCCAAAGTCATATAACAGTTCATGTACCAATTGAGACATCCGACGGATGTTTCTAAGGCGCATTTGAAAAAAAAAATGAAGTTGAAGGTCATTAGTTAAATCATCAAAATCAATCAGAGACTTCGATGAATCGAAAATTATTGAAATTTCATCAGTAGTGAAGATAATATGGTAGAGACAATCCCTTGTATAGCGCAACTTTGGACAAAATATCCGAAATTATTTTCTGCGGATGAAAATTTAACTATTTGAAAATGAAAGCACTCGAGACTTAATTTTCTGCACCATAGTCGTTATAAAACCATGAGCTCTATCACCTGTGAAACGTCGTCGATGGAATACCGCAACATCCTGTATAACTAGGCACTAGGCAATGCTGTCAATGAAGATCTTGCTGAAATCACAGCCTGGGGAACAAACAACCTAGTGGAATTCAACGCCACCAAAACTCAAGCCTGCATTTTCTCAAGAAAGGCGGAACTCAGTATGCCCGATATTGTGATGTCTGGCTCCACCATCCCCACCAAGCCCACCATATCTATGCTCGGTATTTCCATCAGCAACACTCTTTCATGGGATAATCATGTCAGATCCATCGCAAAAGCTGCTTCACAAAAACTCGGATTCTTGTTCCGTGCGAAAAGCTACTTTACACCACAACAGCTTCTCATGATATACAAAGCGCAGATACGGCCTGTTCTAGAATACTGTTCCCACATATGGGGTTCAGCACCAAAACATACGCTGATGCTCTTAGATTCCATCCAGAGAAGAGCCATTCGCCTGGTGGGTGACGCCACACTCACTCACTCTTTGACATCATTGGAACACCGTAGAAAGGTCGGCGACCTTTCACTTTTCTATCGATACTTCCACGGGAAATGTTCTTCGGAAATCTCTGCTATCATCCCTTCACTAGCAATACCAATCAGACGAACTAGACAAGCCCAGTCAGCACATCCTTTCGTTGTCAACCTCGAAAGATGTCGAACAGCACTTTATCAAGACTCCTTCATCCATAGAACGGCTAGGCTCTGGAATTCATTGCCTGTGGAAGTATTCCCAACAACATATAATCTCCAAAAGTTCAAAAAAAATTCCAATACCTACCTCTTGTCCCTATCCTCCCTAGGAACGCGCGATGTTCTTTGAACATTATAGGGATTCCCTTTCGTGCGCTCCAAGCGATAAAAAAAAAAAAAAAATACAAATTATTCATTGTCAATCACGAGGTCAATCCTACGTCATTATAGCGGGAAAATGACCGTGAAAAATGGTATTTCTCATTTAAATATTTAAATTATTCATGATTATTACGGTCAATGATTTTCTCATTTCAAAATATTCGAGAATCAATAAATTGGAACTATTCTGCAGATACCACTTTGAATTTCATAGACACCCAAGGAATATTTCATTATATTTTATCAATATGGGTGCGCACCTATTTCAAAGTTTTCACACTCTATGGATACTACACTATATCTTATACATTTTTCCGAGCATTTTTCTAAATTATTTTTTGAATACCTATAACTTGGAGTAGTGTAGTAAAACTGATATAATTCATAAAATCCTTGGATTATTCCAAGGTGAATACCGAGGTGAATACATTTCCAATCGCAAGGAAATTAAGCGTTGTAAAGATATAAACCCCACATAGGATAAGATTTCCACAAAACTCTTTATGATATGACATGCGGTAATACAGTATAGCATCTCCAATTGAAATACTCGTTTAATGAATTAATACCCAACATTGATTTGCTTTACAAATTATACATCACGGTGTCAATTGGAAAACTTACCACCCTCAATATCTCCCTTCCAGTGAATACAGGTCAGGACAGGTCAATTTTATTTTCAACGGAAACACCATGAGGGGTAGATGTTACCCATAGACTCCCAATAACTTGGAAAGGGGGTTAAGTGGCACATCATTTTGAAGGGCGTTCATTTCTTTTCTCAACTGTACCATAGTTAATTACTTATTGATGGGCAGTTCCCGATAACTACCGTTCTAAACTAATAGAAGTAATTGAAACTTTCCTGCAGTGAGATGCATGATATTCAGGTCAACATATAAATTGAAATTATTGTATCGACTTCGAGATCGACTTTCTTTTCAGTAGAAATGATGAGAAATAAGGTGGCCCTTTCCGACTCTTCATTAGGAGCAACATTAGCCTTCAGCTCCAGACAATTATCATCGATAAGTAATGTACAGGTGACATAAAACAGACGACAGCTGACAAGTGCTGTCGTACGTCACCTGTCAGCTGTCAGTTGTTCGCCAACAGCCATCTGCCAACGCCGGCCATCTTGAGCCACAATGAACGTAGGTACATATTTTACTGCCAAATCGCTTGAATTTGCTAAACATTTTTGTTTTAAATTTTTTACATTTAATTATAAATTACATTTTCCTGTTTGCCCCAGCGGTGCAATCAACGTCCCATGAGTCGGGGTTAGGGAAGCATACAAACACAAATATCCATGGCATAGCTGGGGCTCGAACCCACAATGTCTCGGTATAGGAATTTTCTTACGAACTCAGGGCCTTTTGCGCTCTCGACCACCGGACTAGACCAGAAAAAAAATGAAGCATTTCAAAGCAGAAGTAGAAACGGAAGGCCATCAGTGGAATTGTGGCGGTAAGACTTGAAAAATCCAATAATAAACCCTAGGAACGCACGATGTTCTTCGAACATTATAGGATTTCCTTTCGTGCGCTCCAAGCGATAAAAAAATCGGATATTTCACTGTTAGATTACCAATTGATGTTAATTGTTTGAAGCTAAAGGCAGTAATGGCTAATGTTGCCCCTGATAAAGAGTCGGAAATAAGGTGCCACCTAATTTTCCAATCATTTCTACTGTAAGGAAATTCAATACGATTATTATTGTTTGAATATACTAACCTGAAAACTTTATGCATCTCAGTCCAGGCAAGTTCTAATTACTTGTGTAAGTTTAGAACGGTATTTTTCAGAAACTGCACATCAAAAAGTAATGAACTATGTCATCTTTTGCAAGAGAATTGAACGCCCTTCAAAATTATGTGTCACTTGACCCTCCTGCCCATTTGACCATGGCGGCTAAGAATTTGAAAATAAAATTGACCTGTCTCTTCAGTTTAGATATTTTTTACTGGAGGGGAGATATTGATGGTGGGAAGTTTTTAAATTGACACCCTGTGTATCGGTTGGTCCGCTTGAAATAACAGAATACGTTGGATTTCATTCAGAGGGGGGCACCGTTTGGCTCATTGAGGATAATAGATGAATAATACTTCACATAGAATGAAGAGATTTTGTATTTCGTGTAAAATTTATTATTAAATCGCAAAGCGCTTTCGGCTGAAAAGCCATCATTAGAGCTATACCTGCAAGTAAGTAATATTTATGGAAATTTCAAAAAACAAATCCAAAAGTGTAGATTACTTACTCGTCAAGTATTTACAAAAAGGTCCAAAAATTCGAGATCAAAGACATCATTATGGTACAAACGGAATCAGGAACAGACATACATTTGACAAAAAAGTTCCCTAATGGGTTATTGTAAAATTTTCCAAAAATACATTTCAAAAATTTGTTCAGTTCAGGTCCTGGAAGAGCACGAGGGACCTTAACCTTTATAAGTCTGACGAATATGTGACATTTTTAATCATTATAATATTGGTGACAGAGACTGAGTGTCAGTGTCAATGACAGAGTTAACATTAGTGTGAAGTAGACAAGTGACATAGTGACCACAGAGCGCGAGGAAGAATTGACAAGGTGAGCGAATTGGGTGTCTGAAAATTTTGGAAAATAACATTAGATGAAATGGATTACATTCCCCAGGCCGAAGAGTAACAACCTTTGTAATGGAAATTGGGAAAAGAGACTTCCAATCAAGACTTCAGAGTCCTGGTGTTCACGCTGAAAGTCCAGGGAAATTCCTGTAGTCGAAAGCCTCATAAGTAGCAAACATACCACTAGAACACATCCAGACTCAGAGCGAAGACCGAAGTCAAGTCCTAAAAGTAAGCCGGATCCTGATTGCAATTTCTGTTGTGGTGGGTGAAAATTGAAGAGCAGAACTTTCATTTAGGACTTAAAAGTCCTAGTGTTCAAGCCGAAGGCCCAAGGGTGCTCGACCCTCGTTGTAAATCCCAAAGGGACGAACGACTTACCTGTAGGATGTTCGTTCCATGTTATATGAACACAGTCTTTTCAAATACACTCTGTAGTAGCTTCATTGCGATGGAGGCGTCGTACTTTTTTCCACACTTTTGTTCCATTTATTATACTTCACAGCAGTCTTTTCCAGATATAAAACTCTGTAATTGTTCAAATAATCGATCCAAAAGCGATCTATATATATAGGTATACTATCAATAAGTAATCCGTTTACTATAAGTGAAAATTATGACAATATAATAATTCGTAAACAATTGTCCACTATTTCCAGTAGTAACGACGATCTCAAACGGCCTACAAGAAACCCTCAATACTGTGTACAGATGGTGCGAGAGGAAGCAGATGTCTGTGAACCCCCGGAAAACTGTAATTATCCCTTTCACCAACAGACTAAAGCTAGATAAGCTTCGTTAGCCTGTCCTATATGGATAGAGCATTCCGTTTGCGGCTGAGGTGAAATATCTAGGTGTCACCCTAGATAAACGACTCATCTGGAACGCCCACATGGCAAAAACTATCAACAAAAGCAGATTTTGCTTCTGGAATCTTAGAATGGTATGCGACAGATCTTGAGGAATGAACTCCAAACAGATTTACTGGATTTATCAGATAATGCGGTAAAACAATGGTCACGTATGGCTTGGTAGTCTGGTGGACTGAAGGTCTGCAAGGGACTGCCAGGGCAAAGCTCGCTGGTCTTCAGCGGCTGGCATGCCTGGCCATTACAGGAGCGATTTTCTCCACTCCAACGGCAGCGATGAAAAACCTCCTGAACCTCACTCACCTCCAAATTGTCTCCGAGAGGGAAGCCAGGACAGTTTCCTATAGATTCGTGTAATTTGAAAATCAAATCAGAGGAGGGTGACTACTGGACCAATCACCAAACTCTAGGAATGGTTCCCGACATGTTGGTCACTCAGACACACGTTAAAAAGTCTTTCTTTCAAATACCTCTTTCCGAAGAGAGAGGAGTGGCTAAGAGGAACAATCCAATTCCCAGATTTCGAACACGTACTGTACACAGATGGTTCGGAAACCCCTCTTGGAGTTGGAGCCGGTGTGTTCAGCAGAAAACCGGAGATGGAAATCTCAGTCAATCTGGGTAAGTACGCCACAATATTTCAGGCGGTGGTCTTCGCGATAGAATTGTGTGCTAGAGAGTTGACGAATTGACCTCTAGTCGACAAAAACATCAGTATTGTATCAGACAGTCAGGATGCTCTTAAAGCACTGAGCCCCAGCAAGATAAATTCCGAGCTTGTATGGAGCTGTATTGAATCCCTAGAATGCCTGGGTGCTAACAACAGAGTCACTCTGCTGTGGGTGCCTGGACATCCGGGGGTGGAGGGCAACGAGAAAGCCTACCAGGATTAACCCATTCAAAGGCGTTCCTGCCTAAACCAACGAAAGAAAATACCAGGCAGATCCTAGAATGGAGCAGGGGTAATCTGCGAATACTGACAGGGCTGTCGTCTAAGACACCATACCTAGGAAGGTGGAAAAGAAAGTACAGTACAGTGAACTGTAACCTTTAGGGGTGAGCCACAATAGACCCCAAATCCCTACGATGCCCACCTTCATGACGACGTTTACGAAGATTGCCGAAGAGCGCAACGTTGCCAGGTCAAGATAAAAATTCATAAAACACAACATTCCCACCATGCGCACTTTTTATAGATTCCCACGATACTCAATTCCTACGATGCCCAATTCCCATCATGTCCACCTTCCTTGGATTTCCACCATGCCCACTTTTCATATACCACGATGCCTAATTCCTACGATGCGCAATTCACACCATGCCTACCTTATTTGGATTACCATATGATGAAGGTGGGCATGGTGGCAATTGGGCATCGTGAAAATGTATGAAAAGTGGGCATGGTGGAAATTGGGCATCGTGGGAATTGGGTATAATTGGTGATCTGACAACCTTACATTATGAGTGGGAATGAAAGATTATCTGACCAATGATGAATCAGCATAAGAACTGACGATATCGACGTATCCCAGAACCTGACCAAGTGGCGGCCATGACGGCACGTTTGAAATGAGCTTCGAAATTCTACAATTTCAAACATCGCGAGTGCTGCAAAAATGTGTCCGTATCGATACAGTGGAGTAATTGAATGCCAATTATTTCACTAGCAGTACAGTAGCCCATTGCAACAATAAGCCGTTCTCGAGATATTAGAGTTGAAATGATATGTTATTAATGGTGAGTAAATGAATTCACGGAATGAATTATTGAATAGGTAATAGGTTTCCACAACAAATGTTCAAAATGACCTTCATTGACTCCCAGACAGTGGTATAGTCCATAGTCTTGCATATTCGAATTTTTTTCCTTTTCGCCTATTTTTCTTTTTTCATTATTAGTATTATTATTATTATTATTATTATTATTATTATTAGGTCAGTATAGGTTCTGTTTTATGGATAACTGATTTCAAATGACTCAAAGAAAGAAATCATTGGGTGCCAAGTCCGACGAGCGTGCTGGTCATTCTAATGGTCCTCTATACGACCATTCCATTTGTTTGAGAAATTTTTGATCCATGGAAATTTCAGCAAGAGCTTGAAGTATTCCCCATAATCCAACCCTGTGGAGCGAAAACTATTTCATTATCAAATTGAAACTAATTTGTTTCGAGACATATATCGGCAGAACCTCAACAAACTCTTGTTTAGTCGGATTAACGTAGTTCGAATCTGCTAATTCCTCAAAATTATAGCATCTTCGAAAAGTATACTCAGAGAAAGCTATTTCAAATTATTTTCATTATAGGCCGTAGGAATTCCTCGAACTGAATGTTGATCGAAAATTTTAACAGTTTTTAATAAACGTTATTCAAGTTGTTCTAATGGTTTGTCTGATAGAGCAGTGACGAATGAAGCGACCGGTCGAATAGGCTTATACCGTTTTATATGCCTAAACTAAAATGCTACAATACACCCAGTGAACCAGGTTATAAAGTGCCACTTCACGCCCGGGTGTACATGAAGAAGTCCTGAAGTCCATATGTTCCTCAGTAGAGGTAGAGAAAATAAAGTGAAATGAAATTGTAGGAATAAATTTCGAAGCAAGCTCTACATTATATCGCTGGTACGGAAGTATAATGCCACAACTGCAAAAATTCACTCCTGAATCACAACTAAACAATGTGTCGTCATTCTGCCAGAGAGGGGGGTCATGTCAGAAATGAAAATTTCCTGAGAAATAGAAAGATTGATAAACCGCTATAGACGCCTGTTCACATTTAATTATCTTGGAATATAATAAATGCGAATCACTTACTTATCCTTGAGAAATTATACAGAGATTCCAAAGAAATTTATTTTCAACGCATTCGATGAACGTACTTCATATGCTAGATAGACTCACAAATAGACATTCATATTTGATTCGGATCGACCAAAATGTGAGTTCCATTGTGAACCATTCATCTTAATCTGTATCCCGTAGCGGTAACAGCAACTTATAATTCCGATTCGCATTTTCAACATTTGGTGACCTGAATGCGACATCTCAGAGAGGTTTGTGTTAACTGGGCAGAGTCAAAGCATACTCTATGCCAAGGAAACTCGGAGAAAAACATGCGGAGACCGTCCCAATCTCCTGAATTGTAATGCCATATAAGACGTGGGGGTGCCGGAGCAGTTGATGGAATGAAAAATGGGCAGGTTGTGGAGATGAGTGTGTGGTCAGAATTGCCAAGTGGAGCTCGTACATCTATGGTGTAGGGTGCTGAATTATTCGTGAGGAATAAGTCAAGTATGTTAGCTGAATGGTTATTGGCATCGGGAATTCGTGTGGGTTCTTTGATAAGCTGCTCTAAGCCGTGAGTGATGGCGAAAGCTTCGGCTTGTCGCCCAGCTTCATCCGTTCTGTTAGAGTGTACGAGCCAGGCAGTGTTGTGTACATTGAAATCGCCCATGATGATGATTTCTGCTGCTGGACGGTTCTGTTGAATTTGGTCAAGCTTCAGAGACAAGAATTCGAAGAGCTCTCCATAGGATGGATCATTTGGTGATAAGTAGAGACAACAAAGGTATTTGGTCTGTTTCTGGCTATCGAGTTTGAACCACATGACATCAAACTTATTTGGTTCCAAAGTTTTTTCTCGTTGACATGAGAGATTCGTTTTAGAGTAGAGGCAGAGACCTCCCTTGAATCTGAAACGTGTGTGGAGTTCGTACCCAGGACAGAGCAGATAGGTCGTATTGGTGGATGAATTGACCTGTGTCTCAGTAAGAGCCGATATGTCTGGCTTTTCAATTTGAAGGTGTCGATGGACATCGTTGATGTTCTTACTCAGACCTCGGATGTTACATAGATCTATCTTGAGGACTTTTTCAGCCGATGGTGAACCCCCTCTAGCACCTCTCGCCCGGAAATCCGAATGGAGAGGTATTTTACTTCCGGATAATTTTACTTACATCGCGTATTCTGTATAGAGAAGGGAGGTTGGCGTGGAAGGAAAAGGAAATTGGGTTGGGTTGGGTTGGCCGGAACATCAACCAGCTACTGAAACACGGGTAAGTATACCCATTTCACAGTGCCTATGGTTGATGTGGTGGTATCGCACCGGGCGATGGCGTTAACCATCTTCCACCTATTGGCGTCCTTTTAGTCGCCTTCTACGACAGGCAGGACTTACCGTGGGGTTATTCTAATCCGACCACCACACGGTGTCCGACCAGATAGATAAATATAAGTTAAGGAAGATATTGCACTTTCTCAATAGTTATTTATTATACCAGGAGGAAAAGTAATTGATTTTTGCTCGAGGTTGCGTTGTCAGGATGTGGCGTAGGGAGACAAGAAAAACTTTTTTTCTACGATTGTGCGTGAAGTAGTACTTTTCCGCACTCATATGCGTGCGCAAAGTAATACTTTTTCGCACTTTGTGCGGATATGGGTGTTATCCGTAATGCGTGCGGATAAGTAAAGCCACCCAAAAATCTCACTGGTATGGAACATTTATATTCATTTTAGTTGCTGTAGACTATGCACTATAATAAGAAGCCGTTATCCTTTTACTTTTCAACCGTTCTTCCCGATATTTGTATTTCACCCTCGATTTCACCTCAATATAAATATTAGGAACAAATGATTCAATTTTCTATCATTATATTTTATTGATATGTAATTGTTTGTTGTTTAGCTTTTTCTATTCAAGTTTAACTAAAAATTATTCAATACATTGTAATTTAAGTTGAAATTTTTTTAGTTTCGTTGTTATCTAATATGAAGCTCGTAGGTTTTATTGTTATATGTGATTGTTGTATAGTTAAATTATTCAATAAATTATAATTTTTTTCATTTTCCTTTTTATTTGATGTGAAGCTCGTAGGAAAAACGTTGTTCCTAGCACGTGCGCAAAGTGTCTTTCCCGCACGCAAAAACTTATTCGAACTTGTTAGGAAAATAACTTTTGCTGTGACAGGAATAAGGACGAATCAATATTAAGGAGATATGACATTACATTAAAATCAGAAAATTATCGACGTAAAATTTGAAGTTTCCAACAGGAACTACATCTGCGTTGCAGGCATCTTTTTGCAGGCATCTTCATCAATCTATGTTTGAAGTTATCAAATATCAGTCAGTCCAATTCTGTGATTTTTGATTTTGGAAAATTGCGAACTCAGTGGTTGATTAGTAATTTGCGTAACTGCGAATAAGTGGAATATGGAAGATAAAAGGATACTTGCAGTTGTTTCTCGGAGATGGTGTAGTACAACAAAAGCCATCAACAGTGTATATACAGGGTGTTTCATAATTGAATGCTGATCCCAAAGGGCGATGATCCTTGGATGATTTTGAGGAGAGAAGTTCATATCAACATATGTTCTGAACCTCTTAGTTTTTGAGCTACAGGGTGTTGAAATCAGAAGCGTACAGCGTTTTTTCAAACAAAACATTCAATATCAGGTCTACGAGGACATCACTGGTAAAAGTAAAAGTTTGATTTTCGTCCCAAAACAAAATGTGTTCCCACTAATAGTGGGTGTCTACTGAATTACAAAAAACAATATCCAAGAACTGAAGGAACAAAATTCTTTGGTTTTTATTTTTTTACGCGAAAACGGTACGTTGTATGGAAGTAAGTCTAGGAACCAAATTTGCTCCAAAATAAATAAGAATTGAAAAAGAAATCTGGTTCTCAGAAAAATCAGTGGCGTACTCTTTTTTTCTTCAAAAATTGTCAGTTCAAACCCCGTACGGACGCCACTGGTGAGAATTTTTAAATATCTTCCACGTAAAAAAATGCTCCTTGATAATGAAAAGGTGTATACAAAATATCATAACAATATCTGAGAGTGATAAAAAATTATTATAAAAATCTCATTTTTTTCTTGAAATTTCATCATCCTGTAGCTCAATAACTAAGAGGTTTAGGACATATGTTGATATAAACTTTTCTCTCTAAAATCATCCAAGGATTATCGCCCTTGAGGATCAGCATTCAATTATGAAACACCCTGTATATCCGGGAGAAAAATACTAATTTTTTCCCTTGGGAAATTAAAAATTTATGAAAATAGTGACATTCAATAAATCTGTCAATAGAAATGGAATGTCAAACTTTTTTCCCGTCACAGAAAAAAATAATAAATAGTTTCCCTTTGTATGTATAATGGTATAGTAATAGTATATCGAGGTATCTCCACGTATATCGTTCTATTACTATTTATACTTTTCTTCTGGGAGTGCCTCAAGAGAACATTTGAATAATAAATAAGAATGACGGTTGGGGGTAATTCTAGAAATCGGGCGAATTACCAATCCTATCACCTGTTCTCACGAAGTTGTCGAATACTGCAATAATTTCAAATGCCATTGTATTAAAAGATCTGAGAAATAATGGATAGTCACGGATGTAGTTCAGTCAGGCTTAGAAGATATTATTTATTAATCTAGTCGTGTTCATTGAATATATCTATGTTTTTTCATTTTTACTAGTCATTCGACACAAAATATGTAATTGTTATTGTTGATAAGCCTACTCCTGACATTATTGGCACAAAAATCAGACGTTGCATGTTTCGCATGGCGTGAATATTCACTAACAAGTTAAGTCTTACCTGTTTTCTCAGAACCATTCATTTTGAAAATGAATAAGACTTGTTATTTCAGCGATGTCATAAAAACCAATAGTTTGAATACATAACTGGAATTCCCAGATTGGTATTATTAGGACAGGTTTGCTAATCGTCAAAGATACTAAATTGGTTTAATTTGTACCAGAGTCAACACATGAACATTCGATGGATAGTCATTCAGAATATTCAGATAGGTACTCTAGGTAGGTAGGTACTTATCCAATAGATGTCCAATAATTACTTGAATGATATCTTATGGATATCAATAGTATATTTTTATGTCACCAACTTGGACATTCATAAAATATCCTCATTAGCACACAGGATATTCTGAATTCTATGGATAATAAAGCTATTTGTGTAACTATTGCTCGGAGTCATACTTTGAAGATCAAGAATCAAGTTTCTTTATGGAGCTGGTGCCGTCGAGACGTTATACCTAGCATGGAACCTTAATTTTGGAATAATGTCATTTTGATGAATTTGTCATTCAACTATGCTATATATGACATATCGTCGTCTCATCTCATTCTAAAATTCATTCGGATGTAATATATGTTGACGAATTATATTATTGAACAGAGATGGAACAGTATATTACTGTTTCATATGCATGAACAAAAAATCTTTTTCTACAAGCGTGCGTGATTCACCCTATACCCGCACGCAATTTAGTTTGGGAAGTGTCATTTTCCCGCAACAGTACGGGAAAATTTTCCCACACTAGTGCGGGAAATTTTTTCCCGCACTAGTGCGGGAAAACAAAGATGTGATATAATCGCTAGTAATATAAGTGGTTGGTGATGGAATATAAAAGTTTAAGATTGTTTGTTGCAGTATTAAGTCACTACACTGTTTTACCACTAACCAAACCGATTTTTTAACGCCTCGACACGTGTTTCGCTAACTATGTTAGCATCTTCAGGAGAAGATTAAAACTAAATATCCTATTCTAGTGTGCTGCTTATATACTAGTTATATGTTCACCCAACTGTGAAAAATACTAACCGTCAAGTTAATGTTTGTCATGGTTGAGTTCACAGTATTAAGTATGTATGTTTAGAATCATCCATCAAATTGCACTATTTATTGTAAAAATATTGAGAAATAAAAATGGTTTATTATAGAAATCCCCCTATAGATTTGGATTCATCTGACGGGAAACGTCAATTTGTCATGCCAAACAAACCTCAAATAAGTTTGAAATTGTCGAAGTGACAGACACAGCGTTACTGTCATTTTAGATTCAGTGGAAATGCCACAATGTGATCAAAAACTTCTAGCTATAGGGATTTGATACAGATGCGTTAATATCACCAACGAAGTCTTGAGAAAGGTATGAGAGGTATACACGCGTTTAATTGAATGGTGCAACAATAAAGAAATGAAAAAACCGAATGAAGAATTTTTTATTTTTATTTTTGGCTCATTCCATAGAAGTGTGTGGAACCTAGAGACCAAACTCCTAATGGGCCTGCTGGCTTCCGCAATGAACCAACATAGATAGATAGATAGATAGATAGATGTTTATTTGACCAAGTTACAAAATACATTTGTTTTCGGCAAGTCAATTGTGGAAGAATAGAATAATAAAATACATACACATTACAGTAAATTCAATAAAAATTATAAATTAAAATTTTTGAAACCAAAACAATATAAACCATGTTTCAAACTTAAGAATTTGGTACAGCGTTCTCCTTGCTAACTGTGGTTATCAGATTCAACAAATGGCGTGTGGAAATATTCTTCGACTGTATAAAAACAATGAGTTAAAATATGTTTCTTAATTGCGGACTTGAATGATTTTGCATTTTCACCCAATAATCTTATAGCACTAGGGAGACGATTGAATAAATTCAGATCTGGTGAGTTTTTCGTTGACTTTGCCAGCCTGTGATTTGGTACTCTTAGATTATTAGCATTCCTTGTCATATAGTTATGGACATCTGAATTCGTCACGAGGTTCGTTCTATTCCTATTAATTTCCAACAGTGAAACAAAAATATATAATGATGGAAGAGGCATTATATTCAAACTTTTAAAAATTGGTTTACAGTGGTCTCTGAAACCAGCACCGGCTACGATCCTGACAGCACGTTTCTGCAAACGAAAAATTTTTTCAGCATGACAAGAGTTACCCCACAACATCGTGCCGTAACTGAGATGAGAATGGAATAAAGAGAAGTAACATGATCTCATAGTTTCTCTGGATATCTGTTTACTCAAATTGCGTAGCACGAATATTGTGCTTGAAAGTTTTCGGGATAATTCTCGAACATGACAAGACCAATTTAGTTTATCATCGATGACCAAACCAAGCAGCTTGACACTATCACCTTTAACAATGTTATTGTTCGTTGAGAAAATGAGATTTTGTGTTTTTTCGTCATTGAGTTTGAGATTATTGGAAGTAAACCATTTTTTAGCACGAGTAGTAGTTATAGAACTATTCACCTTCAAATCTTCAATATCCGAGCTAGCATCAACCAAGGTTGTGTCGTCTGCGAAAGCAACACAAGTCTTGGGATGCATGTTATGAAACAGATCATTTACGTAAATAATGAACAAGAGAGGACCTAACACAGAGCCTTGTGGTACTCCATGTATAACTGATCGGTATTCAGATGATGAATCATTGATACTCACACATTGTTTCCGATTACTCAGATAAGATCTGAAGAAATCTAGTGCCAATCCCCGAATTCCAAAAAACCTCAGCTTTTCGACCAATATACTGTGAGAGACACAGTCGAAAGCCTTGGAGAGATCACATAATGTTACTGATACATTTTTTCCATCCTCCAAGCCTTCCACTATGTCACCCACTACCCTAAAAACTGCTTGGGTTGTACTACATCTCTTCCTGAATCCAAATTGACATGGATCTATCAAGTTATTAGATTCCACGTATAACATCAGCCTGGATTTCAAAATAATTTCAAATATTTTTGAGAAAATTGGGATTATGGAAATAGGACGGTAATTGTCGATTTTGGCAACATCACCTTTTTTGAAAAGAGGAATCACTTTCGTTGCCTTGAAAACATCGGGGAAGTTCCCTTCCCGTATACACAGGTTGAAAAGTTGTGTTAATGGATGAGCTAAAATATCTAACAGTGCTTTCACAATTTTACTATTGATGTTGTATACATCAGTACATGCCGAATTTTTCAGTTTAATCACAGCTTCAATTACTTCATTATTAGTGATGGGCATTAGAAAAAAAGATTTACAAGGAGTAGAAATGCCTTCCATATGAGCAATTGCATCTATATCCGATGTTTCTTTTGAAAGAGTGTTAATAATATCTTCTGCATAATGCGTCAAACTGTAAGTTCACAATAGCTATTACTAATAATTAATAGATAGAGAATATATATCTCTTGTAAGTTGTTCCTATTTGCTTGAATAATTAATTGAACGATTCAATCAATTTCCTACGCTTGTAGAAAAAATATTGTTCCTAACTCATGCGGAAAGTGTCTTTCCCGCACTCGACTGCTTGCCCGAACTCCGCTTCGCGTCGTTCGTGTCAACGGCAGTCACGTGCGGGAAAGAATCACTTTCCGCACTTGTTAGGAAAATTACTATTACTCTTGATTAATGACAAATTCCTACCAAATAATGACATCAAGGTACCCTACCCAGCAATGTAGAACACTTGTGCCTTCAGATTTTAGATTACAAAAAGTTATAGAGAGATGAAACTTGGCAGGGTCGTAGACTAGGTGATCCTAAGTATAACCCTTAAATGGCACCCAAAATCAGTTTTTGGCGCCTGATTCCATTCTTGTAGTTTTCAGAGAAAAATCTTATTGAAAAATGAGGATATTGAAATTTGTTACAAAACAACTCCAGATGTTTATTTTTTGCTTGAGATGAGAAGTTGGCGAAAATTTAAAAGTCGCATAAAAATTCATTCATCATCTACGAATTAATAAGTTTATATGGTATATTCCCAGACAACACCAACCATCGGCCCAGCATTTGTAACGCACACCTCTCCCGGCAGTTCTTGTACTTTCCCTAATACACATTACCGGCCATTAAATTATTGACTCAGAAGTGCTACAACGGCAACACATTTCAATGCACCATTGATGGGAGCGCTCAGCCACCAACGTATAACCGCTTGTATATCCTTATCAAGGAGGATGAGTTTTCGAACGCTTTCCCTATCTGACCGCGAACTACAAAATATAAATGCGCACAGTTTCATAGAATAAACGCGGCGTTGTCCCTATTCCAGCCATAGAATATGGTAGTGTATAATAATAATAAACAGAAAACTCTTTCCATTATCGGAAAATGAACAACAGCATATCTCAGTCTTATACTAGAGACATTGTATAGTAGGTAGTTCATATTATCATATTCATGATTGATTGTAATCAATACACTGTCTACTTGGGATAATAATGCTATGCAGGTAATGCAGGTAGGTGCCTAACGATGCAATATTTTCAAAATGGGAGCTACAATCTTGATATGGAGAAATAAACAGGGCGCTCCTAAATAGCATATTGAAAGAGGTGATTCCTTAGCTCATTTCAGGGCTCCTAGGTTCCTAGGTATAATAATGAGTCATAATTTGATTCTTTTAAAGTTACAGGGTGTCAAAGTTGATTAAGCATAATAAGTTTCATTCAATTACTGTAAGCATCCGCTGAACAAGAAACGAAAATATTGCAGGGAATCGCCCTAGCTTCTCAGGTGAGGCACTAGCCGTTCGATATTAAACGAGAAGGAGGTTTTTGTTTTTTAATTTTATTTTCCTCCACAACACACAACTCCCACCACTGATAGCGTCTGAATAACTCCTCCATCCATTGGGTCACCTCAGTGAAATTACCTATATAAAGGGCTTAGCCCTAGGAGAAAGGCTTCTGCGACGAACACTTCGCATATGCATAGTCATAATTTTCGCAAAATCATACATAATCTTTTTATATATACAATGTGTTTGTTATGCTGCGATGTACCTGATTTTAGATAGAAGCAGTGTCGAGCGCGGTTAGTACTTGGATGGGTGACCATTCGAGGAAACGCCGCGTAAGCCCATTCGTTCATCTGTAGCGGAATAGCATATCATAGCTACAGCTACCATATATCAATGAGCACACAGTTATGGCAAAGAATATAGGTTAGTCACCTCTCCTCTTTGGTTATGGTACGGATATGCCGTCCTTCGGAGGGGACGTTAAGCCGGCGATCCCGAGGCCATGGATGTTGGACTCGTTAAAGATCCCTCTGGTTGGAACACCAGAGTATTCGGCAAAATTTCCGGTTGGGGGTAGTGTGCTCATCGGCGTCGGTGATTAGCCTCAGTAGCAGAAAAAGGCCGACGTTAAGGAAACAATGAATAAGGAGAAAATATTGCAATCAACTGGTGAGACTCTGCGAGCAAATGAAATGGTGACAATATCAGGCCAAGCAGATTTCAAGTGGCGCCGTTAGGGGGATATTATTGTTTGTTTTCCACTAAAAAATGAGGAGCGAAAGAAAATTTCCAAGAATCCTACAAATCTATCACCTCAATCGGACTCACCGTTTTCGAGAAAAAACGAAAAGACGAGACCAGATTTCAAATTTTGATGTAAATACCGAGTTCCTACTCCATTCAAGATATATCCGTTCAGATGACCTAATAACCATGATATGTATTATTCTGAAATGTTTACGCTATGTGATTCACTCAACTGATTGAATGTTGTCATCACCAAAAACTATACCGAGTGGAAAAAGAAGCGAATAAATGCCATATCTTCAACTGTGAAAACAAGCGATTCCAGACATAGGTATATGTTTATATGAACTTCCAGTCCTTGAATAAGCCAAGAAATCACCTCCTACAATATGTTTATGACATTTATGGGAACACTCGTATATCTAGGTAATACTCAGGGGCGCGCCAAGCCATGCGGCTGCCTGTGTGCAAAATATTTTACACCCCTTACCCTATTTTTCAGTATAAATTTATACAGGCGTGGGTACACATAATTACATCGAAATTTGTGCTAACAGCTATATTCAATTTTGTTATTGATACATCAGATATAAGGGGTACACATGAAATTGAAATAATCGTTTTTACTTATCTAATTTTGAAATGGAATTTGTTTTGAAAAACATTTCAAATAATTCAACTCACTTACAGTATCTAATCAACTGATCTGACTTGCAGAACAAACTAGAATCACCCATTTTACAAAATCCAGACTTACTTATTTTTTACACTCAGTTTTATTTTTGCGGCTTCTGAACTATAACTTTGTATTTTCGTTTTTATCGAATATCTCTAAAACAATTGATTGTATGAAAATACGACTACAACATTATTGTAATGATATTCCCCTTAACGGGGCACTAGAATCATCAGCAGGAAGGCAGGAGTACAACAATCATCCTGTAACACGCATCCCAGATCGTTCTACAACCTCCCAATGATTCCTACATGCACCAGCATATTTCCGAACACTCAATATATGCCGCAGTGACAAATAACGTCACAGAAGAATCTGGAATGTTCTGGAAACAATCGATGGAACAATTAGAGAGAGAGGTTTTGTTCTAAGAAGCTTCTAGAACAAAAAGAAGGAGACGGAAGATCATTCGAGAACGTTCTCGAACCAAAACCTGCCAAGTGATCTCATATATAAACGACCGAACAACTGCAGTCAGTTAGTCGAGCAGCGAGTGTCAGAGAGACAGTTATATACCGCGTGATATAAATCGTTTTACATAAATAGTAGTTATAAGTTCGATATAAATTAGTGTTCCTTTAGTTAATAACATTATGAAGATACTTTTGAGTGATCTTTTGGATGGTGTCGATTTTTGAAAAAATAGGCAATGAAAAGAAATTAAGCAAAATAAGTTGGGGTCATATCTCAGGAATTTGATATTTTCAACAAAAACTGACAAGACCATTCACAAGATCACTAAAAAGTAGTATCAGAGTGTTGGAGTCGTTTTATCATACAATCAATAATTTTCGAGATATTCTATAGAAGAACAAAAATACAAAATTTCAGTTTTTCTTGAATTATTAAAAAATTACTGAAGCTAGTCTGAATTTCTTCACGGATTCTGAATCAAGATTGAATTTGCTGAAAATTTCGTAATTCAACCAAAACTCTCTATCTCCCATAGATACCAAGATCCCAATGGTGTGAGGATCTTGGAGAAATTTGGGACACACTGTATGGAGAAAATCTATAACTTTGAACAAGACAAATTGAGGAAACTGTATGCCGCGAACCGACAAAGAAAAATGGTAGGTAGGCTTGATGAATAGTTTGCCTATAACGGGTGTTTTTCGAAGGTGACTCACTCCTATAACTTTTTTGTTACTATATAATCGAACAAATGGAATTTGGTGTGTAAGTAGATTACATAAATATGCATTATTTGATGTATTCAACTGTTTTCAGTCAGCGTAAGCATATTATCGCGAATACACTGTTTTACCACTAACGAAATCGATTTTTTTACGCATTGACACGTTTTTCGCTTTGTTAGCATCTTCAAGAGAAGATTGAAACTGAGTTTGGGTTTTCTGGTTTTCTAGAGTATACATGATCCCAATATGTTCTAATTCAGAATTCTTTCATTTTGCCTCTGTGAATAGAGTGATCATAAAAATAAGCTCCAGGGGTGTAATAAATTCAAATTTAATTCATCAGTCCATTCGTAATTTTGTTGAATCCACTGGGCGCTATAGTTAGAAGGTAGGTAGTTTGTCTTTTAGAAAGAGATGGAAATAATTCTTCCAAGTAGAAATAGTTTCGGATTCTAAAAATCAAGTTATATCATGAAAATGTGATGAAATACTACCTACCCCTAAATGCTTACTCATCACACATATTCATTCTTGATAATAGATATTCATACCCAAATATCCCATCAAACAATTTTGGTCGGTATGCTGGCCCAGAATATGCAAGCCAGAATTGGCCAGAACGGCAAAATTCCTGTGAATAGTGTGAACATTGATGAGCCAGTACCAATTCCGAGATCAGAATATGACATTTTCAGAAGTTCTTATACGCAACCTTCATTTTTTTAAAGCAACTCTTAACATTGCTTCTAGATGGCCATGATCGGACGTGAACTTATCTAATGAACTTGAGTGATATTGATTAGTATGATAGATAGGAAGAAGACAAGTTGATAAAATAATATTTCCATGTCAAAATATTATTTTCCATATGGACACCAGTTTTTGACAAGCACTTTCCGAAAAAAGAATTTTATGAACAATTTAACGATGCTAAGAAAAATACCGAATTATTTATTTATTCACATTTCTCAAGAGTGCCTGGATAGCCATGCATTGTGCATAATATATTTTCCTGTTATTTTTTTCAAGACTTCTTTGAAAAACAAAACACTAATGACAGTGACATAATCCTAATGTGCAGACAGTGAAAGTGTTCTTATTTTATACAAATTGTTAGTTTGGTTTTTGTCAAAATAATGTATAATCAAAGTGAAAAGTGGATACCTACCAGAGTGTTTTGTTTTCCGAAGAAGACTTGAAAAAATTATGAATAACTGACAGATGTCAATAAATAAATATCCAGTATTTCCGAGAGTATTTCCCTTAGTTATATTAAATTTATATAGTCTCTTATTTTCATTACAATCGCAAATAAATTAGTATCTTTAGATTAATCAAAAAACCTTTTTCGGAAAGTGCTTGTATAATATAATGGTTGCTATTTGAAAAATAATAGTTATATAGACATGGAAATGTGATTTTATTAATTTTGTCTTTTTTCCATCCATCATACAAGTCACTAAAACTTTGTGATTATAATTTGCTGACATCACCTGCTGTCCTTGAATACGTTCACGTCCAATCCACCTAGATGCAATATTGAAAGTTACTCTAAATGACTAAAGTCGGCGTAAAAACATCTGAAAATGTCAAATTCTGATACAGAATTGTCTTACGGATTCAAAAATTTTATAATATACAGAGTGTTTATTCTGAAAATTACAAACCGGAGCCATTTGCGATAAAACTGGAATTGACCAGAAAGTGAAAAATATGCAAAAGCTGTCTCCTTCACATACCATATATCAATATCAAATTTCATTTTGATACACCGAATATTCTAGAAGTTATGGCTTGTCTAAAAGATTCGTTGGCACCCGGTATACCCCAGTAAAATTAGTTTTTGACCCGGACATCGATAATTACTGAACGGGACCTTCTTCAGTTTGTTTAAACACCTTTCAGGAAGATTCTCAAAAAAGTTTCAAAACGTCATAAGTGGGATAGCAAAAATATGGATGAAAAAATGGATGAATGGTTCCCAAAATCTACAGATTTAATATTATCTCTTGCTCAAAATCACCCATTATCATTTTTTTAGGAAACTGAATTCTCTACAAGTTTCATCTCAGTTCTTTGAAATGGGGCAATTATCGAAAATACCATTAGCGTTTGGTTGTGAGTGACATTTTCCATGAATATTTTTTCATTTATCAAAAATTGTTCCAAATCACAGAATATTTCTCCTGTTATGAATTTGAGAACGTTAATGATGATTTTATGTGTCCGCACCAGTTACGTAAATCCATGGATTTCTGAAGTTTGCCTGGAAATTGAAAATATTGAAGGTAGGAGTTGTACCGAGAGTTGTACCTCAATTACACACAATGATATTTTCGAGGATATTTTCATATAATAGTAATAATAATAGCAGCTGACAAAATTATCGAAATCGCCTCTACTTCAATGGTTCCTGATGATCTATGGTTCCTGCAACAATACCATGTGTTTCCAAAGTAATCTTTCATATGTGATGATGAGTGAATGATTCACAACATTATTTTTACCTCAGGGAAAAATAAGTTTCACATTTTGATCTTCGATCTCTTTTATAGATGGGCCTTTGCTGCAGCCATGTTCTGCATACTGCATAGTGTCCGCATATGTTGGAGCAATCCATCCGATGTTTCCTGCAAGAGTCATTCCAAGTCTTGCATTCGTGGACACATTTGCAGGACACTAGTTCAAGCAAATGTGATAGCATTGGTATCAATCGACCTTCCTCCTCTATCCATCATCCTATGAAGAGCTCTTCGAATTCCTGTCTCTGAAGCTTGACCTAATTCAACAGAACCATCCAGCAGCAGAAATCATCATCATGGGCGATTTCAATGTACACAACACTGCTTGGCTCGTACACTCGTACAACAGAACGGATGAAGCTGGGCGACAAGCCGGAGCTTTCGCCATCACTCACGGCTTACAGCAGCTTATCAAAGAACCCACACGAATTCCCGATGCCAATAACCATTCAGCTAACATACTTGACTTATTCCTCACGAATAATTCAGCACCCTACACCATAGATGTACGAGCTCCACTTGGCAATTCTGACCACACACTCATCTCCACAACCTGCCCATTTTTCATTCCATCAACTGCTCCGGCATCCCCACGTCTTATATGACATTACAATTCAGGAGATTGGGACGGTCTCCGCATGTTTTTCTCCGAGTTTCCTTGGCATAGAGTATGCTTTGACTCTGAGGACCCTTCACAGTGTGCTGCGGAAATATCCGAGATCATCATGCTCGGAATGGACACATACATACCTCATTTTTCGAAAAGATCATCACCTTCGAAACCCTGGTTCAACAAAAACTGTTCTAGAACTGTTGCCTGGAAACAAACAGCCTACCATCGCTGGCGCAAAAACCCTAACCTCGCGACTAGAGCAGAATACGTTGATGCCAGGAATAACTGCAGCCAAACAATAGATGCTTCGAAAGAAACATACAATGCCAAGATAAGATCGAAACTCATAGATTGCCCCAATGGCTCCCGTTCGTTTTGGTCCCTTGCTAAAGCGGTCGGAAGAAATTTCACTAATACTTAATTTCCACCACTGTCCAAATCCGACGGCACATTAGCAACAACATCGCAGGAGAAAGCAAATATTTTTGCAGAGATGTTCGCAGCAAACTCTACTTTAGATTCCCAAGGAAAACTGCCGCCAGACATTCCACCCGTTGAGAGTCGAATGCCCGAAATCGTCTTCCGTCAACGCACCATCAGACGAATTTTGCTTGGTCTCAAAACGAATAAGGCTAACGGTCCTGATGGAATTCCACCCATTATCCTCAAAAAATGTGCACCAGAATTAACACCGATTCTCTGCAAGTTGTTTACCATCTCGTACAGATCGGGTATTTTTCCATCATGCTGGAAGACAGCTAGAGTCCAACCAATCCCCAAAAAAGGGAAAAAGAACCTGCCCAACAACTACAGGCCCATTGCCCTGTTATCAGTAATCTCCAAAGTGATGGAGAAAGCCATCAATATTGAGCTTATCAAATATCTGGAGAGCTCAGGAATCATCAATGATAGACAATACAGCTTTCGCCACCGAAGATCTACTGGAGATCTACTTGCCTACGTCACCCATTTATGGCAATCTTCAATAGAAAAACACGGGGAATCTCTAGCTGTCGCGTTGGACATATCGAAAGCATTCGACCGTGTTTGGCACGAAGGACTCCTCCACAAACTACTATCATACGGCTTACCACCTCAGCTATGCCATCTCTTATCGAGTTTTCTTTCAGGCAGATCGCTTCACGTGGTGGTGGACGGTGTATCGTCTGATACCATTGGCATCAATTCCGGCGTTCCACAAGGATCAATTTTGGCACCAACATTATTCCTGCTTCATATCAATGATCTGTTGGGAGTGACAACTTGTCCCATCCACAGCTTTGCAGATGATAGTACTCTCCATACTGCGTTCTCTTCCAGAATTCCCATTTCTTCCCAGGAAACTAAGAACTCACGGCGCAGGCAGGTCAATGCTGTCAATGAAGATCTTGCTGAAATCACAGCCTGGGGAACAAACAACCTAGTTAAATTCAACGCCACCAAAACTCAAGCCTGCATTTTCTCTAGAAAGGCGGAACTCAGTATGCCCGATATTGTAATGTCTGGCTCCACCATTCCCACCAAGCCCACCATATCTATGCTCGGTATTTCCATCAGCAACACTCTTTCATGGGATAATCATGTCAGATCCATCGCATAAGCTGCTTCAAAAAAACTCGGATTCTTGTTCCGTGCGAAAAGCTACTTTACACCTCAACAGCTTCTCATGATCTACAAAGCGCAGATACGGCCTATTCTAGAATACTGTTCCCACATATGGGGTTCAGCACCAAAACATACGCTGATGCTCTTAGATTCCATCCAGAGAAGAGCCATTCGCCTGGTGGGTGACGCCACAATCACTCACTCTTTGACATCTCTGCAATCATCCCTTCACTAGCAATACCAATCAGACGAAATAGACAAACCCAGTCAGTACATCCTTCCGTTGTCAACCTCGAAAGATGTCGAACAGCACTTTATCAAGACTCCTTCATCCATAGAACGGCTAGGCTCTGGAATTCATTGCCTGTGGAAGTATTCCCAACAACATTCCAAAAGTTCAAAAAAAAATCCAATACCTACCTCCTGTCCCTATCCTCCCTAGGAACGCACGATGTTCTTTGAACATTATAGGGATTCCCTTTCGTGCGCTCCAAGCGATAAAAAAAATCATTTGGAGGAAGCATACTGCTTAAACCTAACCACTCCTGTATCTTCGAGAAACCCGAATGCATAATAGCAGATAGGAAATCACAACCTACATTTCAGATCCTGTTTTTACCAGAAAGTTCGCTAGAAGGGAATGTTGTTGTATCAAAGAGGAATTCGGTGGGATCAAACTTCTCATTGACTGGAATCCGAGCGTTGATTTTAATACACAAATAATATCGCCTCTGGTCAAGACTTCTACCTGTCATTACTATACACTGAGCAGATATAACGCTTCACCCGATTTTACCAGATCATCAGGGGCAGCATTATGTGAATGAAATATACATGCACTAACTCATAAAATGCTTCATCTTTTTGCAGTTTTTTGAACGGTTTTATTTTCCCAATATTGTGGATGGCACTAGTAGTGTCGCATCCTGATGTGGCTGCAGGAAGAAATAGGATATGATGTTTAATTTCTCCCAAGGTGTGTTGGCAGACCTTGCTACATTACAGTTTGGAGGGTTTGCCTTCTAGTCCAGGTAAAATAAAATTCACATCCAGCTGCGAAGGTGCTAGTGCAATTAGGAGAACAGTAAGGTCAATATAATGAGAGAAGGGGATATAGGTATTTTTGACCTTGGATACACCTGTTAGGAGATAACATGAGATATATCGATTTTGGGTGCAATTTTTCCAAGTTATGCCTCATAGTTCAGCTATCCCACTCAGAAGGTCAAGGGACTTCATTGAGGATCATTCTAAGTGTCAAAACAAACTGGAAAAGATCCCGCTTGGTGATTATCAATGTCTGGGTTTGAGGGTAAAATGAGCTTCATTGATTGGACTAATAAGAGAGACTCTGGCCGTCATCAGAGCCAGTACATGTGTCTGCCAATACATTCAAATACAGAAGAAGACGACCGCCACGGGATTCAAACCCCGGTCCTCTGGTTACGAATCGAACTTTTTCCAACTGAACTACTATACTATTCTTGAAATGATGTGTAATAATTATTATCATCATCATAGCAGATATATAGGTACAAACGATTAACAAGAAAACATATCCGATTCTCCGATTGACTACCGAATTTCTGTCATATGAGTTGGACAAAATAACAACATATATTACATATATCAGATTCTTCATCGCCTAGCCGAAACTGCTGAAGCAATGATCGTGAAATTTGGAAACAGAGTTTACCTTCTGTAAGGTAGGGTACCTATTAATAGGGAATTTCATGATTGTACAAAATTTCCAATTAGAGGGTGTGAAATAAGGGTTAAGTTTTTCAATCGACGTTCAACTGGTGCAGCTTGACCATGGTCAGCAATGTGCCATGTGCCGATCTATCATGTACTGGGCCAGAAGGCGGCCAGAGATTTATTGATGTTAGCTGGGATGGTATATAAATTCGAAAAACAAATGTCCAATGAAATTAAAAATTCAGTGTCAATCTGTCTTGTCAACATATGTATTGTTTACGTGCACCAATCAGCGTCAGCGAGGGTCTTGTGACGTCAAATCTTTGTCACATATTGAAGTATAGGGGACAAACCACCCTGTTGAGTTACCAAACCTTGAATGTTGTCTGCCTGTCCATACGGTCACTGTTCAGAACTCGAAGCAAATTGTGGATTTGTGAATTTTATGTCTTCTCCATAGCCGAGCTGACTTGCTCGTCTAACCTGTTAGCTTATAGTTGCTCATAGTATAGTAATATAGGTAGTAAAGAAAGCCCCTGGCGGTTGGTACCGATGGGTACGGTGGCCGTGCGATCGCTGACAGAGTTTAGGCGGGGGAGCGAGGAGATTCGAACACAGCGACGTGTAACCACAAAACACAACAAACGATGCAGGATATAAACAATCAAGGCTAATAGTTTTGTTAGCTATTAGGACGCCGTTGCCGGTTACCTACATAAAAAAATCGCTCGACGTGCTTAATGAATTATTTGGATGCTTTATAAGTACTTACCTGAATCACCTATATGGATGAAGAAAAACCATTTTTTTTTTACTAAAATTAGGTACTCTGTGCAATAAATAGGATAATACCTATGTACCTACTGTACTGAAATTAGTGACAAAAATCTATCATCTATAGCTATCTATACCTAGCGAGCACATGCAAAAAAATCTCAGAGCAGTGATGGTAACCTGGATACTGGATATTCTCTACACGTCAGGATTTTTCGACTGAATTATGGGTGTATAGGTAAATAACGACGTAGAGACAGATTTTTGGGTGGTCCAGCTTCATGGGGAATTCTCATCGTTAGTGTGATGTGGCTAAATAGCCCAGAAAGCGTGGTAAATTTGATTTAAAAAAAGATCAATCGGAACCAAATTGGAATAACGCTCTCCGAAACTCAGAGCGGTTGATTTCTATTTCTATATGATTTTTAGAATCAATGATTTGTGACATCATTGGGGAATTGGTAGGTGATTGTAGTTTCTTGGCTTGTCCTTCAAGAATGCGAGACTAAGATAAAAATTACTCATTTGAAACTGACACTACACTGCACTGGAATCACTAACAGATTCAAGTGCAATTTTCACGTTTCTTATTGTTTTCGAATTGCAGCGATTTTTTTCCAACGTGGGGAATTTGTATGGGTCTGTGTAGGGAGAATTTCACCATATATCACTGTCTCAGAGATGTTGAAAGTATTATTTTTGAAAATAATGTATTAGCAGTTAGGCACATAGGTACTCAACTATTTATTCAATTATTTTATTTTGGTATGGAAAGTGTCATTGTCTCGGATTAGTTGAAAAGTATTTCAAGAAATAGTAGGCAAAAGGCAAGAATACGGGCCTTTTCCATGTATCTACTACTCATATATGAAGCATAGCTGTCCTCAAAGCGGGACCAACTTCTGTCTCTATAGGTAACGAAATCGGCCAATAGGCGGTGATACCGACGTAGGGAAAAAAATAATACGATTAATAATACTAAACTTGTCAAACCAATATGGCTGTTTCCATCCTTCACTTCCCGTCCTTATAGATTCAAAAAGTACCTCTCATTTTGGTCCCATTTTTGTTGAGAATGTTGAGATATCGTATAGGCGATGAGCCATATATAGAAGTAGTACATATGTGGCCTTTTCCATCGCCTTTTCGTTCACAGATGACAACTCGGATGACAATTAATAGTTAAGTAACTATCGTTGTTTACATATAGAAACCACCATCAGTGGCTCGAGTGATAAAAGTAAAATGATATTTTATTACTTCTATTTTAAGTATGTTGTGATGAATGTTGATGTAACAAAGTTCTTCGATTAGTATGTTGTGATGAATGTTGATGTAACAAAGTTCTTCGATTGATCTCTTTTGTGATGAGGCTTAGAATGCCTCAACTTATTCACAATGATAAAACGTGTGATAAAGTTACCAGCAAACACTTTATATCACATGCAGTTTCGCGAAGTCCCAGATTGCAAATGGAAATGTTTTCATTTTGATAGCGCATATTTTATCTGAACGTGGTTACTTTGAGACTTTGCTTTGTTAACAAAAAATTTGAGATGCATTGATAATTATTTCAGAATAATGATAAATCACCAAAATGTCATTACCAGAAAATGTGTTAAATGTCTAGTTGAAAAGATCGTCATCGAGGAACATCGCGACGAAGCCTATCCGGGAAAGTCACCATATCAAAAGGAATAGAATGGAGAAGTCTCAGTGAGTCCTCGCATGAATGGGCCCAATGTGATTATTACCTAATAAGAAATTTATTATCTCAAAAAATTACACAGTGACTATACGGATATATGTTTCATTTGGGCTAATTTTCCAAATCTCAATATGAACAACACAATTAATGAAATGCGTACTTGATGTCGCGGACATTTCGCTGCAAATAAGAGCGGGACTAGCGGGAGGATACGTTTTTTGCACATCGCACGCGGATTTTAGTTGCATATTCATAATATTGCAACTTGTACGACATATATTCATCGGAGATTCATACAGTTCGTTTCTTTAATGCCCCCACCCTTTTATTTTTTGAACGGGTCGACTGAAAAAATTGAAACTTGGGGTAATGAAATTGATGCATGAATACTATATTTTGGTATGAAATTGACAGATGAAAATCTCAAGTTGGCGAGTGGGTGTCATATGAAAAAAAATTGAATGGATACATCCTCTTGAAGCTCCTGTGACAAATACTTACAACCCTCTAGAACAGGGGTGCCCATACTTTTTCTTGGGGAGATCGACCTAGCAAAAATATTTGACTAGGAGATCGACATTTAAACCATACATCCCACCAACTGAAACCAAAATATAATGACACCATCATTTCAGCCTTTTGAACGTCCACTGCTAGACATAAAGGCCTCTTTCAATGATCTGCGTTTTTTGCATTCATCTAAGGCGCGCGATCCTGCAGATCGTCGGTTCATCGTGAATGCGAAATAGTTATCAAAAAAGAATTAGAAGTAAAACTGCATTAGAACATGATATTTATTGAATTTTTAATCATCCAACACTACAAAAATAATAAAAAATATGACTGATGAGTGATAAAAAACAAAACATATTTTAACGCTGATGTCGAAGCATGACATTGGTGGTGGTCCTCCGCGAAATTTTTATAATTTGGGATGTTTTCTGTTAATGCTAAACGCAAACAGGCTGTGAGGTGGTCATTTGTTAGACGTGTGCGATATTTCGATTCCATTATTTTCATATCCGAAATGCAGACTCGCACAGATATGTTGATGTAAAGAAAGCAGATATCAGTAAGAATAAGAATCACTGTTGCCGTCTTTTAAATTTATATCCGAACTGAGCTTCAACATTTCATCCTCAAGAGCAGTACATTCCATATTAAAATAGTCGCTACATGTGAACATTTGTGCAGGTAAATGGGTAAGACAGAAATGATGAAATATTCTTCATTTTATTAATATCTTCAAAGCGTCTTTCAAATTCGCTCAGAATTTTTGTCACTTCGTTTTTGTATGACACGAAACTATCATCAGAGTTCTGTGCAATAGCAGGGTTGGAAAGTTCCTACAGTCTTTGTTTTCAATTTATTCCTTCAATTGTTTCAGATTACGCTTGAAAGCATTCATGGAGGACATCATGTCCACAATATTTTTGTCTTTTCCTCGCAAATCCAGGTTTATATCGTTCAGGTGCTTTGTAATATCGACTAAGAAAGCCACCGTACCGAAGGGATGTTGTGGTACACAGATACAGTCTTCATAATTCTTTATACTTTTTTTTTGAATTTTTCCTGGGCGATCAACTTTGAAAGCCTTCGCGATCGACCGTATGGGCACCCCTGCTCTAGAATATCAAGTCAATATCTTCACCTACTACAAAATGGCGGAATATTTTATAAGTGCCTGAATACATGCTAGAAATGGTTGCCTTGAACTTCTTGACATAAGAATAGCCTTTCCGATTTGTTACGCCGAAAACTCTCGAACACAGTTATACGCGTCGATATTTCTACAAATATTTATCATTCTCTGTCGTATATCTATAATATTGAAGCAGGTGCACTTTCTTACTCATTTTGCTTCGAATAGACCAATGAAAAAACGTCTAGAGGTTTCAAATCTGGCGAGCGGGCTGGCCATTCTGTAGAATCTTGACGGCCAATCCAACGACTGGAAAAAGTATTATCAAATTTTTTCAACTCGTCTGGAGTGATATATGGTGGTGCTCTATCTTGTTGGAATACAATATTCATATTGATGTGTTTGTATTCAGGCAACTAATAAATGTCCCACCATTTCAGTAGTAGGCGAAGATATTGATTTAATATTCTAGGGTTGTGAAGTACTCAGGTTCAAGAAAATGTGTTGCAATTTGATTTTTTCCCAAGATGGCGCCCAGTCGCCAACTTGAAATTTTCATCTCTAAATTTAACTTCAAAATATAGATCTCATGCATGAATTTTGTTATATCAAGTTCCAATGTTTTCAGTGAACCCGTTCAAAGAATAAAAGAGGGACGGGACATTGATAAAGAAAAGCACTGTACTATAACTAATAGGTATCTATAGGTAATACGAATCGTGATAATTACACGTGATAGTTACACGTGATTACACGGAACGAAACGGAATAGTTCAAAACACAATTCGAATTTTGGATGTTGTATGAAATTAGAATTATTGTTTGCATCAAATTTCGAATCAGTTTCAATTTTATCCAGGATTGAGGATTGAGCAGACATCATATATTAGGTGAAAATTTGTACAAGGTCGAATGATGAATTAAAGTTTTACTGGGTTATCAAATTCCAATGACTTATACCTACTATAAAAATCAATAGAATTCGATGAATTAACTATCATCTCTTTCTGTGACCACATTCTCGAAAACAGTATAGCGTGTTGAGTTCATCGCAGAGTGAAACCAGCCACGAGTTCCACCCACGACTTCGCCAAATATTCAAGGCGCGCGCTATACCACCAATGGTCGTTTATCACTAATTTATATTCATGGCTGGCCATGAAATTACTAAAACCTTCAACATATGTCCGTGAATGAAAATATTTTTCCTCAATGTATTCCTCTAAGGGTCCTTAATAATCTGTATATCTCACCATGATTTGTCGGGCAAGAATTAACTACAAAGCCCCCTCTTTCGGTATTTCGAAAAAAAAACATAACTTTTTCAAAAATTAGAGTTTTTTTTATGAATGTGATCCTCTAATGGTACTTGATAATGTGAATATCTTACAATATTTTGTTGGGAAATAATTAACCCCACAGATCCCCTTTTTTGGAATTTAGAAAAAAAAATCATAACTCTCTCAAATCTTTGTGGGATCTTATCAAGTACCATTAGAGGAACACATTCATAGAAAAAAACTCTCATCCACGTGTATTTTGAAGAAGTTATGATTTTCTATTTCGTAATTTCAAAAAAGGGGGGCCTGTGTTTCTTTAAACTGTGGTTTATACACTGTGAGGAATCATTGTTCAAACATGTATTCGATAAAAAAAAACATGTTCAGAATCACCCTGAATCAATGAAACTGTGATGAAATACATGCCGAATACTGTGAACATTATCGATATCGATTGATTCTTCAAGAAATATAAAAGTAGAAACTTGTAATAATTCAAAATTCGATAAAATTGCAAACGACATTTCGAATGATCATTTTGAATTGCATTAAATTGAATTTCATGAAACATCTTGCAAACCGAACGAATATCTGAAGTAATAAGGCGTGCGAAAATTTGAGTATTGAATGGTAGAATTGGGAAATGTATTGGAATCTGGTCAATGGCGAACTGAAAAAGTTTCATCGAGCAATACTCAAAATACTTACACTGGGTGGTCCAACGAAACCTCCACTCCCCGATTTTCGACTCGTCCGCTTTTTTCATCCCCGTAACGGCTGCATCCCCTACCAGGGGGGAGCACAACACTCGGTTTCAAAATAGGGATGAGGGGTGTTGCGATGCCTCATTTTGACTTCATCGAGTACTATTCAACCCTTTAATTTCGCGTCAAAATTTTCATTGAAAACGTAAAAAGAAATAAAGTAGTGGAAGAGGCAATTAATATAGAATTTTCCTCGAAAATATCATTCTTGTTATTACAATGAGAGGGTTCTGAGAGGGTATTTGCAGGCTGCAAATGTCCTGTTGGACCACCTCGATACTCCCATGCACTACCCATTCAATGGAATGACGCCAACCATGATAGATGTGGTGCTGACCAAGAATGTTACGTCACTATCAGGCCTCACAGTCTGCCAGTAATGTATAGTTTTGAAGATGAATTCCCGAAGTGAGAAAACAACTGTAGGATCATAAAAAAAACAGACTGACAGGAGTTCAGAGCTCGGCTCGGTGAGAAAATTCAAATAAAAAATGATATCAGAACAGATCAAATAAATGACGAAACCATCAAAATTCTGTGAGGCAATGATTCCGACATACTCAAGGTGGACATTCTTGAACTCATAGCTGAAAAGAAGTTATTAGGAAGACCCTGGCAATGAATGAAGACCCTCCAAGCAAGGGGGGGACTTCAATCGTATGTCTCAGCTGATAGCGACAAGAATCAGAGAGTTCAGGAACGCCACCTGGAGGTACAATGTGAAGGCTCTGATCCCCGTGACAATACTCTGTGGAAGATGACCAAGAGGCTGAAACGAAAATTCACGCGAAAATTCACCCTGGTACCCCTCCCTGGAGTGTGTGGTCGTAGGGAGGTGGTGTCAGATCCTAAAAGGAGGTGATGCTTAGAGAGCACTTCCAAACCATGGATAAGATCAACGAAGAACCTGAAGATGCGGTCCAAGAGGACAAGGTTGCCGTAGCGATCCGAATCAGGGCCTTGCCTACGGTGCCTTTATTTCACAGTGTCCTGAGCCAATCAATCTGTAACCCAAAAGAGATACATAACATAATTAAATATTTAAATATTAATGAAGCGCCGGGACTCAATATATAGCTCTCCTGTGAAACATGTCTCGCAAGGTCATAGAGCAATGCCATCATCAAGAAGTACCAGCACTACCCAGCGTGTCTGAAGACTGGGCATATTTTACCAATGCACAAGGCTGACAAAGATCCAAGAAGACTAGGAAGCTGCCCAGAACCACTGTTCAGTGAAGTAGCCAAGGTAGTGGGTAAAGTCTCAGATTGATTGAGGGGGAGCATCCCGCGATGCCCAATTCCAACGATGCCCAATTCCTACGATGCCCAATTCCCACCATGCCGACCTTCCTTGAATTCTCACCATGCCCACCTTCTCTGTATTCCCACCATGATGCAGTTGGGCATGGTGGGAACTTAGCATTGTGGGAATTGCGCATCGTAGGTATTGGGCATCGTGAGAATGTATGAAAGGTGGGCATGGTGGGAATTGAGCATCGTGGGAATTGGGCATCGTGGGAATGTATGAAAAGTGGGCATGGTGGGAACTGGGCATTGTGGGAATTGGGCATTGTGGGAATGTAAGGAAAGTGAGCATGGTGGGAATCTTGTGTTTTGTGAATTTTTCTCGTAACCTGGGTAATCGTTGACATGAAGGTGGGCATGGTGGGAATTGAGCATAGTGGGAATTGAGAATCGTGGGAATTGGGCATCGCACAACGCACTCGATTGAGGCCTAGGTCGTAGACTTAAACCTGATTCCTGTTGAACAATCCGTATTTTGCAAGGGACATAGCACTTCGTCCCAAGTGGCCCGAATTGTTCCCGGGGTAAAAGAGGCCTTCAAATCAGGTCGAAAATACAGTCATGGTCATGATGGATGTCGAAAAGGCTTTCGATACTGTCTGGCATCAGCGACGACCTATGTCCAAAATGTCAAAGGCTAGGGTGCCTATTTTTACCATTCAAATTACCGACTCATATCTGAAAAATCGTAAGATTCGTGTGAAGGTGAATCCCGCTATATTTGGGGGCTCTCAAGTTGAGGCGGGTTTTCCACAGGGGTCAGGTCTGTCTCCACTGCTGATGTAGTTAATCCACACGTATGATTTCCCTGTGTTCGAGAGGGCGAGTGCTGCATTATATGCTGGTGACACAGCACTGTATGCATGCGCACTCGTTCGACTCGCCGGACATCGCCAGGACCCAGATCCAGATTCATCTGGATAGTAGAGTCAGACCGCATTTTGAATTGATTAATTTCAGTAAAAAATTTACCAATAATATCTTACGCCGATTTTTGAACGTTAAGGGCGCAGAGGTTATGGACACACCAGTAGTAAAATACCTGGTAGTGAAATTGGACAGACGTCTATCATTTATGAAAAACTCCAATTATTTGATACGAAAAACACAGGCTGCAATCCTTGTATCCTTTTTTGGCCAGAAATTTTGCGCAGACATTGGATAACCGGCTCTTGATCTAAAAAAAAAATATAAGACCTGCATCATGACATACCCCCGTCTCGTCCAATGTTTTGCAGTGCCTCGACTACCCAAAAACTAGGTTACAGGTGCTGCACAACGAAGTACTCTGTATCATTACCAATGGTAACCGGTATTCTCGATTGGTGGATCTTCATGAACAGTGTCATGACATCCCGTACATGAAAGACCATATATACATAATCTCCAACACATTTTATGGATTCAAGGAAGTGAACTCACCAGAAGAATAACTTCCACTGGAGCTGAACATGCATTCTATAGGAACCATGGATTGATTTATGAGTCGACCAATGTCATTGGAGAGCCCCTGAAGGATCTTTAACTTTCTAACACGAGAATAAAAGCCCCCGAGATTTTTCTTGGACATCGCTTTCGCGCGTGAGAGCCACATAGCCCAGCCACAGTAGAGGTGGCCCAGCTGTGGCACTTGTCAAACTGAGGTTGGAGGAGCGATTCTCTCTGCCGGCGTATAGTGATAGAGAACGTGGAGTCCGATGACACCTCTGAGTTTTCGAGAGGGTTTTTATTTTTTTTTCCTCCTTCACATGAATTAATTCCAATGATGATTACTCATTGTAGAGAGCATATGGCTCAGGAGCAATGCTTCAGGAGATACGATTCATTTACCAAGACTAATCGAAGACCAATCACCTCTTTGGCTAACACTAGGCAACTTCACACTGCGTGGAGGATTGTTTTATTTATATCATATATATGAGTGTTTTGTCTGTTGGAAAATTGTCATGTTATCATATTGGTGATGAATAAATGACTCTGAAATGTATAACCGTTTATGTTTTTTATTTGAATGTATCCGCAGACATGTACTGGCCCTGATGACGGCCAGAATCTCCTGTTGGTACTCGTCCATTAATATTCACAGGAATTTTTCCATTCTGGTCAATTGTGGCCTGCATATTCTGGGCCAGCACAAAGGCCGACCAACATTGTTTGCCGGGAAGTTTTTATCACCACGTATCACCAATATCTCAGAGCTATATGTATCTGTAAACAACATTGAAATCTTCAGATTTTCGTTGAAAAAAGTAAACTTCAAGGCTCTATATCTCAATATGTTGAAACATGATCATCTTGTATTACGTAATAATTGAATTATTATTGTAGGAATATAAATACTCATTTAGAATTAATTCTTTTTCGAAACTATATAGGTAGCTATTATACCATTATACTATTAGTATTTGCAATTCAAACTGTTATTACATCAAGTAAGTCTCCACATTCCCATAAACAGGTTCTGAAAGAATCTACATCCGCACAGATCTTTTCATATTTTATCAACAATTCTCACGAATGCATCTTTTTATTGCGAATAAATTATTATACCTATATTTATTAAAGAAAGAGAATTAGGGAATTCAAATACCCACTGATGTGATGTTCAATTTCCTCATGGAAAGAACGTATTATGATTATTACAGCTAATGTTAACGCGTTTCGAGATTTTTGGAGTGTATCTGGAGAATTACCGAATGAATTTGAGATTACACTCTCTTCGTTTAAAATATTTTCGACAATGCAGTGTTGCTGCTTCTACTGGAAAATAGCAATTTTATATTTCAATTGGTATACCCTGTATTTCGTTCGGGTGTTCAAAATCAAGATTTTTCAACTTGAGAATTTTTTTTGTATCGAAACTAGTCATTATTGGTCAAAACGGCTCACATGTGCCCATCCTAATTTTGCGATTTACTATCTATACTGACATTCAATTCGAACAAATACAGGGTGCACGAAAGCGAATTCCTATATATAATGTTTGGAAAAGATCGTGCGTACCTTGGGAGGATAGGAAGAGGAGGTAGTTATTAGATTTTTTAAAAACTTCTTGGGAACAGCTACTGTCTTTGGCAAAGAATACCAAAGTTTTGCCGTTCAAATGACAAATACGAGTCTTGGTAAAGAGTTGTTGGAGAGATCTGAAGGATGACGACAAAAGAATAGGCTTGTCGAGTTCGTCTGACTGGTATTGCCAGTGATGGAATGCATAGAAGAGATTTCTGAAGAACATTTTCCGTGGAAGTATATATTTCTATATCATCACCCTCCAGGCGAATGGCTCTTCTCTGGATGGAATCTAAGAGCATCAGCGTATCTTTGGGTGATGAACCCCATATGTGGAAACAATATATTCTGAAAAAAGTCGCATATGTGTTTTTAAGATCATAAGAAGCTTTTGAGGGGTAATAGTTATCTATGTATCAAGAGCGTAAAGTAGGCTTTTATGGATCGCAGACGCTCGGGCTATTATTATGCCTAGGTCCATAAAAGCAAGTTACTCCCGAAATACATGCAACATTTTATGCACGACTGTTTTAGACACTTGGTTAATGTCAATATAGAATCAATTAATAATTTTACTTTACTGCCCGTTTACCTACGTCACCTCCAGCAGCACTACTTTACCGCTCGCTGTACAAATGTATCGCCCAATGGCGCTAACAGGCGATGAAGTACTACTTTACGCCCGTCGTGCATAAAGTATATTTTCGCACAGAATAAGAATTCGAGTTTTTGTGAAGCAGTTGCCGTGATTGAACTGGCATGATTTTCTTATCAGAGTATATTGCTGATAGAGATACCGAGCATAGATATGTATAGTGCACTTTGTGGGAATGGTGCAACCAGACATCGATATATGAGGCATACTGAGTTCTGCCTTTTTAGGGAAGATACAAGCTTGAGTTTTGATGGCGTTGAATTCAGCTAAGTATATTTGACACTTCATTCAGAGTGTCCATACCACTGAATGGAATGATGAAGAACTCAGCACCATACTGCAGGGAAAGTTCTGGTATACAGCCGGGTCCAAGACTGCAAATGGGTCAGGAGCAGGAGTATACTCCAAACACCTGGAGATTAGCCTCAGCTACTCATTGGGGAACAATGCCTCAGTTTTTAGAGTAGAGGTGTACGCAATTCTCCAATGTGCGGAAGAAAATAGCAGGAGAGCCGTGAAAAATAAGCAGATCCGCATTATGTCAGACAGTCATACGCATACGGGACTGAAGGCAATGGAAAGTCAGGAAGTGACATTTCGACTGGTATATGGGATTGAAAGAGAACTTTGGCATACCAGAACTGCATCAAGCTAATCTGGGTGCCAGGGCATCAGGGGATCGCTGGCAATAAGAAGGCTGACGAACTTTGCAAAAGAGGGTTGGACAACGAGCCAGATCAAGGACAGACTCTTGGAGTACCAAAACGTACAGCACGAGTGTCAGAAGACTGGATTCATGCAAAACAAGAGCTACTGAAAAAAAAACATCCCAAGAACATAGGAAACAATCTCGGAAACAATACATTATGGAAGCAAGTCATAAACGAACTGTAGACCTGTTCAACTTGACCACAGTACAGGTAAAACTGTTACGAGACTCATGACTAGCTATGCGCCAGTGAAGAAGCACCTCACCAGAATGGGACTGTATAATGGCGAACCGAGCTGCAGACTATGCGGAAAGGAACAAGAAACAGTATGACATATACTGTGCAGATGTGCGGCATTGGGCCCAAAAGATTTTTAACCAACCAGTTGGCGAATTAGAAGTATTCAACTCACATTCAGTGAAGGATCTGTACAGACCTGCCATCGTCGGAAGTTCTTAGTTTCCTAAGAGGGAATGGGAATTCTGGATGAGAACGCAGTATGGAGGGTAATGTCATCTGCAAAGCTGTGTATATTGCAAGTGATTATACTCCCAACAGATAGGTACTATACATGAAATATACGCTTCCTGACTCGCCTCCTGATTATATTTAAAGAAGTGATAATCAATTCGATATATATTTTTTGCACTACTGTACTATTTTAGGACAAATGTTCCACCTGTTTTCAATGAAGATACAAGCTTTGGTTAATCCATAGATCTGAATTGTATTTAGATCTATGATTAATCTCTTCAAAACATAGTGGGATACCAGCCAGATGCCCTACATGTTATTAAGCGACAGTTATCACATTTTTATCATTTTTTATTCAAAGCTGGAGTTACCTATGCAAACTGAAAACAAAATTGAGATTTTCTTCCGCCATTAGTTTCTATCGATCAGTCTTTCCAGTCCTTACGACGGGAATAAGGAGAACATTATTGGGCGATATGACTCCAATATTCAGTTCGTTATCCAACGTCAGGGAGTGAGAAATGAAGAAATATCTCCAAGAAGTTTGAATTCTTCATATCGCGTTGCCATATGATTCGATCTATTGATTCAAGTTATAACATTGTGATGACAAGCCATTGCTAAGGTTTTGGAAATTGACAATATCGGCTATGGATTCAGTATTTAGCGACTATCAAATGTCTCCTATTCCTGCTCACCTTCTCTTTTGAGTTTGATTGCAGTAAGAACAGAGATACTTCATTACCAAGAATACAGTTCACACCAAACCGATCAAGAGTATTCAATATTCAATGTAGTAGTCTAAATATGGTTATTTATCAAAACTATATAACTGAGACACGTCGATAAACGGCGGCAAATTTAAATAAGAGTTGAATTTTGACTAAGAATGGTTCAACTAATTGAGAAAATTGAGCGCATTTGAGTTATCCTATCGGTACCTTCTACAAACGGTGACTCAGAACTATGACCTTTGATTAGTCACTCTGATCAAAGCATAGGGGCTGATTTTCTTGTTCTTTGTTTCAGGTGACCCCACTGGCCTCATCTGTCCATTTGGATCGTTCAGGTGTCCAGAGGGAAAGTGTATCCCGTCTCTATTGGTTTGCAATTACCAGGCGGATTGTGAGAAGGCAGAGGATGAGTTTCAGTCATGTCGTAAGTATTGTTAGTGCAGGGAATGGCGAGAAGATTTCGTTTATGGTGATGATACAAAATCAAAATCCACCCAGTAGGTTGTTAAATATTCTTCACATGACGACATGTTGTATTTTATGCGAGATTTTATGAGTTAATCAGACAATATTGAAGACCTAATTTCTCTCTACTTGCATATCATATTATCTCCTTCACATGAGATAATAATGTGTACTCTTTACTTGTTTGACAACTAGAGCAGTACATATCGGCTCGAAGGACCAAATGTAATGACTGATATTGGCTTAAAGGTTGGCTTATAAAACTGTAGCTTATAATGTCTAAAATAAAGACTATATTTTTAACGATTATTATATTAATCGAAAATTAACAACTGAATTATTGATTCAACTCCTCGTTAACAACATATTCTGTATACAGGGTAAACTGATATACAGGATGTAAAGTAAACTATCCAACATAATGCGTTCTTGTCAAGTGTAATTATCCAGGACTGAATACTTCTTCAATTGAATTTTCGCGTACTAGGTGCTGAAGAGGGTACACCATCGGCCATTGAAAGCCTCTAGATAGACTTTGATTACATTCGCAGTCCAAGTGAAAAAGATTGTCTATCAACACCGCAGAGAGTTTGCCATCTCTCACTCTTCCATTGATATTTTCATCGACATTGTTTTTAAAAAACTCGATAAGCTCAATCAACATATCGATAGAGCACACCACTTTTCAACGACCTGCCGAATGGACTATAAGGTATATTTACATCAACTTGGTAGAATTATGTTTTTAACACATATGCCGCTTTTTATCTGTTGGCTGATAAAAAAAAAAGTTTCTCTCATATATTACCAGATAGAGGATGAGGGAACCCTGGAGCGAACACGATCTGCTCTACCTGCACCAAATCTACCTCCAGAACCTATTCAATACATTTATTTTTCAACTCAAGAATGTATAACATTTATGTGTGTATTTATAAAACCTAAATATAACAGCAACATATAAAACATTACGGTACAAAAACACTTTGAAACCCTCTGGGGAAACCTCTCGGTGTCCAGAGGTCAACCACGAGTGGTCCAGCACACATGATAGATATAAAGGACGGCATATGTCCCAGAACTTAGTCCCATTCATAGCCAATATCAGCGAGATCCTCAGGGCGAGCGAGAATTCAATATTCAGATTTGTTGCTACCAAGATCTCTTTGAATGAGTTGGCTTAGTTAGTGGAAAAAAAACCACTATTACAATTCCATCTGCAACTTAGTGTGCGGGTAGGGGTTGGGAACGGGTTTGATAGGAAAGTATAAGACTAACAGACTGAATTCAAGCGTGTCTTGGTTGATCGGACGTGGTCCGAGTGAATATCCACTGGCTCGGATAATGGTTGTGCTTACTTGGGCTGGATTTATTCGCACCACCTACGAAACTTGATATATTTCTTATTTTTGGGGAGTTTGAGAGCACGTTCACTTTATTGAGGAAGAATAGGAGGGTGGGATGTCCCTGAAAATACCGCAAGCTTCGTAAATTAGCCCGTGCTTTCTACGTTGGCCATGATCTGCCTCAATTCGTGATATTGTTAGTTAATTCGCTATTGCGAATGTGGTATCTGTAGAATGTATCTGATAGTTTTAGAATATAATCTCTGATCAGGGGCAGATTATGGCATTGCGAATTTAAGTCTACTACTCGAGTGTATCTGTTACCGTTGGTAATGATACGGAGTACTTTGTTCTGTAGTATTTGTAGCCTACTCATGTGAGTAGAATAAATACTACAATAGTGAACATGCGTATGTTGATGTTGGCCAGATTATTTGTTTGTAAATCAGGAGCCTGTTGTCCAATGATAGCGGGGAGTTCCTCGCCAACAATGGATACATGCTCCTGATTGTTGCATTGGTATCCAGTATCAGCGAAGAAATTCATACGTCTGTACAGCTCGAGGTCCAGTGTGACTCCCAGGTATTTCACGGAGGCCTTGGCCTCCACCCCAGTGTCCTTGACACGCAAATATTCAGTGTTGTTCGTGTATTTTCTGGAGAAGTTCATGATTTCAGTTTTGGCATGATTTACCCCAATCTTTGCGTTGTAAAGATACGGAATGATCCTCCTGTCCAGGTGTTCGTGAATCTGAGCCCTGGCGACGTCCGAGAAGTACGGGTTTGCATATATTGCAGTATCATCTGTAGTATTCCATACTCAAAGTGGAGTGGAATGATCAATAGAGAACAACCCAAAGTCGTCTCCACAATTTTTAATGTATAATAAGGCAGTCAATCCTGCTTCATTAAGGTTGATACATGTTTCGGCCATTCAAATGGCCATCTTCAGTCAAAAAATAACAAAGTGGATCTACAATAGAAAACCAAACATGATTTTATATATAAGAAGAAATTGAAGGCGATGCTTTGAAGTAATTTCCACGTGAGTACAACCTTCTTATCTATGGTTCTCCATTTTGTTTTTCAGAATTTTTGATTCGATAAAATTTTGTTTTTCACTTTTTATTATCAATTACTGATCAATTATCATTGTTATACTCATAAAAATCACTGTTGCTGTTTGATCTAACTGAAATTTGTTAATCAATTCAATTTGAATTTACAACTGTTGTCTTTTCCATTTTCAATTTCTTCTTATATATAAAATCATGTTTGGTTTCCTATTGTAGATACACTTTGTTATTTTTTGATTGAAGATGGCCATTTGAATTGCCGAAACATGTATCAACCTTAATGAAGCAGGATTGACTGCCTTATTATACATTAAAAATTGTGGAGACGACTTTGGGTTTTTCTCTATTGATTTATTGCAGCATCATCTACACATATGAAGTATATAAAGAGTACAGCAGAGGTGAAATGCCCTGCGGAACACCTACCTCAAGTGAGAATTGTCTGGAAATTATGCACACATCAGCCACTCGTGCCAAACGGTGTCGAATGCTTTTCCAATATCATCAGGACCATAACCGTGTTTTCATCTTCACTGAAGGCTTATTCTTTGATCCCGTGAACAATTCGGGTAACTTGGGACGTTGTTCTGTGTCCCTCATGGAAACTTTATTGCTCAGGAGGGATCACACTCAGGTCTTCTACAAGAGTGTCAACCATATGGAGAATTGTCCTTTCTATCACTCTGGCTACTATGCTGAGCAGAAAGATAGGGCGGTAGCTACTTGGTAGTTTGGGACTCTTGCCTGGTTTCAAAATGGATACAACAATCCCAGTTTTTCACCTTCAGAACCGGATCCTTGGTACCAGCCCCCCGCCAAACGACGATGTAGCGACGATTAGATTGTACCTATATTGTAGGGATTAACCTATTCTAATTGTCTTCTATAACCCTAGACTTCTGATGGCACCTAGGATTCCCTTGATAGTTGAATTTTCCACCTCTGCATGCGCCAGGTAGACCTGTTTTAGGTGATTCAGCCATTAGCGGACTAGAACAATACATGCAAGCAAAGTATATGTGTTTTGTGGTTTCGGCCTCAGTGTGACGAATCAGGCAAGTTTAAGTACCCGCTAGGCCCATTTTTGTAAGTAATACCTCAGAGGGCAGTGCTTCCGCTCTGGTTTGCTGTTGTTGAAGACCTGTTGTTGAAGATCTTTTTTGTTCTCGTTGACCTGGAATTGCTCACCGAGGCTTCTTCGCTCCCTTTCCATTTCCTTCTGCTCTGCGATGACTGCGATTAAATTACATTTTCTTGATGTACAGAGAGTCTCAGGACCGGAGAAAATAGACTATGCACTTTTTTTGCTAGGCGATCCCTCGTGCCCTGGAACCAATGCACATAAGCAAAGATCGATTTAAATACTTAATTATCATAAACTGAATAATTTGATAGTTTGAATACTTATTATGTGTACACTTTTTTTTTGTAAAAATAATTTTAATACATTCGCTCTGAGCACCCGGTATTTCCATATTTACCATTTCGTGCGTAAAAAAATACGCCCTCTTCCAATTTCGACGAAATAAATAGGAGTATGTGAACATTATGAGATTACCATAAGCCGCATAGGCATCAAACAATAACCAGTACTTTTCGAAAAACAAATAATTTTATCGAAATTTCACAAGAAACAAAAAATACTCACAAATGATTGAACACTTGAAGAAAAATAGATAGGAAGTCATTAGCGCACGTACAAAAAAAATATGGGGGTAAGTGTGTACTTGACCCCCAGTATTTTGAATATTTGACAATTATTTTCTGTTTTGTTTTCCTCACACGATGTAACTCTTTGTGCTGAAGTAATGTACCAATTTTGAGATTGATATCTTATTAAATACGCGAGTAATTAGAAAAAATCAGTTTTTAATTTCCAACTTTGACACCCTGTATATCGAATATAAAGGGCTAAAATGGAAAATGGTATTAAGAAACTCATATTGTTTTTGTTCAAGGAATATATGTGATGGATATTGGTTGAATTGGTTTATAATTAGAATAATAGCTTGAGAAGAAACAGTGGACTGTATTTTGAATAGGTAGTTAATTGAAGACCGCGGAGTTGGAAAATTTCGAGCACTCAGATCTTACCTTGGTGTGATAATCCAGGCTGATCAAAATCTTCGTTCTTCTGGCCGGCCGGCTGAGATCAAAGTGCTGTAATCTTGATGTTCGTATCTATGGTAGGTTCTCCACAGAAACAAAAAAACTCACGCACTTCGCGAGGTTTATTATAGGTTCGGTAACGAGATGGATAAGTATATAATTAGTATAGATAGGTAGGTATCCTTATCACTCGGCGTGGTAAAAAAACACACTGTCCAATTTTTTGGTTCTCGTCTTTAGTTCTTCGTTGGAAAGGTCAGTGCCAATTCCGAGAAGTTGCCAGATTGTGTAAAAAGTAAGGTCTGAGGCTATTTCGCGAAAAATAATTTTGAATATTGCAAATTTGTTAATTTGACAAAACATATGACATACACAACATAAAAAAAGCGTAGGGACGCGACAATATGGTTAATGGATTGACCTCCTTTTAGCGGACACCCTGTAAATGAAGATTTGTTATAATTGAGAGTCAACTTATGAATTTGCATCCAAGATGATATGTTTTCCAAATCACTTGTAATATCCCGTTCGATATCATTTGATTCTTTCGATATATAAATCAATGTTGTATCATCCGCAAATAATTTTAGCTTTTCTCTCAATTTCAGAGTTGATATTGAATTAATATAAATTAAAAATAAAATTGGTCCCAGAACTGATCCTTGCGGTACTCCACATGTAATATTCTTTAGAGGGCCAGAAAGATCATTCACTTCAACATACTGCTTTCTATTTGTCAAATAATGTGTGAACCAATCATGAATTCTTCCTCTGACGCCGATTGAATATGATTTATTTAGTAAAATTTTATGATCTACAGTGTCAAATGCCTTACATAGGTCCAAGGACAAGAAGCCAGATTTATAATTTCCATCAATTCGTGACTGGATATCCGAAATTACATCCATTACAGCTATCTCTGTATCCTTTGACCTACGGAATCCATATTGACCACTGTATACAATAGATTGTTATTTTCAAGGAAGTCAATAAGACGATTTACAATAGATTGTTATTTTCAAGGAAGTCAATAAGACGATTATTCATGATTTTTTCTATAATTTTAGAAAGAATAGGGAGGACAGATATTGGTCATATGAACTAAACCAACGTTTGCTTGCTTAACTTATATATATCCTACTTTCCCAACTTGAGGGATTAGTTACCTGTGGACAGGATCGATAAACCTCCATTTTCGGATATTAGGCACAATATCTACAAACGCGAAGCGAAATATCGGGAGTTTGCCCTTTTCGCGGGATCGCAGTATATATAGGCTATGGTTTCAAGGTTGTCACTCGGGCTGAGTATTGCCAAAGTTTACAGAATTATTTTATTCTGTAAACTTTGGTATTGCGAAAAGTGCGACCTATGAAGGACTACGTCTGTGCCACAAATCGAATCTCTGCTTTCGAAAATGACTAAAATACAGAGGTGTCTTCATGTTTTGTGTGTTACAACTAGATAATGATTCCTAGCGTGATTTTTTCGTAGCACATTGTGCACAATAGAATGAATGCATTTTATGTTCCGAAGAAAGAAAGATGAGTATGTGATCAGAATTGCTCACAGCTACTTGTTCATATATTGAGTGAGGTACAGAATTCTTGATGAGAAATGAGTCAAGTATATTGGTATGATGGTTAATGAATCCGGAAATTTGTGCTGCTTCCTTGAATAGCTGATTTAAACCGTGGTAATTGCGAGAGCTTCTACTTGTCCATGAGCGTTCATTCTTACCCGTTTTGTTGGAATATTGAATTTGATAATAATAATAATAATAATAATAATAATAATAAGCGCTTTTCCACAGTTGGATAGTTCTGTTGAATTAGCTCATTTTATACACAATGTGAACTCAAAGAGCTTTCTATAAGATGGTTCGTTTTGTGTTGAGTATAGCTTTGGACGGGCCGAATGAATGAGTGGCCGAATTTTTGGTCAATACGCCGAAACATATCGGTGGACACTCTGCCGAAAAAGTTAGTGAATAAGTTCCCGAAATGTTGCCAAAATGTCGAGCGCTACATTTTGCGCAAAATGAGAATTATCTGAACATATCGCCGAAACTGTTCGTAACGTCAAAACATCTTTTAGACATTTCTTCGATGCAAAAAATAACACCACCCTGAAATAACAAAATTTGTGAAGAAATTCATGCTAGATACTGAACATCATTGATATGATCAATTTCATAAGAAAAAGAAATTGAAACAGGTAAGGATCAATAATTCCAAACGGCATCAAATGATCATTTTGAATAGCATTGAATTGAATTTTATCAAGTCTCTCGCAAAACTAACGATATATTGAAAGTAATCAAGAAGAACAATTTCATGAGAAGCCTTATGTTTGAATTTTTCTTCATTGCACCACTAAGTTTGCCATACAAATTGACCATCAGACACCGATATCAGTATTCGAGGAAACTTTGTATGCGGTATTTGGGACATGATAGAATGTTATATGCAATGAATTGGCAAAATTAAATGATGTCCAATATTTTTTCCTGATTTATGTGATGTACCCAACCTGGACCCATCTGAAAGATCTTTCTGAGTATATTTGAAAAAAATTTTGAATCATTTTACCTAGACATGAGATGTTGATTCGAAACAAAATTATTGTAGAATAGATTGAATCATTCCAAATGTATAATTGAGATCTCCCATATTTTTGTGTATCCATTCTTCTCTCAGTACTCGTGAATATGTGCGAAGAGGTGTTTGGGCGATAAGACCATTCGACGATGAGTCAAAAGAATTATTTCGGCGATGTGTCCAGAGAATTCTTTTGACAGTAAAATGTTATTGTGTGGTTTTGACCGAGGTTTTGACGATGCATTCCCGATCTATGCAGCGTTTTGGCATCATGGCCACTGTCGTCACAATGTCGACTGGCTATGTTTTGAACAATAATTCGGCGACTTGTCCTTTCGGCGACTTGTCCTTTCGGCGACTTGTCCTTTCGGTCGTTCGGCGAAGTGTCATGAACCCCTTGGGACAGAGTGAAATCACCTCTAGGTCTCTAGACGTTACACAATACACTGCATGTTCCTGCCCATCTACTCTACCTGAATAAACATCTCAATCTGGCCCTGTATCGACGTAGGTACATGTCACATCTTGGTTTTTGAAAAGCCACGCCATTTACTGAGTGGTCGAGGATTGGCAACCGGTATAGATTCTCTTCCAACGATATCACCTGGTGCACGTTTTTTTGGGGCGTCAAAGGTAAGGCCACCTTGGAGATGCCTCCACCACATGCATGTTTCATATAGTCGGACGAGCTAGTCAACGGTATTATAGGGAGAACCCAAGGCATGAGATATTTCCTTCCAACCTGGAACGTGTATGGATTTTGTACTCAGAACCAGAGATTATGTGTGTATAATCTCTACCAGAACTAATGCTGCGCGATATTAGATTCCATATATCGATTATCGGTAAGCCAAAACATATCGATTAGTTCGATCAATGACGGCTAAATGGACTGTCTGACGGGTTATACATGACTGTTCATTCAGCGAAAATCGCCAAATCGCCCTGTAATGAAATTTTGAAGGGACGGCAAGTGGCGTCATCTATTTCCTGTGTCAAATGAGCTATTCAACATAACCTGCATTCAATTTGTTGACAAATTTTCTCACTGTCAGCCTGTCACTCATTGTCACTCGAGATTTGAGAGCTTTGTTCGAGATACCAAGTAAAACTGTGAAAAGGCCAACAAAATGAAGTGTTTAGGAGTGTTCATGCCAAATAACGCTATTATATGCATAAATAATAATGCCATTCAAGTGGAAATCATCTTCGTCAATTCGTAAATAGGTAAGGACATGTTCAATTATTTCATTGATTGAATTTTTAACTGCCTAATAAGAGCCATGATAGCCCTAATAACCAGATACTGCTGTATTCTCAAAGTGAAATGTACTGCAACATTTCATATTATTTCACATCTGTGATCTCAAGTGATATTTCTTAATTTGTATTTTCAGGAAGATACTGAATTTTCTCAACACAATGTTTAAGCAGCTCTTCATGAGGTTTGATTGAATGATGACTGGAGACATTCAATTCTGATGATGCTATCTATGCATAACCAGAATATTCACTATAAGGTGAGCTTTGTGAACAGTTGTTTAATTAGGTGAGGGTTCAGAAGAATAATCAGGCATTTTAACTACAATATCAGGTAGGTATCTCCATGAATAGCAAATTAAATATCAATTCATCATTTCATACTTATATATTTCATATCAGATATACAGATAAATTGTATTGCAAGATTGATAGAACTATGCCAGCATCAAAATCATTAAATGTTCTATAGCAACATCTCTTTATAGGTTCTGGGGATGGCAATACAATGAATATAAAACGGCTTGGATATGGGATCTTGACTTTGGAGAATGAAGCTAGGTTACCTGGAGATCCTTTGGACACTGGAAATAAAAGAGGAAGATGATATATTATTGTGTATCCCACAATTTCTATTATCTGTTCAGAAATCAGCAGAGAAGAAGCATGTTTTGAGTTCAAATATAAGCTCATCATTAGCTAATTTAATGGAAAAGGAAATTGTTTATTATGGTGACTGTCTATGGAATAAAATTATTATATTACTTGAATAAATGCTTTCTATACATATCATCTATCTATCTATCAATCCATATTTTTCAACCATTTTCAAAACTTTGTGGAGACAGATATAATTATATGCATTTCAAAAATTGAGTTTGCACTCTTTTCATCTTTTTAGATCTACTTGGGGAAGCTATAGTTAGTGGGCTAGTATCAGTGACAACATTTTACCTTATTTCACATACCATCTCATACTTCTATCAAGAAAACAAGAAAGCTATACAGGATCTCATTGATAGATGGGCATACATAAACTTAGGCCAAATAATTAATTTAAATTTTTTGTGACAAAATCATCACAGCAGTGAAAAACATTTTTGAAAATCTCTGATAATATCATTATTCTGGGATATTTGCCAGGAAGCAGGAATACAAAATACCTCAAATTGTAGTTGTGGCACTCGAAAAAACTCCAGATGTTGGCCTAGACTGATGATTCTCTGGGATTCAAAGAGCATACCTTAAATTCCATTCCTCTTTCATTATTGGTGTTGCTTTTTGGGATGCCCATCCTGTAGGTATATGGTAATTTAAGTTTGAATACGTTGCATTGATGGCTTGAACCATCAGGCTCACATGAAACAGTTTTCAACAATACTATATAGTCCTACCCTACCTAGCTACGCAACAACAATGCAGACTGAACATACCTTGAAAATTATGATAAGCGATCCTTTCTGAATGTAATCCCGATCCTGATATGTAGTGCTATTGATCATCACTCTATAGTGTCTTCCAAAAGCATTGACACAAACTTCAACACCAGAATTAACACCATCAGTGTTCTAATGGTGGAATCGAGGCTGAAATTGAAAATCATCAGAAAAATCATATTCTTACCAATGCCTTCCGAAATAAAATTCGACCATTCTTGCTGTGGAGTTTATCACTGGGTAGCACTACATTTCATTTCATACGCTAGAAGGCTGTAAATACATGATGAAGACGCAACTAGCAAACCTGAATAAATAAACTACCAGAACTAAACACAAAGAAGAATGCTTGATTGAATGAAAATCCGAAAAAGTAAAGGAATTTATCGATATATTCAACAGAACACATCAGGGACCTGACAGTGACACAGTTTTGACACTTGATAAAATAATAATAATTCAATATAACCTATGTTATTGGAAAACAACCGAATGAGAGCTAAACAAATGACTTCTCCGCAAAGGACGGCAAGTAAACCCCTCTGGTGGAGAATACACTGAACTGAGTGATTGGACAGTCATGTAGTACTCGTCAGACAGTCCATTTAGCCGTCATTGGTTCGATATATCGATGTTTCTTTAGTTTTCTCCTAACCAAAGAAAATAGAATCTTCAACTAAAGTCGAGACTTAAGTAATTTATTCAGCACAAAAACTACCTACCTATCAACCTACCTACCTATACGCAATTTATTTTTATGCCTGAACAAAGTTGCCAAAAAAAAATTAATTCAAAAATATTATAAATATTGTCTGGATATTACGAGAGCTTCTAGGAATAAAACAAATGAAATTAATTAATTTCTTCCAATATTCTTTAAGTCTTGTAGAGTTTTATTTTATTTCAGTTATTGCATTACATTCTTTTCTTCATTGATACATTTCATACAAATAATATATAAAGTATAATTAATTTTCTAGTAGGAATGACATGAATGATCAGACAGTAATTCCTGGTATAAGATCATTCATGAAGTATTATCGACTGTTGTATAATTGAAATTACAAATAGTGAACAAAACTTACATATCATTAAGATACAGTCATATTATAGTGAACGAGAAGGGGAAAAATAAAAACAGTGAAAAAAAAAAAAAAAAAAAGAAAAAAGAAAATTCATGGTCTTTCAGCTTTGATCATTCCTTTGCATATAAATATATTTCTTAACTTTATTTTTGAATTGCATAATATTTGGGCTGTTTTTGATATCATCTGGTAATTTATTGAATTTCGAAATCGCCTCATGTGTAAACTTTTTTTGCCCAAGTTTAGAATTTGCAGCTTCAAGATGAAACAAGTTATATTGTCTAGTGTGATGATCATGAATTTCAGAATTCCTGATTAATATAAAATTTGATTTAAGCTTTTTGTTGATGATATAATAGGAAATTTTGAGAGTATTGATTAAAAAGTGCTCTTCCAAAGAAAATGTGTTTGTTTCCTTATACAGTTGATTTGTTGGAGTGTCATATGGAAGACGATACAATACTTTCAATGCCTTTTTATATAGAACAGAAATTTTGTTGAAACTATTTTTGGAACAAGATCCCCAAATATTTATGAGATAGTTAATTCGACTGAGTATATGTGAATAGAGAATGATATTTGATGTAGCGATATATCGATAATTATTGATAGTTATCGATAGTTATTGATAGTTATCGATAGTTATCGATAGTTATCGATAGTTATCGATAGTTATCGATTGTTACAGCGATATGTACAGCGAGTCTAGTTGGCTACATATGGGAAACTTTTTTTTAACTAATTGATTTTACAAAAAAAAAGTTATTCTTCATAAAAAGTTCTGCATGACCTGAAACCGATAAGGCAAAAACAGGTATTAGATTTCCTCAGTCGTATACGAGGTATGTACATACCATACAGAACTATTCATGAAGAATAACTTTTTTTTGTGAAATTTAATACTTAATAAAAAAATTTCCCACATAGCCAACTCAAACTAGACACGCTATATAGTGTATGTCATGTTGGTAGATGAAATGAAGCAAATATGACCGGCTATTCAGTTTGAATCGGACCGCAGAAAAAGGAATACCTATTACCCATATGTTCGTGGAACAACGTGTGTACCTACCTGGAGTGGATGAATTGATCTATGGATGAACGAGTTTTGCCAAATAGTTGTTAAACTAATAATCGAACACGAACGTTAGTGATATTCTTTCGTTCTGAACTACAAAACTCTGAACCATTGTGGTTCTAGATGAAAACCTATTTAGGTAGTTAGTAAGCAGGAGCTTATTATACCTCCTTGCACTAGGTCGCCTACTAGGTTTTCATTTAGATCCACAATGTCTGAACTAACTGACATATTTCACTTGAACTGAACTGAATCAGTAAACAAGCATTCTATTCAATCAGAAACTTTCGAAAGAACGCATATTAACTGATTCAGTTCAGTTCTAGTCAGTGACGTAACTAGCATACGACGAATGTGAGTGCAATGCGTTGGGCCCCCCATAGACCTATTATCCCAGGATAATAGTTCTATGGGGCCCCATGCTTGAGGGCCTACTTGTTCGACTGCTCATCCTCTATTAAAAAAAAAACGTAAATAAGCGAATATTCTGTTTTCAAATGAACCTATGGGCAGTTATCTGTCAAGCGAACATTATTTTTCATGTTCAACTTTAGTTCTGGTTGCGTTTGCGACTCACGACGTTCACCGTTAGACGTCGCAACAGCAGTCGACATTCGCCGATTAGGTAGGAGGACGCCAGAACGCGATTTTGAGAGGATTCCGACTCCTACGTACTCCGTGCCATATTCGCGTTCGCGAATCTTTATTTCCTCAAAGACAGCACTAGAACATTTATGTCTCAAATACGAATTCCTGAAGAAATATCGATGTCAAAGAACTGAAACTAATATTATATATCTACAGAGACACGTGCACCAAGAATTGCATCATTATCGAGCGTACATAGCGGGAAAATATCAATCCAATTGATCGACAAGCGTTTAGCTTGACCAGCGAATCTTTCAAACATCGAGGTCGAGTGACGTCACCCACAACACATGATATTGCTTCCATCTTTATAATGAGAGACTACGACTTCTACGAGTAAAGCGATAGCTTAGTGGTCTGTGTATCTGACTTCCACGGTGATGACTGTGGTTCAATCCCTGCGAGGCGTGAATTTTTTTTAATTTTTTTTCGGTGAAATAATTTTTCAAAAATATACGTTTCAGAAAAAAGGATCATTCAGGACAAGTTAGTTTGAAAGCATGCACTTTCCTTTTTCATGCAGAAAAGATATTTTCCGTCCTCATATTACCTTTATAAGTCTTATAAACACGAATAACCTTCTGATAACCTTGAGGTTTGAAAGATTTGCTGGTCTAGTGGTCTAGCTAGAAGCTTGTAATTGGTCGCATCGCTTCGCTAGTCGCCGCGTGTTCGTCGCTTGTGGCGTGCATTCGTTTACATAGGACACCGCGTTAGTAAATGTAAACTCATCGAAAGCTATTCAAGAAATCAAATAGGGCAACAGCGATTGAAATCTTTGAAATATTTAGGTTCAATTCCTGTCGGAAGTGAAGCTATCAAAAAATATAATTTTAGCGTTCAATGATTTAGTTTAAATTCAAAGTTATTCATGGTTTTGTTTTTCTTTGCTAAAACAACGTTGAGTTCCATGTTGAACTGAGGGGATCTGAAATTATTTTCAAGAAAAACTGTTCTTTGATGTTAAGGAATATTTTGTCAAGTTCTATGTAAAATAGATTGAATTGAAAAAATATAGCTCGTTCAGCTCGTTATTTTATTTTAAATTACTATTCGTGATTTGAGACTGAAAGAGGGCCCTCCTAATGTATTTTGCGTCGGGGCCAAAATCGAGGCCAAAATATTCTAGTTACGCCACTGGTTCTAGTGAAATATTTGAAGAATATCACTTATGTCGAATTCCGAAGACAACAGGTTGTTCCGTTGATGGAATATGCACTTTCCAAGATAAAATGTTCTCCTCAAAAAGGGCAAAAAATCAGATGAATATAATTTCTGTGAAAAAACGTGAATTTTTAACTTGGTAGCTGATATAGAACCTAATGAGTCATTTGCAAAACAAATCATTCAAATTTATTTACTTACTGTTGTTCGAAATTTGACCAACAACGCTCCAGAGGTACTCCTATGATCAGATGAATAGATATACGGGAACATAACATCCTGAATGGTTAATTTTACCACTTGGGGTTTTCTATCTCTTGGAACGTCCGAAAGCGAATCCCTATAATATTTGAATAACATCGTGCCTACCTAGGGAGAATAGGGAAAGTATATTCTTTCGCCTTATTTACTACGTCACGGATAAGATTATTGCCTACTCTCAATTATTGGAATGAACTAGTATGAGCAGTTCTCAATGATGAGGACTTATTGTCTTCCAGGTGGGATAATGTCAGAATTGGTAGAACTGATTTTTTTTCGTGTCATTTTTGATCCCATCTTTGTTGATGTACAAATTCTGAGTCCAACATAGAGTGTGAAAAATGCAAGTCTTCTCCAGTCTAACTATAACTTGAGTTTTTTCTATTTGTCAACATAAGCCATATATTTTTTCTAATTTTTTTTAGAAAAAAAGAGGCCTCTCTGTCTTCAGGGATATCCGACAAAACTGTTGGACTTTCTTTTTGAGCTACTAATCGAAACTGAGTTTAAGAAATCCCATTGATCAGAATGTTATCACTGTTTCATTCCCTCTGAGAGTCTCACCAATTCATCAGAATATTTTCGATATTTGTTAAGCGGCTGCCTATTATAATGGGCGAGTGGACTGATAATGAATTATTGGCATTCAATTACACCACTGTGTCGTTAGGAACCTAAATTGATTTTTGACAGATCTCACGCTTTTTTCAATGTGAATAATATAAGTCTATGCGTTGCTCAAAATCATTGAATTTCAGAGCTCATTAATCATTCCAGAATTACGTCATTTGACAGGTTGCTGAGGGGCAGACATTTTATTTTGTCAAGATGTGTCATATAAAACCAGAATTAGTGAGATCGTTTTCCTTGGAATCCGAGTTGAAACCAAAAAGAATTTCATAATTTTGTTTGGTGAAACTGTTATTATATTGTGGATGTTGTAGGGATGGCCAGGGCTATGCTCATCAAAGGTAACCTGACAGATAATTTGTGTGCCCCTCAAGAAGCCATGTCAGAATCACGTGTTCTAGAATGATCAATTTCAAACGTAACGTCATGGCCGCCATTTGGCGATACGTCGAATAAATGGTGATGTCAGTTTTTATGCTGTTTCCTTATTGATCAGATAATCTTTCATTTCCACTCATGCAGCAAGGTTGTCCAAGTCACCAATTATAATCAAGTTATCAAAAAGATGTTTGAGTCCTGTCGTTGAATAAAACATAATAGGAATAACTCATGACAGTATAGTTCATTCTTGACTTTTTCGAGCAACCAGAATGTCCAAATATTTCTCATTCTCCATAACAAAATATCATGTGAATGTTGGAGACTTGGCAATATTGTGCTGAATGCTGATAACTGACAAGCATGACAAGACAACGCCCACGAGTCGTGCGCGGGGTTGTCACGTTCACCGATTCAAATGTCCTCTAGTGCTAGTGTGAATTATAATAAGTATTATTCACACAAATTCATTATCAGCAATAAGCCATAATAAGCCACAAATCATAAGGGAAGATTTTAAGGCAATAGAATTTTCATTGCTAATTAGGAATATTACCAAAATACTCAATTGAGAATTTATGAATTATTGTATAACTAATATTTCTGAAGTTCCCAATCGTATTTCAACACATGGCAACTGTTCAATGGACTACCCTAGGGTCCCTTGATGGAAATTGACGTTAAAGTCATCTCAACAGGGTACGGACCGGTACTTTTTTAATGATCTAGAGATTTTAGTTTTGTCTACTGGCATCCCTGACATTGCTGTCACGTCATATCCATGGGCGCTACAGAAAATTATTCAAAATTTTAATGATGGGTATGTACAGGGTATTTACTTGTTGGGGAAGATCATATGGCGAACAAGTTTTGTAATTATGATCAAAATTGGAAGGTATATGGGGTTTTGTGGGGTTGGAGATGATGATTGTTTCGTCAAACTTGAAAAATTCAAGATGACGGATCCAATATATAGCAAAAGAAATTTCTAATTACGATCTGATTCTATTTAAGATTGGTATCTGAGGGTTTTCGGGGTCGAACTTTATGATTTTTTGTCAAAATTGGGAAATTCTTGATGGCGGACCCAATATTGCGAACGAACTAGACAAGCCCAGTCAGCACATCCTTTCGTTGTCAACCTCGAAAGATTTCGAACAGCACTTTATCAAAACTCCTTCATCCATAGAACGGCTAGGCTCTGGAATTCATTGCCTGTGGAAGTATTTCCAACAACATATAATCTCCAGAAGTTCAAAAAAAAATCCAATACCTACCTCCTATCCCTATCCTCCCTAGGAACGCACGATGTTCTTGGAACATTATAGGGATTCCCTTTCGTGCGCTTCAAGCGATAAAAAAAATATGATCCAATTCTATTGAAAAATTCCGGGGTCGGAGATTATAACTATTTCGTCAAAATTGGGATTTTCAAGATGGCGGATCCAATATGGTGGACGAGTTTTGTAATGAAGATCCGATTCTATTCAAAATTGGTATTTGGGGGTATACGGGGTAGGAGATAATGATTGTTTCGTCAAAATTAAAAAATTTAAGATGACGGATTCAATATGGCGAAGGACATTAGTTCATATAATTATAACTCTACCACAAATAGAAAATATGTAGGATGCAAGAGTGAAAATGAAGTGCCTATAAGTTATACTGAGTATACTTAGCGTATACCTACTTCTTTATTGTTACTTTCATCAATAAATTATTCGAAAATGACTTTTCATTTAAAAGAGACGGAAAAATCATGTGTATAGCATGGGGGTGAAGTATATTCTATTCCTTATTTTCCTGCACATTTTACGTATTAATTTATATCAGTCTACTTTTCGTCCTAGGCGAAGTTTTGTACATAGTGTGATATTAGTAACTCCATAAATTCTTCTCCGAGTTGGATTTCTGAAAATATATTCAGCACACATGACATGAGTACAGTAGTCTAGATACCCACATCGAGGTTTCCACCATTTCTCAATCACAAGGCTTAGCTCATTCAGCTCATAGATAGACTACTCCTCAGCTTGAAATCAGAATTCATTCAGTCAATTCAGTCAACCCTGGTATACAGTCTAAGAACAGTCTCTTTTGGTGAAGTATATTAAGCTTTCAGTACAATTTATATGATCCCTGAGTCGCAAAGATTATGCTGGAGTAGTAAACTCTAAACTAGAGGATTGTTCATCTATATCTTGGTATAGTTGAATCAGGAATTCCATATGGAAATTACGTATGATACGCCAGTGACCTCAATATAACCTAAAACACAACGAATGTCAAAAATCTAGTGTTTATCCCCAGAATTGAATAAGGATGGAACTATATAACTGTTTCACAAACACTTTAGAGTGAGAGGAGACGAGGATCTGTCCGTACCCTGTTAAGATGATGTAGCCAACTTATGAAATTTTGAAAAATATGAAAATTCAATTTAAGAAAAATTATTCATGAGGGCTTACAAGGCACAGCAGCTTTTCGTCTGGCGAGCAATGGTAGTGAATTCTGACTATTGAATGACAAAGGGCGCCACTTGATTTGATATAGACAAAACCAAGAAAGTTATAATAAAATTCAGTCTAGCTTCCTGAAAGAGAAATAGAAGAAAAAACACTGTGTGAACTCAGATATTATTTAATGAGGATAAAATTCAGTTTTTTAATACCTACAAGGTAGATTGCTGTCTAAGTATTAAGTAATATGATAGATTTCAAAAATATTCTCAGTAAAAGTTACTAGGTATGACCTGTGTATTTTTAAACCCTGAAAATCCCTTTTATAGTACTATAAACCGGATGCACATATTATTATTATGCTTAAATCATAAAATGGGCATATAGCAACCTATTAAATATCATAAAAAAAATAATGGTGAAAAATACTAGACATTGAGACATCCTCAAGAGAAAATAATGGTAAATTCCATGGTAAGTATATTGACTTAAATTTTTGGATGGCTTTCTTACTCAAGCCACGTGCTAGTAGGGCAATCTAGCAGGGTGGCATCCTGATGGCGTTCTCAGCCTGATTGGCCAGACTATTCAATGGCCAGTCCCCAGAAGAAAGATGGCCCCCTTCTGATGAAGTCTAGCAGGTGAGGTCCAGGTCCCAGCCAGCAAGAAGCAGCTTCCAGGTGATGATACTGCGAAGCCTGGTGACAACTCAGCACAGACAGATAAGCCTGTGGAGACTGAAGGAACAGGGCAGCCTGAAGATCCTGCGCAGACTGAAGGGACAGGGCAGCCTGAAGATCCTGTGCAGACTGAAGAGGCAGAGAAGCCTGACAATCCTGTGCAGTCAGAAGAGGCAGGGAAGCCTGGTGAGACTGAGTAGCCTGATGAAGAGTAGTCTGAAGAGGCAGGGAAGCCTGATGAGCCAGCGCCGGTTGGAGAGCCTGCAGAGCCTGGGGTGCCTGCAGAGACGAAAGGGCCTGGAAGGCCTGCAGCGACGAGAGATCCTGCGACGTCTGATGAGGCTTCATATAGCCTCCTGCTCCAGAGAAGGAATCTCTCCGTTGAGAGAATAAAATGGCCACGTGGTCGACACGGGGTACCAAAGAGGCCCACAGATCTAACGGAATAGATCCAAATAAATAACCAGCCTCATATCATAGGAGGAATTGACCGCTAGATTTTCAATGTTCAAACACTTACCCCAAGAAGGAAAGGCCTCACTTTTGAAAAGGTTCACCACAAAATAATGGGTGATGCCCATCTTGACGAGAATGAATGTTGAAGTGGCGTCTCGACACTTTGGGAGGGATAGCCTCCTGCGCCTTTTCAGAACTTTACATCCCAAAAACTAACAATAAAAAACAGGATACAACTCATATGCAAACTCTGCGCACTAGAGGAAATACAGGATGGCTTTAAGCGCCCTACATGTGACTGAAATACTGACTTGTGATTCGCCCAGAATGAAATGACAGCTACGAAACAACCGAGCATCCCCGACTTCTTCCGACTTGGATTCCACAGGGCCAGAATGAACAGATGCGACACGACCTTGACAAATACACGGAACATTGGTCTGCGCCTTCCAAAGATGACTAGCGCCAGTACCCTGAAAGTCATAAAACTATCCTGGCTGCAATAATTCACTTTACCGTCCAACTATTCGCTGCAGGTTCGGTGTAGATCAGGTGCGGGTTAGGTGTAGGTACCCTTGCCCTCATCATTTGACAATTGGCAATCAACTTGATGGAATCGTCTAATTACATTCCTATATTTCAATGACAGCTCAACAATAGTAAACAAAACAATGATCATTGAAATTACTGATATAAGTATGAGGACTATCAAATATGGTAGAAAAAGAAAATACACCAGCTAAATAATGCACAGAGGCCAAACACCCATCAAAAATCAAGGTCTTGGAAGCAATCCCTGAAGCACAATAATCACACCCAGACTGATGAAAGAACATCCTGAACCAGGTGAGTACTTTCTAATTGTTATTTGATCAAATTGTTATATTTATTGGTATTTTCAGGTCGTAGAAGTCTGGTCAACTAAAGGATCATCAATACAATCTAGTGTCATGTGAATATGGTATATAAATAAAGAATTTCAGATACAGTGTCTCAATGCTTTTATATGTGAATTATAAAGATGGAACTGAAAATTCGAGGAAAGGCAATTTTCACGTTACACTCACCCCCCTACTGAAAAAAAGAAAAATTTCTGCCAAAGAAATTTTTCGTCTGAATACTACCCCTAGGAAAGGTCGTAAAGTTCCTCATTAAAAATAGAGAATACATTTTTACATATATACAACTTAAATTAGGCGCGCCCTATACTACCTTACTCCTAAATCTTAACTTTTGCTAAGTCCTTACCTACCCTTAACTAGTATTATATACAACTTGGATACTTCAAATCTGCATAAAGCAATTGCTGATTGATCAAAAGGTTTAATCTGATGCTACAGAACCCGTCTCATCTTCACCAGAGAGATCGGACATCGACCCATGATAAGGTTTTAAGTCTTGTATGTGCCAAACTCCGGCATTAGAGCCATCTTCATTTTTAAGGACATAAACTAATTTCGACTTTTTCTTTGCTACTGTGCAAAGTACAAAACGCGGAGCAAGTTTCTGAGCAAAGTTATTACCTGCATTAGAAAGAACAAAATTTTTCTTCCAAACTTTGTCTCCAACAAAAAATTCTTTATCACGTCTGCGTAGATTATAATACTTAGCGTTTTTCTGATGAGCAGCGTGAATTTTATTCTGAACATCTTCATAAATTTCTGAAATTTTACCTAAATTTTGAATCCAATAATCGCGATTAACTACATTAATATCCATATTACCCTTCCCATAATATTGACCACTACCTGGTACTTCTCTCCCAAAATTTAGAAATGCAGGGCTATATCCAGTCACCTCATGTACACTAGTTCGTAAAGCATAACCAATTTTTGCCAATTCTTTGTCCCATAGTTTATGATTTTTATTTATATAACTGCGTATAGCTGTGCAAATTGTTCTATTTGTTCTCTCAACATAATTTGCCTGCGGATGATAGTAGGCGGTATAAAAAATGTTAGAATCATAACTTTTAACCAGTTCTTTAATGGATTTACTAATTAACTGCCTCCCATTATCGCAGATAATATGTTGTGGAACACCATAGACAAGGAAAATCTCGTTTTCTAAAAATTTAATTATACTAGCTGAAGTAGCTTTTCTAAGAGGACATAAAACCGGGTATTTGGTTAGCCAATCGCTAACTACTAAAATATACTGATAACCACTGGAAGTACGAGGTAAAGGACCCATGAGATCAAGTGCTATCACTTGCCATGGAAATCGAACCTTTTTCTCAGCCCCCATTAACCCAAATTTAGCATAATTCGGTGACTTCTGTGCAGAACAGACTTTACAAGTTTTAATGTACCGGAAAATGTCCTGCCTCATTTTTGGCCAATAATAAGTCAATTTAATTCTACTGAAAGTTTTGTAGTAACCCATATGAGAGGAAGTTGGAACATCATGACATAACCTGATAATTTCGGTACGTTGGCACTTCGGCACTAAAAGTTTCCAATCTGAAATATTTGAGCTAACAGGACATTTGGAAGGTACCAGCTTATAAACAAAATTATTTCTCACAGACCACTGTGGATAGTCCTCAGGGTTTTCTAGAATTTTCTTCCGCAAATTTTCATAGAAAGGCTCTAATTTGTCCAAACTAATTTCAAGGTTGATACTTTCATCTTCCCTATCTAACAAACAAATATTATCAGTTTCTTCAGTAGCTGGCTCTACTGGGCTTCTAGATAAAGCATCAGGTACAACATTCAATTTTCCAGCCTTATGCTGTATACTAAAATCAAATTGACTTAAACGAACACTCCATCTGGCAATTCTACCAATGGGTTCTTTGATGTTGAACATCCATTTGAGTGAAGCATGGTCAGTAATTAAAGTGAAATGCACCCCTTCAATATACCCTCTAAATTTCTCACAAGCAAAGATACATGCTAAACATTCCTTCTCAGTGACTGTATAATTGCGTTCATTTTTGGAAAGACTTCGTGAAGCAAATGCTATCACCCTCTCATGATCATTTTGAATCTGGGTTAAAACGCAACCTAGCCCTGAGTCAGATGCATCACACTGTATTGTGAATGGGAGTGAAAAATCCGGACTGGATAAAATTGGTGCTGAAACTAAAGCTTGCTTTATGTCCTTGAATGCTTGTTCTGCATTAGCTGACCAATTGATTTTCTGACCTTTTTTCTTGTTTTTTAATAAATCATTGATAGGAGCCATAAGGGTAGAAAAATGAGGAATAAATCTTCGGTACCAACTGCACATACCTGTGAACCGTTTGATTTCTGTAGTATTGCGTGGCTGTGGAAATTCGACCATCGCTTTGACCTTGTTAGGATCAGTCCGTAAACCAAATTTATCAATGATGAATCCTAAATATTTCAATGAATCTCTGAAAAATTCGCATTTCTCAAAATTAACAGTTAATTTGGCGTCCTTTAGACGCTTGGCTACTTCATGAAGTAATTTAATATGCTCTTCAAAGGTGGAACTTACTATGATTAAATCGTCCAGGTACACAAAAATATTTGGCTCTAATTCTGGCCCGAAAATGGCGTCCATTAGGCGCTGTTGAAACTGAGCTGCATTAGCTAAACCGAAAGGCATTACCTCAAATTGAAAAAGTCCACGTGAAGGAACTGAAAAAGCGGTTTTTTCCTTGGAACTTTCGTCCAGGGGAATTTGCCAGAATGCGCTGCGCAAATCAACCGACGACATATACCTAGAATGGCCTAGCATTGACAAAATTCTATCAACCACAGGTAAAGGGTAACTATCTTTTTTAGTAACTGAATTCAATTTTCTTCCATCAAAGCAAAATCTAAAATTTCCGTCTGATTTCTTAACAAGGAGTACAGGTGAGGACCAATTACTTTTTGAAGGCTTAACTACGCCCAACGACAACATCTTGTCAAGTTCTTTATTTAGATGCCCTTGCATATAAGGAGACATCACATATTGCCGTTGTTTGACTGCAGGGGCGTCCCCAGTGTCAATGTGATAAATCATCTTATCTGTCCTTCCTAAAGCTTTATCCTTGCCAAGATCTCTGAACAATGCTACTACATTATCAGCGAGTACTGATTCATTATCTGATAAACTATTCAAAGAGAAAATGAAAATTTCAGGAGTTTCAGTTACATTTAAAGCTGAAACACAATTGATACTACTGATCGAATCTGAGCTAATCTCCCAGTTGTTTTCTTTAAAGTTGATCTTTAGTTCAAATAATTTACAAAAGTCGCTTCCCAAGATGAAACTATAGTTCAGTGAAGGTACTATGAGGAAATGAATTATTTTACATATTTTATTAATACAAATAGGCAGATCAACTGAACCTACTACAGCCTGTCTGACACCATCAGCAGTGCATACAAAACGAATTGACTTGTTAATTTTTAAACCGAATGACTCAATTAAGTGTATTCCTTTACTACCAACAATGGAATTATTAGCTCCAGAATCCAAAAGAGCAGTTATCTCTTGATCAAAAATATTCACTGATATAAATGGTCTATTGTCTTGTTCTTTCTGAACAAAGACAGGAGCAGCTGAAACTTCTGAATTTAATTTATTTAGAAATGTTTCACAAAATTTAATCATATTGGATTGTTCTACAGTAGGATATTTTTTCGAAATTGTGGCCTGATTAAAAGGAGGTGAATGTCGGCCAGAAATAAAATATTCTACCTCCTGGGTACGTTTCCCGAACATTTTTCACAGTTATTCTTAATGATTCCTGGCTCACCACAACCATGACAAAAAACGTTTCTCTTCAAAGTGCAATTATAAAATGTATGGTTAGCCAACTTACAATTCCAACAGATAACTGGCTTTTTTAAATTTTGTTCATTGCTACTAGTAGCATTATTCAAAGCTCTAACTTCAGACCTATTATTATCAGGACGAGGAAAATTATCAGACCGAGAAAAATTGTCAGGACGAGAAAGGTTATTGGAACGAGAACGCCCATTTCCTGATCTATTAAATTTTTGGGTATTAGAATTCCTAAAATTTCTGGATCTAAAATTTTGATTCAATTTCGATGTACTTGGTGAACTGCTAGTTCCAGCCTCATCACTCATTGCCATATTATCGTATCCCAGGGTACTAACATGAGACTTTTTCAAAAAAGACTTATCCTTACTATCTCTGAAAACTTCTTCCAAAATTTTTACATCTTTTATTAAATCATCTATTGAATTATAATTATTAAGAGCCAGTCGATCTACAAATTCATTCCTCAAATTTTTCTTTATCCATTTTATTCTGGTAACAACTGCAGGAGGAGAACTAAGGCGGTTAAAAAGTTGTTCCATGACAGCTACAAATATAACAATTGATTCATCATCACTTTGCTTTCGATGTTTGATGGAATCCCATAATTCTTCATCATAATCCTTATTAAGAAAATCCTGCTCTAACCTAACAGTTAATGAATCCCAATCCTTAACATTCCCTGATTCTTTAATATGCCTTAACCATAGAAGGGCTTTTCCTGAAAATAAATCTACAGCTGATTCGAATAGCTGGTCTTTTGAAACATGTCTAGCTTCTGCTAGTTCATGGACTCTCTCTAAAAATGACTTGACACTGTATGTCTTTTTAGTACCGTCAAACTTGACATCCCATTTGTACAATGAAACTGGCTTGAATGATGGGGTTGAAACTTGAACAAAGTTATTTGGGTTCATAAAAGACTGAGATAAATCTTCCAAAGGAGCTGGAGGCGCCCCTGGAGTCTCAACGCGGTCTTCAAGTTCAGACTCCAACAAAATACAGGTGGCATAAGATTCCTGTTTGAAATTGATTTCTTCCCTAACACCAGTTGATACATCTAAACGTTGAATACGAGAGCTAACATGATTGAGTCTAGATCGTAGTCTTTGATATACAGAGTCACTAGTTGAGCCTTCAAAATCCATAATTATTGTCCTAATACTGTCCAGCGATGATTGAATTTCCACAGATTCATTTTGAAAAGGAACTACAGGGCCAGTTAATTCTAATGGAGTAGGATTGCGCTTCGACATTGCTTTGGCAAGAATTTTCCTTTTATCATTCATGTCCCGATCAGTTACAATTCCTCGAATCCTCAGTTCATAATTCAGTTCATTAATGAGCAAATGTTTTGCTTTAATTCCCTCCATCTTGGGGCAAGTAAAATTTAAATTTGATGAAAAAATTCAAGTTAATAAAGGCGTAGTTAAATTTGGAAAAGGTTAAGTCACAATTTCAACAAAAAATATTCAGATATATTTTATCTGATCAAAATATTTCAAAGTATTTATTTACTTAATGAAATTCACCCTGTAGGTATGAATGTTCAGAATTCAAAACTAAAATTGGTATCCCAACAAATGTCAGAAATTTTCAAAAACTAAATGAAAATTGGAAATGTTCAAAAGGTGTTTCTTGTTTCACCCTGTATATTGAATTTTTCAAAACTCAGAAATCAGCCTGTGTAAGCTGAATAAATACCATGTTCAGTATTAAATAACCAAAATCAAACAAAATCACCAAATCAAACTCAGTGACACTGAGTCCAGGTTGATATCAACCCCATTGAAAATTCAAAAAAAATATAGAAATGAATGGTCAACCCACAAACTCTAGTGAGTTCAAAAAATAATAATAAATCCCAATTAGGTTGAAAGCACATAAGAAAATGAAGAAATAAAATCTCCCTTTAAATTCATCAAATCACCCTGTATGTGGTCCAAGGAAAAAATATTTGAGTAAGAAAGCAAGTCCTATAATTAAAGTGAATGGTGTAATAATTTTTAAATCAACAACTTGAGTTCACAAAGTGTTATTCCAGCACTGAATTTTTGAAAATGAATAAAAAAAGTTATTTCACTCAATGGTCACTCGGGCCCCACGCTTTAAGGCGTCAAATTCTTGTAGCCAACTTATGAAATTTTGAAAAATATGAAAATTCAATTTAAGAAAAATTATTCATGAGGGCTTACAAGGCACAGCAGCTTTTCGTCTGGCGAGCAATGGTAGTGAATTCTGACTATTGAATGACAAAGGGCGCCACTTGATTTGATATAGACAAAACCAAGAAAGTTATAATAAAATTCAGTCTAGCTTCCTGAAAGAGAAATAGAAGAAAAAACACTGTGTGAACTCAGATATTATTTAATGAGGATAAAATTCAGTTTTTTAATACCTACAAGGTAGATTGCTGTCTAAGTATTAAGTAATATGATAGATTTCAAAAATATTCTCAGTAAAAGTTACTAGGTATGACCTGTGTATTTTTAAACCCTGAAAATCCCTTTTATAGTACTATAAACCGGATGCACATATTATTATTATGCTTAAATCATAAAATGGGCATATAGCAACCTATTAAATATCATAAAAAAAATAATGGTGAAAAATACTAGACATTGAGACATCCTCAAGAGAAAATAATGGTAAATTCCATGGTAAGTATATTGACTTAAATTTTTGGATGGCTTTCTTACTCAAGCCACGTGCTAGTAGGGCAATCTAGCAGGGTGGCATCCTGATGGCGTTCTCAGCCTGATTGGCCAGACTATTCAATGGCCAGTCCCCAGAAGAAAGATGGCCCCCTTCTGATGAAGTCTAGCAGGTGAGGTCCAGGTCCCAGCCAGCAAGAAGCAGCTTCCAGGTGATGATACTGCGAAGCCTGGTGACAACTCAGCACAGACAGATAAGCCTGTGGAGACTGAAGGAACAGGGCAGCCTGAAGATCCTGCGCAGACTGAAGGGACAGGGCAGCCTGAAGATCCTGTGCAGACTGAAGAGGCAGAGAAGCCTGACAATCCTGTGCAGTCAGAAGAGGCAGGGAAGCCTGGTGAGACTGAGTAGCCTGATGAAGAGTAGTCTGAAGAGGCAGGGAAGCCTGATGAGCCAGCGCCGGTTGGAGAGCCTGCAGAGCCTGGGGTGCCTGCAGAGACGAAAGGGCCTGGAAGGCCTGCAGCGACGAGAGATCCTGCGACGTCTGATGAGGCTTCATATAGCCTCCTGCTCCAGAGAAGGAATCTCTCCGTTGAGAGAATAAAATGGCCACGTGGTCGACACGGGGTACCAAAGAGGCCCACAGATCTAACGGAATAGATCCAAATAAATAACCAGCCTCATATAATAGGAGGAATTGACCGCTAGATTTTCAATGTTCAAACACTTACCCCAAGAAGGAAAGGCCTCACTTTTGAAAAGGTTCACCACAAAATAATGGGTGATGCCCATCTTGACGAGAATGAATGTTGAAGTGGCGTCTCGACACTTTGGGAGGGATAGCCTCCTGCGCCTTTTCAGAACTTTACATCCCAAAAACTAACAATAAAAAACAGGATACAACTCATATGCAAACTCTGCGCACTAGAGGAAATACAGGATGGCTTTAAGCGCCCTACATGTGACTGAAATACTGACTTGTGATTCGCCCAGAATGAAATGACAGCTACGAAACAACCGAGCATCCCCGACTTCTTCCGACTTGGATTCCACAGGGCCAGAATGAACAGATGCGACACTACCTTGACAAATACACGGAACATTGGTCTGCGCCTTCCAAAGATGACTAGCGCCAGTACCCTGAAAGTCATAAAACTATCCTGGCTGCAATAATTCACTTTACCGTCCAACTATTCGCTGCAGGTTCGGTGTAGATCAGGTGCGGGTTAGGTGTAGGTACCCTTGCCCTCATCATTTGACAATTGGCAATCAACTTGATGGAATCGTCTAATTACATTCCTATATTTCAATGACAGCTCAACAATAGTAAACAAAACAATGATCATTGAAATTACTGATATAAGTATGAGGACTATCAAATATGGTAGAAAAAGAAAATACACCAGCTAAATAATGCACAGAGGCCAAACACCCATCAAAAATCAAGGTCTTGGAAGCAATCCCTGAAGCACAATAATCACACCCAGACTGATGAAAGAACATCCTGAACCAGGTGAGTACTTTCTAATTGTTATTTGATCAAATTGTTATATTTATTGGTATTTTCAGGTCGTAGAAGTCTGGTCAACTAAAGGATCATCAATACAATCTAGTGTCATGTGAATATGGTATATAAATAAAGAATTTCAGATACAGTGTCTCAATGCTTTTATATGTGAATTATAAAGATGGAACTGAAAATTCGAGGAAAGGCAATTTTCACGTTACAATGACTTTAACGTCAATTTCCATCAAGGGACCCTAGACTACCCCTACTTGCGAAATCGTTGCGTCAGTTTTCACTGGCGGTAAATTTCTAGCCGTTTGAAAATTACCGTGGCATTATTGATGAGTCTAGCACCTAAAAATCGTCCAAAAAATTCTTAAAAAATATGAGATTGAAACTCATTTGAGTGGTGATTGTATTTGAGAAATAATAAAAATTAGTCCACTCGCCTAACTAGGTACCTAATTATTTTTTTCAACTTTGATACCCTATATCTCAAAAATATTGATGTTAGCATGTCATCAAGGACCAATATCAAAATGAGATCAAAACATATTTTTATTTCTGGAAATCGAGACTTGAGTCAAGAGGCGAGTCCGGGCGAGTCCGAGATCTGATTACTAAATCACTGTAACGAGTCTTTCGGTTTCGTCTCAGTCTCGACGTAATGAATGAGTATTTCCCACATAGCACACACTCGCCTAAGGTCATCCTCAATGTGTCGCCAAACGCCTGGAGAGGACGTTCTATTTTCTACAACCTAAGAACATCATCAGGCGTAAATTTAGCGCTGTAATTGTCCTAAATGAGTTCTTTCAGTGACAGCCTGAGGATGTAAAGAATTTCGTGCCTACGGACGTCTTCAGATGACATTCCATGAAATAACGTGTCATCGAAGACAAAAGGAAGAAAAAGAAGAACTAGAATTGAGGTTATGTCTCATGATAGTCATGATTTGTTCAAGATACATCATAATATATTAATGATTATATCAAAATTATTAGAGTATTCATTGAATACCTTCATCAAATTTCTATTTCACAAAATGATTGCGAGAAGAACTTATTGCACAGAATTAAAAGATAACAATAACAAAAGGATGATAATCTCTGTTGACGACATTTCTCTCAGGTAGCAAGAAACAATGGTGAGTAAATACTAAATAGAATCATTGATAGTACCGGACATGAACTATTGATACATTCATATACATTATTTATTGTTTCAGGAGGTTATTGAGAACACAAACTTGATGATATCATCATAGCAAACATGTTTTATTCCAAGATAGCTTTGCTTCTTCGGAATCTATAAAATATTGTATGGAAGCTTGAACTCTCAGTATGAATTCAATAAAGGTAGGTACCTGAATCAAATCATTGATATAGTAGGTACTGGACATGAAATGTCAATAGGTTAATTATTTGTTTCAGATGAAGTTATTGAGAACACAAGATTGATGATGTCATCAGAGCAGAGATGTTTCATTCCAAGATATTTTGGCTTCTTCGAAGTCCATGTGAGATTGCATATGCATGTTTGCACTTTCAGTATATTCAATAAAGGTAGGTACCTAAATCAAATCATTGATATAGTAGGGACTGGAACATGAAATATTAATAGGTACATTATTTGTTTCAGGAGGTTATTGATAACACAAAATGATGATATCATCAGAGCAGAGATATTTTATTCCAAGATATTTTGGCTACTTTGGAAATTCTGAAAGATTGTACATATGCAGACTTGAACTTTCAGTAAATTCAATGATGGTTGGTACCTATAACTACATAAATCATATCATTGAAAGTAAGTACTGGACATGAAATATTAATACATTGTTTGTTTCAGAAGGTTATGCAAAACACAAACCTGATGATATTTTCATTCCAAGATAGTTTTGCTTCTTCAGAATCTATAAAATATTGCATGAAGGCTTCAACTTCCAGTTGATTATTCTGCATCAGGAATGTCCAGAGTTCAGAAATCAAAAACAACATGGAGAAATATCAAATCAATAGGCAATAACTTCTAGTAGTGCTCAACAAGAAGCTGAAATACATTTCTTTGGAAAGGAAATTGAAATTTTTCAGAATAAGTTATATAAATAATAGAATGTAAGTTTTTCATTTGGTTTTTCATTTGAACCTATTATAAATAGATGGAAATTTTGCAAATATCATGAGATCCATATTATTTTGAAGAAATTATCATTTGCATAATACAAGGTGAGTCAATAGTGTGTTATCCTTGTGTATTAGCCAAACCATCAGATAAATAGAGAAAATTCAAGTACAACAGTAATAGGGTTTCATGAGAACTTTCACATTAAATTGTTTTCATATATGATTGTTTTTTTCCAAATGGGACACCCTGTATACTATTGCATTTTTAGGTTCTCCCTGAAGAGCTGATTCCATCAATGTACCACACTTGGGGTCTAGCGGGAATGATAACAGAGATATAGGGTGTTCAAAAACAAGATTTTTCAATTTTAGGATTTTTTTTGTGGAAACTATTCAATATTGGTAAAAACGGCTCACATATCCTTATAAACTTTCGATTTACTATCTACTGACATTCAATCGGAACAAATAGAGGGTGGGTTAACATTCAGAATACTGATCAGCTTATTGTATCTGTTCCAAATAAATATCAGTAGATAGCTAATCAAAAGTTATGACAGGAACATGTGAGCCGTTTTGAGACCATTAATGAATAGTTTCGACACTAAAAATCCTACATTTGAAGAATCTCAATTGTCAACACCCTATATCTCTGTAATAATTCCCACTAGACACCAAGTGTGATGCAATCAAAAATGCAATAATATACAAGGTGTTCCATTGAAAAAAATCAATCATCAACCGATATCTTGGAATTCGAACACCCTATAGATATGAAAACAACTTTAGGTGATTGTTCTTATGAAACCCTATATTACTGTTGTACTTGAAATTTCATTTTATATATCTGACGGTTTGGCTAATATCGGAGGAGAACACACTATAGTGACTCATTCTGTATACGAATAATATTCTCCCATAAATCTTGAACCTTCTTGAAACATCATCAAAAACCGCCTCAAGTTGTTACCATGATGTCCTGAGGTTGTCTCAGAAGATTTTATAGGGATGTTCTGAGACGTTATTAGTATGTAGAGAATGGTAACAGGAGGACGTCTTGAGAATGTCCTCAGGCTCGCTCTCAACGTCCTAAGGACATGATTGTGAACGCCTCAGAAGGGCCTCAAAAGGAATTTGTGCTATCTGGATAATCTTTCATTGTTAGAATAAGAAATGGCATATTTCCTATGGAAGGAATTATGAGTGGCTTGTCTGACAAATTAATGAATGGTGAATGCTAAACTTCTGGTCCGGTCATTATCAATTGGTCATTACGAGAGTATTATGCGAAATAACTTATTATATAGGTATACTTGTTCTATCTGAAAGGCCTCTTTGAAAAGGTCTCCTTACGACATCACAAATGTTTGTTAATTACTCTTGCTGGACCATAAATAGTTAATTCCGAATTTGGTACAAATGAATATTACAGAAATTATACAGGGTGGAGACTTCGGTGGATACATTAATTGGAATAAATACGCTAGTGCAGAGGAGGTGGATGAGTTTTTCACCTACTTTTTCATGCAAAATAAAGAACCCTATTGCTTTTGACCTCCCATCGAAAAGCTTGTTGAAAGATGAATCTAATGTAGGTACTGTACTGAGTTTGGAGTACGTTTGAGGGTTGTATAAAATCAAAACATTATTGTGTAGTTTCTCGTTTGGTATTATTGGTTTTGGAGTGCTTCTCTCCTTCTTTTCTACCCAGATGGAGTCGCTCTCATTTTGTCTATGGAGGACGCCTCTGAGGGAATATAATGCCGACTTGATTTTTGTGTGGCTAGGCTACGCTTAGTCGGTGGTCTTAGGACTGCTGGCTGGAGACCGCCCTGCACTGATGTGAGAGTCAAAGAGCTCGAAATCGGTCTGTAGGTGTCTAGCGTGGCCTGGCCTAGAAATCAATAAGCATATAGGAAATAATCACTTATAGCAGTAATCGTTTATACGAGTAGATGCATAGATTTCGAAAGGATGTAATTCAATGTTCTGCGTGGCATTAGCCAAGAAATTAGTTGTTTTTCTCACGAAATCTTCAAGTGTTGTTCATTATAGGAAAATTGTGTGGAAATGACTTTGAGCTTCTTGTATTTTTTTAAATTGACATATTTCTTTTAATGGGTTATGAGATTGATTCCTTGTCGAGTTGATAGAGAAGTATACTTATTCAACCTAACCTAAATATTCACGATTTATTTCAATTGTTATAATCACATAGAAATCACAAATAAATTTCGAAGCACTTGAAAGTTCTGATCATCTCTCATATGTAGCCCCGGATAAACAAGGAATAAATAGTTATTCATGATACAAGAGAGAAAAGTATTAGATGTCAGCTCCAGGTTGTGTTGTCTCCAGACGCAAAACGGAGGACAAAAAAACCGAGTGCTGAAAACTAACTTTTTTTTTGTGAAAAAATTACGGTTGAATATCGAAAAATCTTATGATATAATGTATAATATATGTATCATGCAAACCCTCTTCTGAATCGGAATTGCATATTACCTGTTAGTTGTAACATATCAGATATCAATATGTGCATTTTTTTTTCTTCTCCAGCCATGAATATCTTCACAGAATTATATTCTAATATCTCGGGGCCGATGCCTGCATGATTTATGATTTTTTTTTTGCTCGTGTATCCAAGTTAAGTTTAAATATTTATCTTCTTCATTATCTCAATTCTTTTCCTTATTCTTTTCTTCGTTCTCTTTCCCTATTCTCACTTCCTTTTCTCTTCAACAGAAATCTTCAGCAAACAGTAATAATTTAATCAAGAATGAAACTGAAAATTTCTCACTTTAATACGAGATCACTGGTGGCAAACTTTTTAGAATTCAAAAATGAAGTTACGGATGCAAATTGTGATATTGTGGCGGTATCCGAAACTTGGCTATACTCAGGTATTTCGAGTGATGCTGTTAATCTAAACCATTATAGATTCATTCATCAAAATCGTCCCACCAGGGGCGGAGGTGTGGGTTTATATATCAGAAATAACTTGAAATTTGATTTTCTTTTCAGTGAATGTAATGATCACGTGGAATATATTTGGGTGAAAATCATGTTAGATAAACTCACGATAGCTGTGGGAACTGTTTATTGACCTCCGAGTTCTAGTACCGTTAAATTCATGGACAGCATAGAAGATATATTCTCGAATGTATTCTCAAATTTCAATTATATCATATGTGTCGGCGATTTCAACATAAATATGTTTGATATAACTTCCAATGATTCCCAGCAGTTTAGCTCTATCCTAGAGTCTTTCAGCTTTTCACAAGTCATTAACGAACCTACTAGAATAGCAAATTCATCTATATCTCTAATCGATTTGATCATCACAAATTTTAGCTCAGATGAATATCGCTCTTGGGTAGAAACCAGCCAGGTATCTGACCACAACAGTGTATGCTGTGAGTTCGAATTGAATAGTCAGTTTAGAAACGTTGAGAAAACAATCACGTATAGGGACTTGAAGAATATAAATCATGAAGATTTTCAAAGAGAACTGCAGGTTATCCCCTGGTACCTTATTTTTGAAACTGATGACATTGATGTTAAAGTGGATATACTAAATTATAATATTATTAATCTTATCGATAATCACGCTCCCATTAAAACTTTCACCCCTAGAAACAAAAAATATGCGCCATGGATCACTGATACCATCAAAACCATGCAGAAAATTAGAGACAAAGCACTACATAAATGCAAAAAAAGTCAACTACCACACCACTGGTCTTATTATAAACAAATGAGAAATTTCACAACGAATGCAATAAAAGCTGAAAAAAAAGCCTATTCGAATTCGAAGTTCAGTAAATGCACAGACAAAGAAAAATGGCATGAACTCATAAAACTGAATGTCACCAAAAATAAAAACTATGAAATTCCAGACTTCTTAAACAATGTAGAGAATATAAATAAATATTTTATCGAGTCTACAAAAAATGACATGCCATTAAACAATGAATTGATTTATCATTATACCCATAATGTCAAAAATGGTATTGAAAGCGAATTTGTTTTTAGTCAAATTTCCGAAGAAACTGTCCGTGATATAATTTCAAATATAAAATCGCATGCATTTGGCAATGATGACATAAACATAATAATAATTCAACTCTGCTGTCCTCTTATAATACCCATCATCACCCATATAATAAATCAATGTTTCTCGAAAAACTACTTTCCAAACTCATGGAAGTTTGCTAAAGTCACCCCAATTCCAAAAGTTAGTCAACCGATGGAATACAGTGATCTTCGTTCGATTAGTATTTAACCTACTTGCTCGAAAGTTATAGAAAGAATAATGGAAACACAAATTCGCAACTTCATGTCTTTCAGCAATATCCTACCTCCAAAACAATCGGGATTCAGAAAAGGGTATAGTTGTGCAACAGCCCTTGCATCAGATGTATTGGATGACATCTTAGAGGCGACCGATAAAAATCAAATGAGTATAAGTACTAATTCTTCTTGACTATTCGAAGGCATTTGATCTGATTGATCATGATATAATAGAACACAAATAGTAAAAATCAATGACGAGAAATCCACTCCCAAGAAACTACTTTGTGGAGTACCTCAGGGTAGTATTCTTGGTCCTCTCTTATTCACATTATATACTTCGAATTTCATAGAAGTTTTGAAATACTTTAATTACCATTTTTACGCTGACGACACACAGATTTATTTTTCATTCAATTTTTCGGATCTGGCAATAGCCATTAATTACATCAACACCGATCTTGATTCATTACAAAAATTATCAAGCGATCATGCTCTGAAAATTAACCCCAAAAAATCTGTTGCAATGATATTTGGCAAAGGAAATTCATTATATGCATCGAATGATCAAATCACCCTGAAAATAGGTGATACGGAAATACCTATTAAATCTTCGCACAAAAATCTGGGCTTGACAATAGATACATCTATTCGTTTCAATGAACATATTACAAATAAATTGAGGAATGCATATTCATCTCTTAAGCTGATTTATACGCAGAGACAGTTTCTGTCAGTGGAGGTGAAAAAAATGCTCTGCGACTCCTTGGTTCTCTCACACTTCAACCACTGCGATGTAGTATACAGTCCTTGCTTGAACGGGATAGATGCTCGCCGAATACAAAAAGTGCAAACATCGTGTGTTCGTCTCATTTATGGCATACGTAAATCTAGTCGAATATCTATTTCGGAAAAGCTCAAACAATTGAAATGGCTCAATATGGATAATAGGCGACGTCATCATATGGCGTGTATGTTCCACAATATACTTAAATCAAACACACCACCCTATCTTCATAAGAAATTGAAATTCAGAACTGACGTCCACAATCTGAACATTCGTCGTCAAACACTGCTGACTGTTCCCAGACACACTAAACAAATATATAGACGTTCTTTCTCTTACAATGCCGCAATTTGTATCAATAATATTCTCAAACTAGACAGCACTTTTTTGGAATTATCGCGATCAGCATTTCGTCTCAAATTCAAAAAATACTTATTTGATACCCAGTGAACTCATGCTTGCTCATGCCTTGATTAAAAATAATGCTCTTTCTTTTCTCTTTCCTCTCCTCTCTTCTTTTTCTTTCTTTCTTCTTTTCCTTCTTTTTTTCTTTTTTTTTTTTATCGTTCCTTCGAAATCACTTTAAACGTTGATATAAAGGAGACATTACGCTGTAAAATGATTTTTTTGTATCTCTTCAGGCCGTGATGGAAGAACAGAAGCAGTATCTACTGCTATCTGAATCAATGTGCCTGTTTCTCACTGTGTTACTCTCATACTCTGCCAAAATGTTTGATAATTTTATTTTATTAATTACTATTTTCATTAAATTACATGTATCTTGTTGTAATACGTGGTGGGAAATAAAACTATTATTATTATTATTATTATTATTATTAAAATATCGATCTGAAATTTGATGTTTTTAACTGGTAGGCTGTTGTATACTAATAATGACAATTATAAGACAAATTGCGAAAATATAGTGGTTGTTTAGTAGTTCATACGAAACCATGTAGCTATTCAAGTTATAGGCAGAATGGAGACGTTGTCATTGGTTCATTTTTTGGGACTGAGACAACAACAAAAGCCATCAACAGTGTATATAGGTATATCACAGGGTATATCCTGTAAAATAGTACCCATAGCCAACCTGCGGAGTAACAGTCGGAATGAATACCTAATAATATCATACCGAAGATCGTATACTACTAAGGATTTCGCTTTGTGGATATGAATATCCACAAATTGTTAACCTTGCTAGTTCTCCAACTCAACTTCTTTGAAAATCTAATGCAATATTATATGGAGAAGTGTATATGAAGTGTACCTACATTGTTATTACTACATCACTAATCTCTGGTCATATTTTTCAAACATCGAATTTGTGACATTATCAGAAATTGGAATAAAGTATCTTGGATAAACTTTCATAAACTATATCCAAGCAACTTCTTGAAGAAGACATCACGTCAACTTTCCTAAGATATCCTATTTGATGACACGTCGCAACTATATCCAACGATTAACATTTCGACTACATTAATGTTCACTCTGTAGGTATACCGAATATCATTTTTTATTGATGAATTATATGTATATACTCACACCTGAATATAATGATGAAATTGATCATAATGATAATTAGATATTTATTATTATCAAGATAATGGGAATATGCATGCAAAATACATCAGATGATGAGCAATGAACAATGGCCATAGACATGTATTAAACCTGTGAGATTTTTTTAATTCTAGTATTCACATTATTCTCGTTTCAAATATTTGCATACAACGTGACGTTTTGGTTGGAAATCTGGAATCAAATGTGAGCTGACAAGGCCAAAACACGTCAAATTTTGGATCCGGTTTTGCTTCCATTTTTGATAATCATGCGTGGTTTGGTCCCACTATATAAGCTGTAGGTTATTCCGCTCTTCCTAACCCTCTGAGACTTCTCGTGAGTTGATTCCCAACACCGAAGTAGCGATATACTTACAAATAACATAAATAAAGATAATAGGATGATTTATAATTTCGAGAGTTAAAATTCATTTTCGATACCATTTTTATAATTTTCATTATGTAGGTATACTCAATTCAATTAACTAACTTGAATTATTAAATTGAATTAATCAATCCTATTAATAACAATGTTTGCCACGAATCAAAATAAATTGCATTATCTATTTCATCCTTTATACAATAATAAAAGTGTAACTGTGAAATTAATCGGAAGATGGTGCTGAAAGATCGGAAAATGTTCCAGAGTTGACAAATATTCTGAGATCGAATTATGATTTAAACATTAAAGTGGAACTCTGGCAAATTCACGTATATTATTAGACCTCATACTCATAATATTGATGGCCGAAGAAATGATAAACAAGCATTCAAAGGAATGCAACTAGGCATTCAATATTCAAATATATTTTTCATCAAAAAATCAACATTCAACAGAATGACATTTTGTGATATTGATAATTACCATAGAACTTCAATCGAAGTTCAAATCCAATCGCATCAGTGTTTTATAGATTTTCAAGTTAATGCGCTACAGTCAGAAGTTCTGTGTTTGCTGAGGTGGTTGCTTTGCAGTATAGTAAATAAAATAAATCTGCAATGTGAAGTCCTGACGTTGGGGACATTAAGCAACCACCAAGTATTGGTGCACCTTTTTTAAATCAGCAATGCGAAGTCGCAATTCCACAATGATAATTCCCTACAACTTCCCTGCAACCAACACTGGTTAACAGGATACTAATTTTTACCAGTGAAAAAAAATTGATAATTTTATAAAAAGTGCAATTTTTTTCCCTGACAACAGATATAAAATGTCAAACTTCTTTCCCGTCACAGAAAAAAAAGATTAGTTTTTTAATATCATAAAAATTGATGACTATATTACCGTTATTTTATTCATTTTGATTCAAAAAACCCTAAAACATATTATACCTACTTAATTACTACTATTATTTGTTTCAGCTCCCCCAGAATGTGAGTCAGGACAGATCACATGTCGACAATACATATGGAACAAAACGTACTGTATACCTCCACATTACCGCTGTGATATGACAGTTGACTGTATCGATGGATCAGATGAAAGTGAATGTAGTAAGTGAATCTGTCATCCTCATGTACTAAATCCAAAGAACTCAATATAGGTGTTTATATTGAGTTCATTGATTAAGTCTGACATTAATATTGAGTCATTTTGAGGAAGGAATTGAAATGAGATTTCTTTCAAGTCTCTTTTAATAAAGTTTCGTATATTGATTCAGGTCAATGATTAATTTATAATAAAGAATTCAGTTCGAACTTTTTTCTCTTTTTTATTTAACAGGGTATATATCTCGCCAAGATAAGTTGTTTGGCCTAATGCTTCATTTCCCTCCTAACGTTTTATGGTTCACTTCAGAACAAAAATCAATAGGTTGAAAATGTGAAAAGAGATTCTTGATTGATTTTTCTGATGAAATAAAGCTGGACGGATAACAAATCTTCTTCTTTTTTTTTAGAAAATTTAAACAAAATGTTTTATATATATTTCTTTAAACCTTTGAATACCTGTTCCTCTGTTATCTTGAATATTTTATGTGAGCAATTTTTTGCCAAATAGCCGAGCAAATAACTCATTTTGGTGAGATATATATCCAGTTGAAGAAAAAACACTCAATTTCGGATTCATCCTGTAGTTACATATAATATTCGAATTGCATGTCTTCTTCAATGTTATTTTTTTTATTGATAAATACACCTAGATTAGCTCATTTATTCATTTTTAACATTTTTCCTTACAAATCATTTCATGTAAGCCGCTGTGATTTTGTCATCATGACAGCGAAGAAATGTTATTCTGAATTTTCCAGCGACAGATATTGTAAACAAATCTTTGATCACGTCTATTATTATTCTCAAACTTGCGTTGTTAGTAAAGCATCTAATGTGTGGAAATGTTGCGATTTGAAGTCTTCGACTGCAGGAATTGAAAAAAAAACTATCAACAATAATGTGATTAACTTAATCATTGAATTGTCTTACCAAATTATATTCGAGCATTATTTTTTGTTGCATTTATGAAATTCAGCTCAAAGAATTCCAGACAAAATTACTCGTCCTACGGACGATTTTTCCCGTTCAATTCGAAATGAACAAAATTTACATTGAAATATCAAGTTTATTTCGGAAAAAAGCTCTTGTGTACTTCTCGTAAGTGGGGATACAATACGAGTTAATTTGTTTGGTGGACGAACGAGCGATTCCGCCATTTACAAAACGATGAAGTCCGACATTTAAAAACCAATGAACTCAATATAAATATTGAGTTCATTGGTAAAAACGTGGTAAAAACCTGTTCGCATGACAACACTATTTTTACTTTACAGGTACATGTACATGTAGAGGTATATCAAAAATAGCAGTAATTCTTCTCATGAAACCATTATGCAAATATTGAGAATTGAACATCGTACTGGGATCGTAGTGTCTCCTATTTAGAAAAAAATACAATAATTGAAAAGATTTCCACACTGAAATTAGTCATGTAGGAAGTACTAGTGGTACCACTGAATTGATTATGATGCGTTTTAAATAAATTTTGGGGTAGTTATGAATTTCTGGTATAGTTTTTCTATAGGGTTGGGATGAAGTATGGAACCAAGTGAATATCTTTGGAAGGAAGAGGGCGAAATTTATGAAACTTTGCAGTCAACTACGATACAAGATGCATCTGCTGTGATTATTTTTATCAATAATGTACCAATCTAACTGGAATATTCTTGGAATATTCATCTTTGAATATTCGTTCTGGAATATTCCGTGTATATTATTTTAGAATATTACTAGAATATTCAAATTCAATTATTTTTGGATATTCCAGAGGCCCATATATATTCTAGGAATATTCGGTGAATATTCGAAATATACTCTTCTCTTTTAGCATATTTAGAGGATATTCTAGGAATATCCAGTGATGTCTGGGGTGGTTCATAAGTAAACATTAATTAGATTGTCTCAACTCAAAATGAGAAGGCCAATCGAACCATGTAAACAATGGTAGGTTTCTATTCAAAATAAAAAAATGGTGTCACATTATGGCACACCCTGTATAGCTGGAGAACTAAAAATATTTCAGGTAGATTCGAAATGAACAATGATCAATGAAAACAGAATACCAATGTTTGAGTTTTTAGTCCAAATGCAAGTTGGAAAACGTCTAATGTGTGCCCTACGTGAATCACTCTGTATTATTTCCACTAAACCCAGAAAAAGGTCATATCTTGAATTATAGGGCTGATAGAGTGATCCAAAATAATGTTAGTACTTCATATAAAAAAATGTCTATCGCACTTCGTTACGGAGTTAGTGACCTTGAAAGTTTGAATAAAAAAATATATTTCATGTAGAACTTTTAAACTGTTGCCGTGTTATCAATTAAATTCGGGTAACTTAATTCCGATATGTACACTTCTGTTCAGTGATTATATTTTATACACGATGGGACGATTTTTTTCCGTTGATGGAGGTATTTTTGACAGAGGTGACAAATTTGACATATTGTTTCCACCGTTCGAATCCTTCATAATTTTTCTACTGAAATGGTTTTATTTATTTTAATCGATATCTTTTACTGTTCTATTTGTCTTATTTTCAAAAAAATATATCCCAACCATTTTAAAGGCAATAAAAACTCTATTCATATAATAACATCATGGTAGTTGCAGGACTGATAGAGTTATTGACCTTGAGAGTTTATGTGGACTTGCAGATCCGTAACGAAGTGCGATAGACATTTTGGCTCTCTCTATTAGCTCTACAACTACCATGATGGATTACAGTTTTTATTACCTCTGAAATAGGTGGGATGCATCTTTTTGAAATGCGACTTTCTCTAGAACGGAACCAGATATATATCAAAATATATTATACTATTACACCGTAAACACAGATTCTAGGAACAAATATAGTGAAAAAAACTTCATTTAAACGTGAGATGCAATTTTGGGCAGTTTGACCAGGAAATAGGTATGAAAATATCATCATTTTTACTCAAAAATGTCACTCTTGTTCAGTTTCGATAGTACATGCCAATTTCGAGATACATCAATTTTATAAATCTGTAGCGCAATAAAAATAGTACCTTTGCATGTCATACCATATTATTTTTCAATTCATTCTTTTCAATGCACTCCTCATATTTTTAATCAAACATTCAAAGTAGATCTTGAAAATAGGGGTCATTTTTCATCAAACCATAATTTTTGGGAAAATTCGGTGAAGAACAAATCACTGTATTCATGACGCAACAGAATTTTCGGATCGATTTATCTCGAGAATGGTGAATGCTATCGGAACTGATCAAAAATGGTACCCCTATTTTTGAGTGAAAATATTGAGATTTGCATATTTGCTGGTCAAAGTGTCGCAAATTGCATAAACAAAAAAGTTGGGAGAAAAAGAGCACCTGGCCCCACCTGATTCCGACGCTCCTGATGAAAATTTCGGAAATGTCTCAACACTTCCGAATCGGTCATAAAAAGTTGGGTACATGTGCAAAGTTTGGTCATTTTATCACAAAGGGTTTCGGAAATATTGACATAAAACCATCATCATCTCCAGCTCCCCTTTTGATAGGTATAACCCTTCAGGAAGTCATTTTTGGGCCCATGTTTATATGAACTTCTTTCACTATTTTTGTTCCTAGAATCTGTGGTTGAAATCTTTTCATGTAATTTCAGGACACCTTGTATATTCATACGATGTGTAATTTAAATGATTGCTAAAAATATAGGATGTGGTTCCTCAGCCTAGGCAGGAAAAGTTCGTTGCTATGCAACGTTCCAAGAAATTCTAATAAAATTGGTAATCAAAATTGACACTGGCATTGGGTGAACAGAAAATGATGGATTTTCCAACAAAAAATCTGCACAAAATGGGTTTCATAACATTTGGAGAAAACATTTTATGTTTCACACGGCAGTAAATGTAGATTGAATGCCTTGCCTGAATTCCTAGCCTCGTTACGCTCGGTTATGAACTGTCAGCCGCAGCAGTCAATCTACTACTTTCCTGCCTAGTAAAACAAATAACTATTTCTCTTGATTATCGATTGAAGAAACCTTCACAATGTGAAAGTCACGTTTAGGAATACTTGTCAAAATAAGACCAGAACATAATCGATCAAATGTCATTATTTTAAATACAAAATAGGGCCCCAGTGTGCTAGTTCAAAATAATTTCGTTATGCCACAAATTCATTGAAAAAGGGTTTCAATATTTTACGCGAAAACGGTGCGTCGGACAGAAAACATTCGGGAAGTCAAATTGTTGCAAAATAAATGGGAATTTCAAGCAAAGGCGTACAATATTTATTTTATAAATCTCCAGTATACGGGCGCCACTGGTAGGAATATTAAAAAATCCTGCATCTCAACTTGCCCATTGGTGCTTAGTAGGTGCATGTCGAATTTCGTGAAAATATACCGAACAGTATTGAAGTTATGATATGAAAACACATTTTTTCCTAAAATGTCAACACCCTATAGCTCGAAAGTTAGGAGGATTAGGGCATATATTATGTTCATATAAACTTTTCTCCTACTCAAAATGAGCTAAGGAACCATATCCTTCATTTTGAGCCATCAATTAAATTTGAATTTGAATTAAAAAATATATATGAGTGTATTTCCGCGGTTTAATCACATCAGATGCATCTCGTGGCATTGTACACTTGACTGCCAAGTTCAATAAATTTCGCCTTGCTCGTTTTAAAGGTATTCCATACTTTATCCCAACCCTGTAAGGTCCATTAATTTTTTATGCGTTTGTAAATTCTACTTTCAGTGGGCAGTGACATTGCAAATCATCTTATTTGTTCCTACTTGTATATTGAAATAATGATACTCATATTTTCAGTCATAGAAACAAGGAGAGAAAATTCCAGAAAGTCTAGAGAAATCAGTTAGTAATAAATATTGTTGAAATGAATATTTTCATCATGCAAAAAAAAATTAAAAAAACATTTCTTCAATGCTTTCAGCTTATAGAAAGTGTCAAAATGAGGACTTCCACTGCGGCACTAGAGCTACCGATCCGTGCATTCCAAAAGAGAAAAAGTGCGACGGGTACTATGATTGCCGAACCGGAAAAGACGAAGAAAATTGTCCAGGGGTGTCATGTCGCTTGGATCAATTTAGATGCGCCAAAGGCCACAGGTGTATCGAGATGTCACAGAAGTGCGATCATAAGGATGATTGTGGAGATAATTCGGATGAACAAGGATGCAGTGAGTATCATAGCATAAATAGTTGAAATGAACCTCTGGTGTACGCACTTCAATCCTTTCCTGTTTTACAATTCCTTGATATGCGCCCTCGTATGCGCCTACTTCGATAAACATAACATGGCGTGGGTGTATCTCGCTACGTTTAGTCTGGTGCCGTACCAAAATTACAGGCATCAATGTGACAACAATTGTGACCAATGAAGATAGGGAATACATTTTGCAATTCAGCCGCATCAAGGTTGGTAGAACTGATGTTGATCATAAGTTCTAGGAATCACGCCATCTAACATTCAACATGTGAACCCCACGTCATCGTCTGAAATTCAATTGTTTATATCAAGAACCAGTCTGATGAAACAAATGAAGAGTGAGCGCACCAGAGGTTTATTTCATCAATCAATGCAGAAAGAGTTGAAATAACTTCATCATCAGAGTATATTGGCTATATTCTGTTTGCACTCCTGTTGTTTTTATACAAAGTGTCCCAATGTAACGGGAAAGTGAAGTAATTACAGATTATAGGAACTCGAAATAGACTGATTGAAAGAAAATTACCTAGTGAATGTTGTTTCCTTACGCCGCTTGATGTCCCTTAGGTCCGTCACCTCGACACGTGCAAAAAACAATGAGCTGGCTGGAACGTAGCTTGTTGGAACCTGGTTGTCATTCATTCATGGTTTTCGTATTTCCTTCAATTTTAAGATGGATTCGTTGATTATGATGGTGGTAGCGAGATAGCTTCTAAATTCTGAAAACCTTATTTTTGGACGTGTTGAGTACACTATTCTTTCCAACCAACCATGTAGAATAACAAATCAATGAGACACATTTCCATATTATATTTCTTTGTAAAATACAATTTCTTCTTTATTAATTCCCATTTGTATCAAATGCTGTGAAATTTGAACAGATTATCTATACCTACTATAACTGTTACATTGAAAATTTCGTATGGACATTTCCAAACTCACTGTCGCAGATGCTTTCGATAGTTTATTGCGATAATTGCAACCAAACTTTCAGAAATCAAAATGTCAACTAATTTCATGTCAAATAGCTGTGAGCCGATATTTCGCTGCTATAGTAATCATCATTTGCATTTATCAAAACCATATCTAAGAAGATTTTCATAGTTACAGTGACAACAACGATGTGATACTACCTGGCCTACTCCGGGAAGTACGTTCTTCCCGGACTAGGCGGGAAAAATTCTACTTTCTCAAAAGAAAAGCGTCCTGGAAATGAGCACTCCTCGGACGGTTGCCAACAATATATTATGGCCAATTCCGTGGAATAGTGTCATTTCATGTTTCTCTTGTGAATAATTCCTGCCAGTTAGAGTGTCTTTTTGCACGATGATAAACAGACTTGTTTGATGATAAAAAAAAATCACTCATAAATAGATATGAAGAAATGTCTAATTTCCTGACAGTTATACAAAGGAAATAGTTATTTGTTTCACTAGGCATAAAAGCACAAGATTTAATGCCGCGCAATATATATCTTCTGAAGGATGTCCGTTTCGAATTCGTCAATGAATATCTCGTGAATAAATGAGATATGAGAATAACAGTGATGAGATATTCTGCGTTTTGTGGGTTTGATACATCCCATGAACTTTTGATGTTGGATCAGAATTTGAGCTCAGGATTTCAGAATTCTAATCTGAATAGTTTAAGGAAAACACGATCTAATATTTTATGCTTATTTTTCTTCAAATTTGTATTCCTGAATACAGCATTGTTATTGGTTTTTCACCACAAAAAGGTACTTCTAGTTCAGGGCTATTAGTTTTCGAAGAAATCCTAATTTTAAAGACAGGTTTTCGAAACCGTTTCTACTGAAATTTTGAAATTTCGTATAGTGCATGAGTTTTCGACACCAAATTGAATTCTGCGTTGATAATTTTGAAATTGCATCAGAGAAGTATCATATACTGAAGTGGTTAAGGGTAAAAACAACCCCATTTTTTATGGCAATTTATTTTTGACACTCTGCTGCTTCTAGAATTGTTTTATCCTTGAAGAATGTTCATGTGAAAAGATACTCTACGCTTAGATAGGGTTGATTATTGTTCTCATGAAAATTACAATTTATTACACTGATACCCATCATCTATCCCCATAATTGCCATCAAAAAATGGGGTTGCCACTTCAGTATGGGCGTAGCGTAGAAATAATTTTTCGATAGATATTTACTTATTCTTCCATAGAAATACATCAGGATTCACACTACCAACCTTCACCAATGTTAGGAAACATCATGTATATTTTATAGCTGTATTCGAGTCGATTCACCAATCCAGTTGTGATCTAGAATTCACCAACAACCTACATTTCTATGAACCCAATAATCTACCAAACCTAACCATATTTTCTAGTCTAAACAACCTTCCCTCACAAATAATAATTAAAATTGCAATTTACTACACTAATACCCATCATGGGGTTATTTTTTCCTAACCACTTCAGTATGAATTCAGTATGAATTAAGTATGAAACGCCTCTGATGAAATTTTGAGCACATATAACCTTATTTGTCGTCAACAAAAGCTTGAGCAGTGTACCAAATTCCACAGGTATCATCTCCTGAAATGTGAAAAAAAAACAGGTAAATATGCCGATGCATTGATAATTGCGATCTCCTCGGAAACTATACTAGCTATATATATATCGATATATGAACTAGATACCTCTTTTACATAAAAATCCTGAAGGAATCGTATTCTGGAATCAAAATTTGAAGAAAAAATGCCATTAAAAATGGTATTGTTTTCACCCTTAACCCCTCCAGTATGGAATTTTGAGCTCAAATTCTAATTAAGGATTAATTATTCAAGCAGAATACCAAATTTCATTAATTGATAAACAAATTATAATCAGTTCTACCAACATTGGTTCTTGGTGCGTTGACAAATTAGATACTTTTGATACTATAACTAGCAGCAAAATAAAGTAACTTTGAGACATCTTATACTGATTTCAGCATTCCACTGTGACTGAAACGATTAGTGATGATGGAAATATCCCAATATTTATTGAATTCATACTCATTAGAACGATTTTTTCTTGTTTCCAGACTTCCCCATATGCCACGGCGTCCAATTTCGTTGCGCCAACGCCCTTTGTATCCCCGGAGCCTTCCGTTGTGACGGTTATCAAGAATGTTCCGACGGATCGGACGAGTTGAATTGCACAGCCATCGCTTGTCCCGAAAATAAGTTTCTATGTCCTAGAGGAGGTCCTACTGGAGGCTATAAATGTATTCCGAAGAGCAAGTTGTGTGATGGAAAGAAAGATTGCGAGGATAACGCTGACGAAGAGGCTGCTTGCTGTGAGTCTAATAGGTTAACCAAAACGTAATAACATCAATAAACATACTGTCTGTAGGTTAATCGAGGAGGTGGTACATTCATTTTACTTAATTTTTCTGGATTTTCTCTCCTCGTTTCTCCACGTTTATATTTGTAGTGGGACAAATCAGATGATTTGCCCCAAAATGTCACTGGGCTTAGCAAATTTTTCTATCAGGAAATCAAAAATCCAGTAGCTTGGCAGTGACAATTTGTTTAAAAAAATGTTTGAAGGAAAGAAATATAGATATATTAAAAAAATATCGAATTTTTACGTATCTATGGACGTTTCGGGACCGAATCTGCTCCCGTTCTCAACATGTAAATACAAAATATTTTTCTCTGGAAGTTGTGCTTTGCTTATAGTTTGACACTTCTGAGTGCCATACTGATGTTGGCATATGAATGAGTGATTTTGGTCAACAAATGTGAATATCATGTTCTATCTATATCAACTGAACAGGAAGCAATACTATTATCTCCGTTTAGAAAAATGCAAGCCCTTGATTTTAGAAAAATCAATATTTCTTTCCTTCAAAAATTTTCTAAACAAACGCAATGACATTTTGGGGCAAACGCAAATCATCTGATTTGTCTCACTACAAATATATTGAAATAATTCGAATATTTTTATTTTATAGAAACAAGGAGAGAAACTCGCGAAAAATCAAGTAAAATCAATAAAAATGATAATTGACACAGAAAAGTGGGTGTATACAGGGTGTTTCAGAATTAAATGTACATACGATGCCTGTTGATAGTGGACACCTTGGTGGTCCTGAATCATCCCCCATTGATGTGCCTGTTGTCTTTTAATTATTACTGAGATACAGGACGTTTTCTTCATTTTGACAAGTGGCCATAACTTTTGTACCACTTTCTATAATCTGACAATACTTGGTATACATTATCCACCTACATTACCCATCACAACTAAATGGTAATGGAAATCAGAATCCAGGTCCGTCTACAGATCAAATTCACAGTTTGTTCAATTTCAAAAGCAACACCCTCTGTACCGCAAAATTTTGCAGATCTGTTCATTTTAAAGTTTTGGCTCCATTTTAGGGCATTTATTGAAAACGATATCAAAAATTTAATGAAAATCAGATTTTTTTTGGTTTCAGATTAGATGAACTATCAATAGTCTCAATTGTTGATTTTTATATATTCCAACTCTCTTCGAGCGCCTATTCATGAATATTGACTATCAGTTGCAATAAATTAGTAGGCATTGCAAACAATTTCAAATTTCTCACAGTTCATATCCACTAGTGTGACATTGTTGATAACGTTGAGGTAATTGTATTCATTGTATTGAATGTACATTTTCAATTATTTATCATAATGCCTCATTAAACGTTTGCCAACGTTTTTAATCACTTCAAGCAATATGGTCGGCTTCCTACAGCTGTCCTAAATGAGCATCAAGTGAGGCAAAATTTGGGAGTGCAGGAAAATATTCCCAATATTGCTGAAAATAATCCGAAAATAAGCACAAGATGAGTGGGACATGCGTTGGGCCTTCCACATACCACTGTTTGAAAGACATTGAAGCGGAATCATATGCACCCATTCCATGTCCAACAGGTTCAGAAATTAGAAGCTGAAGATAAAACTGGATAATCCACAACAGAAGAATTGTCAACAGGTACCTTTTTACAGATGAGGTACATTCACAAGATATGGTGTTTTTAATAGCAGAAATTTGCATGTTTGGGCAGTAGAGAATCCCGAGGGGTAAATCTCCTTGGAAGCCTGGTGTACACTCCGTTGGAAGTATTTGGAATCCTTTGGAAGTCTTTGGATGTTTTTGGATGTCTTTGGAAGTCATTGGATGTCTTTGAAAGTCTTTGGATGTCTTTGGATGTCTTTGGAAGTCTTTAGAAGTCTTTGGGAGTCTTTGGAAGTCTTTGGGAGTCTTTGGAAGTCTTTGGAAGTCTTTGGTAATTGGAAGTCTGGTGAATACATTTTTCCTGGAGATTTTCCCCTCGGAGAATCCACATGCTATACGTCAGACTAAAAGTCAATTTAAGTTTTTTGTCAATGTTTGGTGTGGTGTTTTCAATAACCATTTCACAGGTGAACTTTACTTGGATTTCCTGCAAAATATCTTACCCGTGCTAATGAAAACATCGGAGACATGTACTTCCAACATGATGGTGCCCCTCCTCATTCAGGAATAATTTTAAGAAATTTCCTTGATGAAAACTTTCCGAACACCTGGATAGGTCGATGTAGACCTCATCTCTGGCCTCCACGATCTCCGGATTTTAATCCGATTGATTATTTTCTTTGAGGTCACTTGAAGTCGAAGGTTTACGAAGTTCAAATTAATTCAAGAAAAGAACTTTTGAAATGCAACAATAACGCTTGCAACGAAATTAGATATGAGCCTAACGTTATTAGAAATGCAATTAGGGTAATAACCAATAGATCCAGACAATGTCGAAACAGATCTATAAAATTAGAATAAAAAGGGTTTTGTTTTTGAAATTAAAATAATCGTTGATTTTCAATAATTGCCCAAAAATGAAGCCAACACTTGAAAATAATGATTAAAATATTATCGGTTCCCCTTGCCACAACGATGCGCGGTCACTAAATTGAGGTAATGTATACAACTTTTCGAAACAGATCTACAAAATTTTGCTGTACAGGGTGTTGTTTTTGGAATTGAAGAAATTTTGAGTTTGTTCTGGAGACGACCTGAATTCTGATGTCCATTCCTATTTAGTTCTGATTGGTAATGTAGGTGGATTATGTATACCAAGTATTGTCAGATTATACGACGTGGTGCAAAAGTTATGACTACATGAATATTGTGCTAAAATGGAGAAAACGCTCTGTATCTCAGTAATAAAACACAACAGGCACATCAATTAGGGGTGATTTAGAACCACTATCAACTATCAACAGGCATCGTATGTACATTTAATTCTGAAACACCCTCTGTATATATTCTTCGATCGAAATTCAATCATCACGACATTGGAATATCATTTGTTTCATTTTTACGGAAATGCTCAGTGAGTAAGTAAGACAAATTTAAAGATATATTTATACGGTGCATCATCATGCATTAGAAAAATTTCGTTTACATCAACGCTCAACCATATCTCGGCAAGTGGCAGTAAACATGATAAATGTACTGATTCAAATCATGTGTCATCCAGAAATGTGCAAACCAAGATACTTGCTTGGAAAATAGAATTCCAATTCTGTTCTTGACATTCAATATATTATTCATTCAGATATACAGGGTGTATATAAATAACACCGAAAAAATTCGAGGGCTGTTTCCTTGTGATATTCTAGGAAATGAAGTTCATATAAATATGTGTCCTAACTTGCTCCGTTTTTGAGATACAGGATGTTGAAGTTGGAAGTATCAATTGTTTTTATTTATAACCCCCCTGTATAAGCTTTCATGGTGCCAAAATTCAGTATGGATGGAGACTGAGAAAGCACCAAAATTTCAAAATGATTCTAATTGTGGTTATTGGGTAATCTCAATGGGAGTCTTGAAAAAACCTACATTAAAATTTGGAGTCGAATCGAATTTTTATTCTTTCCTCGGAAACTAAGCTAAATACTTAAATCACACAGAGCATAGAAAAAGTTGTTATTACAATAGTTCAATCTAATAAAAATATGAAACTTAGAAAAACCGGTGGTGTACAGTGTGTCCAGTTTTCGATGCTTTTGTGTGATATCTCAGTTATCTTTCGAGATAGAACCTTGCGGGTTTCGCGGTCGTGTGCCACTTTTTTGTGAAACTCAAGATGGCCTAATCAGATTTTGCATAACTGTTTCCGTTTATGAGATACAGGGCGATTTTGAAAATTTATACTTTTCGGACCCCTCTATATCTACGAAGTTCCTCAGCAAAAATGTCAAATTTGAATCTAATCCCATGTGAAAGTTCACGCAGAATCCAGTGGCGCACTCAAAATTTTTTTTTCGGGGTATAGTTTTGGAGATACGACTCAAACTTATGATTTTTTAAATGGAACACCCTGTATTTTATAAGCTCATAAAATTCCTCATTTTTTTCTCTTCAAAATTAATTATAATGTATGTATATGAAATTTTCAAAAATGCTCTGAAATCACTGAAACATTGAATTTTAATAGTGGGCTATGGATTTTTCTTATAAAAAAGTTCCAATTGAAGGAATATTCATTTTGATTTTTCCATAAAGAGGACAAGAACAATACCAACACTAATTAACTGAGAAAACACAAAAATTCTGTACCTGATAGCAACAAATAAATAGTAATAAAAAGTTCATAATGTAGAATAAGCACCAGATTAAATATTTACAAATACAATTGAATTTCGGAATTATTCAATAACTTATTCACTGAATTATTCAAATTGATGTCCATTTCCCATAACACACAATTGACACAGTTTCTCAATACGTCTTGAAGAGTCACAAATATCTTGAAGACCTTGGTGCAACAACAGAGGCAGTTTTCCAGGAATTACAAAGACATCCTTTAATGATTTTGAATGCATTGAGACGTATTGAAAAAGCGTGTGTGAGGGAAAGTGGACATCAATTTGAACAATTCAATGAATAAATTACTGATTAATTTCTAAATTCAATTGGTTATTTAATATTAAATCAGGTGCTTATTCTAGAATATGAACTTTTTATTACCATTCATTTGTTGCTATCAGGTACCTAATTTTTGTGTTATCTCAATTAACTAGTATTGCGATTGTTTTTGTCCTTTTCATGAAAGAATCAAATGAAATATTCCTTCAATTGGAACTTTTTTTAAATGAAAAATCCATAGCCTAACTATTAAAATTCAGTGTTTTGGTGATTTTGGAGCATTTTTGAACATTTTATTCCTATTCATCATATTTCATTTTCATGGGGAAAAAATTTAATGAGCTCATGAAATACAGGGTGTTCTATTTGAAAAATCATAAGTTTGAGTCGTATCTCCGAAACCATACCCAGAAAAAAAAAATTAGTGCGTCACTGAATTCTGCGCAAAATTCTATAAGGGATAAGATTCCAATTTGACATTTCCGCTGAGATACTTCGTAGATATAGAGGGGGTCCAAAAAGTATAAATTTTCAAAATCGCCCTGCATCTTATAAACGCAAACAGTTATGCAAAATATGATTAGGCCATCTTGAGTTTCACAGAAAAGTGGTACAGGACCGCGAAAACCGCAAGGTTCTATCTCGAGAGATCACTGAGATATCACGCAAAAGCATCGAAAACTCACACTGTACAATGACATACACCATGAATATCGTTAAATTTACCCACTGTGGCGCCACTGGAAATATTATTCCGAATCTAATTGCACGAGAAGACGCTCCATATTACTATTAACAAAACCTCAACGTTTTATTGAAATTGATGAAGAGACAATTGCGAAATGAATAGAAAAAATATTTTCCATGGAAATATGAATACGCTGTATCGCGAAAACGAAGCAAGTTAGGACACATGTTTATATGAACTTTATTTCCTAAAATATCACAAGAAATCACCCCTTGAATTTTTTCGGTGTTATTTAGATATGTATACGACCTGCTTTTCGTCTTGAAATATCATCAATGATTGTTTTTTATCGATCATCTATGATCTGAGAGCCGACTGTTCAAGTCAGACTCCATCGAGAGAAATTGAAGGTCTACTGGAAAATGTGATTGGTAGTTTTCCATCTCACACCCTCCTAGCAGATACTTTCTTGTACAATAATCAAATCTGAATGTGATTTTGTTTTATATTTTTCTTTGGAATTTATATTATTATCATGACAAATTGCTGAGATGATGATAGCAATTTGGGAAGCGAACCCTCCTCGCGCTGATGAGCAACTCACCGTTATCTGTTGGATTGAGATTTTCGTTCCGTTTAGGAAATAGCAATAATGTCCCTATGAAATCGGCGTGACCCTGGTGAAGGAATGATGGACGAGCTTTCCAATGAAGAAATACTGCTTTAAACTTGTTTTGAACACTACTATCAGTGACCATCAGTTGCTACGCAGAGCGTTTATTGTCAAAATTATCAATAATCAAAATCAAATATAGAACTGTGTACATAATTCCTAAAAAAAGATTACAATCTTAGGGAACGATTTCCATCGAAAGTGATCTGATAAGCAATTTAAATTATGATGGTGTTATGAAAGAATTGGCAGATTTTTTAATCAGAAAATAGTGATTTGATATCGTATTATATGTTTCTCTAAGTAATTTCGTTATGGTTTAGTTCTTTTCATACGTATCTGATCCTAGTCCGTGTTTTAGTTACGTTCATTTTATTGAATGAAAATTTGATATGACAATGAAAATTGTTATGTATGGAGAATATTTCCTCGAATTAGTTACTATTATATATATTTCCAGGAAATAGTTATTTACGTGACCAGTCCAAAAAATACTGTTTTTTGGACGAGTAGACAAAATTCTAGGCCGAGTCGTAGGCGAGTCCTGGAAGTCTGCGAGTAATAAAAAAAAACTATTTTTGAACGTGTTGCGAACACTTTTTTTGGCTACCATGTAGAATTACTAAACAATGAGTCACAATTCCATATTATATTTCTTTGTAGAATATAATTTCGAACATTTCAATTCCTATTTGTATATAGCAGTACCTATACCTAACTTTGAACAGAATACATATACCTACTGACAGCTACATTGGAAATTTCGTATGGATATTTTCAAACTCATTATCGCTGCTGTTTTCGATAGTTTATTGCGATAACTGGATACAAACTTTCAAAAATCAAAATGTCACCTAATTTCATGTCGAATAGCTTTCAGCCGTTATTTCGCTGCAATGGTAATAATAATAATTTCAATATAAACATAAATAATTCATAGTAAACTGCTGGCGAAATCTATTTTAAAGGTATTCTACTTAACCAACAGGGGGCCAATGCCCAAGAGAAATAATTTCCATATACATAAAATGAAAAAACAACAGTGGTACCTATGTCTAACAGTATTCACTATAACTATTTCGGCAATGTTGGTCAGACCAAAAATGTAGGATTATTGAAATTTATAAAATTAGAACAATTTATGAACGAATGAAAGAGTGCACATTTATATAATGTATAATACTAAACGGGGATGAGAGTACAATGAATGCTTGATGCTAGGTAGAACAATCTTGCTGTAGTATACAGAGGCGGTTAAGAATGATTGCGCTGTGTTTCAAGTAAATGAATTTTTTATTTATATTTGAATTTATTCATATTGTATTTTTTGAATTCATCCGGCAATTGATTGTACATTTGAATAGCATTAGATACGAACGACTTTTGGAATCATTGGATGATTGAGGAGTTTATATGTGAATGTACCTATAGATGGTGCTGTCTTCTGTTTTCCATGTTGAGCCAGTTACATTCTTGAAATTTATGAGAAATATGGTAATATTTTCTGATTCCATAAATTAGTCTACAGCAACTGTTTTGCACTTTCTGAATATTTTCCTTGTCTACCCTAGTAAAGCATGGACCATAGATAAAATCACAATAGTTGAAGTGGCTGAGAACCAATGACTCACATAAAGTTCGCTTCATCTTAACACTGAGAAAATGGCGGGCACTATATATGAGTTTCAAAGATGCGAAAGCTTTGCTTATATTACTTTTGATATGAAGAGAGAAACGCATATCCACATCGAACACTAATCCAAGGTTACTGGCTGAATCACTTACTAGTAATGGTGATTCATCAATTTGAACTGTCATATTATTTCTTACAATATTCCTATTATTTTTATTGCCAAAGAGTAATACTTTCGATTTTTCAGAATTAAGTTTCAAATTGTGTTCATCAGAGGAAGTCTTGATATTTTTCAATTCATCGTATTTGTAATTTTCTCGGCATTTACCAAATTCTCAGTGCTAATCTTAAGGTACAATTGTGTATCATCTGCAAAAGCTTGTACTTTACAATCTTTAATGTTATTTAAAATATCAGTAGTGTATATAATAAATAGCAAGGGACCCAGTATGGAGCCTTGTGGAACCCCTGAGAGTATATCAAGTTTGGATGAGTATTACCCAACATATATTTTTTGAGAACGACGCAAAAAGTAATTCCATATCAAAAACACGGATGATTCATTGAAGCCATAAAATTTCAATTTTGCACAAAGCAACTCATGATTAATTGTATCGAAAGCTTTAGAAAAATCGAGTAGTACCAGAGCACTAGATAAACCTTCATCAAAAGCCGTTAATATATCAGTTGTTACAGTCGCCAAAGATGTTTAAGTATTTCTGCCTGGTCTGAAATATTCATATATTTGTGCATACAAAAATTTTTCAAACACTTTGGATAGGGTAGGGACTAAACTTATAATTCTGAGATCCGTAAAATCCTTCGGATGACTTGTTTTAGGTATAGGTTTTCCAACAGAACTTTTCCATAAAACTGGAAAGTAAGACTTCTCAATGCAACAATTTATTATATGAGCTATATATTTATCAATGAATGGACTGCAATATTTTAACATTTCAGCATTTATATTATCAACTCCAAAAGCATTTGTTTAAATACAATGCAAAATTTTATTCACTTCTTCAACAGTTATTAATCTAAATGAAAATTGCATAGGAGGATCGTCAACTGAGTTAATATAGAAATCAATTTTCTCGTCACATTTATCAGTTACATTTTGCAGATATGTGGCAAAATAATTGTTCAAAGCATTGGGATTCTATAAGTTATCGGGAATTATATTTTTAGAGTTTGAACAAACTCCCATGTTTTTTAAAGCTTTCCAAGAAGTTCTCGTTTGAAATACCTGATTGAGATAAGCCTTTTTTCACTCCTGGTTACCGCGAGTGTGTGGTTTCTCAATTCCTTATATCTGTTGAAGTCATTGTCTTGCTTAGTTCTTTTGTATTTCTGCAAAGCTTTGTCTCTCTCTTTCTTCAACATTATCAAATTATCAGTCAGTCACGGTGCTGTTGGCTTTGTAGAATGATCATCTGCATTCATCAAAGCCATATCTATACCAAGATTTTTATAATTACAGTGACAATAACGATGTGATACTTCTCGGGAAGTACGTACTTCCTGGACTAGGCCAGAAAAATGCCACTTTCTCAAAGAAAAAGCGTCCGGGAAGTGAGCTGCACTTTCCGGACGGTTGCCGGAAAAAACATTGTATGGATCGTAATAAAAAAATTATCATTTTCATCAATTATTGGTTGACCTAGTGGAAATCTTTCTGTGAAAGTTACAACGATGAAACTTCGTATCTAAGTATTCGGCGATGTGTTTCTCCATTGAATGACTACTTCACCGGTTATATCATTTCCTTGGATTTCGATACAGGGTGAATCGAAAAATACAAAATATCAAATTTTGCCATTGAATAACCAACACCCTATATGAGATATTCAAATTTTGTATGGAGGTATTTCCGCTATACTCAAATGGGCTAGTCACTATTTCGGAAAAAAATGCCTAATAGTCGTTTTGAAATTTTGACCCCTTCAACGAACGAAAGTAATAGCCTTTAAAATCTTAATATTTCAAATTTGTCCACATTTTGGAATAGATCTCGTTGGGTACTATATCATCGAAATTTTGTTTTTGAAATTCAGTTGACGGGTTCCAAATTAGGCGTTGTGTGTTGAAATCGCACACATATTGTATACAAGCTGTCCCATTGGGAAACGGACAAACTCCAATGGTGGGTAGAGCTCATCATGGTGGTTCTGATCATATTTTTAGGGTCTCACAAGTTTTATATTCGAGTTTTATTAATTTTGCTCAATTCTTCGTGAGGACATAACTCATATACGAACCACCAACCACCCAGTATATTCCTTTGCAATTTTGGCGCATAATTCCTTTTTCTTCTACCCAAGCCCCTATCACCAATCAGTCACAAAAAAAAACAGGTCCGGATTAACGAAAATTGCTCATATTACTGGACCCCAAAAAGAACTTTTCGAATTTCCAGAAACTGCTTACATATTCGGAAAGTGCACAAGAAGCTGACTCGAATGGTGTACTTGTCATTTTCCCGCAAGCTATTTCACTTAAGAACGAGCTTAAGAATATATGATTTTGAATTTGAGGTATATAGGTAAACGTGGAATGTTTTGAGTTTTCCTAATCAAATACCAACAATTTAAAAAAAAAGTGCATAAGAAGCTGAATCAAATGTAGTTCTTTTTATTTCCCTGTATATGCTATTGTAACCTGAATGAATGAAGACCTATATTTATGAATTTGTGGAAATATATAGTACAAATCAATCGATATAATGACATATCATTGTTGGCAACATTTCGTTTCCTCAAATATTAGAATAATAAAAATAATGAAAAATCCACCATCTCATGAAACATAAAAACTATAATTGCTTAAAGTGCCTCCATTTTGATTCAAACCCTTTCTTGTTTTTAATTTCTGTGCATACTTCTTCGATTCTCTGAACTAGCTCCTCCTTGGTATTAATCTCACGAGAATACAGTCCAGATTCAAGATACCACTCATATTCAACATCTACATCAATGATCTCTTGTCAATCGCCGAACGAGATCAAACTATCAGTAACTGTGCAACTGATACTACATTGTTGTTTACCGCTTCAAATTTTCTTCAACTAACGGTTATTCAGTCATGGTTAACATAGAGAATTGGTTCTTGAATCAACATAAAATACAATTTTCCACAGAAATCAAATGTTTGGGTGTGTTTTGGGTGAGTTTCTCTTCTCATATCAATTTCCTCTGTAAGGAACTTGAGCGATCTTGTTCTGACCTCAGAATACTGTCGAATAACACAAATATCAACACTGTTAAAACCTTTCACTATGCAAGCTTCTATTCAAGGGCATCATTCTCAAAAAATGAGTTATCTCACTCCTTGGAAAACTCACTCCAGTTCCTTAAATTTACTTACTTACTATTCCAGCATTTCACATATATGAGTGTATTTTTGTGTTCAGAAATAGGTCATGTTTCCTTCAATTCAACATAACTCATAAATTTAGTACTAGAAACATATCAAATTACAATATATTCCATACATATCATAGAGGTTAGCCTGTTTTGAGAAAGGGGCTCCATTCTCCTGTACACAATTTTTTAATCATTTACTCACACGTATAAAACTGTAAAAAAATTTACAACTAGTGAAGAATCCCATACTTAACTCCTTATCTAAAATCATCTGGTTGCCTGGTAGTTGCTAATTTTCATACAATGAACACACTACCTTTTTCCATTTCTGTAACTATATGAACACAATTCCAATTTCAGCCAAAATGTTTTGTCCATCCCTCGGATGTGATTACAAATGCCAGGCTTCACCAACTGGCGGTTCGTGCTATTGTCCTGAAGGCCAACAACTACTACCTGACAATAAAACTTGCACAGATCGCGACGAATGCACCGAATGGGGGTTCTGCGATCAACTGTGTTCGAATACAGATGGCGGGTATTCTTGCTCCTGTGCTCCTGGGTATACGGCCAAGGACAAAATTCGGTGCCAAGCTGTGAACTCTAGCTCCATGATGCTATATTTTGCTAATGATAAAGCTATTGTCAGTATGAATAAGACTGGAGGAGAATTGAACGTTGTCGTTAATACTACGGAGGCTAGTGGATTAGATTTCCACTACTACAAGAATATGTTATTTTGGTCAGATGTCAAAACAAAAAAGGTAATTCCACAAATGAAATTCAATCAGAAAATATCATTTGTTATATTTTTCCACTTTGATCATCATTCACACTATTCAACAATCAACAGTTAGTATTGAATTCGTTTTTACTAATTACTATCATTACTTGCTAACCATCATCACTATGTTAATTAATTAATTATGGAAATATATAAATTTATGTAAGCTTCCATAATTTCTTCAAAGAAAGTTCTCATACTTCTCAAGCCCATTTGAAATCATTTTGATTTCAGATATTTTGGTAATACGAAAAGTACCTACCAATATCTTGGTGTTCAATACTCCATAAAGTACCTAACCCCCTTGCCCATAGTTAACTTTCGAACTGCTGCCTAGATCACTATTGTGTCATATGCTATTAACAAAGCGAATGCAGGAACTCCCAAGCTGTAACATAAGTAGAGGCGGTTTCATATTTTAATTAATAATGTGGTGATAATGTAATGATGATGAATGTTTTATGAAACCGCCTTAACAATGAGTAAGATCTATGCTATGACAGGTCCTGAATGCGCACGCTCCACAAATATGTATCTTTCAAAATGGAGCCTGGAAGGCATTTTGGAAAGTTTTTTCAAATGAAATGGGTGATCGAGTGATACCTCATTCGAAACGACTTCCAATTCTTTATATGGCACCAGAATTTGAGAAAAAAAATTTCATACAGAACAAAAATGACGTATGATAGTTTTTGAAATCTCATACGAGGATCCTATATGGACTAGATGGATCTCGTGTAATCTTTTTCCTATCCGTATCTAGAGAAGTAATATATCTAGGCTAATGTCGAAAGGAAGCCATTCTGCAGAAAAAAAAGCAAAATTGAGGAAATATCTTCAAAATTAATAACAATTTCTATTATTATCTTCTACAAGATGGCCCTCTTTTGACATTTTCATTATTGGCATCTAGGTTAGATTAGATTCCATGTGAGTGGGGCGAATACCGCCCCTCCACTGCGATCCCTGATGGGTCTATTGTGGCTCACCCCTAGAGGTTACAGATCATTGTACAATCCACATCTTCTTACAAAGTCTATGGTTGAATTAGGTGAGATTTGTCTGGAATCGGTAGGTTTCAAATTGGTAAAGCCAAATAAGTCGAATCTCAGTCTCCCTAAGTAAGAGCAGTAAGAGCATGAACATAATATGTGTTCAGCCGTTTCGTCTTCCACACAGCAGAACCGACAGTCCGTTTGTTGGTTCAGACCCATCCTTCCCAGGTGGTATCTTAGACGACAGTGTCCCGTAAGCAGTCCTGTCAGAATTCGCAGGTTACTCCTGCTCCGTTCTTTTATTGGCATATAAAGAAGAAATCTATCCAGTCGAGTGGGAGCCATTTTGAAGAAAAAAACAGAATTGAGGAAATATCTTCAAAATCAAGAACAATTTTTATTATTATCTTCTACAAGATGGCCCTGTTTTAAAATTTTTTTGGAGAGAACTTCTCTAGATCTCAATAGAAAGTTGAAGATTACACGAAAGCACTCTAATAGCCATTTAGTTGATAGGATCCTGTTATGAAATTTCAAATATCATCATCCGCAATTTTGTTTTGAATGAAAATTTTCGCTTCAAATTCTGGTATCTTGAAAATAGCTCGAGAGACGTTTCGACTGAGGTATCATTCGACACTTATAATTCCATATTAGAATCAGAATGGAACACTTGAACTACTATCGGTACAGAAGAAAATTCCAGTTGATCAAAAGTAAACTATAGGGGGTGTGAGTTACTTTATAAACAGTGTAGGTACATGAAGTAGTCATAAGTATACCATCTAGCTCCTCATTAATTCCTCGGCTAGAGTTTGCATTATCTATTGAACTCTTTTTTCAGGTTCACTCCCAGCAACTTATTGGAACACCTGGTTTTGCATCTCCTGATATAGACCTATCACTTCCTGGTTCCTGGTTACCCGTAGCAATAGCAGTCGATTGGATAGGAAACAAACTCTATGTTGCTGATTCGATTGGTCAAAAAATCGATATATTCGAGCTCCAAGGAAAATTGCATGCTATAGTCTTGGGGTCAAACCTATCAAGCCCAGCAGACCTAGCTCTGGACCCCACTATAGGTTATATGTTTGTAGCAGACGGCTCTCAAGTACTGAGAGCAAATATGGATGGTACCAAATCTGTTTCGATAGTATCTGAAGCTGCTTACAAAGCATCAGGAATATCAGTGGATATCATAACCCAGAGAGTATATTGGTGCGACTCACTATTAGATTATATTGAAACTGTTGATTATGATGGTCAAAAAAGATTCCTGGTTGTGAGAGGACAACAGGTGCCTAGCCCCTCGCGTTTGACCATATTTGAGAGCAGAATTTACTGGAGCGATGGTACTAAACAAGGAGTAATGTCTATTGATAAATACGATACTAGCAGTATTCAGTCAATATTCCGTATGCCTGATATAAGAGATCCTAAAGCCATAAAAGCAATTCATGGGCTCAGTCAACCAATGATTACTAACCCTTGCGGAAACAACAATGGAGGATGTCAACATATGTGTGTAGTAACGAACAATGGTCCTCATATTGGATTTAGATGCGCTTGCAATATAGGCTGGCGGTTAGCCCAAGATGAAAGAAATTGTGAGTTAGTTGACGACTTCTTGATGTATTCTCAGCAGAGGTTCATCAAAGGTCGAGTTCTGAACCCTGTGGTTGAAGGATTCAGTGATGCTATGCTGCCGGTTGTATCAAGAAGAGCAAGATTCGTCGGTTTAGATTTTGATGCCGAAGATCGATATATTTACTATTCAGATGTGCTTCAAGATGTCATTTACCGAGTACATAGAAATGGAACTGCTAAAGAAATTGTCTTGGCTTCTCAAAATGAGGGTGTAGAAGGTTTAGCTGTTGACTGGGCTGCAAAAAACCTATACTATATCGATAGTCGTAAGGGAACTCTTAATGTTTTGTCGACACGTAATGTAACTTACAAAAGAACTCTGTTGAAAAATTTGAAGAGACCGAGAGCAATCGTTGTCCACCCTAATAAAGGTTATGTTTTCTTCTCTGAGTGGGATCGCCCAGCGAATATTTCTAGAGCACTCAGTGATGGAAGCAAATTGATTGTTTTTAAAAATTTAACTCTTGGTTGGCCAAATGGGCTCTCCATTGATTTTCAAGCAGATAGGCTGTACTGGTGTGATGCCCTCCTTGATCATGTACAACATACGAATTTAGATGGTACTGATGTGAAGACTGTCAATTCCAGGCTCATAAGACATCCTTTCAGTATAGTTATTTATGGTGATTTCATGTACATAACTGATTGGAGGCTAGATGCTATAATCAAGCTGCACAAGTTGCATGGAGGTGATGAAGAAACGTTGATTAAAGAGCCACAGACCAATCGACTGTATGGTGTGAAGGTAAGTTGAAGGATACATTTTCAGATAGTTCAAGAAATATTGACAAAAATACGACATGTACCTTGAATCCATTAATATTCATGTTCATATTTATCTTTGGCAAAATGAACAGATGCAATCAATGTTGCAGGTAGAACGTAATTTGAGATTAGAATATCAGCCCCATTAGAATACATGTAATTATGGAATAGGAACTGATAAATATTGATCAACCATATACACTTTTTTTACATGGAAAATGAATGATTAATTCATTTATCCATTGCACAAAATACTTTATTTGATAATAAAATGGAAGAAAAATCAAATTTGCTAATGAATTACGTTTTAAGTCTTTTCCGTGAAATTGGAGTAAAATGGATCACTTCGTTGCCAATTTCTTGCATTTCAATAACGATATTTGTATTCAGGCTTTTTCTTGCAGTTTTGATTGTGGTGATCTTGGAAAGCTTGAGACAAATCATGATAGAGATTACCTAATCATATAATGATGTAGCAAAAAATCACAAATCATCTACACAAGGGGTTTGGACACTCTAGTCGAATTCACGCCACATATCTGTATCATATTGATTGATGAATATATTTTCTAGTTTTTATCACAGAGCCTTACATTATTCGAAATCATCACATACATATATATAAACTTGAATAATAATATTCCTTCACAACCAGTGAACATTTATCCACATTCCACATAGAAATATTTGAGAATCAACTACCATAGTACTCATAGTAGGAGTGTACTGAGGTACTCACAATACACTTACAAATCGTATCGTAAATATAAGTTGTATTGAACTCGCGGAATATGTCTTCCTGTTATTATTTATTCGAAAAACTCGAAGAGCTCTGAGATGGATTCCAAATGACAATTTATATCTCACTAGAAGAACATATTTATATTCAAATATTATCGAGAAATTAGCATATTTCACAACTGAAAATTACACTATATATCACCATAGTTTAATGCTTGTTTGTTGATTGTGAAATTACACCAATCATAGCTCATCTGATATAATGGGTATCTTGAATGGAAAGTCTGGCTTCTACAGGGTGGAGCCCAGCATGTTGATTTTTTGAGAATGAAATATGATAAATTAGTTATGGATTTCGATTTAAATTTTTCTCATATAGCACTGGCCATACATTGAAGAAGCTACTGTCTGAAGTTTTCATTCAGTATGTCGAAGATGTTGACGGAACGGCTGTAAATAGGGCTTTCAGGGTCTTGAAGTGATGGGGAGAGACTTTCCGTTTCATGTAACCGCACAGAAAAAATCACGGGGCTTTAATAAGAGAAGATCATGCTGGCCAAATGACGACCCACCTCAGAGAGATTATCCATCTAAGAAGTTTGTATGCTGTGGCATAATTTTGTTGAACCCACGTAGGTATCCTTGATTCGCATTGCTTAGAGAGCTGGACGGGAATGTACTAGAGCATTCTCAAGTAACAATCTGAATTCACAGCTCACATTTTTGAAGGAGGACGTCTAATGGCCTGACATGCTCTGTTTATTACGCTCCCTCTGGTGGGTTATTTGATATTGAAAGTCTATTGATGTAATCGTCTCCAGACCCTGGAACCCCTTCAAAGGGACGACATTCACCAGATACCTACAATTTTTGAATATTGTCTGAAGGTTAATCGACAAGAGGTAAAGAAATTATCTAGTTTTGCGTGCATTTCTCCTCTCTTGTCTGTTGATAAAAATATGAATTTAATTTCAATGAAATTATAGTAATTACGAATCAGATGATTTGTCCCAAAATATCACTGCGATTTGAACATGCTCTTCCCATTTATGAATCACCATTCATATAAACAGGGCGATTTGAAAAACTTGGTGACACATATATGGTTGTTTCTATTGTACATATTCTCTATGTATTCAAGTTAATCGTCAACTTCCAATGATACTGAAACCAATGATAGACTTGATTTTGTTGTAATATAAATAGGGTGATGAAAATCATGAGTAGTAGTATATGTACTTTATTGTTGGTGTGTATGCATGTATGTATACACACCAACTGGCTATCGACCTTACGAGAGGTCCTTCAGCCATATCTCTTTTATGTAGGCTTTGTTACTAACTCCATACGCCACTTCAGAAACAGCACTGTTAATTGGAATGTTCGGAATCATCTCCGGCCGAGGTTACGAAAATTGGAATATTCAACTCGTTTCACAGATAAAAATTCTTTGCTCTACCGGGGATTCAATCTAGGGACCTTTCGATGTTATGGTTATTAGTCAAGATTATAAAATATCAACTACTTTAATCTCTCTATGATTTATCAATTGCTATGTGAAATTCTTCAGTAATTGTTGAATAATTTATCTACTATTGTCTCCTCAACAATATCCTGAGAATTCAATTCGTAACTTCTATCACTTATTTGAAATATTATTGTTCATTTACATTTGCCTATATATCATAGTCAAAATCGAGAAATGAAATGTTATGAAAGACCAAATTGTAAGGAAGAATTCCCATTTTTCATGTTGAAAATAGGATCAGATTCGTTCCCGAAACGTCCAAAGCTGAGTGGATATTCGATATTTTTCACTATACCTATCCTCAAATATTTCTTAACAGGGAATTACAGACTATCGATTGAATATCTTTTTTTATCACTTGGAGCGCACGATAGGAAATCCCTATAATGTTCAAAGATCATCGTGCGTTTCTAGGGAGGATAGGGACAGGAGGTAGGTATTGGAATTTATTTTGAACTTCTGGATATTATATGTTGTTGGGAATACTTCCTCAGGCAATGAATTCCAGAGCCTAGCCGTTCTATGGATGAAGGAGTTTTCCTAAAGTGCTGTTCGACATCTTTCGAGGTTGACTACGAAAGGATGTGCTGACTGGGCTTGTCTTTCAGATTTCTGTTAGTGGCATTTTAAACGCAACAACTTTTTGGGACAAATCATCTGGAAAATTATAGAAACATTTACCTACTATTTCTCATATCATACCCAGAAAAGCATAATGCTCCACCCTGTATATACTATTATGCTACACTGGAACAATGCATTTTTACATTATCACTTCAAAATAATGTTTTCTTGCATAAGAAACTACCTATAAATGATAACAATATAATATAAGTAAAAGGTATTCCTTTCTTTAAGATATATAGCAAGAGAGAACAACACGTCATTCCTACTCACCCGTGCTGGCAAAACAACGGTGGTTGCCAGAAACTATGTTTTGCTATTCATGACGAAACTAGGAACATCCTCACTGCTAAATGCGGATGTCCTTATGGAGAACGATTAACTGCTCAGGAAACCTGTGAGGCTGATCCTAATCACGAACCACCAGTTCAAGCTTGCCCAAATAGCTGGGATTTCACTTGCGACAATCAGAGATGTATACCGAAATCATGGGTTTGTGACGGTGACGATGACTGTTTGGATAATAGTGATGAGAGCCAAAATTGTTCAAGTAAGTCATGTATAATTAAACAATATTGTTTGTTTTGATATCTTCTCCAATTCTGGTCAACCGCCTCTTATTTTTACGATATGATTGAAGAAAATGAGAATGAGCGAGTGAACTGATAATGAATTTTCGGCATTCAATTCCTCCACTGTGTCGTTAGGGACCTAAAGTAATTTTTTGTAACACTGCACACGCTTTCTTTATGTGAATAATGAATTTATGGGTTGTTCAAAGTTGTTAAATTTCAGATGAGCTCATTTCAAACTTACCGTTATGGCCGCCATTTGGCAATACGTCGAATAAATGGTGACGACAGTTTTTAGCAAGGTTTTCAAATCACCATTTATAATCCATTTATCAAATAGAGAGTCATGTCATTGAATATAACACGAGATGAAACATAATATTCGGAAGTCATGATATTATAGTTCGTTCTTGACTTTTTCGAGCAACCAAATATCTCTTACACTCCATAACAAAATATCATGTTGATGTTGAAACTTGGCAACAATGTGCTGAATGCTGAGAACTGACAAGGCACCGCCCACAATTCGTGCACCGTGTTGTCACGTTTACCTGCTTCGAATGTCCTCTAGTGTGAATTAATATAATAATTTTATTATCAACACAAATGTATTTTAAGCAATAAGCCACAACACATGAGGAAATATTTTGAGACAATTAATTTTTTAAGTCTAATTACGAATTGTAATGAACGGGTATCTTAGACAAAATTATATGGATTTCTGAATTCTTTTGAACTAAGTACAGTGAACAATAATTGTCATATATAATACCACAAGTGATAATATTTTGCCGGAAATATTCGGTGATTGTTACGACAGCAGCAAGCTGGAGTATGTCAATCGACGAATATTTCCAGGAAAAATGGTATCACGAGTTGTATTCGTATGACTATTTCATGATTGAATGAGACAATATATATATAAGAAATAGGAAACATAGTTTAAGTATATTCCAACTCAAACTGCGAAGAAGAACATAATGATAGTAATGAAATACAGAATTCAATTTTTTAGAAATTAACTATACCTACTTTTAGTAATTCACAAAGTGGAATGTACAATTTTGATGAACAGTATTTTGTTTATTATCTTGGAGATGGTTGCTCTCAAAAGAGTGTATACATTTGCTATCCAATTCGAACAAAATAAATTGAATTTATGTGACATGAAATAATTAAAAAAAAAAAAATTATTGTCGCCGACGGGCTTGAACCACCGACCTTCGTATCACCGCGCAACAACCCTATCAGTTGAGCCACATTACCTGGATTTTATTGGTCACAATAACTTGAGTGACTGAAGAAGATTACTTCAAATGGGAATTTGAATTCTAGTATTGTTGTCAGACCGTCAACAAATATGCAAACTCATTAAATTACACATGAAACGTCCAGCCAGAATGAAATTGTCTCGCCTTTCGTACAAAATGTCTTACTAACGCGAATGATAAGTAAATAAAATGAAGTAGGTACTTAGGTTATTGTCTCTTGTGTCAGATTTGAATACAAAGCAATCTTGACCAGACCAGAGGTTTGTTGGTCACGTGTGGGTCAATTCGGCTTCTGTATTGGTAGAGCAAGTCCGATAAAATTTAATAAACAAAAAATATCGCTAGAATACAGAAGAAACCGTGAAAATGGTCGATTCTGATTGGTTCTCAAGATCAAGAGTGGAATAGTCTTAAATAATAATAACTTTTATCATGCGTCTACTAGGCAATATTATTACGTGAACGGACGAATGTTTATTTTGAATTGAGTGCAGCATCATTAGCATAAATAAATGTATAGAATAAGTAGGTACGTTACCTTTGTAAAACGAATTCACTGGTCACTTGAGAACGAAAGCAGGTTGATATCACAGGACTGAATTGAGAGACAAAAATGACGATGATGAGAATTTGCAGAGAATTTATAAGTTCAGTAAAGAGGGAGTGAAAGAGCATGTAATTGTCAATTTTGTTAATAATCATAAAGTGAATTATTATCATAACATTGGAGAGTTACATCGAAATCATCTCACTTGTGCAAATTGAAGTCGAGAAAAATTAATGAGAATCATAAACCACATTGAATTATTACTTGAAAAAGGGTTAATGGAAAACTATAGTAAGTGACAGTTTTGTTCACATTAAGAGTATGAGCTATAGCTTAAAATTATTTATCATCATAACAATTCAGAACAAAATCTTTTCAGTTTCGCATATTAATCCTAATATCCGTAATTTATTGCTCAAAAATCTACTAGAAATCTTGCTCAATATAAACACAACATGGAACTTATCTCATATTTAATTGATTCTCTGAAAATTTATTGCCAAAATTCAGTATAAAAGCAGGAAAATTCGACTTCAACATCAGTCTTAAACGTGACTCAATACAAAACGTATCCAGCCGACAGTACCAGTGAACTTCGTTAATAATACCTGTGTAAGTAACCACTCAGGTAGATTTATGGTAAACTGCAACTTTTGTGACTAAGACGTAAAAGTGAAGTGAATCTCTCGCCAATTAAAAAACAAGTGAACAGTGTAAAAAAAATATGCAATCTAAAATGTAAGCAAACTTTGATTTTGTTGCCTGTAACCTCTGCCTGACCATACTGCCTGAATGTATGTCTCAGTAACTATCTATATGTTGTCTTATTGTCTACAATCTCATTCTGCCTCCTGCCTCAATGATCAACGAACCCATTGATCGAGGAAAAATTACTTTGTAACGACCCCCTGCGTTAGACCAACGAACGAAGAAAGGGGCATTACAGAATATTACCAATATAAAATTGAGAATTTATGAATTATTGAATATCTAATACTTCTGAAGTTCCAATCGTATTTCCTACTCAACAAATCGTGACGTTAGTTTTTAGTCGCGGTAAATTTTTTACCGTTTGAAAATTATTATTATTAATCATTGTTGATTTCAACACCTCAAAATAGAACGGAAAATTCTGAATAAATATAAAATTGAAAGGTATTTGAGTGATGATGCTATTTAAGAAATAAAAAAAAATAGTCCACTCGCCAATTATGAGATACTGGGACTGGGATATATCCAATAAACCATATTGATATTCGGAAATGCCTAGGCATTTTATGTAGGTAGCATTTGGATTGCAAAAATTATTTATTATACTCAACTACATGCAGGGTTTCTAAAAATGATCGCAGCATCGTAGTGGCAGTTGAAATAGTGTCGCTCTCAGCTTTTTTTATTCACAGGCATCGAAGCGACCGAATGTGTTATAGTTCGATCTGGATGAGTGGAAAGCGGAAAATAAATTAAATATTTCAACGGTCACTACGATGCTACGATTATTCAAAGTGGCCCTGATGTAATTCATGAATATAGTCTATCAATCGTCTCTTATGTGGAGTTACCTGAATATTTCAAACTATATATCGTTTCTTGGCCTGATACATAACAACGAGCATAGATTCCTACTCATTACCTACCTGACAACATGCACAGCAATAATATCAACATAATTTCTCTTTTCAGAGCCAACCTGTGGTGCCAATGAATTTCAGTGTAAAACGAGCCGTTGCATTCCTTTAACCTTCAAATGTGATGCTGAAAACGATTGTGGTGACTTCAGTGACGAGACTGGCTGTGTTAACGTGACTTGTAGTAGTACACAATTTCATTGCAATAATGGGAGATGTATTCCAAACAGTTGGAAGTGTGATTCTGAGAATGATTGCGGGGATGGTTCTGATGAAGGAGATTCATGCGCGGAAAAAACTTGCGCCTATTTTCAATTCACCTGTCCCAAAAATGGGCATTGCATACCTCAGAATTGGGTTTGCGATGGTGATGATGACTGTTTCGATAAACAAGATGAACAAGACTGCCCTCCGATCACTTGTCAACCTAACCAATTTAAGTGTGCTGATTTGAAACAATGTATTCAGGAAAGCTACAAGTGTGATGGAATTCCAGATTGTAACGATGGAAGTGATGAACTTGGATGTCGTAAGCGCATCAGCCCATCTTTCATGAGCAACATTTTTAACAAAATATGTTTCAGCTTCAATTGCTCCTGATCAGTGTAATCCAGAAAAACAATTCCAGTGTATCAAATCCGGAATATGTATCCCGAAAGCCTGGCATTGCGATGGCACTCCTGATTGCGATGATAGATCTGATGAACCTATGTCATGTGGGAATATCAATTGCCCAAATAATTTTTATAAATGTAATAGTACTCAATGCATATTCAAGGTGAGATTTAAAACTATAGACTTGGTAGCTATAGATAATCGTATCAATTAATATCAATATCGTATCAAATAATATGATTAATCTCAAGAATTTTTTTATTTGAGTCCTCCATGTCCGATACACAGGGCGTCAAAATAAAAAAACCTCGCTAGTAAAACTTTTACACGCGTGTACCCTATTATTGCTCCTTGAATATTCCACAACAATGACGTAATTCTTTCCGGCCTCGTCTGAAAATACGTAATTCTTGAACTAGATCGAAAAAGTACTTCTTTCTCAACGAAACATCATCCGCAGAATGAGTATTTCCCAGAAAGTTGCCGAAAAAAGTAATTTGGGTAGTTGATTGCGACTCTTGCAAATCACTGATCTGGGGGTGAGTAGTAGAACCCAAAAGCGTTTGTTTTCGTTGAGATTCTTCTCTCAAAGTGTAATATTTGTCTAAAATTCATCATTGCATTACATTTAATTCAACACCCTATTTTATTCATCGCACCAATTTTCTCATCATGGAGATTATGTCAGTATTATGGATATGATATAATCTTAATAATTGATATATAGAAATAATAATTCCCAAAGCAATTTTAGGCCTACATATGTGATGGAAAAACCGATTGTGAGGATGGCTCAGACGAGAGCTACCTTCACGCATGTGTAAAACCTCCGTATAGATGTCCCTCTGATCAATGGCTATGCCCTGGTATATCAGAACGTTGTATTAATCTGACGAATGTTTGTGATGGTAAACCAGATTGCCCTAATGGAGCTGATGAGGGACCCGATTGTACTTTTGCTGAATGTAATCACCAAGGTGGACTCTGTTCTAATGGATGCAAGCAAACACCGCAGGTATATACATTCTCGAGATCCATATTCTACTTCATTATTAAAATCATGTTTACATCAATCAGAATCGGCATTTGAATGAGTCGAAATAATGTTCCTCAAAATAAAATGAGATTCTACTTTTCAAATTAGTATCTAAAGGCACCTGAATATTCTGATTTCACCAACATCATCTTGATAATACATCAGTTACCTATATGAAAAAATACTTGAGTTATACAATAAAAATATTAATTGTTTACTTATAGGTTCATCCACCACCACTATCTGCTCAATATGTCAAAATAAGTGACTTACTTGTGATAATATCAATCGGAAAACAGTTTTATCATTATTATCATCATTCTCCTTATCATAAAGAAAACTATCAGTTCTGAAAATAGAGCCATGAAAATTGATCAACTGCCTAACCTTAGATTATTATTCAAATGAAATTCAAACATATAACTTTCTCAACTTGTTACTACACTCCGAACTTATTCCTTCCAACTTTATTTGAGTGTTTCCTCATTCATTTTCCACTTCGAAATTATTCTTTTTTTGACTATTTTCAAGGGCCCATTATGCATGTGTCCCCCTGGAGAAACTTTGAGCGAAGATGGCATAAACTGTGAAGATCTTGATGAATGCAATCCACCTGGTATATGTTCCCAAACTTGTACCAACACAAAGGGTTCCTACTTTTGCAGCTGTATTGGAGGGTACGCTTTAGAACCTGATAAGCATTTTTGTAAAGCCTATAGTGAGTTGACATATCACCCAATGATTTTAAAATTTCATAATTAAATTTTTTTAGATCATTCTGCTGCATTCTTGATAATATCTAATAGACATTCTATACTGGTAGCTGATTTGAAGGATCAGGGATTAGAAAGGGTACCAATTATCGTAGAAAACGTAGTAGCAACTGCTTCTAACATGCATACTGGTACAATCTTTTGGTCCGATATGAAACTGAAAAAAATATCCAAACTAGATAAAGGCATGGAACCAGTGAATGTGATATCAACAGGATTAGACTTGGTGGAAGGATTGGCATATGATTGGATTGGAAATAATATTTACTGGTTGGATTCAAAACTAAATACTATAGAAGTTGCCAAAGTAGATGGGTCAAATAGGATTGTTCTGGTTAGAGAAAACATAACGCAGCCTAGAGGAATGTGCTTGGATCCGAGTCCAGGGTAAATGTTTTTTGTTTAATCTTATATTTCTATCATTTAACGATATTTATCTATTAATGATTGCTGGCAGAGTTTGCCATAATGATATATGCTTTTTTTAGTAGTTGTTATTTGTTACTTTTCATAATATATTTCTAAATGCCCAAGTTCTGATATCTTATATTTTTATCCTTGAACACTGATTGTTCAGCAACAAAAACCATACATTGATGTGTATGGTATAAACTGAAATACAATACTTTATCTTGATTTTGGCAAAATTTTCGTCTGGTCATAACTTTTGAACCACTTTGAGCTGAGTACTTCAAAAAATAACAATAAAATATCTGTCAAATTGGATGCGCGCTCGTAAAAAGTAGATCACATTATTAATTTGTTACCGCTGCTTTCTACTATCGAAACTGATGTACAAAATGTTGCCATACAGAATGTTGTTTTTAAAATAAAAGAAGTTTTCTATTTTTCCTCAAGACGGACCTAGATTCTGATCCCGATTTTTGTTTGATTTTGATGGATAAGTGGAATATTTTTACCAAGTACGCAAGATTATACAAAGTGGTTCAAAAATTATGACCGTTTGAAGATCTTGACAAAATCAAGATAATGTCCTGTATCTCAGTTATAAAAGACGATAGACGCATCAATGGGGGATGATTTGAAGCCATCAAATCTTCAAGTTTCGTATATACATTCAAATATGAAAAACCCGGTATAAATGCAAATTTTCAATTCAATTCAATACATCTTTTATTTCAGAACGAGGTGGCTATTCTGGACAGACTGGGGAGAAAATCCGAGGATTGAAAGAATTGGAATGGATGGCACTAATCGATCTACCATTATCAACACTAAAATCTATTGGCCAAATGGTCTCACCCTTGATACTACTACTCAAAGAGTATATTTCGCTGATTCAAAACTAGATTTCATCGATTTCTGTTATTACAATGGATCTGGCAGACAGCAAGTGTTGGCTGGTAGTCATTATCTGTTACACCCTCATTCGTTAACGCTGTTTGAAGATACATTATTCTGGACTGATAGACAACTCAATAGAGTATTGTCTGCACACAAATTCAAGGGAAATAATCAGTCGGTGGTATCCCACCTCATATCCCAACCATTGAGCATTCATGTTCACCATCCTTCTTTACAACCAATCACTGTGAATGACTGTGCCTATGCTCCTTGCCAACATATATGCCTACTTTCTCCCTCATCTAACACTGGTTATACATGTAAATGTAAGCCTGGCTTCAAACTCAATCCTGGAGGAATATGCAGCGAAGAAGATAACGTGTTCTTGATGGTTATGAAAGGTTCTCAGATTGTTGACGTCTCATTGACTTCTGGGGATAGTTCTGTTGGTTTCATAACACCAGTTGTTGGCATTGAACATGGTATTCAAGTTGAATACGATAGAAAGAGTAATCTGATCTACTGGGTTGAAAGCAAAGATGAGAGTGGAGAAAATGTGAGTATATCATGATATTGTTGAACTAGTATATATTTTATCTTTATCTCAATGAGTAGGAAGCAGCATGAGGTATGTTCGTGTTTATATAGGATAGATATGGCAAAGTCGGTCGGCCGAGTTCTCTGAAAAAATTCAACGCGTGGCCTCTCAGTGCTTTTGTAGTATTATGCTCTTGGGTTCAATGACGAGATATTATTCGAATATCAGTTGAGACCATAATTGCTTGTTCAAAAAAATTCAGTTTTATCTGTTTCAAAGCATTTAATTTTTTCTATGTTCGAAAATCATGAGTGAGAACATAAGTTCCAACTTATCGAATGAAATACCAACTAGATTATTTTCTTTCACATCGAAAATAAAAATTCAGAAATTTTCACTATTTTTCCTATCATGAGAACTATAATTACTTTTAATCAATATTCGCTACTGAATTTTTATTGTAATAGACAATATAAGCTGATTTATCAAATATTGCTCATTTCAAGGAAGTGCCTGTGTAATTTGAGAGCAATAATCCGACTCGGAGGAAACATACTGAACTCAAATGACTACGTACTTTTGACCACACAGATCGCACTAATTTTCCTCTAAAAAACAGGTTTTACTTCTTAGATATATTGTGATTCGATAATAACACATTAAAAATGGAGCAGTGCATGAAAATTTCGCATTGTGTGTTCAAGAATATGTGTTTCTGCGAGGTGTGGATGGATCTAGGGACAGCGTATGGATGAAAAATATTTCTCAAAATATTCCATAATCATTATTCAAATTCGCATGATTTCAAGTCATATTTCATCTCCAGAACCACACTGTATATCAGTAGTTTTCAAGAAATTCTAGAATGGAATCTCATCTGAATTTCAGCATGACATCCTAGATCTCTTAGTTATGAGATTTAGCAGTTGAATAGGTGGTGGAAAAATTCCACTCAAGTATGTCAGGTAGTGCCATCTGTCAGCAGAGTGATTTACTTGTAGTACCACTCTGTAGCTCATAGACGTAGGGGTCTGTACGTGTGACTATGGATGGCAGCACCCTTCAGTGTATGTCGCGATATCTCTGTATCCTACCTCAGAGCTTTGCCACAAGATGGCTACAACATGACTACAACTTCATGTTATACCCTGCGTACTTAAACAAAGTTGAGAATATTTATACAGATATTTTGATTCCTAATGAACACGCTACTGACCGAAATTTGCTTTGTCTAGGTTCAACTGTTATGAACCCTAAGTCATATTTGCCTGAAAATATTGCAGCTAGGGTCACGAGTCGTATTTTGTTGATCTGAGATTCAAAAAAGTTTTTAATTGGCCTTCCCAGGATCGTAAAATGTAACACCTTTTCACTATAATATTATGAAGGGAAGTCAAAAACGTTATCCCTACCACATATTTATCGAAAATACCGAACAACAAATGAAATATTTGGTATTGAAAATGCCATTTCAATACCTATATGAGTTCAAACACTACTGTACACTGTACAGTGATGTCAGTGTCTTCTCGTGATTTGATTGGTTGAAGTTGTGACGGCAAATTTTTGAATTGTACAAGATGATGCAAGGAATGCCATGATTCGAAATTACATAGAAGGCAGTGTTGCTTGTTCTAAAATGAATAGAAATAGAACCATGTAGAAAATTTAGTATCGATTGATTCAGAATTTGTTACTACTACTATAGGTAGATATATATACTCATATACATATAAGTGAGTACCTGAACCTAAACTTGAAAGTACTTTACTGTAAGGGATTTGAAACTCACTATCATGAATATCTGCTGTGTTATTCGATAAAAAATGAAATTTCACTCACAATTTCGAATAATCCACCAACAGAAATCAACCCTCTAACTGATTATGCATTGCATAGTACCACCAATTTTCAGGTAAGTAGTTATTGGTTGAGTTATCTAACAGCATCTTTGTATTTATTTGGTGAAATGAAAATCGAGAAATAAATATCCGACTGACCATAGTTTTCTGTCCAAATGGGCAACATTGTCAAGTCCATTGTGCATTTCGCATTGGCACCAGCGGGATGGTGAAGGAATTACCAATCCAAATTTCTCGCGCATTGACGTCACACGTTTCGCGGCCATGTCGGATTTCTTGAAATAGCTTGTTCATTTTCTCGTTCTCAATAACTTTTCATAGGATGAATTGATAAAGAGAAAAACTGAAAAATACTTATTTATTATACAAGAAAAAAACCGACGCGTAGCGGAGGTATAAAAAAACATGAGCTAAAATTTAATATTCTGCCGTACGTGTATAATACACTTTCTATTCTGTGACAGCTAGGAAAAAGGACGATATAATTTATGAAAAGTAACATTTTATAACCTGTCAACAAAGATGAAATATCAAACTTTTTTCCCGTCACAGAAAAAAATTATTTTAATGTAGATTTTCATTAGATATAATCTTTCGCCGTTCACATTCACAAATGAAATGATATTCTCAGAATGGATAACCTTCATTATTTTTCAGTGTACAATCTGGAGTATACCTTACAGTGGAGGCAACAAAACTCAAGTTCTTGGTATCGACTCAGGCATTGTCGGCTCGCCCTCTACCATCGCATTTGACTGGCTAGGAAGAAATCTCTACATTGGCAACCGTATGACCAGTAATATAGAAGCTGTTAGAATTGATGGCAAAATAAAATACCGAGTTGTAATCTTAGCAAATGACGGTAACGCAACATCAGTAGGTAGGCCTAGAGCGATTTGTGTAGATCCTCCAGATGGTAAATTATATTGGACAGACGAGGGTGGTTACGGAGTTCCTGCTAAAATTGGGAAGGTTGACATGGATGGAAGCAACTCGATAGTCCTAGTAGACGATATTGAAAAACCAAATGCCATCGCAATCGACATAGAAACAAAAACTTTATACTTCACTTCTGAACATCCACCGCTCATAGGCAAGATAAGCGTGAATGGTAAAAAGAGAGCTACCATATTGAATGAAGAGAACTACATAGCATCTCCTAGAGCAATAGGTGTCATGGGAAGTCGGCTGTTCTATTTAGATACCGTATTTGAAAAGTTGGTTCAAGTCGCTTTGCCTTCGGGGGGAAATGCTAAAGCAATAATGGAAAATGAATCATCATTGAAGTCATTTACCATATTCAAGAAACGACCACTTGGTGACCATCCTTGCCTACAGAACAATGGTGGTTGCGAACAGCTCTGTATCCCCGCGGAAGGTAGAACGAGAACTTGTGCATGTGGGATAGGCTATAGGAAAAATGAGTTCAGCTGCTCCCCGTACAGAACATTTGCGGTAGTTTCCCAACTTGATCTGATCAGGGGTTTTAGTCTCAAGGACAGTGCGGAGGCCATGACACCTATATCAGGTGCCGGTCATCATATCTTGCACGTAGACGTTCACTTTGCCGATAACTGGGTTTATTGGGTTGAATACAGCAGAGGTTATTGGAATGGAATTTTCAGGATCAGACCTAATGGTACTGAATTACAACACATTATCAAAGACGGCATCGGCAGTAATGGTATTAGAGGTATAGCGATCGACTGGGTTGCTGGAAATATGTACTTCACCAATGTCTTTCCACATGAGAACTATGTAGAGGTTTGCAGATTAGATGGAAAACATAGAAAAATAATTGTCAAGAGTACCACAGATGCACCAAGAGAATTGGCTGTCAATCCAATCAAAAGAATTCTTTATTGGATTGACTATGGCCAATATCCCAGAATAGGTAAATCTAACCTGGATGGATCTGAATGGCAACCGCTTATAACTTCCGGCATAAGCAACCCGACAGATCTAACTATCGACTTGAATACTCACGACGTCTATTGGGTAGATTCGAAATTAGATATGATACAAAGAATATCTTACAGTGGGGGTCTGAGAACGGTCATAAGAAGAAATTTGCCAAACCCAATGGGTATAGCAGTCTACAAATCTGAACTCTACTGGGTTGATAGAAACCTGAAATCTCTGGTCAAAGCATCTAAACTACCAGGTAATACTTCATTGCCAAAAACAATGAGATCTAACCTAGAAAAACTAAGAGATATAGTCATATACGATATTACTAATCAACCAACGGATGACTCTAATCCTTGTCAGAGATTCAGCAATGGAGGCTGTGAACAATTATGCTTTGCGTTGCCTGATGATATTTCTACACCTAAAAAATCAAATTTCAGATGTGATTGTGCTACTGGAAATATCACAACTGATGGTAAAAAGTGTGGATTTGTGGATGAATATTTAGTATTTTCTACCAGAACCGAAGTGCGATCAATAAGTTTAGATCCTCAGTCAACAACTATACCGTTCGCACCAGTGGCCAATCTTACAAATGTTGTTGGAATTGATTTCGACTACAAACGCCAAACCTTGTTTTTCACACAAATAAGACCATGGGCTAGAATAGCCCGGATGTCGGCTACAAACCCAGATAGTAAAACAATAGTGAACTTGAGAAATAAAGGTATCAATCCAGAAGGTATTGCTTATGACTGGACTCAACAGAAAATCTATTGGACTGACTCCTCAAATCGCAGCATATATGCTATGAACTTGGATGGTTCTCACTTGATAATGATTGCCAAGGTGGAACGGGCTAGAGCTATAGCTATAGATCCTTGCAATGGAACTCTATTTTTTACTGATTGGGGTAAGTTTGGTAACACTGGTAAAATATTCCGAACAACAATGGCAGGATCCTTGAAGCGGGTTATCATCGATAAAGATTTAGCCCAACCATCAGGTTTAGCTATAGATTACGATGAGCATATGTTATATTGGACTGACGCTGTTAGGGAGAAAATTGAGAGATCGGATCTCAACGGAAGAAATAGAGAAGTATTGATAACAGCCACAATTTATCCATTCTCGATCACAATTTTTGGTAAATACATCTACTGGACTGACTTACAACTACGAGGTGTTTATCGTGCAGAGAAACATACAGGTGCTAACATGATCGAAATAGTGAAGAGATTAGAGGACAGTCCAAGAGATATTCAAGTTTACTCTGCCTACAGACAAAAATGTAGCGTGAATCCTTGCCTTATAAATAATGGTGGTTGTGCCCAAAGCTGCCATCCTGGGCCGAATGGCACGGCAGAATGTAGATGCGATGATAATAGCAAATTGGTCAATGAAGGAAAGATGTGTGTGGCTAAAAATTTGAGCTGTGATTCTAGCAAGTTCTACTGCGCTAATGGAAGATGCATATCGAGAATGTGGGCTTGTGATGGAGAAGATGATTGTGGAGATAATAGTGATGAGGATACCAACTATTGTTGTGAGTATAGTTCCTTAGTATTTTGTATCTCATTTAATATCTTGTTGATATGAAAGAACATTTTCTATTACCGTCAAGGAAAGTATGGAAGTTCATAATTTCAAATAAATCCTTGAACTAGAGGGAGGTATAAAACTCGTTAATTGAAATATATAAATATGCTGTCATTGAAATGGATGCGAAATTATTAGAACCAAACGCATACATGGAATATAACAGATAATTGAATTGCCTAACAGGCAAAATCACAATTTTCTTGAGAAGATATGCTATGATATCATAAAAAACACTCTCTACTCGACAATGGCATGGACCGTTTTATCAAAGCGTTTGTTGGCTCAGCCAGTACTGACGTCATGATTTCATATCCTGTGGTTATTATATTCTGATTCCAAAAATATCAAGTTGTTTTTCCTAATTTTTGAACTGATCCGTGAACTATCGGGATATGCAATAATGTGGTAAATATCACCATTAAAGGTTTTATCTCCTTCGCCAAGTCCTAATTCAACGTTTGTATCTAGGTTTATACCAACGGTTTTAGTATACTTGCTATTTTAATGTACCCCAAATTCCAAAATGAGAAACAATGAGTTTCGAACTGTCTTCCTCAATTCGTTCATGGTGTAATCAACTGGGAATCTTTCTCACTCGAATTGGTCAGGTTCATCCCACTATATTCGTGAACAATCAACTGTCATCGACTAATTTCTTGAATATCATGGTCGTATTTTCTGAGATGTAGATTTTTGAAATATTCCCACTTTTATTTTCAGTAGGATACCACTTTTCTCTGTCGACTATCATTCCGAATCCGTTACAGATAGATGATTCCAATTGAATGTCAATCACGACTTCCATTACATTTTCTAATTTCAGGTGGTTTCTGTAAAAATTTCCAATTCGAATTAATTATTGCTCACTATTTACATATAAGTTTATTGTGATAAAAATGCGTACACATACAAAGGCGTGATTGAAAAGTCATTTTCATGATTGCCATTTGCTGAAATGGTATTCTTTCAAAGCCTTTCTCCACAATCAACCTGAATTGATATACAACTGATCTATTTTGTACTTCAACAACACGTGTTTTTCCTATTGTCGCTTATTATTTGAGGTGCTGTTCGGCATCTGCTTTTGAGATTACTTATTGAAATCTTTATCTATAATCTCCAGTTCGAGTTCGAGTTTCCCATGGGGAAAATCAAGATCAATATCAAATTTCTCGAAACCTTGAATTTTCTTTGATAAATTGAGATAACAGTGTGAATTGAACAAGAATGTCTCAGAAGTCCCCTAACCTACTACCTTAAGATACAATTATTCCGTACCAAAAAACACGTTTTCGCCTGATACCGGGTCTTCAACAATGATTAGGTGCCACGTGACTATTTTTGATGCGGCTTCTCTTTTCCACCCACGTTAAAGAGATACGAATGCATTCAAGAATGCATAGAAATCTGTCACGTGGTTTTTGATCATTGTTGAAAACCCGTTATGAGTAGGTACCTATAACTATCTAATATCTTGTAATCAATATTGAATTGAATATGTCACCTACTAATTCATTTTCCCCAGAATGAAATGAATATTATCTTCCAGCTTTCCATTCTTGCTCTGCTAATGAATTCCGTTGTGCAAACGGTCGCTGTATATTCAAATCTTGGAAATGTGACCATGAGAACGACTGTAAAGATGGATCTGATGAAACGGATTGTCAATATCCACCATGTGCTCAAGGAGAATTCACTTGTGCTAATCATAGATGTATTCCAATGGCCCAGGTAAAAATATGCACTATATTATATATGTTGAAGGATGTATGCGTCAATATTGTGAAATGATTTGTACAATGTGAAATGTGTTTTGAAATTTATACCTACGATAGTGCGCTAGACTGAATGCTTGAAATATTCGTATATCCATGATCGCAAATCTAGGTAAGTATATTCGTAAATGTTCTACCAATGACATTTGAATCTTATTGGCGGTGAAAGTCAATAATATTGTCATGGCTTACTCTTTTGAAAAATAAGGAAGATAAATGTATACGGTAATTTTTGGGATGCTCTTATTAATGCCGAAGAAATATTTGTTATGTACTCTCTGCTACTCCGTCTGTTTATCATCTTAGATAGTATCTGATGATTCGAGAAATAAAATCCCCTGTGAAGCTGATTCAAATTAATTTCTATCGTCAAAAATAAAAGTAAGTTATAGAGGTTAGTTCTTTATAGCATGTCATCCTATACCTATCGTTCTATCGTTAGAAATGAAAATAGGTACCTATATAAGATATATAAAAATTTGGTATGGTCATCTGCTCGGGTTTAAAACGTTCAAATACGAAATCGCCTTGACATGAAAGTAACTAATGCTATATCAAGGTAAATAGGATGAATTGTTTTGGGCGAATTCTATTTTTTCAATAGGTCGCGTGCACGATGACCCGCCCTGGAGATAAAACATTGACACACAACCTCACTTTCCTTATTTGCTCATGATTGTGAATACTGATCGGGAAATAAATACGTTGAGACTGGAACACTGTGAAACCGCAACAAAATCGGCTGAATGGTTTTCAGCAAACAATTTATAACTCAATACAAGAAAAACCAATGAAATATTTTTCTTCCATCATGAACAACAAAGAAGTGTCAAATTATTAGGCATTCACAATGTAACTACCTAAAAAATCAGATTTTTTCGTCTCTCGCTGCATATTTTGTGCATTGTACAACAGCACAATGTGATGGCATGCTTGAATTAATGAAAACCGAAAACCATTCGTATGCCAAAATAGTTCTGAAAAACTATTTCAATCCTTTGTAAACGAATAAGAAAAGTGAGGTTGTGTTTCAATGATTTACCTTCAGGGTCGGCCACCTGACAGATCTTGCACGCAACTCATAGATAACGTACCCTTCATGGGTGCCGGCAGCAGAATGTACATGCATCCTTCTGTCGAAAAAAAAAAACATAAGAAAGATTAAGAATTGTTTTTATTTAGTTACAGTTTGAATGAAAACTTTGAGGTTTCAGGATGCTTTCTAAATTTTTATGTTGATTGTCTTCGCATAAATGTATCAATATTTCATTAGTTAATAGGATATGCACTTTCCTGAAAGTATTCCTGACGGTGCTCACGATCGTAGTGTTCTTACGAAAAAACAACTTCATTTCCTTTTTGAATCTGATCTATTTCTGACACTATATATAACCAATATGGACATAATAAGAGGATAATGATTGCTCAACCAATTAGTAAATTGAAGTTAGGTATATTGATGGATTATTTTTTTTTTTAGGTTTGTAATGGAGTTAATGATTGTAAAGATAATTCAACCTCCGATGAAACTCATGAAAGATGCCCCACAAATACTACGTGTCCACCAAATCATCTCAAATGTGAAAAAACTAATATTTGTGTTGAACCATATTGGCTTTGTGATGGTGATAACGATTGTGGTGACAATTCTGATGAAAATCCATTACATTGTGCTGATAGAACCTGTCCTCAGAATAGTATCAGATGTTCCAATCACCGATGTATTCCAGCTACATGGTAGGAATAGTTTTATACGCAATTCATGCATCTAAAGTGTGTTCCGCTTATCAAGAATACACCCTAATACCTCAGTAATTGATAATACATTTTGGTGGTGATTGTTTGTTGATATAATGAAGTATTTAGCAGAGTGATGCGTGCGATGTTGCGGGGCAAAAAGGCCTTTATTCAGGAAATGGATATTAGGGCTAATTTTTAACAACTTTTTCATCAGTATCAGAATCAGCATCCCCAAAAACCCCCCAATTCATATTCATCATCATAAATTCAAAATCCCGCTTTGCATGACCGCCCTAAAATCACCGTTTTTAATGATGCGATTTTCTTGAGATTGTGATGGGGATTGTATGTTATTTTTCTAACTATCAAACACCATCAAAATTCCACGAAAATCGCATCATTAATAACTGAGATTTCAGAGTGTCGTCATCAGGAGAACCTAGATTTTGAAATATCATTTATTAGCACTTGGGATCTTGGAAATATGAATTAAAGGTTTTTTGAGGATGCTAAATCTGAAGGTAATAGAAAAAGTTACTTTTTTAAAATATGCCCTAATATCCTTTTCTCAAAAAAGAGCTCTTTTGTACCACCCAACATCGCACGAAAATGGTGAATGAAACTAATAATATTTTCGATTATCTACTTCCAGATTTCACGAATATCCTTAGAATATTCTTACAAGCTTATTGTCATCTTGTAGAATATTCTATAGAATATTCATAGAATGTTGTTGCGGATATTTACGGAATATTTCATGCGAATATTCTAATAATATTATGAACGTATATTCCTAAAATCTCCTGAGATATTATATTCCAGAATGTTCATGAAATAATATTATCAGAATAGTGTGAACATCCATGTGAATATTCTGGATATTCTGAAGATATCTTCCAATGAGCTTCTGAAATGGAAAATTCTAGAATGAAAATGTTCGAATATACTAATTTCAGAATATTCTGATAGAATGTCCTCAGAATGATCATAGAATATTCTCATCATGCAACCAATATCTATTCTGTGAACAATCAATGCGATATATTCTCAGAATATTCTTTTCGAATATTCTGAGAATATTCAGAATTATGCAATTGATGTTATTATTGACGTATTTTGAATTCTCAAGATGACAATGACCTGAAAATTTGTATAGAGGAGTTATCGGTTGGGTCTTGTCCAATGAAAATAATTTCAAGGTGGCGGCACTTCCGGTTATACCGGAAGTGAACATTAACTACGTTCTCTTGAAAGAAAAGCTGTATTTTTATTGCTTTTTCAGATCCCTTATGTTATCTGAGGATGATATTCACCAGCCTTTCCTATATCTAAGTCTAGTCGTTCTCGAAATATGCGGAGTATTTCGATTTTTTCTAGTTTGTACCTTTCTTTTGAGAATCGATAACTCTATCATTTTTCAAAATAACGAAATCATATTCGGTAGTCAGTTAGAAAAATAATGAATATTTTTTTTATATTCACGATTGGGGAAAACGATTAGGAATGAAATATATCAATTAATGACAATACAATATTCTATCCTATCATGAAATACCATAGACTTTTGAGAACAATTTTTATGAAGTATTCAATATTAAGATGCATATGGAGTAATTAATAATTGTACCTATTTTCTTCAATATTCACCTATAGTTTTTCTTTAATAAAATCTATCTCTTTAACGATATATGTATAGTTAGTATCTGCAGAGAACCTATCCCAGCAAACATCTTGATATGGGGCATCAATGGCCTAGTATATTTTTCCCATACCTGACATCAGCGGCCCAGTAAATAGTCCCATATGCGGGACTCTATATATCAGTACACTGCGGCCGGCAGCTGGTCCCAGTGCTGGGTACCCAGCAATCATATTCAGTTCCCCGGCAAAAGGCCAGTACAACATAATCGACACAATGAGTTTCCCATAGCAAGCCCAGCATATACATAAATGATGGGACTGTAATGGCCAATTAACGACATTGGTTACATACTATCGAGGTAGGGGAGGGGTAGGGGTTTTAGGGGTCCAATGGATCTGAAAGTTCTAGTACCTCTTTATTTCACAACATAACCCTCTCATCATAAATCAGACACATACCAGATTTCAAGAAAACAATTTTAAGAATGACACAATGATATCTTCTTAACCTCTCTGTTCTTCAACGATGAATCTTCTCGGAGTGACTGCTTACTGGTTGGTGTGTGGTATCTACATCTTATTGGGTAGCATTCCTTCGAAGTTGATTCTTCGTTGTGAGGTACTTCTGAAATATAAAATGCATCATTTGTTTTATATTAGTGGTATATGAGTTGCATGAGTTTATAACTTGATAATATAGTCAAATGACGTGATAACATGGAGCTTTTCAATTCTTATTATGGTGTTGGCACAGGTAATTCTGTAGCTGAAATCTTATTGTTATTCAGTTATTCAATATAGAGATAGGTTCACATAACCTGAGATTGCTTTTGATAGCCACAAACGATTTAAAAATGATGGTTGCTTTTAGAGAAGTATAGTTAACTCTTAACTCCAATTATCATAATCATTAGGTATATAAGGTTACGAGATATCAAACACATGCATCAAATAATGACATTCAAGACACTATGTAGGTACATTGATACTTACTCAATATTATCATAATTGAAGAATCTGTCTTCTATTATTATCAACTGAGAATACTCCTGCCATCATAAATAACCACCACGGAAAGAGAGGACCACATCAATTCGACATAAACAAACTAGTACGCGATCACCACTCACGAGAGTCAGCCATCTTAGTCACATATGATATTGATCAGCTGATTGTTGATGTAGACGTTCCCAAAACATCCGCCAGGGGGACGGGTAGTGAATATGAAATTGGCCAGCAAAGGGCCAGATCTCGTTAGTATTCAATTAGTTACAGACATCTTACCATCACAAGGCCATCATCGTATTTTCAACTGATGGTTACTTGGCATGGGAAAATCATCGGCCCATTACCTATACCCCGACATCGTCACTTTCCCAGACTAACCTGCACTAGGCCGGACTTCTCCCGCTAGTTCAATGTTTGCTGATACCTAAAATATATTTTTTTCTAGAAGAGAAACTGATAGGTATATCTATCCTTATCTTATAATCTATGAAAATATTTTCCAACTTTCGCTTTCACCTCAAATGACATCAACTTTCGAAATTCAAATCGATCCCCTTATATTTCTCACTTCAGTATTGAGGGCCAATCAATGCTGAAGAGTTTCCCAATGAAACATTGACTTTAAATGTAAATGGAAACAAATGAAACTGAGTATTTATATTGTCATTACTCATTTTTTTTTCCACATAAATAATTGACTTATTTAGAAATATAGAATCATGGTTATAATTATAATTTTTTCAGATTTCATTGATTTTCAATATTTATTTAGAAATCACATAGTATTTTATGAAAATGTCGAAAGCTATTATGTGATTTTTGGTGAGCCCGAAAGTTTTTGAACATATTTTCGGACGGTTTGATACCTAGCTCAAATAATGAAGAAGTTCTTGGGAAATCATCAGCATAATAATTTCAATATCAACTACAAAGATTATCCATAAATACACTCCAGATAGACAAGTAATCTTTGTTTAGCAAGATATAGGACTGTTCTCCTTGAAATGATCATCTGGTATGATAGTCAAATTATGAAAACCCATGAATATATATCCAATTTAGGTATTGTGATGGTGATGACGATTGTGGAGACGGAGCTGATGAACCTCCAGAGTACTGTAAGAGTGATGGGAGAACCTGTTTCGGGGATTTATTCACTTGTGATAATGGAAACTGCGTCCCTAGAATCTACATTTGTGATGGCGATAATGACTGTTTAGATAACAGTGATGAGGATAGTAGACATGAATGCAGTAAGTGCTTACAGAATATAGGTATATGCAGTGTCAAAAAATATTTTAAAATATTTCTTGTAGATGATAGAAAATGTGATGAGGAAACCGAATATACTTGTGAAGCAAATAAGGAATGGGGTAGGGCACAGTGTATCCCAAAAAAATGGCTTTGTGATGGAGATCCGGATTGTGTAGATGGCGCTGATGAAAATGCCACATTGCATCAGTGCGCAACTCCACAACCCTGCAGTGAAGATCAGTTCAATTGTACTAATGGAAGATGTATCAATAAAGTGAGTAAATGATAAAAAATCTTTTCGAGAAACATGTATAAGAGCTGGTGGAGTAACAGTTGACACTCTCAGGTTCTTCTTTGGTTCAGAGATGTTTGATAAAACAGATGAATATTGAAAATGATTCAATTATACATATAATATTGATTTCAACCCCTGATAAATTAAGGAATCCGGGTATCATCAGAGATATCGGTGAATATTTGTTCAGATATTTGTAAGATCATGATGAATTCGATATGGGGATATGACAACTTTTAAAATTTTTATAATCTTCTATTCTAAAACTAGTGGCACTGAAGACACCGTTGCCTCAAGTATGTTAGGTATTTTTCTTGTTTAGATGCATTATTAAGAGGAGAGTTTCAACCAAATCGACATGCAGGCCTGCACTAGTTGTTGCTATTTGGGCTTATGAATGATTCGATTGAAAAACTGATTAAATCATCGTAAAGAAGAAGGTTGGGACTAGGGCCTGGTTATCATACGGAGTCGAAACTCATTTATTTATAGAAGATACAGATTTTTGAAAAACGAAAACGTTGAAATTTTTTTGTCTCAAATTGAAATATTTTCGATCTCAGTACAATTGTTGGAAATTCGGCGAGGTGTCACTGAAATATCAGCTCTTGAAATGTTTCCATTCGGACAGGAAGCAACAAAAACGATTATTCTGTCAACAAAATATCCATTCATCCCAGCTGATCTCGGTAAACTCCATTTCTTGAAAGAATATAATGCAGGAAACTAGGATGTGGTAGTTCAGGCACTACCTGATAGATGGCAGTGTTCGGAATGACAGACTGCGGCAGAGAGGAATGGTGCATTGTATTGCAAGCAGATGGCGCTTAGGAGAGATGATGAATTCAAACCCGTTTACACCGTTGCCAATGTTATACATATTACTCGGACATATTATGAAATCTAGGCGACGTGATAATACAGAGGGTATTATTCAATTATCTGGGCATATTTCAAGGGGAGGTTCTCCGAGTGTTTGTAAGACGAACAAATCTAATATATAAAATTCTCCTGTCACGGTCACGGTCATAGTGGTCGAACTCCTCCGAAACGGCTCGACCGATTCGTATGAAATTTTTTGTGCGTTTTCGGTAGGTATGAGAATCGGTCGTAATCTATTTTTTAAATAGAAAATACAAAATGGCGGATCCAATATGGCGACCGAGTATAGTTATCCGATTTCATTCAAAATTGGTACTCAGGGGTTTTCGGGGTCGGAGATTATGAATATTTCGTCAAATTTTGGAAATTCAAGATGGCGGATCCAATATGGCGGACGAGCTTTGTAATTATGGTCAGATTCCATCCAAAATTGGTATCTGGGGGTTTTCGAGGTCGGAGATTATGATTTCCTCATCGAAATAAGGAAATTCAAAATGGTTGATCCATTATGGCGGACGAGTTTTGTAATTATTTTTTTTATCGCTTGGAGCGCACGAAGGGAAATCCCTATAATGTTCAAAGAACATCGTGCGTTCCTAGGGAGGATAGGGACAGGAGGTAGTATTGGAGTTTCTTTTTGAACTTCTGGAGATTATATGTTGTTGGGAATACTTCCTCGGGCACTGAATTCCAGAGCCTAGCCGTTCTATGGATGAAGGAGTTTTGATAAAGTGCTGTTCGACATCTTTCGAGGTTGACAACGAAAGGATGTGCTGACTGGGCTTGTCTACTTCGTCTGACTGGTATTGCTAGTGGAGGGATGATAGCCATTTCCTGTGGAAGTATCGATAGAAAAGTGAAAGGTCGCCGACCTTTCTACGGTGTTCCAATGATGTCAAAGAGTGAGTGAGTGTGGCATCACCCACCAGGCGAATGGCTCTTCTCTGGATGGAATCTAAGAGCATCAGCGTATGTTTTGGTGCTGAACAGAACAGATTGGTCAGATATCATTCAAAATTGGTATCTGGGGGTTTTCGAATAATGATAAGTTATATTAGTAGGAAATGAAATTAAAAAGGAAAAGAAATATTCGAAAGACTACTTGTGAAGACAGTTTCAAAAATGACTCATGACATAAATTTTCATTGTAGCGAGATATAGGTATTTGCTTGACTTGAATGGAGTGAAAAGTGGAATCATGTTGAGCAGGCCCGTGGAGCAGTAGCTCTGGCAACACTGCACGTACATAATACAATTACCTACGATTGCATTCAATTGTGTGCCACCTATTGGTGACCTGCTGTAACAGACGAAATCGAAGAACTCTACAATAGCTGTGAAAGCTCTAATTTAATTATTTTATTCCGATTTCGACATCACACTGACACCTAGAAATAGTTGTTGAACTAGTATATATATATAGGCTATATTCGGTCGGAAAGCTGTCGCGAAAGGCCCGCCTTAAATGTACTCTTCCTGTTTGAGATGAAGATGTGACAAACAATTGTAAATCATACAATTTTTTTGTTTGAATTGATTTATTGAAATGAGTCATCAAATAGGAAACTTCTAGAGCTATCTCCAACTTTAAAAAATGTGTCCTCGAAGTTCATCTTGACCCGCATCTACCTCTGGAAATACCGAAAATAGTAATCGATTATTGGGGGTGTTATTGATGATGACATAATATACAGTATGAGTCAAAAATTTGTACCGAGCTTTCTGAGGATGATAGTACGTTAAAAAATAAGTATACTTTGATGAATTAACTTATGGCTCAAAATGCATATCGAGGGAGATATATCCTTCCAAAGTTGATGAAATTAAAATGATTTTTCGCATTACTTCTAAATGGTGAAGTCTGAAAGTTGTTGTTCGATTGTGAAAGCCACCAGATTGAAAGTATCTGATTATCTGCATAAATGTATGTTGTTGAAATACATTCTCCTGATACCCTTCTACATTTATATGTTATCGTTATAAAGGGTCCCAGCAAACATTGATACATGGGCCTTAACTCTTAGAGCAATGTCATGCTAGTGAACTATCATTGGCTTGATATTGGCATTTTTCAATGGTAAATCACAAAAGTTCTCCACTGGCCAACTCAACGCCGCCGATATTGCGAAGCAGTACTTCAATTCAAAGGTCATTTTTAGTGTTTCTTTCTTACACAGGGGTTACATATAGGAAATATTATTTTACTAATAAAAATAATAATAATTAAAATTTCTCACATTCAGTTATATACATATATCCAGATCTGAAATATCTGGTAAATCAGCCAAGAGTTCATCGAATTCCGTTTCGGTTGATTGATATTGTAATGTCTAGAATGTCTGGAACATGGCTAAAAACTCGAGAACTTCTCTTCTTTGGTATCTGGAATGAACTATTTGTGAATTCCAAGTAACCTAAAAATCACAACTGCATATTATTACCTAGCCTGCTACAAAAATACTCAGGTGAGAAGAAAGATGTAGAAGTAGATTGCTTTTAAGACTGAAACTTCATGGTAGAGGTTCTGAAACATATCCACGATGGATGTTCTCGAAGAGGAATATATCAGTTTATACAACTAAATTCGTTATTTCGATTTGATGAGATTAAATAATACCCTCATACAACTTTCTATTTATTCAATTGTTCACTACACATCTTACAATAACAAATGACGGCTGAGACGGATCATGCACAGGAGGATAAAAAACAAAATGGAAGACCTAGTGAAAACATATCTCTAGTGATCTTTGTAAAATAGATTATACCCATTGATTCCCCAATGCCATGAAAATAGAGATTTGATAATGAAAATTACACAAGAAAGATTCTACCTACTATCAAAATACGAAAAATGTAATCGTGCTCGAGATATTTGAGTTTTTATTGTCACATGATACTAGCAGATTAACTTATCGGTAACAATATTTTAGGAGGCCTTGACCAATATTGTTCTTTGGGTTAGTAAAATTACTGTGATTTCTAACTGATAGGCTTTTAAGAAATGGCACCCTATCATGCTATTGAAATGTTTCCCGCTCAACACGTTTCGAATTCTAGAAAAAATTTGAAGATGTTGCAACGATCGCGTGAAGAAGAATGTTTAAAAAAAAAAATAGAGATGGTGGCCGGCCAAGAAGTTCGAGGCCTCCTAAAATATTGTTACTGAAAAATTTATCTGCAGATATCATGTCACTACAGGAACTCAAATATCTCGAAAACGGTAACATTTTTTGTATTTTAATAGGAATACCATTTTTATGTAATTTCTCTCCTTTTATCAAATGCTTCTATTTTTTCACCAAAAAGGATACGAGGAGAAAAGTTCGAAAAATTATGACCCGCCCTCTAAAAACACCCTTTATACAATATTAGGAATGTAATACTGTATGAGAAAAAATTATCTCATCAACATACATTCATGCAGAATATTTCAATCTGGTGGCTTCTACCGTTTTGAAGTTATGCGAAAAAATTATTTTAATTTGATCACCTTTGGAAGTATATATCCCTTGATATACATTTTGGGCCATTAGTTTATTTATCAAACCATACTTATTTTTCAATGTACTATCCTCTTCAGAAAGCTCGGTACACATTTTCGACTCACCCTGTACATGAAGAGGATAATGATAATGAAGATAATGATGTTTTATTTTTTTTTTCAGGGATGGGTCTGTGATCACGATAACGATTGTGGAGACGGTTCTGATGAAGGCAAAGAATGTAGTTCGAAATATAGAACTTGTTCAACCAATGAGTTCACTTGTCAAAACTTCAAATGTATTCGAAACCAATACAGATGTGATGGGGAAGACGATTGTGGTGATCATTCAGACGAAGTTAATTGCAGTAAGTTCTTATATTTGATTTAGTAGCATAAGCGTTGTCCCATATCATCTCTTTTACATGATCTCTAACTCAACTAGTACTTTTTTTCTCTTCAGATAAAGAAAATAGAACTTGTGCCGATCCGACGCAGTTTAGATGTTCGAATGGGCAGTGTATTAACTATAACTTGGTTTGCAATAAAGTATCCGACTGTTCAGATGATTCAGATGAACCTCTGCACTGTAACGTTGACGAATGTGCTAAAGTTGAAATTCATCAATGTGGCCACAAATGTATCGACACACCCACTGGATACAATTGTGAATGTAACCAGGGATACAAGTAAGATTTTTTCATTGAGTTATAGAATGGAGTAATGAAAATTATTGAAAGATTATTTTTGAAAGGATCCCTAATTAGGTTCCTAAGTGATGAGATTGAATTGAACTCAACGAAATATTATCATTCGATAATGTTTCAGATAAAATGATTTGTACGTACCCATAGATTTTTTTCGAAAATTTCAGATTATTGGAAGATGGAAAAGCATGTGCGGATATCGACGAATGCATAGAAAAACCTCAAGTCTGCTCCCAATACTGTTCGAACACTCCAGGCAGTTATTACTGCAAATGCAATGACCAATATTACGAGAGGGAAAGTGACGAACATACTTGCAAACGCAAAGACAAAGTTGAACCGTGGATCATATTCACGAATAAATATTATATCAGAAATATGTCAGTAGATGCACACGTCTACAATTTGATCCATCAGGACTTCATGAATGTCGTAGCATTAGATTATGACATGAAAGACCAGCACCTTTACTTCTGCGATGTTACAGCGAAAACCATATTTAGAAGTCCTATTGGAAGTAAGACTAAGGAGGCTGTCATTCGTCATGATTCGCATGGATTGGAAGGGATTTCTATTGATTGGATTGGTCGGAAACTTTATTGGCTTGATAGGCATTCTAAAAACCTGGACGTTGCAGAATTGAATGGAACGAATCGAAAAACTTTGAGAAACAGTATTCCAGATCCTAGAGCCTTAGTAGTGCATCCAGGTACAGGGTACTTGTACTTCAGTTCTTGGCATCTACAAGCATTTATAGGAAAATTGGGCATGGATGGATCTAACTTTACTATGATTTTGAATTGGGAAGATGACATTGCTTGGCCGAATGCTTTGACTATTGACTACTTCACAGATCGTCTTTACTGGGCAGATGCTCACTTAGATTATATTGCCTTTTCTAATTTGGAAGGTAAACACCGCCATATTGTTCTATCAGGAAACTCTGTTCCGCATGTTTTCGCAATTTCCCTGTTCGATGACTTCATTTACTGGACTGATTGGAACCTCAAAGCCATTAGCAGAGCAAATAAGTTCACAGGCAAAGATTTAATGGTCCTCCGAAATACAACACACAAACCATATGATATCCACATATTCCACCGTCTCAGACAACTAACATATCATGATCCTTGTGGGGATAACAACGGAGGTTGCTCGCACCTATGCCTGATATCTCCGCCACCTGCTTCTAGTTATCTGAATATTGATGGTTATGGTGAAGAGGGCCAAACTGCTCACAAGTGTGCTTGTCCAAATCAGTACTACTTATCCAACGACAGGAAGACTTGTATTGCAAACTGTACGACTGGACAATGGCAGTGTAAGGGAAATGATGAAAAGTGCATACCTTGGTTCTGGCAGTAAGTATTTTATTTACTCATTCACAAAATTCGAACCAACTCGTAATTTTTCTGAAACATATTTTTCAAGCTAGAACTGTATTGAATCTTGGAGTCATGTATAGTAAATGAGATCTGAAACTACCACCATCATTATGGACAAATGTGAAACTATGTTCCGCTATACCACACGACACAATAGCGAATTTCAAAGTATTTCTCGACTGACCCTATAGAAGTCCTAAAAGTTCACGAAACAGTTCAAGTATTCAATGAGAAGGATTACATCGCATACTGGTCAGATAATGTATTTTCAACAAGTCTGCATGCTAGCATATGTAGTTGTCTCTGGTAACTTCATAACTACGGATTCAGTATGGTACTGATTTGATAATTTGCAATAGTCATCGATCACGTATAAAGTACAATTTTTATGCCAATATAATGTGATTAGTTGTATTACTATTCTGTCAAATTCACGATGAATTGAATCGGTCTGATATCTTACTTTCTGAAGCTATGATTCTGATGAATCATACGATTTAATCTTTCACTAGCCTGAATTGGTGCTAAATCTTAGACAGTATACCTAATTACCTAATAAATTCTTCCTAACTGATGCGATTTGTGCAGGTCTCTTCATCATTTGAGAGTTATGCAAATGAATCATTTAACGAAATCTGTATCACTGATACAGATAAAGATACAGATAACATTTTTCTAATTCAAGCCGTATCAGTTACCGAGATGCTTCAGCATCGAGGAAAATTGAAAAATCCGTACCGTGGTTTCCTTCACTAGCACACATTTTCCTAATCTGATTATTGTTATGATGATAATTGATTTCTCAGATTAACATGATGAATGATGGTGTGTTCCGAAGTAGTTGATGAAGTAATATTTCACTTATTGAAACTCATCAGACCACATCATGATCACAAAGTAATTGTGATATTTCCCTTCACAGTAAATATTATTCATTACAGATGTGACGGTGAGAAAGATTGCAAAGATGGATCTGATGAGCCTCTAACTTGTCCACCAAGGCAATGTCGAGCAGGTACTTTCCAGTGCAAGAATTTGAACTGCACTCCTTCAGCAACAATTTGCGATGGAGTGGATGACTGTGGCGATAACTCAGATGAACAAAATTGCAATAAAGAGTGTCCTGAGACTGAAATGAAATGCAAGTCCAATGGAAGGTGAGTGATACAATATTGGTATAGAATATTTCCAGAAAAACTTGTGATAGCGAAGTTTCCATAATGATTATTGATTGATTGGTTATCTTTTTTTGGCCCAGGAAAGATAACTTTTTATCAAGAGGACAAAACATGAAAAAAAGGGGGATAATATATTAGTTCCCTTCGCTCGATCAATTAAGGTCTATTCTACGCTCTTGATACATGAATACCTATCTATTACATACTGAAAATTATATCAGGAGTTTACCATGTCTTCTTAGAAATTCTAATCGGTCTAAGATGATTATAATCGGTACAATTTTTACAATATGAGCGTCTCATTTCAGAGAACTCGTATTCGCAAGTCTGAATAAATTTCCTACTTGTATGCTACCAATAAGTGATGGTCATGATTTTTCCATAGAGGTTCTCATTCAATTCTTCAGGAATTTCATTCGCTACTGTCTACCTGATATTTGCCTCTCATCATCAAAATTATTACTGTTTTGATTAGGTGCATACTAAATAGTTGGAAGTGCGATGGAGACGCAGATTGCAAAGATGGCTCTGACGAGGATCCTGAAATATGTAATAGGCGCGCTTGCAACCCAGATACAGAATTCCCTTGTCGCAATGGAAAATGCATACCTAAACTGTGGATGTGTGATTTTGATAATGATTGTGGGGATGATTCTGATGAACCAGCCTATATGTGCAGACAAAAGAACTGCACAACAGGATGGCAGCGATGTCCAGGACGAGCCAACTACAGGTTTGTATAATCATTTGATACCATTATCTCTCTCTCTTACTCTTGCGTGCCAAAAGAAAAGTTATCGCCGCCCGGCCGAGGCAAGATAATCTTGAAGTCGCCAAAAAGTTTTGCGGCCTTGGTATACACACTGTTTTTCGTGCAATCGTCAAAATTATTGAACTAATTGAAATGACATATTTAATGAATACAAAATATTTTGAGTTTTTGCAGACAAAACAAAAATATGATCTGACACTGAATATAATCTTGTCCTATTGTCGTAATTTAGGAATGTCGGATTCGAAAGTGAGCTTTGGTTTGGCAGCCATTGCTATGGCGGTCGTTGCCATAGGTAACGACTGCGAAGTTGCACTCTTCGCACGAAAAAATATATTCGTTATTGTGAAGCTTCCAGTTTCTCCGGAAGTGACATCATCTTCGTTATTTCCAATAGAATACCCTTTATTTCACAACATTATCGAATTCCTCGTTTGATATTGATCCAAATCCATGTATAACATAACCTATACCTGATGTTTAACATACGATTGGAATCAGGTTAAATTGCTGTTGTCAAACAAACAGCTAAATGGGCCTACCTGTCTTATCCCTTCCGGAGTTGAATTACTATTTGCTCCGGTGGTTGCAACCACCTTGTCCTGAACTCGGCATGCTGGTTCCCGAGGTTTATGGCACAGTATAGAACTTTTCACGATGTCGAGTATGAGCGAGATCACTATGTTTTCCGGTCAACCAAACTTGAGGAAGTGATGTGTCTTCCTTCTTCGTGACAGCTCAACTCGCGTCTCACTCTATCTCCTTTCACCTTTTTGAAAATCTTCTCGATAGGTGTCGCATTCTGCCGAGATTTTGACTGAGCATTTGCAAAGATATAAACTAGACGCACAAAATTAGGAGCACAATCCTTTTGAATGTATGAGAAAAGAATGAGATTATTCTCAGTATTTCCCATTCTAAATTGATACTTTTTTAATACTCAATCTACAAGAAAAATGGAAGAAGAAGAATAACTTGAAATATATAAGGCGTTAACACCTGATATGAACTGGTTTCGAGTTATTCGAGTTTTCCTAGAGAAATTGATTGATGCAGCCTATGGAACCTACACCATTTTCATGTAAATGAACGGATCACTCACCATGATCACTCACCATGATGACAACCACTGAATAATTTACAAGGTGCGCAGAAAAGTGGATCCAGGAAGTGAATGTGAAATATTGATTTGTTTTTTTCAAATGGAAACCCTTTTTTCTCGTAATTCTATTCTATTATGAAAAATTAACTTCCCTTTACCCAAAACCCATAAGTTCAATAAACTACCTGACAATATAAAAAATTGCAGAAATATAGGTACATTCAAAAATGAAGTAAAAAAACTGATTATTTCTGAGCGAACTTGATAAAATTAATCATGCCTTTTTTGCAAATATTATTTTTTGTTTGCCAATTTATAGTTGTTGATATATTTTGAATCATGATATGTTTACCTATAGGTATATAATTATGTACTTCCTTATACCAGAGCCTCTGTCTGGAAGTTATTTGTTCAATAAATAAATAAATAAATAAATAAATAAAAAAAAATTGATGTATTGACACAAACACTATATAAATTCAGGTTACTCTGAGAAACATTGTCAGTCGGAAATTGATTATCAGTTTCTATTAAAGAATTTTTCATTTCTATTCCGGCTTATGGCTCAATAGGCTGGGGAGGTCAATATAAAAAAGCGCTGAAACCACTTATATCAATTCAAAAATATACCTTGAAAATTATCTTCGAGAAACCTTTCGATAATTCTTCCAAAATCCTCTTTGAACTTTATAACATTTTATCTGTTAATCAATTGTTTTATCAAACATCAACAATTTACATAAGAAATTATTTACATAATCATGTAAAACTTAAATTCACAAAAAATTGCCTCCTTCTATGAACAAAATCAGTTTTTTTGAATTCAAGAAAAAAATCGAATCATGGTTGATTAGAATTCAAAAATTTTGGAAATTTGATTATATGTAATAATAATATTTCAAAAATAAATGAATGAAATAGATGTCACTTTGTTAAAAAAACTCGAATAACTCAAAAACGGTTCATTTTAGGTATAGGGCATCATACATGAATTCGAATCAAAATCAAGAGGGGTCCCTCGCTATTGAAAATAATGAAGATGAAGTCACTTCTGTTGAAACCGGAAGCTTCCCAATAACGAAAATATTTTAGTTGGATTCTCCACGTTTCCTTCAACGTTACTACCAATTTTCAGGATCATACTCCTTTTAGCTCTCCATATATAGATCGTGTTAACTCATGAAGATATACTTACTCTCTATCTTTATTGTACTGCGTGTAATGTAGACAAGGCTTGAATGAATTACTTTTCCACAGAAGCCATCTTTCAAAATGCATCGATTTCACTCAATTAACCATAGCTCTATCTTAGAATGTGGTTCATGTAGTATTGATTAAGAAAGTGTCAAGAACAGAGATATGATCACAAACAATTCTAGAACAATATCACTGTATGTCAAAAAGGATATAAAAATATCAAAGTTCATAAATTCGAAATTTCATTTCTTCAAGTGGTTTTTCCATCACTATTCAAAACTGACCGATCTCCAAGAAAAGTAATCAGAAATATCATTTTATCAGTCAGTTTCCGGATTGTCGCTTCGGTTTTATAAATTATACGAACTCGACAAGCCCAGCAAGCACATCCTTTCGTTGTCAACCCCGAAATAATAATAATAATAATAATAATATTGTTAATTTATGCTTCGATTGACTGCAATAATGTATATGATATTACAATTGAACAATTGTTTGGTTATCCATAATATGAAATGCCTTAATGCTTGCAGTCAAAGGCAGAGTAAGCATTCTCTTCCACTCAACCTACACTATCATAATGATATAAAAATATACTGAAAACTATAATAACGTTAAACTGAAGAGAAAAAAAATTGCATCCAAGTGAACACTGGTATGATATTATGTCTGTTGAAAGTATATTTTTGAGTTTCCTCTTAAATAACGGCAGCTATTTTCATTTGATTTAATCGGGTATTCTATTGTGAAGCCTGGTTACAGAGATGTAGAATGAAGAGGGGGAGTTGAGCGTAACTTAAACCGCACATTGAGGTGATAAACATCTGTTCGAAAGGTAATTTTATTGTGCAGATATGCCGATTTTCTGGTTACTATTATTTTATGGTACAAACTACAGGAGTGTAAATAAATCGTTTTTCGCATACCTACTAAGCCACCCAATATCATTCAATCGTTCTGTGATGTGATCTCTTCTTCTCAGTCCACAAATCAGACGGATATGAGATAGTTCTGAATTAGTTGCAAACGTCGCAGATTAGACTTTGATATGGCATGGCCGTAAATGACATCTCCATAGTTGAGATGAGAGAGTACTAAAGCATCGCATAGAGTTATTTTACATTTTTTATATTCAAAATACTTCTATTGGAATAAATTAATTTCAAATTATAATAAGACTGTTTTATGATCATATTAATATGCTCGTTATACTCAAGTGAGGAATCCATATAAGGCCTAAATGTTGTGCATTCTTAATTCATCATTAATCCTAATATACAGACTGTGAATAGTTATTTCCCCCGAATGCTGTTTACCTAGGAGAATGACGAATGACTTAGAAGGGTTGATACTAAAGCAAAACTTATTGGAAATCGATAGGATTGAGTGCAAATCTGAGTTAATTTGGTAATTAGCAGTTGAAAGTTCAGATTCGGGAAATGATAAATATAGGTGTGATCGGCGTAGAAATGACTATTACAAAACTTGAACTTTTTATAAAATGCATGACACATTTATGGAGAACGCAACGCAGGGTTTTTCTGAAAATTTCGCATTTTACATTCTATCGCCTGTTCTATCGATCTAGAATATTTTCGAAATTGCGACGTTGTTTTTTCTATCAAAAAGTCCTAGCAACTTCGTTTTGCAAATGGAACGCCCCGTATATTAATAAATTTTCAGAACTGCCTTTTCATTACAATACTCTTTTGTTGATAAATCCCTATACCTATCTCTATCGGTTTTCGAGATAAAAAATATTTTGTGTTAAATATAATTCAAAACATATCCTTAATTGAAGACATGAGAATGATGAGTGGATTAGCGCCAAAAGTAAATTTCCGAGAAAATCAAGCAAAACCTGTGGAAATTAGAGATTTTCGTTTTTGATATTATTTTGCCATATGGTACCTATATTAATCAACTAGTTTGAAATAAGTCGGAGAAGTTAAAATTGAAAAAAAGTCGAAAATAATATAAAAATTTTGAAAAAACTGTTTTACACTTATCCACTCTCATTCTCATTTTGCTGAAAAGGAGAAAATTATGCATTCTGAATACGAAAGGTCAGTTTAGTATCAGAACATTACGTAAAAAGACAACTGAGTTCAGATTGGAACTTTAAAAAAATAACAACTCTCGTTAACGGTATCTTATCCCTAGTATACTTGAATCTTTCATATTTTGAGATTTTAAATGCTCCATCTTCATTTCGGAAAGTCTGCTTGAAATAGTCTTCAATTGTTTCTTTATAGTTTTTGACCAATGCTTGAGTTACATTAACTACCTAAAATTTGTTTGAGGCATTTGCAACAAGTGAACACCATTCTTCTGGAATGGAAATGTATTCTCGTTTTCTTTTGAATATTTCAATTTGTCCGAAAGAACAATCACAAGGCAAACATGAATGTCCACGTTCAGGAAAACAATAAATTATCTCATGAAAAAACACTGAACCCGTTGAGTATGATAACTGGATAAGTGTGGTTGTTATCCGCTTCTCATGGCAACGGCATAGCAACAGTCAGTCCAGATTCAAAAGCGGATAATCCTCCTTGCCATCTTCTGGCGAATGGGGCAAGGTAACATGTTTCCTTTCCATACCCACCGATAGAGCGATTTTTTATTGAAGAAAATCGGACAAGAAGTGAATTTCACCAAAAGTGGTTGTTATCCACTTATCATTCTCATGTCTTCAATTGCACTTAAGAAAATCAGGGCTTTCAATTTACTAAGAGTTGATATTTCAGTGGTGGTTTGGATATGCTTAATGTGCTGACATTATTATTATATCCGTTGTTCATACAAGTGGTCAAAAGTTCATTTTTTCTAATGAAACCCACTGTTTTTTACTCAATAAATTGAAGGACGAAGAAAAATGTCACAAGATGACATAGCATGTCCCTATACCTAAATCATCAAGTTTTCTCAATAAAGCTGCTTTTTGTGAAAAATATAATTGTATGAAGAAGCTATGGAAATATCAAACATGGCAGTTCGGTGATGTTGATGAGTAATTCAGTAATTCTTATGGACAATATTTCGACAATATCGATTATTCAAACGAAGTTCACATACATACACGGACAATGTGATCAAATCATTGTCAAAACTCGCAGAACATTCAACCAAATATATCCTGAATTGACACCAATGAACGAGAGGAAGTTTGTAAGATTACAAAATGATTTTATCAACTACCTGAAAAGGGTGTCAGCCAGCTCTCTTTAGCGAACCACATCACTCATTACACATTGGGGCTTGCAGATAGGTCCCATTAGAGATTAGTTGCTGACGTGCAAACGTCTCCCAATTCTACCAGTACCAGTAATCTGATAATAAGAATTTTTCTGTGAACCAAAATATGTACCCACCTTCAACCTTGACGAGTGTGATTGATAATGAAACTCATATGCAATCATCTCCTGCGTTGATAATTAATAATAAGCCTAATTCGTCTGTTCCAGGTGTATACCAAAATGGCTCTTCTGCGATGGCAAAGATGACTGTAGGGACAACTCAGACGAACTTCCTGAGAATTGTCCAGCTTGTAACTTGGAGACTGACTTCAAGTGCAAAAACAATAGATGCATCCCTAAGCAGTGGAAATGTGACTTCTCTGATGACTGTGGGGATGGATCCGATGAACTAGAAGAAGTTTGTAACGGAGTATTCAGGGAGTGTTCTGAATCGGAATTCCAGTAAGATTTTTTTTATATCCCCACCATTAATAAAATGAATTATCCAATTCCAGCTTCTCAACTGAGACCGAACAAAAATTACCGTTTACCTTTTATTTTGATTGATTAATTGTTTCTATTACCCGAAGAAATATCTGTTTATAATAGGGTACATGAACACATGAAATAATAATAATAATAATAATAATAATAACAATAATAATATTGAAATGTTTACTAATGAATTCCACTCAGTGAAAACAAATTCATACTTTTTCTTAAGATGAAAGTTATAACATTTCAATTCTGAGTAATCAAATCATGTCAAATATTTTTCAATCAAATTTTCCTGACCAGGTAATTGTTTAAGATTGACTTTAAATCTTGTTACATTATGTATATTTTTCAATTCATTCGGTAATGAATTGTATAAAATTATTCCATTATGAAATATAGATTGTTTGCCAATGTTCAAGTAATTCAATTGTCTAGTCCCAGAAGTATGGACTATATTGACTTCATTGAAAGCTAATTTGATTTCAAATTTTTTCCTGACATGAATAAAACAACATATTTTGAGTTTATATAAATAATTCTTCACAAATTGCGATGACAATGACGGTCAATATTTCATGGAAGCAAATTATTCTTTCCTGAATAATTTTTATGTTCCGCACCCCATGTAGTCATTCATAGGGTTTTTTTTTCGTAGATGCCTCAACAGCAAATGCATATCTTCAAGATGGCGGTGTGATCATGAAGATGACTGTGGTGATAATAGCGACGAAAGTGGTTGTGGTGGCTTCCAATGTAAAAATGGCACATTCCAATGTGCTTCAGGTCATTGCATCGCATCTTATTTCCGATGCGATGGCGAAAGAGATTGCAGAGATATGTCGGACGAGAAGAACTGCCCTCCAAGGTATCCTGGAGGAAAATATTGTCCCGATTCTAGGTTCCAGTGTGACAACCATTTGTGCATTAGTCAAGCTGACTTATGCGACGGGGCTGATGATTGCGGAGATGGTTCCGATGAGCTGCCATCCTTGTGTACGAACTTCAATTGTGACACTCTAAAACGATTCCAATGTGCCAACCATAAGTGCATACCACGTTATCAACTTTGTGATGACATAGACAATTGTGGTGATGGTTCTGATGAAAACAATATGACGTTATGTGCCACCAAAATGAAGGTATGTGACCCGCTGACTGAGTTCAAGTGCGCTAATAAGAAGTGCATAGACAAGAAACAGGTCTGTGATTTCGCTGACGATTGTGGTGATAGTTCTGATGAGCTTGGTTGCCATCATAATGATGTATGCTCTGAAGTAACACGTGGAGGCTGTGAACACCATTGCATGAACCTAACATATGGTGGCTACATCTGTGCTTGTTATTCAGGATTCATAATATCCAAAGAGAATCGGAAAGTATGTTCCGATATCGACGAATGTGCTCAGCGAACACACCATTGTTCACAAATCTGCACTAATCTAAATGGAACTTACGCCTGCTCCTGCCAAGATGGATTCAAATTGTCAGATCAGTTGTCAGGAGTGTGTAAGGCTATCAAGGAAGACATATCCATCTTGGTAGGAAATGGTGGTGAAATAAGAACATACGATCTCAAATTACAAGATGTTGATGGGTTGATCACTGATGGGCAACGAATAGATGCTATTGACTATAATTCGAAGACTCAGATGGTATTTTGGACAGATAGCAGACAAAAAACTATCAAACGTTCGTTTATGCTCAACGCACAGAATGGTGCAGTGAAGGCTGGTTTCGCACAGGACTTGGAAATGAAAGGTAACTCTAAACCAGTTGCTCTATGTGTTGATTGGGTCGCCAATAACTTGTACTGGACAGAGACTGATAGAGTTTCTAAACCAAAAGGAAGAGTGATGGTAGCAAAAACTGATGGAAGATATCGAAGATCTTTGGTGAGTGTAGGTTTGGAAAATCCTACATCTATAGTTGTTGATCCCGTTAAAGGACGAATGTTTTGGACTGATGCAGGAACATCACCAAAAATAGAAGTAGCTTGGATGGATGGTTCAAAACGACGACCTCTGATTACAGACGGAATAAGACATCCAACTGGATTGGCTATTGATTATGCTATGGATCATATTATCTACTGGGTTGATACTAAGCTCAACGTGATCGAAAGTATGAACTACGATGGAAGTAATAGGAAAGCTGTGATTAGGGGAGACATATTGAAGCATCCAGTAGCTTTAGATGTTTTCGAATCCAATTTGTACTGGATAACGAGAAATACTGGCGAGTTGATCAAGCATGATAAATTTGGTCGCGGAGTTCCTGTTACTATTCAGAGAGATATGCAGAATCCATCGAGTGTGAAAGGTGAGTAAAATCAAAAGCTTATCCGTTCAAAGTAGGTAGGTTCAGATTTCAATCTGATTATGGTGGTAGTACCTAGAGTGCCCCGAATATCTCATTTTACGCTCTTTAAAGAGTGAGGACACGCTTGTCATGTTGTTGAACAGCTGAACAAAAAACACAAATATGTTTTATAAGACAGTGAATACCTTTTTTCTGTGCCTCTTCATCAAACGAGTGCAGACCTAACAGTGGCTCAGCACCAAAGGAACATTATGCTCATTTTATAGTTATATCAATATTATATCAGTGAATGTATTTTCATAAAATGGATATCGAAATTTGAAGCTTTAACAAACATTTGAAATGTCTTCTCGTCTTTGGGCAGCTCAAATAAATGGTGACCATCATTCTTAGAATTTTTGTTATTCGATACCGAACAAGACATACTCGAAGAAAATATTCGCGGGGACTCCTGATCAATTTTCAGAACTGACGTTTCAAATCTGAGAATGATGACAATTAGACAATGTCAGTGGTGACAATCGTATCCTCACTCTTTAAAGGGCGTAAAATGAGATGTTCGAGGCACTTGTAGTATCTATTATGCATGTGAGGTTGATTCTTTTCATGTCGACCTTCGGAGATAATTTCTGATATATAATTATAACAACAATAATGCTACATGTTATCGAATAACAAATTTGAGTATTTTCATGCTTTCACAAGCTCGTTGATTGCTCATAATAATTGCAAAGTTGACGAAGTTTGACAGGCGTACCCTATTACATTAATCAGTCTGATGGAAGTCATCGTACGATCTGAATATCTCAGTTCTTCGAGCACCTATAGAAAAACCTCAGAATGCCGACTTTTCGACTCTTTGATATTCCATTATGCTATCCACCATTAAAATTTTAACAAAAACTTTGTGGATATGTATTTATTTAATTTATTAATTGAATCAAGTGAAATCTACATATTTTTTCATTATGTATCTCCATCACATAAATTAGTGACCTGTCCGTGAAAGAGATGAATTATCTCATGTTAAAATTGTTTTTTCACAATATCAATACTTAAATTCCTACAATAATAAGAATAAAAAGAGTTAATTAAAGAATGTCATCGACTTTTTTTGCTTTTTCTATAAGCCAACTAATTTTTTTTTTGTAACTTATGACATTTGAAAGTTTCAATTTTGATGGTATTTTATCATTATTTTTTTTTATCGCTTGGTGCGTACGAAAGAGAATCCCTATAATTTGGATCCGATAAAACTAATGTTTTTCTAAAATTTTAAGCTCATCTTTTCAAGTCGTACATTCTCGATTTTGTTTCTTGTAACATAACTTTGATTGATTTTATTTGTTATTGCCGGATTCTTTTTAATAAAGATTATATTGACGCCTTATAGAATAATTGCCCCACATTCGATATAATATTTTATAAAAACAATGAGGCTGAAGGATTATCAAATGATTTACAGAATATTATATTCGTCTTGAATATTTATTTTGTATAGAGTCAGGAAAATCATTATGATATGTGACATGTGTGACCATTTTTGATGCGGCGTATCTTTTCCACCCACGTTAAAGAGATACACGAATGCATTCTTGGTTGCATAGTAATCTGGTTTTCAATCATTGTTTGAAACTAGGGATAGCTTTTGAAAAAAGATCGATTTCTGAAATCGATCTAGATCGGAAGAGTGAAAAATCAATCCATGTAAAAATCGAAAGACAAAAATCGAATTTCAAAAAAATCGATTTTCGATCTTCTTCCAATAATTTTAAAATAGCAAGATTATTAATAAAGGTGGACTAGGTGAATTAAATTCAGTAAATCAGTGAAAAATACTTTAGTTTCAACTTCTGTATTTTAGCTCAATAAAAGAGAATATTGTGACCTGAACAAACACAAAAACCGAAAATAAACTCACTGTCCAGCATTCCAAACAAAATGGTCATCTTATATTTCCTATGATCCAAGACTGGTTATTCAATGTTCGCATTTTTTATCAATTTCTCGTTTTTAGTTACGTGAATTTTGTAATGCGCCATTTCAATACGTCGTTATATCGTGACGCTATTTAATCTTGACGCTATTTTATCTTGCCGCTATTTTATCTTGCCGCTATTTTATCCTGTGCCTTTTTGTCGCTATACTTTGTCTAAACATAATAAGCAACCATAAAATGCTCTGAAAAAAATTCAAAAATGTTCCTTGTGATTATTGACTGTCTTTGAACATATCTATTGATGGTGCTAGAATTCGCTATATGCCTGTGAATTTCTTGAATCTTATGATCAGAAAAATGTACGGATTCTTATTTACAATGATTTTTTCTACATCAACCGTTCTAGAATCGCACTAGTATTTTTCGAATTATTCGAATTTTGAGTATAGGAAAATTATCTGGATGAAAGATTGAACCCCATTAGTCAAAACATAAGCACTTCGATGAGCGCAATCACAAGATGCTCCAGAAAAAACTGAGCAATTTTTCTTGTGACTTCGCGTGTATATATCCAATATACAATACTACTATGTTAATGTTTCCGTCAATCAAAGTGAATTTCAATTGATGAGATCATACCATATTCTTTGCTTACTCATCGAATATCTGATATATCTTTTATTGGTTACAGTATATCACGATCTCAGATACAATAGCTCGATTCACAACCCGTGCCAAAACAGCGATTGCTCGCACTTATGTCTCATAGTCCCCAAAGGCCACAGATGCACCTGCCCAGATTCTGCCAATCCGACTCAAAAAATCAAAGCTGATATCAGTTGTGATGCGCCCTCAGAAAGAGAAAGGCCCTTACCAAGGATTTGCAAATGTGAAAATGGTGGAATTTGTCAAGAGTCTGACGATAACGATGACTTGATCTGCCAATGTTTGCCGGGGTATCTAGGACAGTACTGCGATGTCCATTCAGAGCACAGCACATCGAATGAATCCAGTAACACATCAGCTATTATTATTCCGATCGTGGTTATACTTTTCATCTTAGGTGCCGCTACTGGTGTTTATTTATTCATGAGAAGAAAGCCATTGTAAGTATTCATAGTTACTGTTTCATTGATGATACATAAATGTACCTACATTCGTAACTGTATACAGAATGACATAATAAAAAGTACATTGCATAGTGCCACACAATAGTTGACACTAAAATAAGAAAAAAGTTTCCATGAACCCTGGTCCGCAAAGTCCGGTTGAAAGATACGGGTTGTTGAATCTTTATTTTTTTCTATTCATTTACAAAAACAATCACAAATACTTCAACGATTACATTAAAAAATCCCTGTATTTCTTGCATCTCTGGCTGAAGATATAAAAAAAAACACAAAAAATTTAAATTCAACACCCCGTATATTTTAGCCGAAGGCCTTGCGGACCCGTATTCATGGAAACTTTCTTTATTATTTTAGTGTCCTCTATTGTGTGGCACTATGCAATGTACTTTTTTCGATGTCACCCTGTATGGTGCCGTTTTTACGAAAAAGGACGTATGATTTTTTTTTTTCAAGAAAACTAAAGCATGATGAGATATATTTCAGTTTTCTCTGTTTAATACGTTATTGAATGTTTTTCAAACTTGAAATGTAATTCTGATTGAGTTACCAATTTGTACGGTTTCACTGACTTTCAAGTTTACACTGATTTGTTGAATCAATTGCCAGTTGTTCAAAATTACAAATAGCTCGACAACTGTAAGACTTTCTGCTGAAGTGCCTAAGTGCGCTTCAATAGGTTCTAAATTATCACATCTCCTATCAGCTTCTGAAATATTGACTTAAAATTGAAGGACACCTTGTATTTATTACTTTGTACACTTCTTTTATTCATTCATTCCATTGTATTCTTTATCCTTTATGATTATAAATACTCATTGGAAGGACATGACAAGCCAAAGATATGACAATAACGCACTCTGAAGTTTAAGATGTTGAACGAACACAAAATAGTCGATCGTTTTTTCGCATGAACATCACATGCGCAAAAAAATATGAATATTGAATACGTCGCTGTTTTTCTAATTTTTGTCATTCCCATCTTGTTTGTGATTCTTTCCACATGAGATATCCATTTTTTATAAACTTATTTTCCCACGATCATTGTCGCTTCGTCTGTAACTGTGGCTTGTTATGTTACATGGAATTTTCTGATTAAATGTGGTGGGTGAAATGGGGTGTATTTGCGGATTTTCTGCGATATTTCAGATAATAACCAAACCTTTTGCTATGTGGATTGATCTAGGTACTTAATATTAAATACTCATAGTCGTCAAATGAGATGGAGATTTTGGAAAAAGTTTTGACAATGATCCCTTCATAATTATACTATTTAATCTAATGAACGCTCAATATCCATCTTCCTCCTTTTCAGTAAGGGTTCCGGATTAGGTAGATTGGCGAGCAGTCCAAGTGTGTCTTTCAGACAAGGAACGAACGTAGAGTTTGGAGCAAATTCTTTCAATAATTCTAGTGGAAGCACTGAAGCCGATGCTCGTAATGTTGCATACACTTTAGATAGTGTCAACAGAAATAATAGAGATTTCCACAATCCCATGTATGATGCTGTACAAAATAATCAGGAGGGCGTCACTAATGGTAGTGGAGGTAAATATTATAGTTGATATACTTATAAGTATATGTGATTTTTATCCGCTTCTAAACTAATCATTTCTATATGGCATACAAACAGTACTGTCATTAGACGCCGTTAGAATTACTATGTTGTCATGCAAACACATACGTCTTCACAACTTCCGCCTTAATAGAGGATGCAATAACTTGTGGCGTGTTTCTGCGTTTGGTACAGAGTTTTCATAAATGAAAATGATCGTTGCGGCCTTTGATATATTTTTATTTGCTGCTTTTTACCAATGAAAAATCTCACTAGATGACAATTATGGTTGTCAGATATGAAATACAAATGTTGAGTTCTCGATTGGAAAACAATCATTTAAGTGTCAATGAATGTAACACCTATATAAACCTATCTACCTTTTCGAAAACAATCATGAAAATATCTAGTTCAATTTGAGCTTTCGCGATATTTTCGAGCAGGAAATGAATGGTAGTAAATAGGTAGGTATATGAGGTAAAAACTGACATTTCTACATATCCCTTATATGTCGAAATCACTTTAACATTAGTGTTCAAATTAAAAAAATTATGGTGAATAGTCATCAGAGATATGAGACATTTATTCAATGGGCGTGTACACCTTAGTAGAACTTTTAACTCAAACCATGTTTATAATGATCCTTTTATACATAAATAATGATTGACGACATCATTCGATCGAAAAATTAACTGGAATGTTTTATTTTTGGACATAAATGATAGTACCTTCTGAAAACGGAGACCCTCTCATGACGTAGAAACCCCATCTCGCCATATATATATATATAAACCATATATATCTACTACTGATATATGAATCATATAGCTAACTCAAACCATGTTTATAATGATCCTTTTATACATAAATAATGATTGACGACATCATTCGATCGAAAAATTAACTGGAATGTTTTATTTTTGGACATAAATGATAGTACCTTCTGAAAACGGAGACCCTCTCATGACGTAGAAACCCCATCTCGCCATATATATATATATATATATATAAACCATATATATCTACTACTGATATATGAATCATATAGCTCTCCTCAAAGCGGGACCCATTTCTGTCTCTATAGGTAATGAAATCGACCAATAGGCGTTGATACCGACGTAGGGAAAAAATAATAGGAAATTTGTCAAACCAATATGGCTGTTTCCATCCTTCACTTTTCGTTCTCATAGATTCAAAGAGTACCTCTCATTTTGGTCCCATTTTTGTTGAGATATCGTATAGGCGATGCGCCATATATAGAAATAGTAGATATATGGTTGAAACTGACACTCTCCTGACACTTATTACTGTTGCCATATCATCCAAACAAAATATCCGAGAAATCGAAATCGATATTGAAATATCTTTTGATATCCACTACCACTACTGCAGAAAAATATATTCGAGTTGTCGATTGTAGGTTGAATCATTGGAGTATAAACAATCTCTAGACAACGAAATGTCTCAATCTCAAAACCATTTGCACCATTACAATTTCACAATAATCCAATATATTTCATAAACATAGCAACATTGCTTTGTTGACCCGTTTCACATGGAGCTGCAAAAAGTCAATCTAGGTTTTGTCTAGGTTAGAATTGATTTGTCAGAAATCATGTATCATTCATCTCTGTCTGGAATAGTCTTGTTTCAGTATTAGGGTTTTGACGTCACATCATCGCCTCGTTTTCAGAGGTCCGGAAAATCGGGGATTTCAATAATTTTTTATAAAACGTAGGGAGCTCACAGCAAGAAACGGTTTGCGGTGGTGAGCTAGTTTGGGTGAGTTCTATCGAATTAGGAAATGAAAATTTTTCGTGATATAAGCCCATTGAAGAATTCAAAATTTTAAAAAAGTATTGAAAAGGAATTTTCTCAAATATATTATGAACATAAAAAAAATGATACATATCAAGAAATACATTAAGAATTCGAATTATCTATCTGATGAAAATGTCAATTCTTTCTCGGTGTATTCAACAGAAAACAACTACGCTCTTGGGTATATTTGCCACCTCGATCATTGAATAACATTTGTTGACATTCTCTTTCAAATCGGAAAAATTATCGATGTATAATATAAAAATATAACTTGTCAATATACCTATTCAGTATCGAAATGAAAATTCAAATAAAATATCAGTGATGTTGGGATACATCTCTCACAAACACGGTATTATCAGAATGATAACTGATGCTTGTATCGTTGAAGTTATTAGAATATCTGCTTGACAAACTATTAATTGTAAAATGAAATATGTGAAATTCTTTCCTTTTAGTATTCCAATATTCTTTAAATAAGTTCAATAGTCATCTCGTGTCATTCGATGGAATTTCACACGATCTGGTGATAGCTATACAAGATACCTAGCATTCCCTATGCTTTTACTCCAAAATAAAACAAAACAATTATAGATAGATATTTCCATACTAATAGCATTGAATTAGTTGATCGTCAGATAAAATAGTACTTTACACAACAGAAGTGTATATAATCACAAAACTACACAAATAGTATAAAAGTATAACTGAGGAAGTGTCTATCACTGAAGTTCGTGTTCATTCATGCTCAGATCGTATAAAAGCAGTTTTTCAGTAAGAAAGCTCTGACTTTATTCTTAGATAAAAATTCAGGCACCTCACCTTAGAAGGTATCTTGTTGTAGAGGTGCAGATTCACAGAGTTCCTTTTTGACATCTGTAACCTGAGCTTAGGTATTATAATCAAGTTGCCATTGCGAGTGGAATAAGGGTGTAATTCGGATTGAACCGTATAATTGTTTTTATTATCATGGATTTCGAGTACCTAAAGATTTATAAACAAAAAGTGTAGGTAGTGGCATAATTTGGAAACTCACAAAAAGAGGGTGCCAGTGCTCGCGAAAATGCACTCCTGACATTACTCTAATAACTCTTTTTGCAACATGAAAACTTTATGAGAATTACAGGAGTAGCTCTATGGTAAAATACCGTAAGATAAATTACTATGGAATAACCCATAGTAACAAGATCTGAGAACATGTGAACTGACAATATTCCTTAACCGTCGGATCAAAAAGGTGATACTAGATAGTTTCTTCGCTAGTGATTCGATATGAGGAGCCCTGTTGAGCCTATCGTCTAGTTGCACGCCAAGTTATTTCACACTATATCGCCTTGAGGGATATTTGATTTCGGAGAGACTAGGATAGATTGATTTCTATGTAAGTTAATCTCAAGTTTGTAACAAGAAAACCAAGTTTGTGCTGAATTCAAGATAGCTTTCGATTTCGTACATAAACTGCTTAGATCTGCACTTTGACAAATGAATGTTGTATCATCTGCGAATAGAACGGTCTTTGTCGGAGATATAAAATAATAGAGGTCATTTATATAAATAAGGGATAGATGGGGGTCCAAAACAGAGCCTTGAGGAAGACCGTGTTCAATAACCTTTCGATCAGAGAGAGCACCGCATCGTCTAACACACTGGGATCTATTTCTCAGGTAGATTGAAAAAAATCCAGAGCTAAGCCTACGATGCCAAGATCACACAACGTGAGTTGAGAGTGAGTACCTTCTTCCAGGCCCTCAACTATGTCCAACACAACTTTTAGGAGAGCTTGTGTTGTGGAACGGTATTTTCTAAAACCAAATTGACCAGGACACATTAGTGCATTTTCTTCCAGAAAGTTATAGAGTGGTTTCTTCAGAATTTTTTCTATGATTATGCCTACAATTGGTATTATAGATAAAGGACGAAAATTATTCTTATCATCAGTGCTTCTTTATTTCAATCCCGACAAAACAACAGTGTATTTCAAAGCATTTGGAAAACTTCCAACAGAGAAACATTCATTTATCAAAGTAGCTAATTGTTCGGCAAGAATAAGCAAAAGCATTGGAATTTTTAAGGCCGAGTATATATAATATCATAGACATCACTGGAAGTCACTGGATTCAGAGCAAAAGAATGAACTGGAGTTTTTATTTCTCTTAAATAAACTGTGGGCTCATGAGGAATGCTAGGCAGTGAGCTTATAATCTTCTCAGCAATTGAAGTAAAGTATTCATTGAACTGTGACACCGATAATTTTGTCTCAATCGTTTTTTTTTATTCCTATGCCCTTCATCATTTATCAAATGCCAACTGTCCCTCATGACGTTAGTTGAGTTCAATAAATAGTTTTTGCAGGCTTCTGTTTTACAAATTTTGATTCGAGTTTTGTATTCATTACTCAATATTTTGTATGTTTTCAAAGAACAATCATCTTTATTAATTATTATTATATGTTTACAGCTCTTTATGAAGTATCTTCAGAAACGCCTAAATCAAAGGGAGACACTTTTCTTGAGCCTCCGAGTGCAGTCATAGCTCCCTCAAGTATAAAACACGTGTCATCGTCCCAAGTTCAAGTACGACATCGAGAACTAGACCCAGCTATACGAGATACTGGAAAGGATACTCAAAACCTCGTTGAAGAAGACTGCTGATACCTATAAGTGGAAATCATTTACATCTTACTATATATAATAGCAGAAGATGTCAACGAGGAAAATGTGCTGTAAAGTTTTAGTCAATATAATAATTTATTTTTCGAATTTAAATTTTGCGGTAGGTAAGGAAGAAAGTGATCAAAATATTTTTCTATCATACATTGTAGTGAAGAACGAGATTCGTTTTGTTGAGAAACTGTCATGTAGGTATTTCGAAAATCCCTCAAAAATGTTGTTGTTCAAGGTAGTGCCATTGTGGATTGAAAATAATAGAGTTGGTCTTATTTCATTATTCATTATAATGAACTATTTGGAAAACAATCTTCCATTCTGGGTATTTTGTAAATATAGCTTGTAATATGAAGTAGTATCAGAATTGATATGTTACATTCCATTGGGTATAGTCGATTGACACCGTCCAAACTTTTTTGTTATATATTTTACTGAAATTTAACCTTTAAAACGCCAAGAATGTTCAACTTGATATAAATTTTATTGAAATGATTGTTATGTATTTTTATGAATTTATGAATAATTGATGAATTATGAATGGGTTTTTTTGAGGTAAACATACAGAAGATGAATTGTAACAAGTACTTATATAGGTAAGTACCATACAAAAATCCCCATTGAGTGTTCTTTACGATTTTATCAAATGTGTAAGTCTGTACAAATGGGAACAATATTGTCTGTTTTGCAGAAGTAATATAAACGTTGTTTATAAACGCGTGTGTATTTTAATACGGAATCTAATGCCTGAAGAATTTTTCGAGGAAGCAAGTAAGAACCTTATGGGAAATGATTCATCCAAGACTCCGAACAAAAAAAATAGTGTATTAGTATCCTAATCCAGAAGTGCCTGAAAAATGTGAGAGCAATCGGACGTAATTTATGATGGTTATTCGTACAGCACAGAAACCTTTTAAATACAAATGAAAATGAATGACTATAATGTATAGTTTCTGCAAGTGCATATAAACTTCCAAGGTCAATGACTCCATAACGAAGTGCGATAGACATTTTTTTATATGAAGTACTAACATTATTTTGGCTCACTCTATTAGCCCTGCAACTACCATGATGTCCGTCCGCAGACAATAATTTTTTGCCCGCAAACACTTCTTGAACGACGCAGGGTTGCCAGTATTACTGAATATTCAGTAGATCTCCTGATTTGCATAATGATCTCCTGAAACATTTCATAACCTACTGAAAAATATTTTGACCCTAATTTTTCGTTATAATCACCTATATTTTCATCAATCTTGAGTTAATCACATACACCAAATCGCATGATATTTCGGCACGCTCTGTATTCATTTTACAAAATAAGTAATGAATTCACATATCATATAGGTACTAATGATATGTATAAACCAAAACCGGACAATACTTCATCTGATTCAAATCCAATTAGATTTTGTATACAGTCTGTCCAAGATAAGGTTGAACAGCATGGGGATCTCGGAAACGGTAGGAGATACGAAGTCGCTTAAATGGGGAAAAAGTTGCGCATTCGGAGGCTTATATCAAAAGCCTTCGAAAATTTTGAAAATTATTTTTAGTTTTTGAGTTATATCGAAAAAAGTGAATTTTTGGAATTTCTATTTTATTCTTTTTCTCCGTTATTATCAGAGATACAGAAAAACTGAAAATACTTTTTCATTGCAACTTTTGATGAGGTTTAACGTGGTGATACCGATTTTTTTATGCGACGTTTCGTATTCGTGGAACCATCATCAACTTTTGTTTTTTAAATACGGTCCTGATAATTTTTTCACAGATTCTGAAAGGTTTTTTTATTCTGAATTCAAAAATGTACTAAACAAGGTGATTCGAATGTGTTTCGACCTATTTCTATCCATCATCAATGTTTTTTCGAACTTCCAAAAGAAAAAAAGCCATCAGTTCCACCTATTTCTTATCATTTAGTGTCAAACTTGATGGATTAGTTATTCAATACTGAAAAGTGAATAAAAAATATTTCACTACATCATTCGATCAATGCAGCGTTTAAAATTCTTGATGAATTCTTACACGAAATACTTTGACAACTTAACTTTGACAATACCTACAGAGACATTCATAACAAATGTTCAAAATGATAACCATTATTTTCTGAACAAAGATATCCTCTTTAATATGTTGTATCTTTTAATGAATAAACTTCCAGAACTTACTTCTTGAAATGCTTTTATTTATTCCGAAGTTTTATACAACACCTGCTCGATTCCCAGTCTTCAGATAGAGAGAGAGAGAGCGAGAGAGATAGCTCGATTTTCATGTCGGCTACATATACGTATTAATAAACAATACGGATCATAACGGGTGCCAGGATGAAGCCAAAAATATGAAACAAATGAATATCCATAAGGATTTGGTGGCATGATACGCATGCGCCATGCGCTATTATAGTAGTATCAAAGACATGCGTTTCGGTGGACAATGACGTTTACTAGCCTTTCAATCAAAGCAGTATGTGTCTGATCGTTATCTCACTTTTCCTTATGGATAGTCATTTGTCTTCAAAAATTGGCTTCATGTTTCGCTATGGAAACAGATAGAGAATATCCGTATTGATTATTAATACGTATATGGTCGGCTATCAAACTATGCTAATACCAACTTATAACAAATAAATACACTAATTATAAATTGATCCTGGATGTGACTAATGTGACGACATGACGTCAATACACTACATTTCCTCCCTTCTAAGAATAGTTCCTTACAAATATAAACTATCAAATTTTCTTGCTCATTCTAGTTCACAAACAAAATCCTTATATTTACTTGGTCTCGTAACAATCCTGCCTGACTTACTTATTATTGACTCTGGTTCATTACAAGTACTGTTGTCTTCCTGTAAATCACTGATGCTTCTTTCATAAGACTGATTGCTAGTTGATGGAGTGGACGTCAGTGATTCATAGGATTCACTGGAATTATTTCTACTTGATGATCTATGAGGAGAAGAGGAGGTTGAACTATTATTGCTTGTATTCTCATAATCCCTGTTCAATTGCTCTGTTGGGTTATTTTCAGGTATCTGAACTGAGGGAGCTTTTATTTTTTTATCATCACAATACTTATTTGTGTGTACTTCCCCTTCTTCAGGTTCCTTGTCTGAACCTTTTTTAATTTGATCCAGATGGCGTCTCCAACATTGACCATTTGGTAATTTGCAGACATAATTTTTATTACCAACTACTTCTTTGATTACCGCTTTTGTCCACTGACATTTGTTTTTCTCCCTGTAGTCCCTAATCATTACTACCTGTCCCTCGTTAAAATTCTCTCGTCTACCCGCTTGGTGACTAATACTTCCATTATCTACCCTTGGTTTAAGTAAGTCAAATACTGTTCTAGCATTCCTACCTATCATAAGCCTGGATGGTGTTTCATTTGTGGCACAATGTATTGAGTTTCTATAGTTTAAAAGATATCTACTAATAATCAGATTAGTTGAACTATTTTTATTTTTAGGATCTATTAATGTTGCTTTCAAAGATTTTTTAAAACTACGCACTGCATTTTCAGCAGCCCCATTAGTGGCTGGATGGTATGGTGCTGATGTGATTTGCCTAATACCATTTTTTGCCAAGAATTGTTTGAACTCTGTTGAGACAAACTGTGTACCGTTGTCTGATACTATAGTTTCAGGGATTCCCCAAGTACAAAATATTTCCCTTAGCTTTTCGATCGTTTCTTCTGAAGTAATTCGATCCATGATTTTTATTTCTGGGTACTTACTGAACGCATCTAAAATCAGAAAATAAACTTTACCTTTAACTGGTCCTAGAAAGTCTACATGGATACGTTGCCACGGTTTAGAAGGCCTATTCCAGGACATTACCTCTGATTTGGCTGGATTGTTTGCAATTGTTTGGCATGGCAGGCATGCTAAGCAATTTGCTTCAATGTCCTTGTCCAAGTTTGGCCAATAGAAGTACGACCTGGCAATGGATTTCATTTTTACTATCCCCAAATGACTACCGTGTAGTTCTTCTAATAAATGTTCTCTAAAGTTCTGAGGTTTAATAACTCTATATCCCCACATTATACAGCCTTGCTCTAAAGTTAACTCCAATCTTTTTTTAAAGAAAGGCATTGTAAAGCACCCCTTTTCTTGGGTTGGCCTATACAGGGGTCTTCACAAAGTAACTGATTCACTGGGTTCGTGAATACTTAGGCAGGAGTAAGATTGGTGTATATAGACATTAATACGGCAGTTCAAAATACATAAATCTCTATTCAGCAATCATCATAATATGGACAGGCAGAGTTGACATGGAAGTAAAACAGATGTGCTTACATAATATTGGTTGGTTATACATGATGACAGGATGATGTACACTCGCACTATTATACCGGGTCACTTTGAAAAGTTAATACAGTTTTATAAAAGTTCAATAATTCTCGATACACATCTATTGCAGCAACACAATATGTTCACTAGGTACAGACTTTTAAGCAATTTCTAATATCAACTACATATCACGTATAACTAGACTGTTTAGCAGTTATTGGTTCAAGACATGAGACTTCGTATCAAGAGTTCGATCAAGACTTCCTTTTATGCCAAAACTCCCTGCTTTTACACTGAGATTTGGTCATAAATTTAATCAGAATTCATTAGATTTTCGCTTAGTTGAATTGACCTCGAATTAAAGTGCAAAAAGAGTGGCTTCGGATGTTTTCAGAAATAGTTTTTAATCTAATGGATTTTTATCATTAATCATTTTGCAAAAATCAAATGTCAGTTGACCTTGGGTATTACTTAAAATTAAGTACAGAAAAAGGATTTCAATGTTCATCTGAAAAGATCTTAAACTAATTGATTTTTGTAATAATTCATCTGGCCTCTACCTATCTTTGGCCCGCCCCTCTGCTGTGGCTCAGTTACTTAGCTTATAAATTCCCTGTACACTCTTTTCTAACTTTTATTCACATCTTTTTGCTGTTCCTGTTCTTCAAGTGCCACTATCAACAATGTTACAAAGGTAAAGTACCTAATAATAAATCTATTACATATATGCATTTCTTTGGATTTGAAACAAATATTCATATTTCCAACAAGAGTTAATTCACCTAATAATATTGCTCTATCAATCTATCCTTCTAATACTTATTGAATGCATTCGAGTTCAGATACCTAAATATTTATTGACCTAATTAGAACGACCTTCTACTTCCTATAAGTGTGGAGTGTCTAGCATTAGTATTCGTTATGATATTTTTGGTCGAGTCTTCGCGTTCATTACATTCGATCCATCCCTCGTAGACGAAATTCCATATTTTAACATATGAATTTCGTTGCTATATATAGATTATGATCTGTATTTCTTTCTAGCGCTATTATTACGTGAACTTCACCCATGAAACATCAAGAGCATCTTACAACATCCTCGAAATTGTTTATATAAAGTTGTGACCCAGTAAATTATAGAATCAACAAATAAAATGAATGAGATATTTGAATGATCTTTGGTAGGTACCTGCAGACCTCTCTTACGATAAATATATAGAGTCGTTCATGCAAAATTTCTATACCTGAATAATATAACTAGGTTTATATTATAAATTAAAATTATTGCATTTTTTTTCACACTATACTACTACCTACGAAAATTTTAGACAATTTCCAATATCTATACTTATCTCTACTCTGGTAAATTATGAAATAAAGATAATTACATGCTCGTATAGTCTAATGAAACCTATTTCTATAAAATTAAATCACTCACTCAGTGACGTTTAATGGTAACCTTATTCAGGTTACGTCCCATTCGATAAACCCATCGCTCGGTCGGGGTGTTTGACCACTGGGCTTCTTGGGTTGATCCGGGCTGGTTCAATGGATGGTCCTCTCGCTGTCCTGGGTTAGGTGCCGGGTATGGCACAGAACGGTTCAGGGGTGGCCTTTGAGGTATCATAGGCCCAACACCTGGGGCGATGTTTTCGTGCTCATAGGGTGGTGGTGGGGAGTTGGATCGCCCTGCTGTTGTTAAATGGCCCTTTTGAGAATCCAATCATGGTCCTCTGCCTGCCCTTGTGACCTAGTATTATATCTTGACTGCGATACTTGAGTATTTATATTGTCCTGTGTTTCGTTGTGCTCCAGGTCTTCCTCACAGTTTTCTTCATTCACTTCCTCGTTCTTTCTTTCATTTTCAGAATTATCTTCTTCTTCTCCTTCTGCCTCCTCTTCGTTATCCTCTTCTTCTGAAACATCAGTGGTTGATATTTCAAGTGGTTCGTCATTATCGTGTTCTTCTATGTTTTCGTGATCCTCAGGATTTAATTCTTCATTGTATGTGTTAATATGCTCAGAATTCCCTGGATCTGTTTGTTCTTGCGGTAATCTTATGATTTTACTTGGATTAGTATCAATAACTGGTTGAGGGGTTCTTTCTACCAGATGTTTAGGAATTGTTTGATCATTTTCTTCCTCATCCATATCTTCTTATCCCCGATATCTTTTCAGTCGGTTGGCATGTACCACTTGTTCTTTTCTTCCATTGATTTCTTTAATACGATAGGTTACTGGTCCTAACACTTCAATTATTCGGTACGGTCCTGAGTACTTGGGATAAAATTTATGAGCTAAGTGACGTCCGGCCTTGACGGCGGGCGAGTAAAGATATACACGATCTCCTAAGTTAAGTGATGTCGGTTTGGCTTTTCGGTTATATCTTTGCACCTGTTTTTCGGCTTGTTTATTCAGATTTGATCGAGCCACTTCATGCGCTATTTGCATTCTCTGAACCATTTCTGTTGCATAATTGTCATCTAAGTCATAACGAACATGTGCATGTTTAGTTATTAAATGTAATGGCATTTCCATATCTCTACCGTACATCAAGAAAAATGAAGTTTCTTGAGTTGATTCGTGCACGTGATTACGATATGCCATGGTGGCGAATGGTAACCATCTGTCCCACGAATCGTTGTCTTCGGTCACATAATGCGATAAAGTGGTTTTTAGAGATCGGTGCATTCGTTCTATCATTCCGTTTGATTGAGGGTGATATGGAGTAGTTTGAAGTTTCTTGATTTCCAAAATTTTGCATATCTCTTTGAATAATTTTGAGACAAACTGCTGACCGCAATCCGTTAGTAATTGTCGAGGTGTGCCATATTTTGTGATGATGTTTGTTACGAAAGCTCTAGCTACCGTATCTGCTGTTATATTTGGAAGCGGAATACATTTTGGGTATCTTGTTAGGTAATCCATGACAGTGAGGATATATTTATTTCCATCTTTGGTTTGGTTGAGAGGTCCAACTAAATCCATAGAAATACGCCCAAACGTAGCGTATGGAACTGGTAGTTTCTGTAGTTCTGCGGGAGGTTGGTAATTGGTTTTCCGTAAATTGCAAGAATGGCATGCATTGCAATATTTTATAACATCTTGTCTCATCCCTCTCCAGAAGAAATCCCGGTGTATTGCCTCTAGGGTTTTCTTTTGTCCTGCATGACCAGACATAGGGGAGTCATGGTATATTTGTAGAATTTCCTTCACCATGGCTTTAGGTGCATACAATTTGTCATTGCGGTCCCCTTCTTTTCTCTTAACGTAAAGGATATTATTTGGGCATAGATAAAATTGGTTATCGTCGTCCAATACTTGTGGTATTATTTGCGAAATGATAGGGTCTGCTCTCTGCAATTTACTAAGTTCCTCTTTTGTCCAAATAGTCGATAACATTGGGCTATACTCCTGCTCTTCTTCCTGAGTTACCAAAGCTATTGCAGCTAATGGACTACAAGTTGCCTCTGTAGATGTCTCCTCTAGTTCTACCTCTCTTAGCCTGGTTAATGCGTCAGCGTTTCCATTTCTCTTTCCCGGGCGGTATTTGATATTAAAACTATATTCCATCAAGAACATTGCCCATTTGGCAAGCCTTGAACTGGCATCTTTTATGGTTAAAAGATACACCAATGGTCGGTGGTCGGTAATAATGGTGAAATGAGTTCCAGTCAGGTAACACCTATACTTTTTCACAGCCCAAATTACTGCCAAACATTCACGCTCTATTGTTGAATAGCGTCTTTCTGCTGAGTTCAAGGTTCGGCTAGCATAACAAATTGGATGTTCTATATTATCATATTCTTGACTCAAGATTCCACTAATAGCAGTAGCGGAGGCATCTGTATTTACAATGAATTGTTTTTGAAAATTTGGGTACTTCAAAATAGGAGGAGTAATGAGAGCCTGTTTCAGATGTTGAAAAGCCTGTTCATGTGGTTCCTTCCAAACAAAGGGGGTATTTTTCTTGGTGAGATGCGTAAGTGGTTGAGATATTTCAGAAAATCTCGGCACGAATTTGCGGTAAAACCCACAAAGTCCTAGAAAAGCTCGTATTTCTTTTACGGTGGATGGACGAGGGTAATTACGGACTATCTCTGTTTTTTCGGGGTCTGTCTGACATCCAGCTGCTGATATGATGTGTCCCAGATACTTGGCTTCATTCTTCATAAATTGGCATTTGGTTGGTTTGAATTTCAAATTACTGGCTCTCATTCTATCAAATACATGTATCAGTCTGTTGAGGTGTTCATTTAGGTCAGATGAGCTGAATACTATTACGTCATCCAAGTAGACAAGACATTCGTTTCCAGTTAAATGGGCTAGAACCGAATACATTAGTCTTTGCCAAGTTGCTGGACTATTCTTTAAGCCCATAGCCATGCGATTGAATTCATAATGGCCAGTAGGGGTGGTAAATGCACTTTTCTCCTGATCTCGTGGGTCGAGTTCTACTTGGAAATATCCACTAGCCAAATCTAACACACTGAAAATACTGGAGCCAGTCAATTGATCTAAGGTTTCTTGGAGATTTGGTAAGGGAAAGAAATCTGTTTTTGTGATTGCATTAAGATCTCTATAGTCGATACATAGACGAAATTGGGGTTCTTCTCCAGGATGCAATTTCTTCTCTACCAATATTGCTGGAAATGACCATGGTGATGAAGATTCACGTATGATTTCATTTTCTAGAAGATCTTGAATCTCCTTGTCCAGTATTTTCTGACGTTGGTAGGGTACTCGGTAAGGTCTTTTTGAGATAGGTGGTACATTTTCTGTTATAATTCGATGTTTTACTCGAGAAGTACAGGTCAATTTGTGTGTTGGAGCTCTGAATATGTCGATATATTCCGTGATCAATTTTACAAGTTTTTCTTCTCCTTCTCCTTGTGGATTAGATAGCTGAAGCTGCTCAAGAATAAGTTTAGTATCTTGCATGCTCACAGAGCCAATTGTTTTTCTTCTTTTTTCCTGTTTACTTGGGACTTCACATTCTGTTTCAAATGCTCTGGCTATTATTTGTTTTCGCTGAATCACTACAGCACAATTGAGAACGTTAATCAGTTTTACAGGTATTTCTTGGTTCTTGTGACAAATGGATCGGGCTACCAATATTCCGTTGATCGAGTCCATAGATTCAATTACGATAGAATCGGTGGTAAGTCGTTTCGGCTTCTTGAGTAGTGCTGGTTGTATGGTCATTGTCCTTGGTGGTAAGTGAACAGCTTCTTTGAAATATACTCCCACTCCGTTACTGTGGCAATTCATAGGCTTGGATATGCATCCATGTGCCTTCTCATTTTTTGTCCAAGGCACTACTGACTGTGGGAGACTGGTATCAGTTATCTTACTTTGATGTTCAACTTTTGTACAGTCATTTCCTGATTTAATCATCCGTTTTAATTTAGAGACTTCTTCTGTTGGGTACTCGCTGCTTCTTTGACTTCCACTGTCGGTGTTTCCAGACTTAGAGGTGCATCTTTGTGCCCTATCCTCTTGTATCTGCGAAACAGGTGCAGTCCTGAGGCTATTTTCTCGACTATCGATTGGCTCTCCACTACGAAACTGTGTTCGGCTATCATTTAAGGAACCTTTGGAAGCTGCAGCCTTCCTTTCCTTTGACTTCTCTTCATACCTTGGAGTATCCGGGATGGATATTGCTGTTTGGTGAACCAGAGGACTGGAATTCCCCTGTTCACCGGAATTCGCTGCCAATTCCAGTGGCATCGAATTCATATCCTCCTTGAGTACGGTTGAAGTAAAGGCTTTCAAGGTGTTCTTGATTTCAATTATATTATTTTCCATTTCAGCTAACCTCACTTTTATCTCTTTTTCCCAATCGTTATTTTCTTCTAATAACTCAATAACTTCATCTAGAATGAACATTTTCCCTGTTCCCCAATCGATTTTTGCTCCGAATCTTTGTAAAAAGTCTAATCCCAGCAGCATATCTGCTCTGAAATTCCCTGTCTCTATCAGGATGAACTCATGTTCAATGGTCTTTCTTGAACTCAACTGTATTGGTAAAATAACCCTTCCATTATCATTGATTTTCCTTCCCTGAATATCAACTAGACTAATATCGTTGTTAACTTGAATATTGAACCCCTGCACGATACTCGGCTTCTAGAGATACTTGTGCACCTGAATCAATTGAAGCTGTCAAGTACTGACCTTCTACTTTAATTTTTGCTATGTTCCTGGGTTCCTCCTTTCCTTGCGTGCAACTTAGTATCTCTGCCGTCCTTGACTTTATTGTCGAGGCACCTCGCTGGCAGCTACATGGTGGGGTTGAAATGCAGCTGCGGTCGTGTTTAAATTACCGGTGGAACGTCCTCCTCTACCTGCAGTTCGCCAGGTCCCAGTTGGATGACCTTGACCTCGTTGTTGGCTTCTGTCTGGACAATACCTCACTATGTGTCCAGGTCTTTGACATCCATAACACACCCGGTTTCGGTTATTGCTGTTGATTCGTTCCTTGCAATCTCTGGCAAAATGTCCCATTTTCTGACATCTGTAGCAGTTAAGAGTGTTTCTTGACCTTGCATTCTGTTGATTTATTTCGCGTGAGTCCACCACCCTGCATTCTCGTTCCTGTATTTTGGTTAGATTTTCTATTGTTTCTTCCTTTTCCGCTACTCTGACTGCGTCTTCTAAGGTTAGTGGCTCTGCTGATAGTACTCTCTTCCTGATCGGGTTCAGCAAGCCTAATACAAACTGCGTGGTGGTGTCTGCTGCTAATTTCTGTTTAATCAACCGATTGTCATCTGGACGAGCAATGTAGGTCACAGTCTTATTTGCAGCAACCTTTAATCGAGCCAAAAATTGTCTGCAAGACTCACCGTTGCGTTGTCTACATTCGATGAATGCCTTCAGGGCTTGCCCAGGGAGTTGCACTATTCCAAACTGCTTGCGTAGGGCCTCTTCAAGGATGTCCCAGGTGGCTGTAGTTCGTAGATCAGGCTCTGAATCGATCAACTGTTTGGCTACCCCTCGTAATTTCAATCGGGTAATGGCTGTCTGCTGCCTCTCGGTCCATCCTGCTAATATAGCTGTTTCCTCAATGATATGGAGAAAATCGTGAATACTTGTTGATCCATTGTACTCTGGTATTGCATCCAAGTTCATGGGCATGGAGACAATGATGTTTTTCTGTTCGTCGTCGTCTCCGGTTTGTGACATTTTTCAGTCTTATGCCTACAAGTCTTTCTTCTGCCGTTGATGGTAGAATGTCTACACTTCTCTTTCCTGCCGCTGAGGGGGTTTAACAGCTTCTAAATATTCGAACCCCACACCTGACACCAATTGTAAAGCACCCCTTTTCTTGGGTTGGCCTATACAGGGGTCTTCACAAAGTAACTGATTCACTGGGTTCGTGAATACTTAGGCAGGAGTAAGATTGGTGTATATAGACATTAATACGGCAGTTCAAAATACATAAATCTCTATTCAGCAATCATCATAATATGGACAGGCAGAGTTGACATGGAAGTAAAACAGATGTGCTTACATAATATTGGTTGGTTATACATGATGACAGGATGATGTACACTCGCACTATTATACCGGGTCACTTTGAAAAGTTAATACAGTTTTATAAAAGTTCAATTATTCTCGATACACATCTATTGCAGCAACACAATATGTTCACTAGGTACAGACTTTTAAGCAATTTCTAATATCAACTACATATCACGTATAACTAGACTGTTTAGCAGTTATTGGTTCAAGACATGAGACTTCGTATCAAGAGTTCGATCAAGACTTCCTTTTATGCCAAAACTCCCTGCTTTTATACTGAGATTTGGTCATAAATTTAATCAGAATTCATTAGATTTTCGCTTAGTTGAATTGACCTCGAATTAAAGTGCAAAAAGAGTGGCTTCGGATGTTTTCAGAAATAGTTTTTAATCTAATGGATTTTTATCATTAATCATTTTGCAAAAATCGATGTCAGTTGACCTTGGGTATTACTTAAAATTAAGTACAGAAAAAGGATTTCAATGTTCATCTGAAAAGATCTTAAACTAATTGATTTTTGTAATAATTCATCTGGCCTCTACCTATCTTTGGCCCGCCCCTCTGCTGTGGCTCAGTTACTTAAGCTTATAAATTCCCTGTACACTCTTTTCTAACTTTTATTCACATCTTTTTGCTGTTCCTGTTCTTCAAGTGCCACTATCAACAATGTTACAAAGGTAAAGTACCTAATAATAAATCTATTACATATATGCATTTCTTTGGATTTGAAACAAATATTCATATTTCCAACAAGAGTTAATTCACGTAATAATATTGCTCTATCAATCTATCCTTCTAATACTTATTGAATGCATTCGAGTTCAGATACCTAAATATTTATTGACCTAATTAGAACGACCTTCTACTTCCTATAAGTGTGAAGTGTCTAGCATTAGTATTCGTTATGATATTTTTGGTCGAGTCTTCGCGTTCATTACAGCATAATAGCTCGTTCTTCCATCTTATCTGGCCAACCAGGTGATACATAACTGAAAACTTTGGATAGTGTTAAATCTTTCCTAGTTTCTAGTGCAATTTTTTTATAATCTATTGGAACGTCGTCCGAAACAATCATATTTAGATATGATGAGTTTATTTCATCATTGGTATCAATATATTGTATGTCCAAAGGATGTCTGCTTAACATGTCTGCCATGTAATTGCTTTCTCCCTTAATGTATTCTAGTTTATATGAAAATCCCGAAAGGAATACTGACCAACGTTGAAGCCTTTGAAGCCGCCATTTGGGGAATACCTCTAGTTTCACCCAAGATAGACACTGAAGGACGATGGTCTGTCTGTATTATGAAATTTTGTCCCATCAAATGCTGATACAACTTTTTGACTGACCAATAAATTGCCAAAGATTCTTTGTCAAGTACCGAGTAATTTTTTTCGGCCGGCATGAGTGACCTTGATATGAATGCCACAGGCCTCAATATACCCTTTTCGTCTTAATTAAACAAAGCACCTGCTATACCTTCTTGGCTAGCATCTGTTTGCAAGATTATTGGCAGCTTTGGGTTGAAGTGTGCCAGTATTTGATCTGAACCGATAATATTTTTAATTTCCTGAAAAGCCTGATTACAAGGATTTGACCAAATGAATGTTTTATTTCCTTTCAACAAGTCATAAATAGGTCTCATTAGAATAGCTAATTTGGGTACAAACTTACAATAGTAATTTACCATGCCTATGAAACTTTTCACCTGAGTGACTGTCGTTGGCCTAGGTGCATTAATTATAGCCTTTTGTTTGTCTGCACTTTTCTTATTTAGACCATTTTTTGAAATTATAAATCCTAAGTAGCAAATTTCATCTTGGAAGAAAGAATATTTACCTTTGTTTAATTTGAATCCTGCTCCCTGTAATTTCATTAAAACTTTTCTAAGATTCTCAACATGTTATTAATTCCGACCTAGTATTGCCTGTTACAATGATGTCATCTAAAAAATTAGCTGTATTTTTACAACCCTGTAGTAATTGTTCCAACACTTTTTGAAATATAGAGCTTGCTGGAGTAATGCCATAAGGCAATCTGTTTACTGAGAACAGCCCTTTATGTGTGCTCCAAGTCAAGATCTTAGCTGAGTCCTCATCTACACTTATTTGGTTATACGCATAACTCAAATCCAATTTTGTGAATGATTCTCCCCCACTCAACTCTATGAATATGCTTTCAATTATAGGAAGAGGATATTTAACTGATTTCAAATACTTATTTGCAGTTAACCTGTAATCCCCACATAGTTTTAATGAACCATCATGTTTGATAATAGGTACCAATGGTGTACCCCAATCCGATGTTTCAACTGGAGTAATTACACCTTCTTTTTGAAGCCTACTTAGTTCATCCTCAACTCTTCCCTTCAAAGCTAGTGGTATTGGTCTGGCTTTCAAAAAAATTTGTTGGGCATTATCTTCTAGTTGTAACTTAATTTTTTTATACTTCTTACACCCCAGAGAGCTTTCAAACACCTCTTTGAACTCTACACATATTTTTTCCACATCATTGTTTTGAAGGTTACATACATCAGTAATCAATCTGAATTTAAACTCACCTGAAAAATCCCTACCTAGTAGGTTTTGTGTGGGGTTGTCATTTTCAACTATTTGAAAACAAAAATTTTTACAAATCTTGTTGCTGTACTCTACATCAACATTGATACATCCCAATGGTTTCATTTTACAACCTGAATAACTTCTTAATGTCAAGTTTGAATCTAGTAGATCTACATTATTTAATGATTGTTTATATGTATCAAATGTCAACACTGATATTGCTGCCCCTGAATCTACTTGACAGGATAATTTTACATTGTTTACAAAAATATCTAAGGATATTGGATTATCATTGCTAAAATAAATATTGTTAATTTCTAGCACATCCTCATCAATGTCTAATATGTTCTGTCTTGCCCCACCACTGTTGACCCTACATACCTTGGATAGATGTCCTATTTTTGTGACGACATGACGTCAATACACTACACTCTTCTCACAGTTGTTTCTAAGACATTGCTAAGCATTTCTGGGGTTATTCTATTGAATGCTTCGAAGACACTGTACCTTAGTTCTTCTTCATCCTCAAAGTTATTTGCGTGTACAAAGTTCGATATATCCCCTAAGAAAAAATCCAGCTGTGTCAAATCAGGCGACCGCACCGGCCAAGGGATAAAAACGCACGGACTTCTCTGGAATTATGTACCGGAGCGCCATCTTGTTGAAACCAACAGAGTTCTGAACTTCCGCAATCGGTAAATCATCCAGAGCTTCCTCAAGATGATTCTCAAGCGAATTTCTATAACGTTCGGAAGTCTGTGTTTCATGGTAAATAGAAGGAACAATAATTCGTGTACCAAATATTGCAACCCACATATTAAAGCCGAAACGGTGTTGGTGTCTCGCTGTAATGTATAAATGTTCATTTTCTCGTGAACAATAATGTGTATTTTTTCTATCGAAGCTACCATGATTAGTGACCATGCTTTCATCAGTCCAGATGATTGTTCGAAAGAAATCTGCAAAATTTTAACATTTCCTGGTATACCACTCACAGAATGTCTTGCGCCTTTCGTCATCGCCTGGTTTTAGCGCTTGACATATATTCTGAATTTGTATGGATGGAATTTTTGTTTCCGCAAAATGAAATGGGTTGTTGATTGAAACCAGTTGATGAGGTATTAGTGTGTTGACTAATTTTCCTTCAAAATAAGTGGAACTGATGGCATTTTTCCTTTGGAGTTTCGAAAAAACATTGATGATGGCCAAAAATAGGTCGAAACACAAATTAACCACCTTGTATAATACATGGTTGAATTCAGAATAAAAAAACCTTTTAGAATCTGTGAAAAAATTATCAGGACCGTATTTAAAAAACAAAAAATGATGATGGTTCCACGAATACGAAACGTCGCATGAAAAAATCAGTATCACCACGTTGACCGTCATCAAAAGTTGCTATGAAAAAGTATTCTCAAATTTGCTGTATCTCTAATAATAACGGAGAAAAAAAATAAAATAGAAATTCCAAAAATTCACTTTTTTCGATATAACTCAAAAACTAAAAATAATTTTCAAAATTTTCGAAGGCTCTTGATATGAGCCTCCGAATGCGCAACTTTTTCCCCATTTAACCGATTTCGTATCTCTTACCGTTTTCGAGATCCCCATGCTGTTCAACCTTATCTTGGACAGACTGTATTCTTATTCTGTTACAACATTTTTTTTTCTCACGTTCAATATTTCATGTGTTTTGTATTTTTGTTGTTCATTTTTGTAACTTTTGTAAATGTATATTGTGATATTTGTGAGTATTTTCAAATTGAGATGTATGATTATGTTTTTCATGAGAATGTTTGTTTTGTTAGTTTCTAATTTGTTGGAAATTATGTTACTTTGCTGTTTACTGACGTCCTGGGTTTATTTCATTATCCTTTCTTGAAATTTTTATAGCATACCATAGATCAGACTTTTTGACAAGATATTATAACTGATGAAATGAAAATCGAACTGGCAACACTGGTCCTCGCGGATAGTGAGTTGACAACAACGGTCATTTGCTGTTGTCAAATTGATTATTCACGAAATCCAATTAATTTCTCGTGTGGATAGGACCCTGATGTGGATATAAGTGTTTGATATCATCAGGCTCTAGAGCAGCTATCGACAGCAGAGGAAGATTCTGGCAGGGCTCCCACACAATGTTTCTCATGGAAAAATCTCCAGAATTCTATCAAATGATGTATAAAAATGGAAATGGGTGTTGTTGTTGTTGTTCAACGAGCCTCATTATAAAAAAAAAACGGGTTGAATAATTTACAGGAATAAAAACGAACATTACCAACATACCTATAATGAGATGGTTGACAGGGCTCTCAGCTAAATGACGAACATTTTGATTAACTGATCACCATCAGGAAGTTCATCTTTATACAGTACAGAACTCGACACGATATTCAAAACAGTTGGAGTCCAACACGACAGCAACAACATAATAATATTAATAGGTGTACAGTCGTCTTCAGAGATCATGTCGCGGTTGGACGGTGTCAGCGCTCTCATTGCAGGAGTTATTAAGAATGCTATCATCGTCCATGTGCGACATGTTTTCTGAAGATGACTGTACATACTTTTTTCCAGAGGTACCACTACCAATATCACAACGTCTGAACTAGAAGAAGATGTAATGGCATCAGCCAGAAAAAATGAGGTTAGGTAATCAAATTACGTATTATACTTCTATATTTAATACATATCCTTGACTTACCATCGACACATATACATACATCTATTCATAAATAATTTACACGTTATACAGGGTATTTCAGATTTCAAGGTACGAACTGAAATGGGTGATAGATTTCTTGATTTTAATCAAAAAAGTTGGTATAAATAGTAGTCCGATCTCGATCAGTGAAGGAAATACAGGGGGATAGGAATTCAATTATTCTTTTATCAATTAAAATATCTCGCTCAATTTTGGAGATATCAATTTGAAATTTGATGTGATTAATACTTCCTGAAATGTCATCATTTCAAGCATTTCAAATTGTCTTAATATCCATTGGGTTATGAATTTTTATGGGTGGAGACTTATTTATCCGTCCCAAACTCTTTCGTAGTACGTCTATGACATCTTCTAGTTACCAAATTGGGTGGTTCGTTCAATTCAGAGTCTTTTCTCGCTCTCTAATTTTCTTCGAAAAACGAATTGTTTCAATCTCATATGCCTATAGTGATCATAATATCATAACATCATGTTTAACTCGTTCGTTTTGCTATCAAAAGTAATCTCAGGTTATGTAAATCTGTCTCTATTTGTAGAAGTGAATAACAATAAGGTTCCAACTAGAAAATGCATGTGCCAAAAAAATAATTAGAATTGAAAAGCTCCATTATGTTATCACGTTATCAGACTATACCGGGTGTCAACGAATCTATTAGACAAGTCATAACTTCTAGGCCATAAGGTGTATCAAAATGAGATAAGGTGTAGGTGAATGATATGTGAAGAGGAGAGTTTTCACATATTTTTGACTTACCGGTCCCTTCCGGTTTCACTGGAAATGCCTCCGGTTCTAAATTTTTGAATGGAACACCCTGTATATTGTAACATTTTTGGATTTCTGAGACAATTCTAAATCAGAATGTGACATTTTCGGAAGTTTTTATGCCTACTAAATTTTTTCGGAGTCACTTTTGAAATTACATCCAGGTGGCCATGATCGGAAGTAAACTAATCTAAGGACCTCAGGTGATATCAGGAAAGTACAATCGCGAAGTTTTAGTGACAAGTATGATAGTATGATAGATATGAATAAGACAAGTTGGCAAAATTACATTTTCGTGTCTAACTATTATTTTTCAGATAGCGACCATTTTTTGACAAGCACTTTCCGAAAAAAAGGATATTTTGACGAATCTAACGATACTAATTTATTTGCGATTGGATTACAAATAAGAACATAAATTGAATATTACTGACGAGAATACTTCATAATAATTTATTTACTTTTGTCAAGTGTGCCGAGGATAGGCATGATGCATAATATTTTGCAGTTATTTCGATCAAGTCTTCTTGGGAGAACAAAACACTCACACAGGTTATGACAGTGACTAATGACATAAGCTTCAAGAGCAGAAGGTAAAATTTTGTTCATTTTCGTTAAATTTTAGTTAAATTTTTCGTCAAAATAATGTATACTCGAAGTGAAAAGGTGCTGCTGAGTTGTATGCTCAGAGATATACCAATCGGCAACATCCATCCCATCAATATTTTCCGTATGTTGAGAATCGTTTTAGGCAAGACGGAAATCGAGTGGCAGAACAGAGGTTTAACATAAATGAGGAGACTGAGATTGACGTTCTTGCTACGGTTGAGGTTGACAAAACGGTTTCTTTAAGAGACAAGTAGTGTTTCGTGATTGGTTGCTTCAAAATCATAGTGTTAACCCAAATTTTATCAACTTCATTCTATTTTTCGATGAATCATGATTTACAAATAATGGATTGTTTAATAAGAAAAATTCTCGGTACTGGGCCCAACAAAATCAACAACAAATTTGTTGATCCAATCGCAAATAAATTAGTATCGCTAGATTCATCAAAATATCCTTTTTTCGGAAAGTGCTTGTCAGAAAATGGTCGCCATTTGGAACATAATAGTTAGACACGAAAATGTAATTTTGCCAACTTGTCTTATATATATATCGATCATACTTCTCACTAAAACTTCGCGATTGTAATTTTCTGATATCACCTGAGGTCCTTAGATTAGTTTACTTCCGATCATGGCCACCTGGATGTAATTTCGAAAGTGAATCCAAAAAAATTAAGTAAGCATAAAAACTTTCGAAAATGTCACATTCTGATCTAGAATTGTTTCAGAAATCCAAAAATTTTACAATGTGTTCCATTTAAAAATTTAAAACTGGAGCCATTTCCGGTGAAACTGAAAATGACCAGAAAATGAAAAATATGTGAAAACTCTCCTCTTCACATACCATTTACCTATACCAAAAATCATTTCGATGCACCTAATGGTCTAGAAGTTATGACTTGTCTAATAGATTCGTTGACACCCGGTATAGATCGAGTAATAAACTCATGCAACAGTATTTCGTTTCTCAAACTCCTATGGAGGAAGAATTCTGATATCAAGGAAGGCCACTGATAACTGACTCCCCTTTGAAGGAATGCTACTCAAATAAGATGTAGATATAAGCCGGTAAGCAATCACTCTGAGAAGTTTCATCATGGAATAAGAGAGAGGTTAACAATTATTATCATATTGTGTCATTCATACATTTTTCCTTGAAATCTGGTATGCGTCTGTTTGATATATCATATATGATGAGAGGGTTCCATTAAAAAATATAGAGTTACTTGAACTCTCAGATCCATTGGACCCCTAAACCCCCCCCCCCCCTACCTCGATAGTATGTATGAGCTAGGCTTGCTATGGAAAACTTAATGTGTCGATTATGTAGTAGTGGTCTTTTGCCTAGTAACTGAATATGATTGCTGGGTACCCAGCACTGGGACCAGCTGCCGGCCGCTCTGTACTGATATACAGAGTCCCGCATATGGAACCATTTATACTGGGCCACTGATGTCAAGTATGGGGAAAATATATTAGGCAATTAATGTCACATATTAAAATGTTCGGTGGAGAACCTATGTGGGAACTGTATTCTGAAACAGACCGGATTTGGGCTTTGTAGATCAAAAGAAGCTGTTGAAGTGTAGAGTTTATTTCCGCAAGTGAAAATCCAAATCTGTGAAGAGCATGGATCTGACATGATTTTCTCATGAAAGGATATAACTGATGGAGATACCGCGAGCTTAGACATTGTGGACTTTGTGGTAATGGTTGTACCAGACATTGTTTATATCAGGCATACTGAGTTGCACTTTTGTTTTTAAAGTAAAACTTGAATTTCGGTTGCGTTAAATTCAACCAGCGTTGACCTGCCTTCGTTCTGAGTTTCAATAATTCCCTGGGATGGATTGAGAATTCTAGAAGATAAATTCTCTTCTACAATGCTCATTCCATCCCAGGAAACTAAAAGGTTAATACTGTCATTTGCAAAACTGCAGATAGAACAAATGCTTACTCTCAACAGATTATTCATATGGTGTAGGAACAAGTGTTGGTATGAAAATGCATCTTTGTGGTCCTTTCTGCACCACCACATGGAGGCTACTATGATGGGAGTTTGTGAATACTATTTTTATGACATGGTCAAATGCTTTTGAAATATCTGACGCCAAGGAGTATAATTCCATAGTGCACTATCCTTTATACACCTACTTGCATATAATCGATTTTATTCATTCAACTTCTGATTTATGAGTCATAAAGATGTTAAGTATATATACCTTGAGGAACAAATTTGAAACGGTTGCGTATTTCTTCCTTATTAACCCTGTCTAATCAGAGCATGTTCTATGACATCAACGGTGAAATCTGCGTCTTCTTTTGTAACACACATCGGTGGTTTTATTCTGATGACCTATGAATAAAAAAAACAACAATTTAAAAAAGTCGTTCGAAGAATAGGTGGAATTTGAACTACTACCCATTGATTCCCTCTCAAGGATTGTCATAAATAGGTGCTTACAAGGTTGGTACAACTTAATATTCGTATATGATATTGTCCTGATGAGAAAACGTGGTGAACGGAAAGTGATTATTCATGATGTCATTCCATCAAAAATTTCATTCCAGATTTATAGGAATCTTTATTCTAAAACCTGTCTTCGTGTAGATTTACCAATTTCCCACACCGCGTTTTCTACAAATAATCATCAGTTCGAACAACCTTCGATGGTAATTGGTAGGAATCGTATTGTAGGTCAGTAAATTTGATTACTATGACTCTATAGTCAGTTGGAAGATTCAATTCACAGGTTTTGATCACTTTTCATATATACTGACAGAATATAGTCCTGCGTGTCCTTCTTGATACTACCTCTGTGTAATATCTGCAAAATTATGTTTTTCAATAAATATTTTTGGTCTGAGTTTAGCATTTATTGTATTCAAACTTAAATACATAACACGTATAGATACCTATGTTATTGTTTCGGGTTGATAATTGATTATTGCCGCCTTAATTTCGAAAACAAAGTAGGTAATTTAGATATATATACCATAATATATATGAAAGAGTTATAAAATACAAAATCATAAATGAAAGAACATTATAAAAAAATCATGAAAACCGTTTATTGGAAAATACGAAAAACGGTGGAGTCAAATAATACTAAGAACTGATAACCTATATCATCAGGTAGGTAGGATAGGTACATAATTTGTTTATTAAACGTAAAAGGCGGCTAGTATATAGAGACCAAAGCAGGAGAGAAACTATCAACACTGAAAGACAAAAAAAATATTATTATATAAATTGTTCAATGAAAAATCAGAGAATTGAAAAATGTTTGGCAATAAAAATGAGTTTGCTCAATATGTAAGATAATATTAGAGTTCTTCAAGGACGCGCTTATTTCGAAAATTATCTAATAGGTTGAAAAGACCACCTTTCTGACAAATATATAAAATTTTCAGGTCGTTGTTGATACCAAAATAATGTTGGTAATTGGGGATATTTTGTGCAAACGAACTTCATGTGTTATATTCATCAATGTGGGGGTTCACCGATTCTTCAATCATTTTGCACATGTTCAAGAACTCTGGTTCATGGGGATGCTGAAAAGTCTGTTGAGGAGTGAATGAAAAACAGCAACTTAGTGGGAAATAGGATGGCAAGAAGAAAATGGTTTTCTGCATATAGAAAAATTGAAGGTTGAATTGTCTATATTTATGAGTATGTTGAGAAAGGGTCAAAAATTCCCGAAGAAGATTGACATCGACATATCTATACGAGGTAGCCAAGATCATTATCAGTCGTTTCGATGACATGAAAACATTCCTAACTCCTGGCTTAGATTGAAAGTTAGACATGTTTTCCCGTAGTTTTTATGTCATCACAACGTCACATGATGACGTTAGCTATCGTGAATACCGAAAGCAAATCTTCCGAAACAAATGAAAATCCTTCAAGTCTTGTAGAAAAAAATTCTGCTAGAAGAGGGAAAAGGTTACTACCCATGGTCAAACCGGAAAGTTGTACTGAAAAAGTATGATCAAATAGAACACAATATTCTGTTGGTGAGTGAGGATACATAAATATAATCCTCTGGGGGGACACTGGGAAAGAAATTTACTACATCGAATGACAATAAAATAGCGTTGGGGGGAATATTAAAATTTTTGATTTTATTGGTAAGGTCAACAGAGTGAAGTCACCAACGGCACACTTTATGTGTAACATAAGTTGCCTATAGTTTTGTGTTTAAAAATATCAGTCTAGTATGTATGTACGATCTCTCTATATTTAGGGTCAAGTTTTTATGTTTCAGAAAATCAATGCGGTACTCATTCTTTTCGAATACAGGCATAGTTCATTTTAGGTATTTGATTAAGTAGCAACGACCCTGTTGGTATTTTAGATCGCTAATTCTTGTTCATACAATTTATTGTGATTTTTACCTGGTATTATGTCATTTCAGGTAAGGAAATCATAGTGATCATTGATTTTGTATCATATTCAATGCATTTGATAACTGTCAAATTTTCAAATTTAATTGTTGAGAGTATGATGATTTTCGGCACCACTACCTTTTTACTATGAACACCGAAAATCATTTCATTCTGTACGATAGGGTATACTACAGTGTGTTATGTCATTTCAGACGAAGGTGATACTGAACAGTTTTCCCCACCACTGCCATTGAATAATAAAAGCCAAATCTCCGCCTCTAATTCCGAATTATTTTTCCAACCCCATTCAACACCGAAGACGTTCCATTTCATGGTTTCAAGAGTTTTTAATAGAGAAATGGTTATGAAAATCTGTAAGGTCTTTAATTAACGCGTTTAACCATGAGGCAAGCTTAGAGAAAGGAGAATGACAGTACCAGACAACAGATCTGATGGGGATGTTATCTTTGTGTATCTTAGGCCATAGAAAGATTCATATGTGTCAACTTCAATTTGGAACACTTATAATAAGTGATAGTATCAATACACAAGTTGAGGATGGTTTCTACATTATTAAAAATTTTTAGAGTGGGATCAACAGATAATTTGGAAAAATCATCAGAAAGTAAGAAGTCGTTGACTTTGACAACATATATATTGATATATTCAAAATTACTAGGCAATTGCCTTTATCGCCTTTGGTTACAACAAGGTTGTTATCAGAAATTTTTTTGGAAATATTTTTACAGCATAAGATATCTGATGGGTTGAATTTCAATATGCCAAGTGGTAGACACAAATTGTTATTCAAGGATCTGGAAATTTCAACTAGTCTTTATTAGGAAAATTGTTCTGTTCAAAGACACGTTCACTTTCTATTGCTAGAATTTTTAAGTGTTCATTTTTGGAAAATTCACAAGCAGAAAGGTTCAGTACCCTAGAATTACACTTATGATCGGAAAAATGGTTGTATGTTTTTTGTGAATTTACAGTACTGTGGTAGTTGAAACTAAAACAGTTCGGTTCATCTTGTTGTCTGTGTTGAATACTTCACACAATTCATGACAGAAGAAAACAGATCATCCAGTTCAGTATTGTGTAGCACATAAGTATGATGTAGAGCCAATTCAATTTGTTGTTAATATCTGCCATCCTAACATAGTGTCTCTTGATTTCTTGTTTTATCAATATTTTCTGTGCTATAGAGATGGCTTCATGGAAGAATACGCTTCGATTAGAGACCTAAAAACTCTGTAAACCTCACCAATAATCAAGAATTGTAATATTCCCCCAACGCAATTTCATGGTCTTTCGATGTATTAAATCTCATAAATAAAAGGCACTTCAACCTTCAATTTATCTATCTACAGAAAACCAACACACACTGATCACGTTATTCCATTTTCTTATTCTTGCTATCCTATTTCCCACAAATTTGCAGCATTTCATTCCCTCTTCAACAGACTACTCAGCATCTGCCTGAGCAGTTCAATATTGAATTGAATTGAATTGAATACTATAAAATACATAGGTCATAACGATGGTTTTCCCCAACACCCCATTGATAGACTATACCACCACACCATTCCCTCAAATCTTTGACCCAAAATTTAACACCAGTCATAAAATCTAAATCTCGCTTTGCTTCTTGCTCAGAGTGTAATGCCCAACGCATAGGTGAGACTGATATAGACGGGTTCATACCAGAGTTCTTGAACATGTTAAAATTATTGAAAAATCGGTGAACTCCCACATTGATGAATATAACCCAAAAAGTACGTTATCCTCAATCACCAACATTCTTTTGATTTCAACAACGACCTGGAAGCTTACTATATTTGCCAGAAAGATGGTCTTCTCAACTTATTTGAAATTGTCGAAATTAACGAGCCCTGAAAGGACTCTCATATCATCTCACTTAATAAGCATGCCCATTTTGATTGCCAAACATTTTTCAATTCTCAGATTTTAACAATTTATATTTGTATTTATTCAATAGCCATAAACAGTTATATGGTTTACATACATTTTTAGGTACAAAATGAGCTTTAGAAGCTTGTGTGTGCACCCGTCATTATTGAATCACATTTTCAACAGATAATTCACCTATGAGTGAATTCGCTAATGAATCGTCTTATATACTAATATCTGGACTAATATCGAACTAATATAATACAATACATGCAATATATGCAATATATGTCAAACTAATAACTATATATTGGGTTTGCTTTTCAAAATCCAAGATGATATTTTATTTTTTGATATAATAATATCATTTTATGGGCCAGCTCGTAGCCTCGTGGTAAGAGCGTCAATGTTCTATCCACGTTGGATTACCGGTAGTGGGTTCGATTCCCACCACGACCGCAGAAATTTTTCTGATGGCCTAAGAAAGTGTTTGGGGTCACACGTTAAAAGGTAAGACCCCCGTCATTCCTTGCTCGCACAAGTCTCTTGAAGACTCCTGAGGGTTGCTCGTAAGGGGGCAACCAAATGATGGATATAAGAACAATTTCAGAACAATTTTTGTTTTTCAGTTTTTGTCCTGTTTTTAGGTTCAATCAAATTTTATGTGGTGCTTCTGGTCGTCCACCATTCTTTTATCTACGGACTGTTGACATTGTCACTGTCTTGTATGTCATCATATAACTTGTGTTTTCTGGATTGCTAAAAGCGCCACTTGTCCTCTATCACCCGATGATATAGAGGTTGTCATTTTTTGAGTATTATTTGACTCCACCATTTTTCGTTTTTTTTGCAATAATGGGTTTTGCCATTGAATCTCAATTATGTATGATCTCACAGGGGCACAGGGCCCATTACAATTAACCTGACCCTTTAACCGGTGCTTTGCACCAAAATTTTGATCATGATTTTTTCATAATGTTTCTTTATTCCCACGTGAGTAAATTCTCTATTTCATATATTTTTCATGGTTAACTTGTGATCATATTATATAGGACCTTTGGTTTGTAAGGATTATAGGCTGATGGACACATGACTGCCCGAAACATGTACCCTGAATAATCTTTCGATTATTAAACGTTGCGGAGATGATTTTATATGTTCTCTTGCCCTTTCATCATTACACTCCACTTAAAGAAAAGCATGGACTTCTACATAAAGACTAAATGAATATTTATGAATCAAAATACTAGCATACTAATAATAAACCAGAGAAGAAATGCATTCCGTTTCGAAAAATGTTTGAACAGGTGTCTAACCTAAATCAATTGGAGCATCTCTCTCCATATATGATGCCAACTTTATGAATGACACTGTATAGAAGTTGAAACACTGTTGTAAGGTGCAGATAAATCAACGTTTTCGCATGTTTTATCAAAAACTAATCAAAGTGCTACGCCTATTTTCCATTTCATCAGGTTCCTGATGGAAATTCGATCGATGACGTCATAGTGTCGCCATATTGATTCTAGGCGTAAGAATATCTACAGGGTTCCATTTTAGTATTCCCGACAAAGATCAATTTCAGGTAAAACCGGAAGTGATATCCAATTGGTTTCTCATGGAAAATATGGGTTTTAAAGAACTATATCCTCGATCCAAATGTCAAAAGTTTGATATAAAAAACAGATTAATGACGCCCTGACCAGTGATTTCGTTGACACCTGAAATTGATTATTTGATTCAATGAAATAACAATAAAGTAACACGACGAGGTTACCTTGAGTCCTGAGTCACCTCTGTTATAAATAGGTGTATCTCTGTTCCTATTATCAACAGTGGAGTGTCGAAGAAATGACTTTCAATTTTGACTATAGTCGTAACTCGTAACATTTAGGCACATTGGTACTTACATTTCCGAAGAGTCCTCCTTTTCCGATAATCAATCCAAGATCTCTGCAGTGTTCCCATATTTTCAAAAATTTTTCAGGATTCAGTGGTTTTCTAGTTTTACTATCTTCGACCAGTTCGACTCCTATCATCAAACCTTTGCCTCTTACATCTCCAATTATGGGAAATTTCGATTTAAGATGCAATAAAGCTAAGAGTAAATAGGTTCCTACTTCTTTACAATTCGCCTGTAGTTTTTCCTCTCCAATTATCTGTAATAGAAAATTCCACCGATTATGGTTAGATATAAATACCTATATCTATAGAGATCTGTAGGAGACCTAAACCAGGGGTGCTCAATCAAGGGGTCAATAGTGGATATTAAAAGCACCATCAGCACCCACAATACAGGACTAGAACAAACACCAGGACGAGAACCATCAGGAAGCTTCAATACCACAAACGTTGTAAGTTAATATAAGCAACTGTATGCATTTTGTCTAAAATCTCCTATTTTGTTAGAAAGATAAAATACGTTACAAGAAGTAATACTAGTTTTAGTTGGGAGAAAGGTATTGAAATACCTTCAGACTTGGGGTGTCCTCATCTAAAATACAAGGCCATTAGTTCATTATCCCGCCATCACAACTCCCAGAGTACTAAATTGTTTTTGCACGACTAAAAAATCTGAATATAACAATTAAATACAGGGTGTATGTCACGACGAGCTTACACTATCTCTATATCGATAATCAGTCGGAAAAAATCCATGAAAATATGCATGCTTATATTTTAGGATACGCTCTGTTTATTTAATATATTTTCGACAATGCAGTGTTGCCGCTTCTACTAGAAAATGGTAGCAACATTGATATTTCAAACAGAACACCCTATATTTCATCACATTTTTAAATCGTCCCTGAAGAGCTGATTTCATCGATTTATCTATCGGTAATGATTGCAGAGATATAGGGTGTTCAAAATCAAGATTTTTCAACTTTAGGAATTGTTTGTGTCGAAACTATTCATCATCGGCCAAAACCTCTCACATGTCCTTATCTCAACTTTTTTATTTACTATTTACTAATATTTAATCGAAACAGATACAGTGTGATCAGAATTCTGAATCTTGAACCGCCCTGTATCTGTTCCAATTAAATATCAGTAAATAGTGAATCAAAAGTTGGTATTGGGACATGTGAGTCGTTTTGACCGATAATGAATAGTTTTGACACAAAAATATCCTGAAGTTGAAAAACCTCAGCAACACTGCATTGTCGAAAATATTTTATATGAAGAAAGCGTATTCTAAAATACAAGCATGCACATTTTCATGGATTTCTTTGGAATGATTCTCGATATAAAGAAAGTGTAAGCTCGTCGTGACATACCATGTAGATATTCAGTCAAAACCATACAGTTTTCATGGAAAGAAAAAAGGCCAGATAATCCTAATATTGGAATCTAATATAGTCCCTTATGTTTTTGTCCTTTTCGTGAAACTGGATTCGTGATCAGCATATTATATGAAATTATTATATCTTTCTTGTCCAAGAATATTTTAATCGAGAGTGATTGAGACAAACATACTTTATGCGTGCCAAAAAGCAAAACAATTAATATACTTCCCATGCGTGCGGGTGTCGAGAGTTCAACCACCATAATGGCGGCTGGGAGTAGTACGAATGATTGCACCCATGGTGAATGTCGATTCCAATTGTAATGATGTAATTTCTATTGTAAGCAGTCAAAATGATAATGTTTTAAATAATAATGATGCAATGACAGGTATAGAGGTAGTCCGGATGATTTTTTTTCTATTCATTCAATTAAATACAAATGCAATACAATGAGTTGGTACAGCCATTGTTTTTGATCGTTTTAGGGGCAACTGAACAGACACAAACATTCAGTGAGCGGAAGATCACATAATCTATGATACAGTCATGCCTCAGAAGGACGGGGTATGGAAAATGATTCAAGGAAAATAAAAATATAAGAAAGTTAATAAATATATTTCTATTCTATATCCTGTTTTTATTTAAAATCACCCAGAATCTAAAGAGAAGAAAATAAAAGCCCTTTTGATGTCCACGACATGTTCTAGTGAGGTCCATATTGGACAGAAACCACATTCAAAAAACGTCTAAAGCTATCTTTAAGACGTCCCATTTTGTAACAACAGACGTCTTATGGACGTCTTCGAGGTGTAACTGGACGTCTTGAAGACGTCCCGAACGTTTTGCGTCGACGTATTGAAGACGTATTTGAGACGTCTTGTGCTGTCTGGATCGCGACCCCAATCATGACAAACATTGACTGCGCGGATAGCGTCTTTTGTGGTTAGGTGAACATACCGTTGTATATAAACATCATTCTACAGTGTGTCCATTTAGTGCGTAATTCTTCGATATCTCTAAAGCCATAACCTATAGAGAAAAACTTTGGGGAAAAAACCTTTTCAGTTACTAAAGTTGCTCATTTCAAAAATATTTTCAACATTACTGGGTGTTTTATAAAAGCAGGGCAACTCGAAGAAGAGTTTTTTTAAATGGAACACCCAGTATTGTTTATTCGGAATGAATCCCGCCGAGGTGCACCTTTACATCGCTGCAAAAAAAATTGAAATCGGTCACGGTGTTGCCAAGTTATGATGGATAAATCTATTTTTACCATTATTGAAGAGTCATGTTGAATTGGGCATGGTATATTCATTTATTCAAATTTTGAAAATATTTGTGGCATGCGGCAAAATCAAGGTCCCACGTATACCAATCCAGTAATTTTGCGACATGTTCTTCAACAGGGTGCTCAATTTTGCATTTAAAATTTTGCAAGATTCAGATGACATTCATCAGAATTTTTCAAATGGAACACCTTGTATTTTGATTCAAAAATTCATTCCGACATCTTACGCCTTTTTATCACTGAAGAAAAAATCGAAATCGATTGCGGCGTTGTCAAGTTATGGATAATTTCCTAATTTTTACTACTATTTCGGGGTAATTTGTACGTCATAGTTCTTTCATTTATTTGTATTGTGGAAATATTGCGTTGCTACGGTATAATCAAATTTGTTCATTGACCATTCATATTTTTTTTTTTTCAATAGGAACATTAACAGGCTCTCCAAGTTTGAATTTTTTTCGAAATACACTTATATTTGTGTAATGACCTGTCAAACATCGCCACAATCAAATATATCTTGGATTGATTCGAAGTTTTGCTGAATTCCCTCCCAAAAGCCGCGTATAGTAGAGACATATTGTTTGTATCATTATGTTTACCTCCTACAAGTTGAATGGAGATTTGGATCGTGGGAATGACGACAATAAAAATGGCCCAAATTTCAAAAAAATTGTCCTGATTTTCGCAATCCGCATCTTCATTGTTTGTATTGTAGAAGTTGTATCAAAGACAGGCGTTGGTTTTGGCATGTTTGTTTGTTTTACATATTGTTTGAATCATAAGTAACAAGATTACGGAATATTTCTGGACGATGCACATAGGTATTGCAAAAATACCTGAATGATCTATGTAGAACCTCGAATGTCATGTGGCAAGCAATATTCCCACAATCAAATCAAATAAAGGAACCATCATGACGTACAAATTACCCCGAAATAGTAGTAAAAATGAGGAAATTACTCATAACTTGAAAACGCCGCTACCGATTCTGATTTTTTCTTCTGCGATGAAAAGACGAATGATGTCGAAATAAATCTGAGATGAAAAATACAGGGTGTTCCATTTGAAAAATTCTTATGATCGTCGTCTGAATCTTACAATATTCAGAATGTAAATTTTAACACCCTGTAGAGGATTATCTCGCAAGATTACTGGATTGGTATACGTGAGACCTTGCTACTACTGTATGCCAAAAATATTTTCGAAATTTCAATAAATAAATATACCATACCCAATTGAACATGACCCTTCAATATTAGTAAAAATGGGTTTATCAATTATAACTTGGCAACGCCGCAATCAAATTCAATTTTTTTACAGCGATGTAGAGCTCAACTTGAGCGGAATAAATTTCGAATGAACAATAGTGGGTGTTCCACTTGAAAAAAGTCGTCTTCAAGTTGCCCCGCTTTCATAAAACACCCAGTATTGTTGGAAATATTTTCGAAATGAGCAACTTTAGTAACTGAAAAAGTTTTTCTCCAAAGTTTTTCTCTTGTGATAATTGATTTCGAGATATCGAAGAATTACGCACTATAGAATAGGATATCTAGCCTGAAGATGCTATCATAGATGGCGAAACACGTACCGCAGCGTTAAAGAATTGGTTTTGGTAGTGGTAAAACAGTGTCGTATGATATTTTCATAGGGTTATGAGAAATATTAAGCTTATTGATCACGTCATCGAGAGAAAAACGTATTTCTAAAAAAGAATAATGACTAATATAATGAATAATATCTAGAATAAAAGAATAATGACTGTATCAAATACTATATACCAACCTTAACATCAACATCTATGGAGCTATTCAAAGTCTCATTAATTCTGACTTACAAACCATTACTCATCTAGCTACGCAACACAATTTGAAATTGAACAGGAATAAATGTCACTTTTGATGCTTTTCGGTAATAAAAAGAATAAAGCTATTGTCTCACAAAATCTCATAATTAAAATTGATGACACCATCCTATACCTGTTGTGAATTCCATTAAAAACCTGGGAATTATTTTTGACCCTGACCTAAAATTTGATTTGCATTTGAATGATTTGTTAAAAAAATCGTTCGGTACTCTTGAACTCATTTACTCAAATAGGCTTTATTACAGCCAATCAATCAGGAAACTTCTCACAGAATCGTTGGTCTTATCACGGTTCAATTATGGGGATATTGTGTACAGCAATCTTTTGAATAAAATTGATCAAGATTTCTGAAAGCGCATATACACAATATACGTTCCGAAAATCCTGGATATTCCTTCACATGGAATCCTCTACCTGTACTAAAATATGTAGCTTGTTTCTACATACAAAAAATATATTTTCATCCTGCGACTGTTTAAACAATTAGTTCATGGATTCGCATAGTCCTGAAATTGAGTTGAATGAACACAAATTTTCACCATCATATTGTCTTTGCCCAGCCACAACTTAATCAGTCAAAGTGAAATCCGGTGTGAATGTTCACATAAAAATAAGATAAAACCGATCATAAAATTTTTTGAATGGCTTGAACAATATTTTCTGCGTCCGTTAACACAACTACACTATACTACATTCAATTTCCCTGTTTTTAAAAATACTCACTTCAAGAACAGTTATTCCAACAGTGCAGGCTATGGGATTCCCTCCAAAGGTATTAAAATGTCCAGCTTTAGCCAATCCACTGGCTATTGCAGGTGTGGTTGCTACGGCAGCCAATGGATATCCATTACCGATCCCCTTGGCCATCGTAACAATATCAGGAACTATACCATGCGCTTCAAATCCCCAGAAATGATCTCCTGTTCTTCCGAAACCCGTTTGAACCTTGAAAAATCATAAATTACATGTCTACAAGGTTATCCTGAATAGAAGTTTCGCCTTAGTGGGATAATTTGATAAATATACACGTAAGTAGGTACTTAATATGATGTTTATCAATCAATCAATCTATGATTCAAAAGTTATTTCTATCAACCACAAATTAACTAATACATGCAACATAGTTTGAATTGGGGCAGTTCAATTTCTCTTTATGAAGGGAATTCAAAATGAATTGTACACAAAGTTACGGAAGAATGAAATTATGAGAATTAGCCAAATATGACTTCAGTAAAATGATGATGGTTTACAATCAATTAGGTGTGGAAGTTGAATCAGTTTGTTGATTGTTTTGAAATATCACAGTATCCGCTTGACCTATGGATATTGGTGAAATTTTGGTGTTTTGGGGTTTTTCAAAGTAATATTATTTGTGGCTAAATCCATGATGAAGCGCATCTCATGCAAAGGAAGATGACTTATTTATTAAGTATTCACATTCTACTAAGGTCATATTTTGCCAGAAGTCTATCATTGTTTTGTGTAGGTACAATATTTATTAGGAATCACATTATGTATCATTTCACTCAATTTGAAGGGACTTAATTTTTATGGTAGATTTCTCATCTGGTTTACCCAAGTATTATGGTATAGCTGATGGATGAGCAATATTTTTTGTATAGATATGACATCCTGATGTACTTACAGACGATAGTTATTCGTACTTATTCAAAATATGTTAAAATAATGTTAATTCTCCTTGAAGAACTCATAACAAAAATTGAAATTCGGATTTATTCGTTTTACCTTCTTATAGATTTTTCAACTTACATTTACTTCCATCCAGCACAGACATTTCAAATGAAAATGGCATTCTGATACAAAATGATTCAGAAAAAGCGAATTTATTTAATAATTTCTTTACGGAACTGGGAATCAAAATGGCACGTGACATAGAAAAAAAAACTAGTCTTCCCAATGATTTTCTAAACGAATCAAGAATAAATTCATCAATCTTTCTGGAACCTGTTAGTGAAACAGAAATAATCCTCTTGTTATCGAAATTGAAAAATAATTGCTCTGCAGGGCCCGACGGAATTGGTACCAAACTCATAAAACATATCCACATACATTTACTTAAACCTTTAACTCACATATTAAATACCAGTTTCTCAACTGCCAAAATACCAATACAGTGGAAATAGTCAATTGTCACCCCGATTTTCAAAGCTGGTGATCGGAGCAAACTAAATAACTACAGGCCTATATCAGTTATCAATAATTTTGCGAAATTATTTGAACAAGCGGCCAAGAAAAGACTTGTAGCATTTTTGGAGCATCACCAAGTTCTTAACGAGAATCAATTTGGTTTTATCAAAAACTGTAGTACTGAAGATGCCGTCCTGAGCCTACTCAAGTCAGTCGTAGGGGCATTGGACAAGTCAAACAAATGCCTAGCAGTCTTTCTTGACCTCGCGAAGGCTTTCGACACGGTTTCCCATAGCAAATTAATTGACAAAATGAATGACTATGGTATCCGTGGCTTGGCTCTTGACCTTTTCAAAGATTATCTGTCAAATAGAATACAGACTACAAAAATAGGAAATGAATTGAGTTCTGAATCTATAGTCAAAGTAGGTGTGCCCCAAGGAACAGTGCTGGGTCCGATATTATTCCTCATATACATGTAAAAGATCTCTTTATCTTGCTCTGGGTTGGGGTACGCCGGAAAGGGGTAGTGTGGCAGGAAATGGTACTTGGTAAAAACAATACTCAATCCTGTTCAGATACAGCGTGCTATATATTCCTCACCAAACAGTTACTTTATCCGACAGTGTACACCAAGATTCTAAAATAAAATGAATGTGAAGGTAAACTCTGACCTCTGATTGTTTCACTTCCCTAATCCCAAAACAGACATCACATGACTTGTTACAAATGGACTACGTGCCGAAATTCTTACTGAATAATATATACGAATATCAACATTATAATAATCAAGAATAGAACCCGGGATTGTACATAAATAAATGGCTTACCTAAAATGAAATGCGGGTGCAAGTTTCAAGGAATTCTTGGGCTATGAACCCCTAGCTATTTCACTGGAATCGGTGTCACATTAGATATCTTCGATAATGCACTGCAAAATTCTAGAGATCTCCCGAAATCCACTCACATCGATAATCCTAAATCCTAGCAAAAACCTGGTTTTGGAAATAGGCGCAAAAAACTTCTACTGAAAGAGGTACAAGCAGCGGCCTCAGGTGGCCTTACGCATAGGCACCGAATCGAACCCACAGTGCACTGCACGATACAGGCGATACCATGAAACGACATATTTTGGTAGGCCCGCATACCTATAGATTGCGTTAGGTGGTTTATTACCTTCCTAGCAGCAAAGACTGAATGGTGAGAAATTCGCAAAATATAAAAATAACAAACACATACGCACGTTAGCTTCAATTACTCAATGGACATAAGGTGCGATCTGCTACATACATAAATAGTATTTCTAGAATACATAACTTGGAAGGTCAATTAGTTTGCTATGCTGATGATACTGCCCTCGTGATTACTGGTAAAAGTTGGGAAGAAGTTCACACAAAAACTGAGACAAGCTTGAAATATATTAAAACATGGTTGAACTACAATCTACTCAGTTTAAACATTGAGAAAACAAAATATATTACATTTTCCCCGACTACAGTAGACCAACCAAAAATGTATATCAAATTACATTCCCATCAGTGTAATAAAGATAACGACAATAACTGTGGGTGCACCACACTACAGAATACTGCAAATATAAAATATTTAGGCGTTATGATTGATCAGCATACTAGGTGGAATGATCATATCACCTATCTTGTCAAACGTATAAGGAAACTGATGAATAAATTCTACAACTTGAGAGATATCTTATCGCGAAAAAATCTGATGAAGCTGTATAATTCACTAATCGAATCAACATTAAGGTACTGCATTACCATCTGGGGAGGCACCTTCACAACGACCTTACAAAATCTACAAACCACCCAAAACACTCTTTTAAAAATCATACTTCACAAAAACAGACGATTTTCAACTCAACTTCTTTACAAAGAAACCCAATTATTCACAGTCAGACAGATATACACTTACCAATGCCTTCTCCGAGTTTATCATAAAAGGGACTCATTCCAAAGAAAAAATTCGAACACCAGAGCCGCAACTAATTGGAATGTGCATATTGATTTCTTCGATAAAACCTTGACGCAGAAATCATTTCACTATTATGGACCAAAACTATATAACTTACTACCATTACATATCAAACAAATTACTAAAACGTATAAATTCAAAACTGAAATAAAAAAAAATATTCTGGAAAACTTCAAAAAGTACGATATTTTCAAGTCATGAAAATCCTCAAATACATCCACTCTCAAAAATCTTTTAAATCTTCCCCTAACCCCGAAAAAAAAAAAAAAAAAAAGAAAAATCATTTTCTCGAAATAGCCCTATATTCTCATCTTGACCATCTCACTCCACCCCTAGGATCATCATTGTTAGCTTTATATAGCTTTAAGTTAATTTTGTTGTTTATTTTTTTATAGTGGTATTAAGTTTTTTTTTTCTGGCTTCTTAGGAGGAGGATAGTCGACAATACAGGCACTAGTGCCTAGGTCACTTCACTTCTTACGAAGCCTCAAAATCAAAACATATATATAATATAAAATATACCCACACATGTATATATTATTATTATATCATTATTTATAATAATCTCAAACAAACAAACAAACAAACAAAAATTGTTATACACCACGCATATTGTCATGGAATAGAATAAATTGATTTGATTTGACTTCTAGGTATATGAATTGAATGACCTCTCTGGCAGATGTTTATGATAACTATAGGTAGGTAGTCAAAATTGAATGCATGAATGACTACATTTTTCAGCAAAAATGTTATTTCTTCTAGGACAATATGCGAGTATTCTTGGATACCATAAGTAAATAGCAGAATATTGCCATAAATTACAATAGTTCATGTATTCCAGTCATGCACTATACTACAAACTATTATTAGGAATGAAATAATGAAAATAATAAAAAACCATATTTTTTACCGATTACACAGTCAAAATAAATTTTAAATCGATATCATATTTTGATTATAAGAAGGTGTAGGTGATACCTACTCATGTATAACTTACTTCATCAGCCACAAAAAGTCCTCCCTGATTCTTAACAATATCATGAACTCGCCTAATATAATTCTTGGGATACTGCACGGCACCCCCAACGCCTTGTATGGACTCTGCCCAAAATGCTGCAAGTCCATTTTTGGAAATTTGATAATTCAGCTCATTCTCGAATTGTTCGATATATTTCAGCCCAGCTTCGCACTCTCCGGTGCATGAACAAATTCTGTCTGTCTGTACGGGACTGTCACGACATTTATTGCCACCCCAAATACCATTATAGACGTCTGGATTGAGTGTCTGAAAATAACATATTATTATAGATAATTGTATCCATGTGATTTCGATTAATTTATGGCGGATGGATAGATATGGCCAAAGAGGCATCTTTTGTGATAAAAAATGGAAGATATTATTATGGAATATGTGATGAGATATATGTGATGGAATATGTGATGAAACATGTGATGAAATATGTGATGAAATATGTGATGAAATATGTGATGAAATATGTCACGAAACATGTGATGAAACAGGTGATGAAACATGTGATAATTGAAACATGTGGTGAAAAATGTTCAAATTAAAGTGAATTAAGTTTGATTTCATTCGTTACAAAAATTCATTAATATCTCTGATTGAAACAACTTTGGAACATATTTTGTAATGCAGCAGTGATAATATGGCTGTATGTTTTGGTCAACTGGGTAGGTTCAGATTTTTGCGAATATTCTTCTCCATGAAAAAACTTATGTTAAGGGAATTGTGGATGATAATGATGATGATGAATATATATAATTTAAATCATTCTTTTCAATTGATCCACCATCGTGAGTCATTGAAATAATTCGAAACGAACATCGTTCGGAAGATATTTCATGGATAGCCCTCGGGATAGCCATGAAGTACCCAAAGAAAACATAAAGGTTATTTCGACCATACCTTCAATGTGCGGAGAGACAGCCTGTATATTAGCATGTATAGGAATGAATATGAGTACAGATGCTGAACATGCATATACATTTCATCATACTTCAGATATGTTCATAATGTAATCGAAATAAAATAATTAGTTATAGGCACTTACCTTGAAAAATCCAGCAGATCCAGGAACAGGATACTTATAGTGATTGTTTGACGTCAAACTCATCATCTGATAAGTCATTCCATGGTAGCAGTTTTTCAATGATATGACATCAAATCGTCCTGTGTATGATCTAGCCATCAATAATGCTAAGTCGTTTGCTTCTGATCCACTGTTCACGAAGTAAATGCACTACAATGAATATTATTGCGGTAATGTTAACTAAGGTCAATCCAGTAGATTACAGATAGAAAAGTATATTACGGAGAAAAATTACGAACTTTCTGGACTCATGTTAACATTGGTCTATTCCAATAAAATAGCTTTTTATATATCAATGGTGCAAAGCTATCCGTTTCCTTCCGCGTGAGAAGTTTGATCCCGACGCGTAGCGGCGAGGGCATTAAACATACATGGGATGAAATGAACCTTCGCTCCCAAGATATATATATCTATATGATTTTATCCACGAACGCATATATTTGAGAGCGTCGTTCTTGAAATTACAGTACAGTAATTGTGCTTCATGCGGTCTCTATCTATCGAGTCTCTATCCAAATGAATATGTTACATGATCTAAGGTAACAGACAGTATTCTAACCGAAAATCGACAGTGACACTTGTCACATTGAATTTGTTTATTGTGTAATTGCATTTTATTCAAAATTTCGATGGAGTAAGTTTAGAATATCATTGGGGTTCAAAAATGAAATCATTATTCGTTAAATAACCCCGCGATCAATCCAATGCTATTGATATAGGTACCAGGGTCTCTATAAATGATCGTAGTGATCGTTGAAATATTTTGTAGTCCAGTTTCCAGAGGATTTCATCTTCCAAAAGGTGGGGTAGAAGATTTTATTTTTTTGTTCCGTTTTAATGGGTATAAAGAGTATAAAATATAAAAAATGTGACTAAATCTGGGCACGGCACAACTCTTGGTGCCGAAAAACCTCGAAGTTTTCGGACATTTTTCGTTTTTTTCGCAATATGTCGAAAAGGAGTGGGTCTAGCGAAAAATAATCTTTGTACAAAGTTGTAGCGCATTAAATTCCCTACAAATTTTTCTTCTAACCCGAAAAATTTTCGAAAACTTCGAGGTTTTTCTTCTACCAAAAGTTGTGCCGAGCCCAGATTTAGTCACATTCTTTATATTTCACTCTTTATTAAAAAATAAAATCTTTTGACCCACCTTTTGTAAGATGAACACCTTTTTTGGTCTCTGGGAACTGGACTATTATTGATTTATTGCAACTTTCGACTTATGCAGATCGAACTTTAGCACATTATTCGGTCGCTTCAATGCCTGTAATAACATTTATGTCAATTGACAAACAAATTTGGCGAGCATCCGGGACCCAGTAAGTTTACATGTAAACAGTATAACTTGATACAGAACAATTATAATATTTTTAATGTATTCTCATTCCCGACAGGGAGGTCCCAGCGAGCACAAACATCCCTGGGATGTTTTGGGATGTTTTGAAAATGTTGGCATGAAGATGTTATTTTGAGACGCAATATGCACTGACCAAAGAGGTCTTTGAAGGATATTGAAGTATTGTTTTTGTTCTTCTGTGGCATTTCTTTGTTTGCCTACTGAGAGGTATCCCTGGGATGTTTTGGGATGTTTTAGAAATGTAGGCATGGGGATGTTTTTTTGAGGCGTAATATGCACTTCCCAAAGAGGTCTTAGAATGATATTGAAAGTATTGTTTTTGTTCTTTTGTGCCCTTTCTTTGTTTGCCCCACCACAACGTCTCATGCTTACGTCACAATACAATGAATTCTGATTTGTTTTCGATTTTGTTCTTCTTGTTCGCAATTGGCATTCGCGTTTGCAGCGTGTCACGCTTACATCACGCTGCTAACGAACAGAAAGGAATTTGGTGAAGTTTATTGTGTTAGAAGTCTTATTTAGTTTGTAATAATGACCATCAGATGCAAGATGCGTTGTTCGGTGCCTCAGTGTAATCAATATATAAAAGTACGAATTCATCAATACACAGCTTCTCCGCAGTTGCAAAATTATGCATTGTGGAGAACATTTCAAAAATTGGGAAACCTATTTCCAATTATATGTCTGTGTGTAGTAAGCACTACTCCGAAACCGATTAAGAAGGTAATTTCATACCAAGAAAATATTTTTATGTTCAATCTATTTTTAATGCATTTTTTCATTCAAGGGAAATGGAATCCTAATGCAAAAGTTCATTTTGACAAAAGGCTTCAGAAAAGTACCTCGAAAATCGTTTTTTACAGCGATTTAATGTGCGCAAGACGCGTTGAAAATGTTCTGTTGTGTCCATGAAAAGGCTTTAAAAAGAACTAGGGAGAAGGTAGTTTTGTGACATATCAAGGACATCTCGGTAATTGCCGCCTGCGGCGGACATTGGCTGTTCTATAATAGTTCTATCCATGTGTGAACAGAACATCGCAGAGTGGAGGTTCAATGTCTCGAAATCTCGTACTTTTAACATCTCTGAGATGTTTTTGTGCTCGCTGGGGTGTAATGACGATGCTGATATTGGTGCTTATGTATACATATAACATCATCGACAGCTAGCGCGTTTTTGAGAGGTGATGATTTTCATCAAGGAAAAAAATAATTATAATGATCTCAAATAATGAAGCAATGTATCGAATACTATCAATACATGGAACGATCAATATATTATACAATGGAATTGTCTTCGGAATTCCACTAGTGTGAACAACCCCATTGTAAAAAGAGAAATATGTTTGAATCTTGATCAAATTATGACGGTTGGCCGAATATGTCCTCTGTGAAATGTTCACGGTCAACTATTTACAGGGATCCTGAAATGACGGCAAAGGTGAGTAGTAATCACTATAATTCAGAAAATCGATTCAATCAGGAAAATATTATTGTTTCAATGAGGAAAATAAAAATTCAGTCTTCTCGCGACAGTACATGTTAGTCATTATTGGACTTTATATTCTTTCATAATAATAGTGGGGAAAACTGGTGAAACAATTATATTTATCTACCACAATATCTAGATCATCTATTGCATAATTGATTTTCAACAGTTAATGACATCCATTACTATTGTGAATTCAGTAATAATAACATTACCTATTATTGAGTTAAATTCTGACATCCAATCGTCTCGTCAAATTCAAATTTGTATTCGTTTTACGAAAGCACTACAGAATACTATGGTTTGGGAAATACACGCTAGATTACATGGGAAAAATACGAATTTGAGGTTCACGAGTTCACAGTCGTCTTAAGAATTATTTGAAAGTCGCAAATATGATTTTTTCCAGTTGACTTGATTTTTTCAAATGGGAATGTGGTGGCTCGAATAATTTGATTGTCATTCTCGATCGAAATGAGTAGATGAAAATATATAGGATCTGCCGCCATTTAGAAACCGAAAGTTGGCGTCATTTCCGGTCAAAGGGAGTACCGCGCAAAGCAGTAGCTAAATGTCAATCCTCAAATTTCCTTTTTCTTTCTTCAATAAGATTTATTGAAACAAATTTATTGAAATTCTTGTCTACATTTTTGGTAATTGTAGGTATTGTTCTATATTGTATTTACCTACATTTGAAATTAAGTTTTATACTGAATGTCCGTCTACGCCTTTATGCATAATGAAACAGTAATCACCATAACATTGTATATATGCGTAGACGAACATTCAGTATGAAAAACTTATTTAAAATGGAGATACGGATTTTACGTAGGACCCATGTATAGGTATTTCCGAATTTCTGGCATGTATGAGGATACGAACTTGACATAAATCGATCAAAATCTCGGTGTGGGCATAGCTTTACAATTCAGTTGAGAGATTTGAAAATTTGTTATCGACATTTCATCAATCAAGTTCTGCCAAACAATTTTTCAATACCTGGATTGTGAGACGAGAGGTGATTCTTGGCTAAAGAGCCTACCAGGCTTAGTATATTGATATTGGTACTAATCTATTATGGCGCGCGGCATATTCATATACAGGGTGTTTCCAAAATTGTGGCAGTAAATGAAATGGATGATAGAAAATAAAAAACAAAACGAAATGGAAGTATAAATATTTGTCGAAAAAAAATTATCGTGGAGAATATTGATAATCATAAGTTGCGCAGCAACTTTTGATAATCATTTCTCATTAGAGGTTAACGACCGAACACGAATGGGGTTAAGTACATTTTCACGTTAGATTATAGTTTTACGAGTATTTCATCCAAATCGAGCCCCAACTACCCTTTCAGAATCAGTTATCTCGATGTTTCCGAACATTGTAAACCCAAGCAGTTTGCTGTCTGTAGGTTAATGGGTTAATGTATAAAAGTTTCATTATTCATTCTGAGTTTTTGTACGAGATACACATTACTCTATAGAACAAGTTACCGCAACTTGTAGAAAAATCAACGCGGACAAATTGGTCCCAGAATATTCAGTTTTTGTACACGAGCGCGTGAGAGCGCGTACTGGGAATCAAATCGCAGTGCTTTCCGGACTATAGTGAGTTCAATCATCAATTTCTTGAAAATTTTCGAGAGCTCTGAGAATTTCTTTCCTTCAATTCATTGTGACATTATGTGTTTTCAAACACCCCATTTTATTCATTGCTCCAATTATTTAGGAAACACCCGTATAAGATATAAGCCACACCGAAAAGTAAAGTTCACAAAGCATGCCACTATTCTGAACTCAGATTCATACATTCTTCATACATTACCTTCAAACTTCCTGGCAGTGTTTCGGATAATTTCATCGCATATTCATGAATTTTTGTATGGTAATATATGTTGGTAGCATGTCCTAGGATTTCCATTTGTTCTGATACGGCCCTCGTTATTTTCCTAAAATAGTTTGATAATCTGTAGGTTCTCTCGCTAAATAGTTATATATATACACATCTTGCATAATTATCCCCATGGCCACATAAGAAAAACATTATTTCTAGCTGTTTATTGCTATGATATGCGCTTGAACTGCCATCTCATAAAACTTTATTGTTCACGATTCTCATTGCCAATTTACAGTTGTAACTGTAAATTTGGAGATGTGTAGAAAAAGAAGTTGATTCTACCTAACTGCAACTGCAGTTTTGTAGAAAAAAAGTTTTTTCTGTGACGGGAAAAAAGTTTGGCATTTCATCTCTGTTGGCAGGTTATAAAATGTCACTTTTCATAAATTACTTTTTTCCCATGGGAAAAAAGTGAGTACTTTTTTCCCAAATATATATCACATATATACACTCTGTTAATGGCTTTTGTTGTGCTATAGTTCCGAAATATGAGTCAATAATACCGTCTCCGAGAAAGAACTGCGAGTCCTTTTATCTTCCATTCGACTTCGCGGTTTCGTATATTACTAAACAACTACTGAATTCGCAATTTTTTAAAATCAAATCACAGAATTGAACTGACAGAAGTGACATCAGATATTTGATTACTTCAAAAGAATGATAAAGATGCCTATAAAACGCAGGTGTCCCTACTGTTAAAAACTTGAAATTTCACGTCGATAATTTTCAGATTTCGAAATAATATAATATCTTCTCAATATTGATTCGTCCTTCCTTCTGTCACAGAAAAAAATTGTGTATTATACACGGGAAAAATATTAGATTTTAGCTCACGGTGCACACAACCTGGAGCTAAAATCTACTACTTTTTTCCCTTGTATAATAAATAACTATTTATCTACCTAATTTACAGTGGGCGAAAAAAAGTTTTGCTAGTATGGCAGTTCAGACGCGTCGTAGTTTGCTCTTCAAATAACGTTCTATATCAAATCTACATATAATATCTATAGGAGACTTTTCACATAAAGATACCATTGTGATATTGAGAGAAACTTCATACCTACTTAGTGAAATATTTGTAGTTTGAACATCTGACAATGAATAGTGTAAAATGGTAATCCACCATATATTGGTTGAAATTATAGAATGAATATAGAAAAATCATCAGTAAATTCTTTCGAATTTCATGAAATATCACACCGATCAAATATTCGATATTTCTTGTCCTGAGCCTAGTATAAGGTATATTCTACGAACAGGCCGATCATACAAACACTTCAATCACGTACAATCATCATCAATATATATTAAAAAGGTTATTTAGTAAGTATTTTTTTAAATTGAAACTATATAGCTACTATAAATGTTGCATAGAGAATATTTTGACGAAATAAAATGACGGCTCTGAACTGCCATTCTGAAATGAAACTGTTTCTTCATACATCCCCCATATTAATAGTTACAGAACATATACAGAGGAGCGCGATCGGATTTTGAAAATTGGTAGGTATAGCAGGTATACCAAATCGCTCATTCATTGACAGAACAATTTTTGTTTTATGACCTCTGGTTTCACTGGAAACGACTTTTAAATGGGATATACCCCGTATTTCATTCCATAATCGGTTAGGGATCATCATGACAAATTAACCGATAGCGGGTTTGATAGGGTTATTTCAAATACGATCACGAAGATATTTGCGTTCGAAGTTTACATAGGCTCAATGAGTGTGACAGAGAGAGAAGTTCGATATTGCGAAGTCACACCCATTGAGCATATGGAAACCTCGAACTTAAATATCTTCTAGATCGTTTGAAATATCGGTATATTAAACCGTTCGTATCGTTGAATTTGTCATAATAATCCCTGACCGATTATGAAATGAAATATAGGGTATCTCATTCGAGAATCAAAAGTTAGTGTCGTTTCCGGTGAAACCACATGTGATGTCGATAAATGAGCAATTTGAGTAAACTTGCTACAATTCTCAAAATCCGATCACGAATGATTCAGAAGTACAGCCCTGACGTTTTTTGTGCACTTCTCTGTCTTAAAGGGCCGTATTCTCGGCATTATGAAGCGATAAATGCATTGGGTAATAGAATAGAAAACACCGGAATTGAATTATAGTACATTTTCGTAGAAATGAAATGATTCGAAAAATATTAGTTTCATGCTCTGCCTGTTTTTAAGTCTTTGATTATAGACTATAGAGGTAGAGAGCCGAACTCGAGCATCAATGACTTTTGCAATGTTGTATCTCTTATTTTGGTTCACGAGATTTATGTTTACACATAAACATAAATTGACTTCATCTATCCTCACTGAAAGGCTCTCAATATATTCCTCATGTTAAATCTCACTTATCTGACAGCTCTTACAACTTTTAATGGCAGCATCAAATATTCTCGAAAAAGTGAAAATTTTAGGTAAATTAAATATAATTTTGATATGTGTGTGGAAACACTAATCTGTGTGTACCTATCATATAGCTTGGCTTCGGTATAGCATATTATTGAAATAGTCACTGATACTTACGGTGGTTCTGACATCGGAGAGCAAATGGTACGATTAGGTTGTTAACCTATGATCTAGGTATGATGAGTTCCAGGCGAAATTTGAAATTTGAAATATTTTCGAATCTATTTGCTACTTTACATAAGTGTACTTTAAATTCATTTTGGTGTTTTGTCTCCCATTACCCCATCCATTTATCGCTTCAGAAACATCCCCTGTAGCTCATATAAATATGCTAATTTATAGTTGCAACTGTTGATGAGCACCTAATTCACAGTTGCAGTAGTAAATTAGCACCTATACTTTACAGTTGTGATTGTGAATCAGAAAACCTGTGAAAAAAGATCTATTTTGGGATGGCAGTTCGAAACCATCGTAATATTCTTTAATAGTTGTCTGTTGCTGAATTTGCTTTCCACGGAAACACATGCGATAATTTGTGTTTTACCAACTCGACCTGCCGACTTTAAACTTATTGGCCATTGGCCGGCTGACTTCGAACTCGATCGGCCGAGTTGATGGGATAGATAGAAACGAACAGACCGTATAATAGGGACTTCTGATAGGTGCACGAATGGGAAACATTCACTTCAATTCGAAGGATTCTCTGCCTATTAAAAAATGATGAAATATTCTCTTTCTGAACATAGAGAGTCCTACTCAAAAACTATAAAAGTGTGTTGTTTTTGTACTGAGTTCTTACAGGTTTCTACTTGTTTCCTTCTCTTCTGAATGAAATCAATAAAAACCTGCTATAAATTATCAATTTCAAACAGTATCAAATGTCCATGTTGAATTGCATCCAATTGAATTCACTTAAATATCTTCCAAATTGAACTAAAGATGCAATGTAATCGAGTGGGCCAGTGGCATGCTGAAAAATAGTTTGATTATCAACATATGAGATATTCGAGGAATTTGAATATTTTGTATCTCAATCTCAATATTATGACATTAAAATATTAATGCATAGTTATCAGCGTGTCATCACCCGGGTGTTATCACGAAATCTGAACAGAGCTACAAATCTGTTAACATGATTGACTATAGTGTACCTACGTTTCCAAGGCACCGAAATGGCTGCCGCCAGAAGTGACGTCACAGGGTGGCCGCCGTTGGCAGACCCGAAGTGACACATGACAGATGATGGATGACATGGAGCATGGAACACAAGAAGTGGCAGATGACATGGGGCATGACACGAGAAGTGACAGATGACATGGAGCATTGAACACGGAGTGACAGATGACAAGTGACACGTGACGACTGACTGGTGGTAGATGAAAAGTGACAGATGACATAGAGCATAGAACACAAGCAGTCGTGACATATGACCGGTGACAAATACCAGCCGCATGTAGCATAGAACACAAGAAGTGACAGGTGACAACCAATAGGCGATAGCTGACAAGTGACATATAACAGATGACAGCCGACACGTAACTCAGGACACTAGACTCTGAACTCTGGAGTCTGAACCTTTATGATACATAATCATGTTATGCCATATGTCAGCGTTTCATGGAACTTCAGCAGACCTTGGAAAATTTGCGACGCAATATGAGAGAACAATGCATCCTTTGTTTGCAGGTGGGCGAAGATGACGTCATCATTATCTCAACTTCCTATCTGAGAACAATGCCGCCTTTGTTTGTAGGTGGCCGATTACGTAACAACCTCGTCCGATCACATCATCCTTATCTGTGTGAGAACAATAGATTCATTATTCCGACGCAGGTGGCCCATGAGTCATCCATATGATAATAATGCTACCTTCGTTCTCGCTGGGAGACTAAACATGCCCAAACTTGTTTGTAGCTGGGTGACGTCACAATCTCAGACCCTATATATGGCGATTAGAACGTTCGCATGCGTCATTCCATTCTGTACTCTGACACTAGTCGGTCGATATATTCCTGTCTGTTCGACGGCTCCTGTCTGTTTCATTATATTTTGTGTGTTTTAACAGCGGATTAGAAAACGTGAGCTTCTTATTTATTTCCATATGTTTCAAGGCCATGTGAGTCTACCACTTTCGTGACTAGCGTTCAATGATCATTTCACCTCATACTTGAAGTAGTAGAATATTTGTATTCCCATCAGATGGATATGTTTCAGCTACCCACGCTCAAGTTGCTGCCTTCAAGCCGATTGTTGCGCTAGTAGCTTGCCCATCAACCAGCCCCGCCTCATTTAAAATATTAAGCTCGTCCAGAAGTAATTTGGAGGCTATTGTGATCAAACTTGAGGTATTTAGCGTATTTCTGCCAAGGAGGGTGGTTGCTACCTTCAAACCTCAAGTACAAGGCAAATACAGCCTGATTCACAAGGGTGGTGACACCGGACATGCAGCCCTCTTTGAGACTGAAAATTAGTGGTAAAATATTATTTTCTGTTTGATATTTCTCGCAACATAAGTGTGAATAGTATTGCTTCTCTAGCGATGCTATCGTTGAGAAATATAGAATAGCGGAGGAAATTTTGAGGAATAAGAACATACAGCAGACGAAATATTATTATGGATTAGGCAAATACAGGCGCATACAAGAGAACTTAATAGAGCAATCAGGGAGACTAATTGGACAGCAGGGGTTTTGCGGAAATCATAGAAACAAATATGGGGCATTTGAAAAGTTTTCCGAAGTTGATTGGGAAGAAGAATCAAATTGGGACGGGACTTGGAAATCGTAAAAACAGTTACATGGAGAGAATGTGATTGATACCATAGTGAATAAACTTTCGGAATTCCAGGAGAAGGTTAGAGTGGCTGAGCCTTGAGAGAAATCATTTCTCTAGAGGTTAATGTTAATGAATTAGAAATTGTCAATGGTTCATCCTTCATTGCACTACCTGAAGAAATTTCCAAAAAGTGTGCCTGCATCAATGTGAAAAACCCAGCTCGAATCCTCATTACAGCAGGTTTTGAATACCGCAGGCTTGGATTTACCCGTCACTCTCACAAAAGTCTTGAATTTGAAAAACTTACATTAAACTCACGAAACATATAAGAAGTCAGACATGTAAATCTACTACTCATTCAAAGTGAATATTTCCCCAAACCCAACGATCATGATGCGTTGTCTGAAGATGATTACAACGAAGATATTAGGTATCATTATTGTTGGATAAAGGACATGTCGAGACTGCTGTCTTCGCAACTCAATGAGAATAAATTAAAAAATACTCCTGTGATAGATGTCTAAGTTATTTTTCAAGCCAAACAAAATTGGCAGAGCACAGTGCTTTATGTTAAAATATTAAAACATACAGCCTCCAGCACAGGGTACTATTTCAAATGATATCCTATCGTCCTATTACAGACAGTCATCGAGGTCCAGATTGCATGGATTGGTTCGCCACAAAAATGGCAGCTGTCGCTAATATTGTACAGTCTGAAATCAGAGACATTATTGTTCCTCTAACTCATTTTCCAGATAGGGTTGGTGTAACACACTGTCATATATGTGACAAGGAGTTTCTGGGCGCTGATATCATTTTTCCGGGTATGATTCTCATTTCCTGTTGAGAGAGATTGCCAAACGTGGACAGGTGAGCGTACTTTCGATAAATATGGGAAAATGCATTTCTTTCACCCAACACAACACAGAAACCAGTATTAAATTCGGATTCATTGAGATTTCTGGGGTGTCAGTTGGGATGAATTGGCTTCTAATTCAACGATAGAGAGCTTCCAAAATGTAAGGAGAGAATTCAACCAATTAGACGCTTCGAAATTCGATCTACTCACAAAGGAAGGTGTTTTCCCGTATGAACACATCAATAGTCCGAGCAAATTAGTCGGAAATTAACTTCCAGCTATTGAGAAATTCGACAATAAATTAAACGATGAAAATATCGATGATGTGAAGTACGCTCATGCTCAAAGTATGTGGCAACAATTTGGATGTCAAAATTCAGGCGAATATTCGGATTTATACATGATCGAAAAGAGATGCCCTTCTTCTGGCAGATGTTTTCGAACAATTCAGAGAAGCTGCCTTGAAAACTTATACCTTGGATCCGGCTAATCAGGTTATATGTGACATTGCATGTTGAAGTTCACGAAATGTTCATTACAAATTTTAAAAGATGTTGACATGTTAATATTTGTCGAAAAGGCAATAAGAAGTGGTATTTCTGTTTGTTGTAACCACTACTCTGAAGCCAACCATAAGTATACTTCAACATATGATCCTATATGTTTAGTAATAAATACAAATTAATAATAGTTAGGTATTTGTTTTACTAGGCAGCAAAGTGGTACATTGACGGCCGCGGCTTTTAATTCATAGCCGAGCAGAGCAAGGTCATGAATTCAGCCATGGCAGTCAATAATCTACATTGCTGACATGTGAAACAAATAAGTGTTTCTCCAAATATAATATGAAACCAATTTTGTGTAATTGTTTTATCGAAAACTTCATCATTTTGTGCTCACCCAATGTCATCAGTGTAAATTTTGATTACCAATTTCATTCAAATCACTTGGAACGTTGCATAACAACAAACTGCATGATTCTACCTAGGCAGAGAAAGTACACCCTTGTGTACTTCCAGGTAACAAGCTGACGTCATTTGTACGTCATTATCACGTCAGGCCTGACGTCAGGATGACTTCCAAAATGACGTCATAATGACGTTTATATGATCTTCTAAGTCAAAGACGAATGACGTCATTTTCATGTCGTCAAAATGACGTAATCCTAATGGCGTCGAAATGACGACATCCTAATGGCGTCAAAATGACGTGATCTTTACGATTATTCATATCACTGAAATCTTCTGCATGTTTCAGTTCATTTTGTGCTATTTCGAAATTTTCTGTAGGTAATAAGAACACTGTTTGCATTAGGGTTGTATCAATATTATCAGAAAAGATGAGATTTTTTTTGTATAATTATAGTGATGTTCCTTTACCACATTAAATGCAAAATAATATTATAGGTAGGTACTATAAATACCCGTTTCATAAAATGTTATTTTTGTTGGGAACTTATCCCATTCGGATGATACACTCAAGAGATTTCTCAGAATCCTATGGTATTCCTTCAATGGCGTCCAATTCACATTCTGATTTTTCGGCATACACCACTTGTCTAAAATAATGACCATGCTGCCATCCTCAAATTCTACTACTTGATATATGAATATGAATAAGTATGACCACCACACTACACCACATAGATAGCCGAATAACATGATAATGATGGCCTTCTATGTATTGTTATTTTGTTGTTATGGTCATGATGGCCGCAACGACGAAGCGAAAGTGAACGGCTTGGCTACAGCCGTCTTCTGAAGACGGCTGTTGCTTGGCGCTGGCGGTCGACGTTCGCATGTCTGCGCAAGGTCCGTGCCGACCAATCAAATACAGTTCTCTACGCACTCTCCCGCTCTGATTTGAATTCGCATTCCGGAATAACAACGTTATAAGCTTTTTATGACATGACATTCGGTATTATATTTTTAATAGCTATAGGGAGAATACTTTGCACAGAAGGTATATAATTAACAATTATCTCAGAGACCATCGAAAACACACATCTCGCACAGATTAGAGGAAAACATATTATAAAGCATAATATATATTGAGTGACTTAATAATATATGTTATATAACATAACTACTAACGTTTTCATACAACAGAGATGGGAAACTTCTTGATTATGAATTCTCCTTGATGAAGATGACTCAATAAATGATGGTCATAATTAGTCATGAAAATGACCATCAGATGACGTCATATTGACGACATATATCAAGGACGTCTATATAACGTCATATTAAGTACGTCAAAATGACGTCATTTTGAGGTCATATGACGTCAATGACCATAAATGACCATATATTGACGTACAAATGACGTCAGCTTGTTACCTGGTATGTCGTTTAGAGAAAAATATATTTTTACTCACGGGTGACAATGTCCAACTGACACAGTGCAAACACCAGCAAACATGTCCAAATATCTTCTTCCGTCTATGTCGAATAACCATTGTTTATATCCCTGATGCAAGGCAAGTGGTTTGCTATAATATGTTGTTAGTGCTGGATTCAAATTAGTTCTTCTAATGGTAGTGAGATCATCATAGGGTAGACCCTCAAATAAAATAGGAAGTAGAGTAGACATTAAACTACTGGGATTTTCCCTCCTCCTTTCAACAAATGAAAATGTTAGTTTTAATTGAATGTCATTATGGCGAGGACAAATAATCTGATGCCACAAAATGTAATCAATTGCGTTTGAAATTTCACTACCGATTAGAATATCTAGTGAATTAATCGATATAGTCAGTGATATATACCTTATTGTTTTAAAAATGTTTGATAAATATGAATACAGACGTATATATTCACCGGGTCTCAGATCTCATATCATGTCATAAATCAGCCAATATCTCAGTTATGATGCTGCTTGAAAACAAACATTTTTCAAAAAACACTTGTCAAGCCCCTATGACTTTGAAACCGTTCTATCACAGTCTTTTGTAAAACACTTGACAAGCTAATATGACTTTGAAGCCGTTGTGTCACAGTCAACTTCTGTCCAACTACCCTTGAAAAGCCACCTCCAACTTTAATTATTCAAGTAACACCCTATACATTTTTTGTTGATTTGTGAAGTGAAATCCATTTTAAGTGCTTCAACGATGTAACACATGATATTTTGACAAACGTTAATACATATTATCAAAATTACAAAATTTTGTTATGTTTTTTAACAGTTGTTTGTGCATCACGCGTATCTTCAAGTCAGTTTATTGTAGGTAGGTACATATCCAACTAAGACAATGACCTCTTAAGTCTGTTTGTAGCAAGCACTACTTATAAACCGATTATGAAGGTAATTATTTCCTATATCAAGGAAATATTTTTATGTTCAATCCGTTTTAATGCATGTTCTCTTTCAAGGAAGATGAAATCCAAATGCAAAAGTTCATTATTCTGACAAGCTTCAGAAAAGTACTTCGAAAATGATTTATTCAAAGCGAAAGTCGCTTTGGAAATGTCTGTTGTGTTCATCAAAAGGCTATAAAAAAAATAAGGAAAAATTATTTTCATCTACTCGATCACTGCATCGAAAGTAAGCGTTTGCTCCCTCATTTGAGGACACAATTTACTCCCATGGGAGAAAAAAAAAGATTACTTCCCGTGGGAGCAGAAATAAATTGGCTGTAGCTTTCTTCCTTGGTTTCAGAATACTGTCTGTAACCTTAGATCATGTAATATATTGATTTGGATCGAGACTATCGAGAGATAGAGATCGCCTGAAGCAAAATTTTGAGAACGACGCTCTCAGATATATGCGTTCGTGGATAAAATCATATACAGGGTGGCCCTTTGAAAAACGAAACAAAGACTCTATAGGTCGCCGGAAGCAGATAATAAGAAAACAGTGGAATACGTCAGCTACATTTTCGAGGGGGATATCGTTCTAAATATATTTTCAGCGCTGTTACTTTGTTATTTCATTTTTAGATTCTCCATGCAGAGTTTATTTCGTCAATGTATCACACTTATTGGGGTCTAGCAGAAATGATTACACGAGATATGGGGTGTTCAAAATCGAGATTTTTCATCATATCTAGGATTTTTTTGTCGATACTATTCATTATTGGTCAAAACGGTTCAAATTTCCCTGTCTCAAGTTTTGACTCACTATCTACTAACATTTAATTGAAACAGATACAGGGTGATCAGAATATTCTGAATCTTAAACCATTCTGTATTTGCTCCACTCAAATGTCAGCAGTAGATAGTGAATCATAAATTAAGATGGGGACATGTGAGTCGTTTTCACCAATGATGAATAGTTTCGACACATAAAAATCCTGAAGTTGAAAAATCTCGATTTTGAACACCCTATATCTCTGTAATCATTACCGCTAAACCCCAAGTGTGATGCATCGATGGAATCAGATCTTCAGGGAGAATTTGGAAATGCAATGGAATACAGGGTGTTCCATTTGAAACAACAAAGTTAATGTTTCTACTTTTGGATAGAAGCGGCAACACCGCAGCGCTGAAAATATTTTAGAACGATGTCCCCCTCGAAAATAAGGTTAAACTTCACATGCGGGAGGAAATGGATATCTTTGCTCTCTTGATATGTAAATATAGCTATTGTGACATCCCAAAGACATCTTGATAATTGCCGCTTGTGGCGAACATTGGCTGTTCTATAAAAGTTCTATTCATGTGTAAACAGAACATCGCAGTGGAGGTTCATAATGTCTCAAAATCTCGTACTTTCAACACCTCTGAGATGTTTTTGTGCTCGCTGGGATTTAATAAACATTGAAAACTTACAGAAGTAGTCGTGAAAAAAATCTAATTGCTGGAGGTATACCCAATAATTATGTTGATATCTCTTTTCAACTATTATTTTTTTGTATATCGCTACTTCAAAGTTGGGAACCAACTCCCCAGAAGTCGAAGCTTGTGCGGGGTTAGGAAGAGCGGGACCTACAGCTTATAGTGGAATCCGAACCACTTCTAGGGCATCGAGGTGTTGCCAGGATTACAACCATGAATCACACATTTTAAAGAAAAATGCTCAGCCGATAGCCGGATTCGAACCGACAGTACCTCTCTGCATCGTGAACGGCTATCTAGCGAATTTCAGCGCATAGACAAACTCGGCCAAGGAGCCCTTGAACAAGATAAGACAGAAAATAACTAGAAAAAGGATTTTCAGAGCTTGGTTCGAACGTTACTTGCTCATCGGTGTAAATAAAATCAGGAATATTCAGGAAAATACATGCAAATAGTAACTAAAAAATCGATGGTGTTTATTATTTTGTAACACTTCTTTTTCATCAATTTTTCAAGGTGCCACAAAGCGCGGTGGCATTATGAGGCAAATTATCTAATTTGTCCTTATTACTATATACAAGTATACATGGTGGTCCAGGATAAACGTACCTAATTAATTTTGATAGGCGGATAGAAAAACGGAAGTAGACTTTCATCACAGTTTTGACATCTCGATTGAGTTATCGACAGGCCGCGTCAGGTTTGGAATCATCAAAATCAACACTGCAATGTCTACTTAATAAAGATTATTGGAAGCCATACCATTCACAACCTATTCAGAACCTCATGAGTTTTTGCCTTCTTGCATCCCTTCGAATTCAAAAAAGTCTCTCAAAAACAAAACCATACATCAAATATTTGCAAAGGTATTTTTATTCTTTAAACTGAACAAGAAATATAAAAATTGTTTTTTGTGAAATATCCGATGACACGGAAGATTTGGAGAGGGAGAAGGGACTACACCCACCCCCATTGTATAAGCCACTGGAGAATTACCCCAAATGATTTCAATCATTACTCAGAGATGTAATATTTGTGTGCCGAATTTCATCTAAATCGGTCGAGTGTTTTGGAATTTATGACGAGAAATTTAATTCTTGCCCAAAACTTTGACATCCTGTATTTTTGCTTGGAAGCATTTCTAACCAAAGTGTTTCCATGAAAGTCTCTTGGTTTTCCGTTGTTCTAGGGCCTATCAAATAAATTGATGACGTTTAACCTGGACCACCCTGTATATTGAAATAATACTAATATTTTCATTTATATGGATGAGGAAAAAAATATTTAGAAAAATTAAGGCAATGACCATGTTTAGCTCAGAATTGTTCACTTCTACATACATGCCTACCTTATATGGTTTGGGTTCAAAATTACAAGGTGGTAATTTTGGTTTTGTTGAAAATCTTCTAATATTTTGGGCACTTTTATTCATTTCAGAAGGAACTAATACAACAGTAATTTGATGTTAGTATGGGTATGACAAATGTCACTAAAATTGTCTGAATACGATAGCCAGCGGCATCAGAATATGTAAATGAAGACCTTAGAGCAATACAATGGTAAGCCTCAAAATCAAAAAGTTGAGATATTACGGTTTAAAGTTTTCAAAAATTCTGTAAAAAAATGGTTTTGATTAAGAGATTTCAAACTTTGTCAGTACATAATGTCAAAGAGGGAGAAAGATGAGCAACTCTTATTTTCAAAAAAAAAACAATTTTTTTTACAAAAAATGGAGTTTATTTTGAAAAAAATGTGGCTTAACATGTTTTTGCTTAAACTAAACTCATCATAAAAATTACTGAAAAAATACAATACTACTCATCAAAGATTTCAATCTCTTCGTCTGAATTGTCAACAGCAACATTTAGTTGCGTATAAAATGCATGCTCTGGCGATTCATCCCAAAACATAATAAAATGAGACTTAAAATGCAACATAAAAAAAAAATAAAAAAAAGTTAACGCAGTAACATGTTAAGCCACATGGCATACCATGTTCTTGCATAAATTATTTACAAAATATTTTTACATAAGAACATGGTAAGCCAAAAAAAAAAGAAAATGTGGCCTACTTCTGTAGAATCCGACGATATATCATCGCTACTTGGTACAAAGTCTTTGTCGGCACAACTGTCATCACTATCCTCAAAAAAATCAGAACTTGAACCGCTATTGCCACTAAAAACGGCCCTCAAATGAGCACGTGTACCAGAGGTCGACGCCATTGTGATATGGCTTACCACGTTTTACGCGACAAAATGACGAAATTTGGCTGCCTGCAATAACACGATGCAGCGATCGCTCCGCCATCTATTGCCTTACAGTCGAAGAAATTTTTTTGTGGCTTAACATAGTTTTCGCTGAGTGATTTATGCAATAAAACAGGTTTCTGCCAAAGTTTGGCTTACCATTGTATTGCTCTAAGGTCTTCAAATGATAAAAATTACCAAACAATATCCAATGAATATTAAACAAAATAAAGAATGTTGATAATGGGTAGGAATATTGTATCCGATTATTTTATCGATATTTTTTTATGACCGTACATGTTTTATGTAGTAGGTACTACTATATTGGCATCTTGGAAACGGTTGGTTAAATTAGACAAAAGTTGCCTATTTAAGTAAACAATGAAACAATGTTTATAAATCGGAAATATCACGAAATATACAGGGAAAAACAAAATGGTCTAGTTTCTCTTCTTTGCGCTGGCGCCTTCATTTTCAGGGATTTTGAGATGTATGACCATTCGTTCTTCATTCGCCGTTTCGGGTTGCCAATATAAATTGTGGTCCGATATAAAAAACATGGACTGTATGCATCAAAAGATTACCTACCTACCTACTTTCGCTACAAATATCGAAGATTGAACATTCTGAAAGTATGTTTTCAATAAACTTACGATTAAGGAGTGTAAGTATAAGGGTAATATACAGGGTTGAGATAACGTGAGTGCAATATGACGCAAACACTAAAGCACATTTTTTCTTAACGAATAATTTGAATTTGTTTAGACCAATAAGAATGAGAATACTAATAATTTGAACCAATTACATACAGGGACTCTACCCACGATGATAGACGGGTTAGGGATTTGTTGAATACGAATTTTCAAAATCAATGGATTGGTCGTTCTCCGGCTGCCAGACCTTTAATCTGTTAGATTTCTTCGTTGGGGTTATCAAAAATCACGTGTCCATATTAGGGGACCATCATCCATGCAAGAATTGAGACAAATATATAATCATCGATGCGTGTGAAAAAAATTATGGAGAAGTGTTGGAAAAAGTAACTCAGGAATTTGTTAAGCTTAAATATTGTCAGGAGGTGACCGGCGAGCATTTTGAACATTTGAAAAAAATTTTTCAAATCATTTTTATTCTCGTTTTCATACTTGGAATAACTAATGGAAACTAATTGTTCAGTAAATGAAAAGCGCTTCATTTCTCGTTTTTACAGATTATTTACACCAAACCCAGTATGTACGAATTCAAAATATCAAGATCCATTTTGCAGAAATATTCATCAGGGTGTCCCATTTGAATTAAAAAAGTTGTGTATTTCCGGTCAAACCGGAAGTTCCATATTTCATATCCCAACCCCAACCCTGTATGTTCCTCATTAGATGCGAGTGAGTTATTTAGTCATAACTTATTTCGTGTATAACTCAAAATTATCACTACTATATTATGAACTGGGGGTCCCTGAGTCTCATATACAAGCCATATCTCTGTTGACAGAGGAACTTCAGATAGATAATCACCCAACTAGCAAAATGGAATTCTAAAAGGACGGAATCATTATATAACAGTAGAATAGCGTTGTTTTAAGGACTGTTTGTTTTTACAGAGCCTCTTGTTGCGATAATTTCTCTTTAAGAAAATTGTTGTATTGATTGATTTCATAGTGACTTTTACGATATATGCTATAACGCATTAGAGGATAATTTCTTTTAAAATGATATAATACTTTATAATCGAAAATATAATTTTATAAGACTTGTATACCTATTGAAATAAGAGTTCTATTGCATACTATATAACTAGTAGATTCAACATTATAAAACAGTTACTTAAGCTTGTCTTATTGAAGCTGTAAAATGTTGTATAATGAATATTTTATAGCATTCAATTGAGTTGCATTATGAAACACTTTTTTACGTGAACTTCGAATACTATAAGCCTTTCTCCGTTAAAAATGCCTCAAGAGGATAACCGCTCTTTTGCATCAAAATATTTTATTTTTATGGGTGACAAATTCGATTGAAGTATGAATTCTCAGTGGAAAAAAGTTAACAGACACAGTGACAATATTAAAAGCGCATGTAAGAAGTATCAACGAATTCTTGCAAGTAATCCCGAGATCTTATGTCGTATTTTCAATGGAGATGAAAATACCAATACCAAATTATACCAGTTTGAGGTTAGGATGCAAAAGATTTTATAAAGGTTGTATAGTGCTGTTAGTCGTACACAACCACTTTCAACAACCGAATGATACCACGATGCAGATATCTCTTTAACCTTCTCAGACTTTTTGGAGAATGGTTGTCACGTTGACCTAAAAATTTTATAGTTGAGCCTGGGCAAATTAATTCTGTTTATTTGGGATAAATCTAAATCTAATCTAAGTATGATTATTTTTACAGATTCTTGGGACTTTCTCTCCTCGGTTCTGAAAATAGGAACAGAAATTTTAATACCTGATTTTTCTAATATATTTGTTGTAAGGACAGATTGATGATCTGTCCCAAAATGTCACTGCGCTGGAAATTTAACCTCCAGATATTTAAAAGAGAGATTCTCTGTTTGTCAATGACACCTTGTTTTTCAAAAAATTGTAAAGACAAATGTATTTAACAAATATCAAAATGTCTACTTTTCTATTTATCTCAGTGGTTGACTTTTCGGGAACGAATCTGCTCCCGTTATCAACACTGGAATGTTTTTTCTGAAACGTTTTGTTTAATATTCTCGTGACACTGGAGAGTGACAGTTTGTGAGATGGAAATTTGGGTACTAGGTGTTATTTATCAATTGATCTTGAATTAACCATTTTCATATTTAGTTTTAAGAAGTATGAATGTTAAGTCCTATCTATATCAACCGAAGAAAATGCAATATTATTGTCTCCGTTCAGAAGAATGCAATCGGACTTCAATCGGCCATATAATGGTGGTGATAGCAGTATTTATTAACCTCGACTCAGGCCGAATTTCGAATAGGTACATTGATAAATAATTATTATTAGCTGTTTTTGACGTTTAAATTCACATCATCTCATATCACACTATGGGGAAATGCAACAGGGGTTAACAGAATATTCATAGCACAAAAAAGGATTGTTAGGCTGATGTTTAGTATGATAAACCACGTGACTCATGTCGAGAAATTTTCAAAGCCAAACAAATTTCGACTTTCTACTCCATTTTCATTCTCAAGAGTTGTCTATGTCAAAAAAATATATACAGAAACTAGAAAAAAATAATGACCACCATCAATACCATACAAGAAACGGCACTAATCTACTATAACCACTGCCCACAGAACGACAGCATTTCAAAAATCTCCAACATACGCTAGTTGCAAAATATATAATAAGCTCCCGAACAATCTCAAGAGTTGCCAACCTTCAAATAAGTTCAAAAAGAAACTGAAAATGCTACTACTCTCAAAAGCTTCCTATTCATTACAAGAATATTTCGATGATTCTGACATGACTTTGTTCGTCTCTGGTGGTCCTCATATAATATTCTCTACATTTTATTAAATGTGCGTGCCCCTTGTAATTGATCAAACAATGTATGATGTATGTGCTTTTCCTCTGTAAATCGACCATTTTCCTATACTTACCAATTTTTACCTGTTTATATTTCGCTTCTCAACTTATATGTTTATACTTTGCTCCTTGATTGTTAATTGTATTATTGTTTATGTTTATATACTAATTACTAATTTGTAAGTATTATTGTCTATTTATATATGTATTTATAAATACATATATGCATATATTATACACATTTGTTACATGTCCTATACCATGTATTTGGTCACGGATTAATAAATATTATCTTTTCTTATCTTATCACTACCATATTATAAGATCTAGCAACCTCTACTTTTCACACTCAATATAATCATCACTTGTCAAAAATATAATTTTATAGTAACTGAATATTCTTCGCTATAGAACAGTTTTATCGTATATCGCTTCATTTTACTTTTTTTTTATGAATTCACTCGGTCGTTACTTGATGGAAATCCATGGCGAATGTAAAAACTTCACAAACGATAAGATTTCCATAAAATTCTTATACACACAACATGTTTCGCTAACACAGTAGTATATTATACTGGTACAATGAACTAAACCAACGTTGGCTCGCTTAACTTTTATACATCCCACTTTCCCAACTTGGAGGATTAATTACCTGTGGACAGAATCGATCAACCTCCATTTTCTGAAATTAGGCACAATATCAACATTAAATTACGGTATACCGAATTAACTTGAAAGGGATGATAGCAAATAAATATTATTACATACTAAGAAAACAAATTCAACAGTGGTGAACTATTGAGGTCTAATTGATCGTTGAGTAAAATTTTGAATTGATTCGGCCGTTACTTGATGGAAATCCATGATAAATGTAAAAACTTCACAAACGATAAGATTTCCACAAAATTTATTAAACACACGACATGTTTCGCTAACACAGTAGCTTCGTCAGGTGATATACTGGTACAGTTCGGTCGTTGAGTAAAATGTCAAAATTGTTGAGTTTGTTGATTTCTAATGATTCAAAATGATTGAGTTTCATTCCTTTATTTTCTACATGTAGAATTTCGAAATTATCATCAAAACTATGGTTGTCTTCTAAAATATGGTTGGCGTTTGTTAAATTTGTTTTCTTTTTTAAAAAATTCATATTATGTTCATGAATGCGCTGATTAAACGGATCTTGTCCTAAGGTATATATCGGTCAGACAGGTCGTACGTCATATAAAAGTTGTATAAACGTAGAAACCTTATAGAACCCTTATACTACCAAACTGATTTATAAAAATGGTCCCATTTTGATTGTATAAGGATTGTTTTGTAGACCGTAATAAGAATTTTATTATCCTATAAAATTATATTGTAGCTGTTTGTAGAAACCTTATAGAATTTAATTTGCTACTTGGGCAATATCTTCTGTGAGAGTGAAAAATGTGAATTTGAAAATGCAATAACAATTACTGAAGATATAAGGATGCGTTTTTCAGCTAGATACACACACATGATCAGATCATTGTCAGAAATGAAAAGAATAATGAAAGAAAATGCTAGAACACTCATTTTATATTTGAAATATTCAAATAACTATAAATCATTATCTATATCTACATTTAGTTTCTTACAAGCTCTTGAATCATATTCTGCCACCCCAGGGTTTTCGTCACAAATCTCTTTGTAGGCATGGAAAATTCTCACAAACTCCTCATTAGTGATCTCAAATGGTCTTGTTGTAATGTCAACTTCAGCCGAATTCAAAAGTTTTTTAGCTAAAAAACAATTAAAATCAATTTCGATTGTCTACGTTACATGAATACACTTTCGCGACTAAATAACTTTTTTGGGTGACACATTTATAAATATCTCACTATACCATTGTAAACCATAATCAAGAACTGAATAGGTATCTGATTTTGTCTAAATGAAATTCAAATTATTCTGTTCTTTCCGACCAACAGCAGAGCAGAATCTCATTTTATATTTTTCTCTTACAAATATCAGGATCAGGATATTGCCATAAAGGGCTTGTTTTCGGCTTTCATCACAAAATATACCTACATCAATAATAATTCCACCTTTGACTTTACTATAAACAAACACTTCAGCCTCTATTCTATTCTGTACCACAAACACAACCATCAAAATGAAACACAAATTAAAATTATCATGACAAGGCAGAAGACGAATACAAGTTAGGTTAGGTTAGGACCTGCAGAATCGTGCGACGGAAAGAAACGAACCGCCTGATATATCGGTGTTTGAAATATCGGTATCGCCCGATTATCGGTATCTGCTAAAATTTCTACAGTGTGTCCCACTTACCATGCTCACCATGGGTATCTTTTTAACGGTGAGAGATACGAGGTCGGTTAAATGACACCAAATGTGGAGTTTGTCAAAAACAAAATCACTACAATCCTATACAATAAAAATAAAAAACTGGATATTAAACTCCCCTTAAAATTATTTTATTTCTTTAATTAACATTTAATAATATCATTAGATAAATTTTAATAATAATTGTGAATAAGTATGTATGAATATAAATTATTATGCATATTGAATGAAATGCTCAGTACACTATATATTATAAATTGAATACGTGTCTCATTTCTTAATGAGACAATTTTCCCTTGTGATAATTTGATATTGTTAAATATTTATTGACCTATGTACATTTATTTATTTTTTATCCTTACTACAAGGTTAACTTCGTAAGGTTTTTCCCAGTTTATTCAAATTACCTATATGTTTATTCCAATGTATATTTTGTAAACGTTGCTGAATAAACTTATATTATTATATTATTATTATTATTAATATGAGAAAATATTTTGATAAAATCTATTCGTTTTTGTTTTATACGCAAAAAACAGATTTTGATCATTTTCATGTCTCCTCCGTAACTTCTTCATTTATGAAAATATTCAAATAGGAATTTCACATTCTCATGGCAGTTTTTCAAAGCGATTTCGAAAAAAATATGAAATTTATACCAACTTTTCTAGAATTTGAGATATCAGCACCAACTTTAATTTTTCAAATGTAGGTCATAGCTCACTATGACTTAATTACAAATAACTTTTTTTTCTCTTACAGATGATATGGCGCAGTAATAGTTTTGTGTTGATAACAACGGAGTTATCGTCATTTATAAAAAAACAAAAAATTATTTGGAAGCCGCCATCTTGAATTTATAAATTTTAACAAAAAAATCATGATCTCCGACCTCAAAAACCCCCACTTACTAATTTTGAATGGAATCGGACCAAATCTTGTCCACCATTTTTGTTGAAATTAAAAAAAATGGCTGCTCCAAGATGGCGGACAAGATTTGGTAAGTGGGGGTTTTTGAGGTCGGAGATCATGATTTTTTTGTTAAAATTTATAAATTCAAGATGGCGGCTCCCAAATAATTTTTTGTTTTGTATAAATGACGATAACTCCACAAAACTATTACTGCGACATATCATCTGTAAGAGAAAAAAAAGTTATTTGTAACTAAGTCATAGTGAGCTATGACCTACATTTGAAAAACTAAAGTTGGTGCTGATATCTCAAATTCTAGAAGAGTTGGTATGAATTTCATATTTTGTTCAAAATCACTTCGAAAGACTGCCATGAGAATGTGAAATTCCTATTTGAATATTTTCATAAATAAAGAAGTTACGAAGGAGACATGAAAATGATCAAAATCTGTTTTTTGCGTATAAAACAAAAACGAATAGATTTTATCAAAATATTTCATCACATTATAGTTGGCCTTGACAAACTCCACATTTGGTGTCATTTAACCGACCTCGTATCTCTCACCGTTAAAAAGATACCCATGGTGAGCATGATAAGTGGGACACACTGTACATCGGTCGATTCCTAAAAAATATTAGTATATTACGTAATATGTGTTGTAAAAAGCATATAACGCACGAATGGAAAAGTTACTTTACAACACGCATTACATACTTTTACTTTACCTACTGCCATATAGTACATCAAAAAGTTTGGACAAACAGTCTGAATTATAATTCTTGATAGTTATGTCATCCGCTGTTGACGGTGATCGGCAATTACGCGATCATGACTGGCGGAATATACGAAAACTGTGCGATGTGCTTACTGTGTGTGAAGAGCTACTTACTGAGGCTGTATCTCGTGTGTTCTTGCCTACTTGCTATAGTGGCCGTAGGTAAAATAACTTATTCATTTCCATCATTTGAAGCGCACTGAAGGGAATATTTTTGGACCATCTTGCGTACATAGAGCAAACAGGTAAAGAAGGTTGATGTTGGAATTTTTGGAGGTTATAAGTTGTTGTTGGAGTTATTCGACATATATCGTGGTAGACGACAAAATAATGTACTGACTAAACCAGTCAAGTTCGTTTAACCAGTATTGCTAGTGATGGAATGATAGCCAATATTTCTGGAGAACATTTTTCGTGGAATTATTTATAGAAAATTGAAAGGTCGTCAAATTTTCTGCGGCATTCCAATGATGTCAGAGAATTTGTGAGTTTGGTATCACCAACCAATCCCTCGATGGACTTGTGCGAGTTATAGTGATGAGGGATCTACAGTTCATACATTCGAAATGGTTCCCAGAAGCACAGTATGATATACATAGTACATAGCATAGTTGAGTCTGATTCCAAGCGCTGAGACAGGGATTCAACACGCGTCTGAAATGCTTATGAATTAAAAACATAGCACGCTAGGTTGTTTGACAACTGATTGATGAGGTGATATTAGTTTGGGATGAGAGAGATCTTCGGGGTAGTTCAAAGTCATTAAAATTGGATAGTACAGTCTTCAATTATCACCTTTTTTTGGTTTGATTCTCGCCTTTTCTTTCGACATTAGCGGTTGGAAAAGTTCAGAGACACCCGGTATATTGACATGAATTTCAGACCATCTCTCCAACAATTTTCCAGTGAATTATCGGTTTATATCCCTGTTTCCTAACACAAGGTATTCATTTTCTATGTTGATTATTTCGACAAATGTCAAATGTCACTAATGTCAGTGAGGAGGCTACTGGGTGATTCTTAGTAGTTTCCGGATGAATGATGAATTCGCGAAGTTTTCTTCATTGCAGGAGAAATGAGAAATATAGGCGACAGAAATGTTTGTAACCAACTCCATATCCATATTATAAGGTGATTACACTAGTTGGTTAAATAACTATTTATGCGGCCAAACAATTACTTTAATAATCACTTTTAGAATGTTGCATCATAGTAGTCGAGCACATTATAGCCTTTATGACACATAAGGCACCTTATTTTTTTTTCAAATATGCTTTACATTAAAAACAGTAAAAACAATGCTGTGTATTACGCACTTTAAAACAACGTCATCATCAAATGATGAATTGCCATTATTTTAATTTAAAATACGTGCGGCGATAGGCAACCCGGTAAAAATATATTCTCCTACTCATGAATATAAGTTAAAATTTGATTTTCAGTGAATACTTGATGAACGTAGTAATCTTGCAGTCGGATCTCGTTTAATAATTACCTAGATATTCTCTTGTATCTTCAGGAAACAACCTTTCAGTTCCTCTGATGCAATATTTTTGTCTCATGTTGAATATATTCCTGAGTACTTTTTCTATCATCTTGAATGGCACATCTGACATAGGATATTCCAATGGTACTAGTCTGACAACTGCTACATCGACCTGAAACAATTCAATTCGGAATAAACTTATATCATTGCTAACAAAATTTTGAAAAAGTTGTTAGCCGTTCAACTAATGATGCTGAATGGGACTGGTGTCCGATAAATGACAAGACTTTTCCAGTGAACAATAATCAGGTTGATTTTGATTGGGTATTTCGCTGGACTATGAGGTGTATTCAAATGAGATTTGGTATAGGTAAATGGTATATGAAGAGGAGAGATTTTGCATATTACTCCAGAATGCTTGAATATTCAGCATTCAAATCCGGTATATGGTTTTATCTTTGAATGGGTAATTTTTTGACCAGTCATTGCGGACATTTCATCCAGTAATGCGCTACAAGGGGTTGTGGTAACTTCTTCTCCCATATTCTCTATACCACTAATGAAATCTACATTATTTCCAATTTCTCGAATTCATTGTTCAATTTTGTTAAAAAAATGCATCACCTTCAATTGAGCTACAATGAACAGGTTTTCGAGATAGATGCATAGTGATTTTTCATTATTTTCAGTAGAAGAAAATTTCAAAAATATTTTTCTGGTACGGAGTAGATTAGATATAATTTGGATCTCATTCTGTAGCTAAGCAGAAATAGTTATTTCATACAGGGAGAAAAAACATTTTTGTAACTTACTACTATTGAGAATGATGAAAAATTACTATGCAAACTCCCATTTCAGTTGGAGGTGATGCATTTTTTGAACAAAATTGAACAATGAATCCGAAACATTATAAATAATCGACACCTCATCAGTGGCGTAGAAATTATGGGAGGAATAATTACCACAACCCCCTGTTGCGCACCAATGGATAAAATTTCCGGAATGAATTTCATGTCAGAGATGAAATCACGAGTGCTAACGGTCAAATTTCGAAACACCCTGTGTATCATATATTTGATAAATCGATATATTCCATATATTTCAATTATCGATATTTGGTTTTCAATATCGCCCACCGCCCACCTATACCTACCGATGTTAATCTTCCGGAAATCCAGTCATGTTGAAAAAGGAATGAATAGCCAGAGCTAACTAAGTGGCAGCTATTTGGATGAATGCAACTAACATTGGGCCAGTTTTTTTTATGAGCCAATCAATAATTGGTCTTCATACAGGGTGTTTCAAAATTCAATATCAAGATTTCAGGGACTTATTTTTCAGGTCAAAAATACCACTTTTTTGCGTTTCTGGACACATGTTTATAGAAAAAAGTCTTATAAGCGCTATCAGTGTTTTATTGCTTTTTTTTGGAGGCTGGTCCTGTCACCAGCTACACCTCAGCCTCCTGAGCTTTTTGTGCATTCCAGTTTGGTTTTCAGCACTCATTCCGTAGCTCGTTTTATTGCTTTACAACCAATGAAAATATTTCCACATTTTACATAGAAATGATTCGCATTCCCGACAGAGCAGAGAATATTTATTTAAAAAACAAGTTATAAATTCTACTTTTGGTAGCCACGGCAGGAAATAATTCCGTACGATTCACTGTTGCGTTCCAATTAACAGTGGCGCATGGAGTCAGTAACAAAGCCTACACAGAACACACATGGCTGAAGGTTCTCTCGTTTTGTTTTGCAAAATTGAACAAGTCTGGGTAAGTATTGAAAAGGATTATTCTGAGATAAAATTATGTACATAAAAAATTGAATATATATATAAAGAAACACATTGAGAATTCGCATTCTCTATGTGATGAAAATATCAATTCTTTCTCGGTCTATTCAACAGAAAACAACTACTTTCTTGGGTTGGTTATTCTGCGGTTGAAAATTTGCATTCTCCTTCATATGTATGTATATGCACATAATATCATTCTGAATATTCAACAGCAAGCAATTACTATCCTCGCTATTTGCCACGTCGAACATTGAATTATATCTGTTGAACTTCCAAAAGGAGAGCATGAAAAATGAAAATTCTCTGGTATTGCGAATCGACATTATCTCTCAAATCGGCGATATTTCAGAAATGACATCATCGTAATTTGCTGAAATTCGGCAGCGACGTTTCTCTATTGAAACTTTTGAAGATGACATATTATAAAAAAAATCACTTTTTTCAAAACTGCTCTTCAATAATTTGCACGGCAAGGCAATAAAAAAATATGGAACGAAATCAATCCAATGAATTTTCTTTTTCGAACTTGCTGATAACTATCAACTTTCAACTACGAAAAAGCCAAAATGCTCAAAGTGGAATAAAATGTTAAATAAATCCATATACAAATCTCAAAGTCATTTCCACAGAAGTTCATCAATTAACGAGACTGGCTTTTTCGTAGTTGAAATTAGGACAGTCGGGCAATCAGCCACTCCCATTTTATTCGAAATGGGGAATTGTTTGGGAGCCTTTCTTTCCTTCTACTCAGGTGGCATTCGTGTCCATCTCGCAGAAGCCGAACGCCTCATGGGTATTATATATTGGAATGTGTTTACTATGGGTCAGGTTCGCACCAGATGGCAGTTATGAATGCCATCTGAAGACACCCCTGCACTGATGAGAGCCGAGAGCTCGAAACCGTCCTGTAGGTAGTCAAGCGTTCCGGAACAACTCAAGGACAATTTCAGCATTTAGAAAAGAAACACTTGCGATCTTATTTGTCTATGCGAATCGTTGCATAGATTTCGGGAAGATGTAATTCAATGTGCTGCCTGGCATATAGGCAGGAAAATTGTTTGTTTTTCTCTCGTTATCTACCAGTTTCGTTCATTATTCAACTTTTGTGGAAATGACTTTGAGATTTGTATATTTATTCAGCATTTCATCCACTTTCAGCATTTTGGCTTTTTTGTAGTTGAAATTACGCCAGTCGGGCAACCAGCCACTCCCATTTTAACTGAAATGGGGATTTGTTTTGGAATATTTATTTCCTTCTACTCAGGTGGCGTTCGTATCCATCTCGCAGATGCCGAACGCTTCGTGGGTATCAAATGCTGGAATGTGTTGTACGTTGGGGTTAGGTTCGCACCAGATGGGGGTCATGAATACCATCTGGGGACATCCCTGCACTGAACCAGTGTGTAGGTAGTCAAGCGATGCTGAACAATTTAAGCACAATCCAGCAGTTAGGAAAGAAACACATGCGATCTTACTCGTCTATACGAATCGTTGCATAGATTTCGGGAGGATGTAATTCAATGTTCTGCGTAGCATATTACCAGGAAAGTAGTATTTTTTCTCATTATCTGCCAGTTTCATTCATTTATGAACTTGTGGAAATTACTTCTTGAGATTCATATATTCATTCTTAACTATCAACTGGGTTCATGTGAATTGATTTTCTGTAGATTTTTGTTTGATAAAATTACGACATGAGGATTTTCACGTGCCCACAAATGGTGATTTATAAAATTAGTCATGCCATCACGCGTGAACTAAGCTTCATTTGTTCTTGTTACACTTCTGCAAGGGATATAAGGATGCATTTGCTATTTCATCAATATTCATTACGTTTACTCTCGTGCCGGCACTGGAAATCATCTATGGTATTAAACATTGCAGCATTTGAATTTTGGTCATGTTCAGCATTTGAAATATAAAGTGGCATCTTGTGTTCTAGAATATTTCGATTACCAGTGATTACCTATCAACAAACGCCACGTCATATCATAATATAAAAAACAAGGCCTATACTTCAATAAAAATTCATAAAATAGAGTCACGACTAATTATATCTCTAGAATTTCGATCAAAAACTAACATTTCGAATCATCAAAAAACCAAAAATACTGTCTTCTGTCAATTTCTATCCAACAAAAATGTACAAAAAATCAATTTACACGAAAACAGTTGAAAGTTAAGAGTTATCAGCCAGGTTGAAATTGAATATTCATTGGAACGAACATATTTGTTCCATATTTTTTCATTGAATCAGTCAAAGTTGCCGTGCAATAAAACGTGAATGTTTACCAAGTCCAGTTCTGGATTTTTTTTTTCATAATATACCAACTTGAATCTTTTCAATTGAAACGTCGCTGCCAAACTTCAGCAAACTACAATGAATCATTTCTGAAATATCGGCCATCAAAGTTATATGGCCAGAAAAAAATTGTATATACCGGGTGACACAGATTCATGGTATACCCCCTTTTCTCCTTCGTTTTTCTAGCTATATTTCTGAAATTTGAAATATCGAATCAGCGTGGGCACTTTCTCACATTCAAGATTTTGCGTTCGAAATTTCCATAAGCTCAATGAGTGTGACAGAGAAAGACGTTTGGATATTGCGCCGTCAAACCTATTGAGCATATGCAAACTTCGAAGTCGAATAATCTAAAATTTTTGTTGTTCTAAAATTGTTCTTATTCATCATTCGTTTGTCCCCTTACGAGCAACCCTTAAAAGTCTTCAAGAGACTTGTGAAGCACGGAATGGGAGAGTTGATAACATTTCCAGGAAAACCGGATGAAAAAAAGTCCTAAAATGTGATAAGTGTCCTCTAGTGAGCATATTCAATGTTCCAAATTCCAGTAATATAGGTGGAAAAACAAAGGAGAAGAGTATACCATGATTCTGTGTCACCCGGTATAAACATCAAATCGTCAAGATTTCCCCTATTCACCTTTTGGCTAATGTCTTTTTTTTACTATTTGAAGAATGGTACCAAATCAGCATGTGATGCTGGTCTCGAAACTTCTTGATCCCACTAATACATTTCATTATTATTTCCCTCGTTATTACTCTAATTTGTTCTTCATGCAGTGATGTTATTGCTAGAGATTCCTATTGACAATTTAGATTCGAATATTTCATGTTTTCAGCTTCCCTTAAGACCTCTGGTAGACAATTGGAAGTTTTGATACATTTATTGGGTGGGCAATTTGAAGTGATGTTCCTGTGGGCTTTATGTATATGTATATATTTCTTTGGTTCCTAGGAATGAACTCCATAGTTTAATTCAATTTGTGATTTACACTTCTATCCAGATTTGCAAACTTTGAACATAAATTTGCTCTGTTCAATTTTCAATATTACCCAGAGTGGTAAAATGCTAGTTTGCTCATAAACCTGTTTTGTTGGTGTTCTGAATTTGATATTGAATAATACTTCTACAATTATTGTATTTTGTAGTTTTTCTGCTTTCTCGAAAAGTGTTGTTCCACAAGCACCTAATAAAAGAATCAAAGCCACACCGTGGGAAATCGAAGGTGAAAAGCTGTGATATGGTCAGAATTGTTACCTACCATCTCCAGATGATGGTTTCACTGTTCGTCAAAAAATCGGCCTATGCGTTTGAGGGGTAGGGGTAGTTTAGAAAAAAAAATGTATTTTTTCTGTGACGTGAAATAAGTTTGGCATTTCATCTCTGTTGGCAGGTTATAAAATGTCAGTTTTCATAAATTACTTTTTTCCCGTGGGAAAAAAGTGAGTACTGTTTTCCCGGTTATATCACATATATATATACACTATTGATGGCTTTTGTTGTGCTATAGTTTCGAAAAATGAGTCAATAATACTGTCTCCGAGGAAGAACTGCAAGTCCTTTTATCTTCCATTCGACTTCGCGGTTACGTATATTACCAAACAACCAATTAAACTGGCAATTTTTTGAAATCAAATCACAGAATTAGACTGACAGAACTGACATCAGATATTTGATTACTTCAAATGAATGATAAAGATGCCTACAACGAAGGTGTCCCTACTGTTAAAAACTTAAAATTTCACGTCGATTATTTTCAGATTTCAAAGTAATGTAATATCTTCTCAATATTGATTCGTCCTTTCTTCTGTCACAGGAAAAAAACAGTGTATTATACACGGGAAAAATATTAGATTTTAGCTCACGGAGACAACACAACCTGGAGCTAGAATCGACTACTTTTTTCCCTTGTATAATAAATAACTATTTTTTTATTCGCAAAAAATATTAATGGATTCCAGTACTTCCCCCTGTCAAATCTTAATTTCTAAGACAAGTCGAACAAATTATATGAAATTTTGAAATCCACCAATAAAATTACGATATATGAGGAAATTATATTACCAACGGCTGTAACTTGAAACTTGTGTATTTTTCTTGAATAGATTTTCATTTACCTCGCATTATCTCAGAAACTACAACATTTATCAAAAAATACCTTCAATAATGTCAATGCGTCCATGTTTCAAGATGCGAATGGTTTTTTGAATTCGAAAATAGAAGCATAAATAAGGAAGATATTGAGAAAATCATAATCCACTAGAGGTCAAATTATTTCCGGAAATTTATTCCAGCTCATGGATATTTTGAAAATTATTCCGAGTCGGAGACGATGGATGATTTTCGAAATATTCATGAGCGACATTTATACTTCAATCATCATACTGAAATCATGAAAAAACATGCATCATAAGAGCCAGGCATTTGCATACAAGAACAGAGGAATGAGCAGAAAAATGTTCACCAATATACAGAGTTTCTCATGGTGGCCGTTCGTTAGAAGTTTTTATGGATAGAAAAAACTTATAGAATTCTGAATGTTTGGACTTCAGGGTTATTCATCATTCTATTCCATTTTGAAACATTTATATCACCACGTCATACCACTTCTGGTTATACCGGAAGTTGCCATCAACTTCCTTATTTTAAATGAAAAATGTTTATTATTTCATTTTTGGATTCACGCGAAAATTTCATGATGAGTTTCATCAGGTTTTCCTATACCTATTTTCAATATTTTTTTAGTTACCTATATTCTTTTGGAAATTTTAAAAAATGTAGCCATATTTTCAAAACAATCGAAACTGCATCTTTAACCCATTTTCGAGTGATAGTGAGCGCTTTTGAGGTCGAATGAAGCACAAACATGATACTTCGGGAATTCAGATTGATAATTCATTTATCGCAAAGTTCGATGACCAATTACAATCAATCAATCAATCAATCAAAAGTGTACTTTATTGTCGAAGATATAGATCTTATCGATAAAGCATGGAATGTATAGTGACAAACATGCTATATAGATCACAAAACAAAAAATAAAATGAAAAATGAAACAAAATAGCATTTTCGAAGATCAAAATTTCATCATCGAACCAAAAAAAACTACTAATAAAATCAATTTAAAAAAAGTAATGAAGTAGTCATAGAATATAATATGATGACTTCTTAATAATTATTATTGTATAAAACATTATAACAAACATAAATAAAATGAGATAAAATTGTATCACAAACATAGGATAGTGTTCCGTTCACTCAGAGTCTTACCATATTTCTCATGAATGAGGCTGGCAGTTTCCAAAATAAATAAGCAAGTCAGTATCAGAATTTATCTATTTATAAATAGAGGTTTGCAATGATCACCCTACTGTGCCCCACCTAGATACCGAATTGCTTTTTCTGTAGTAAAAAAAACAGAATTGAATAAATATTCACTACATAAACCCCAAAAAACAATACCATATCTCAAAAGAGACTGGATCAAGGAGAAATGTACCATCCTGGCTGAGGCGGTATTCAGTTCCTTAGATACGATTTCTATCGCAAAACATCCTGAGGCAATTCTTGTATCCAAAGAACTAACATGTTCATCAAACTTGAGCTTACTATTTATAATCAACCCTAAAAAATTGTGTTAGGTTTACTCATAATAATCATACATCATTTTCAAAGTTGAAAAAGTCCGTTCTTTCAAAGGTGACACCGTGTTTATTGAATGATCGAATTAAGAATCTGATTCTGCATTAATTTGCTATAACTTTCCCTATTTCCTATCCATATTTTCCATATCTTTCATCAAAAGCCGATGAAATGCCAAAACTCTGCCATAGCACAATAGAGTGCTTTTCTCAGCCTCGAAAATAGGTATAAGGAAACCTAATGAAACTCATCAAGAAATTTTCTTGTGAATCCAAAAATGAAATATATACAGGATATTCCATTTAGTAAGAGGAACTCAATGGCGAATTGAATAACCAGAAGCGGTATGACCTTGAAAATATTTTAAAATGGAAGAGAATGATGAATATCCATGTAGACCAAAAATTCAGAGTTCTAAGTTTTTTCTATCCACAACTTCTAACGGCAGATCTAGCCAGAGAGCAATCAGGAAAATCCGACACTCTCAAAACCCCTTTCACAACACACCAAGTGAACTCCTCTACCAACAGCCAATTAGTGGATGCTGAAAAATTAGCAGAGAGGTTTTCTAACAGGGAAAATAACTTGCAAAGCATTCAAACCCAGTGCATTCAAAGAGACCCTACAGAGATCTCAACATACAAGTTCCCAGTAAACACTTTGTTGGAATGCATCACCAACATTGCAGAAATATCTGTAAATTTATCAATCTTCAACAACTTTCTATTTATTTAAAATGCATCAAACAATGATTCACATAAATATAATTATTCATGTCATTATACAACAAATCTAATTAAATACCGATCGGTGGCCTATTGGGTAACCATTAAAGCACTTTTATTATTATTATTATTTCATATGATAGGAAGACACTCTATAAACACTGTAATAGAATAAGATGAGACTTGAAATTGTTCTAAACACACTTCTTTGACAACTTTGTCAGTCTCCTATCAATGGGTCTGTTTCAATGTCAATTTAAAGAAATATCCCACAAGCCGCGTGATTATGTCATTATAACAGCGAGAAAAGTTTGCCCTAACTTTTCCAGCGACAATAACGGAACCTAACTTTTGAAAGCATGACAACCAGCCATAAACAAATGTTTGATAAATTATATTGTCTTACCGAATTACACTCTAGCTTTTTTTTAGTTAGTAGAAGTAAACTTGGCATTTATAATTCGAATTTTGTTGCCATTAGGTAATTCGACTCAAAAAATTGCCAGAAAAAAATACTCATCCTACGGACCCGTAATTTTTTCAGAAGCAGTTTTATTCGTCAAATTGCCAGGCAACAAAATTCTTATTGATACATGTCAAGTTTACTTCGACGAAAAAAAGCTCTCGTGTAATTATAAGTGAAAAAAAATGTATTTAATTATTGCCAAGTACTAACCCTGACTAGTCCACTGTCACAAACCGTTTTGTCCTCAGAGCTCTGTACAGGTTGTCCCATTTTCGATGTCTTTACGGGATATCTCACTTATTTTCAAAGATAGAGATTTGAGGTTTTCGCGAACGTTGGCTACTTTTCAGTGAAACTCACGATACCGCAAACGAAATTTTCATAACTCACTTCGTTTTTGAGATACAGGGCGAAATTGACAATGTTGCATTTTGACCCCCCTGTATCTCACTTATCATCCAACTTATCGAAAAAATAAAAACTGCCTTTTACACATGTTTTCACGTAGAGTCCAGTGGCGTAGTCAGATTTTCGAAATAAGCTATAATTATGCAGATATTACGTAAAGTTATGTTTTTTTTAAATGGAATACCCTGTACATTTTTTCATATTTGAAATGATAATGCTATGCGCTTTCCAAAAATATATATCACTCATATGATATTTTGAGTATTAGCCATGAAATTAGATAGTTTCTAGTTTTTCAGAGGATTTTTCATCAATGGGCATTGTAAATATGTGGCAACATTGTCCATATCACAAATTTTCATATTTGCTCAATTGCTGACAGAAATTTTGTCACACACAAGTTTCAATATTGACAACATTCATTATTTACAAATATTCAGCACTATTAATTGATTATAAAAGCTGTGGACCTTATTTGAAGGTGTTATGAAAAAAAAGCAAACGTTTTTTAATCCTTGTCACCTACCTGTCGGAATTTTTCATACGATGGTGACTACTAATCTCGGATATGAAAACTACTGAAAATATTATATGGTTGGGATATAACTTGGTTTCTAAAATTTCGTAGATTTGATATCCAGGATTATCTCTTGTCGTTAAATGAAAATTTTGAAAATTCGAGAGCTATGGTGACAAAAATTAAAAAACATTCTGTACTCGCTTTTTGTTCATAGCCACCTACTAATTAGTTCCACAGATTTTATGCACAATAAATAGTGCTGAATATTGATAAATGTTGAATGTTGATAAAATCAAAACTAGCTTGTGATGAAACACTGTATGAAGGTGAATATGAAAATGTTGCCTGCCACATATTTTCAAGGCCCATAGATGAAATATTTTTTTTTTCAAGTACATTTATTCAAAAAATAGCAAAAATACATTTTACAATTATTCGAACAAAAGTTGTTTCCTAATCAGCATAAGTGCTGGTCCCGGAACAAAAAATACAAAATATACAATACATATTCAAACTAACAGGTTTAAGGTCACAAATACTAAAGTCCATAATAAAATTTCTAAATTACTTACACATAATAACCACTCAAAAATACATCTAAAATCACCCATTTCTCATAAACTATCAATCTTCCTCCTGAACATACATTTTCATTTTCTTTTTAAATTTGTTAAAGTTAGGAATATCTCTAATGTGCTGTGGCAGACTGTTGAATGTTTTTATACATTTGTTCAGTGGGCTGTTTTAAGCTATGCTTGTTCTTGCATTACTAATGTATAAAGTGTTTTGTCTTCTTGTTTCATAATTATGTATGTTGTTCACCATCTCTAACTGCGAATTGCATTTGAAATTATTATTAATTATTTTGTACAAAAATTTGCTTTGCTCACTCTTCAATATTTCTGCTATTTGAAGAAAACCAGTTTCTGTATAAACTACATCTGTTGACGTTCTGAAACTGAAATTGAATAAAACTTTCACTACCTTATTTTGAATCCTCTGTGTTTTATTCATCAATGTTATTCCACAAGTTCCCCAGACTGGTATTAGGTAGCTGAATATTGGTAAGAAATAGGCGTTATAAATATGTTTCAATATCTTATTATTTAGGTAATCCCTACATCGGTAGAGTGCCCCAATCATTGGTACCACTTTTTTTTCTATATGCTGAACATGTACACTCCAGTTTATGTTTTCATCCAAGAATAATCCCAAATATTTTGTGCTGTTTACTCTATTTATGATTTCGTCTCCTATTCTTATTTGTATATCAACTGAGCTCATATTTTTCTGCCTGAATAGCATATAAGTAGTTTTTTTCAAATTCATTTGTAGTTTATTTTTTATTAACCATCCATGGTATTTCTCTAAATCATTGTTTACCCTTATTTCAAGTTCTCTGAGATCTGTACTTGTATATACCAGAATTGTATCATCCGCAAAAGTGAAGTATTTTGCGTTTAGCTGTGCTTTTTCTAGACTTCTCACAAGTAGTGTATATAAAAAGGGACCCAAAACCGATCCTTGAGGAACTCCATAATTAGTTTCCTGAGTCTCACTGCATATGTTTCCTAGGCTAACATATTGTTTTCTATTTAGTAAATACGTTGTAAGTAAAGTTAGCAGATTACCTCTGATACCCATGTTTTCCATTTTATTCAAAAGAATTTCATGATTGACTACATCAAATGCTTTCCGCAAATCTATGAAAACTGTCAGCACAAAATATTTTTCATCAAGCTTGGATGAAATGTAATTCACAAAATCTATCGTAGCACTGAGGGTGCCACTGTTTTCTTGGAACCCATATTGGTACATATCAAATTTTACCTCAATATCAATAAATGTTATGATGCGTTTTTTAATTATTTTCTCAATTAGTTTTGATAAACATGATACCATTGTGATAGGCCTATAGTTGTCAATTACTGTGCTTGAACCTGATTTATGTAATGGAATAACTTTACCAATTTTGAGTATTTCCGGATAGATACCTTGATGAAAGATTTCATTGATTAAGGATACTAATATCGGCATTATGGTCGTTTTCAATGTCAGTATGTCTCTTGTATTGATTTGATCATGTCCTGGCGCTGCATTTTTATTCAATTCATTCAGTGTCTCCATTACTTCCGTCTCGTTAGTGTCACATAATATTATAGAGTTATTATTCCACACCTCCTCAAAGTTTGTTATATCGTAGTTGTTAATGTTAACTATGTTGTTTGCTATACTTTTTCCTATATTTACAAAGTAATTATTAAATGTATTTGCTATGGCTTTCGTATCACAAATTTTTTCCTCATCCTGTTCAATATATTCTATTTCATTCTTTACTAATTTTCCCTTAACCATCTCATTGATTAGTTTCCATTGTTTTTTATTATCTCTTCCTGTTTTTTCCCATCGTTTTGCAAAGTATTCTTTTTTGAGCATCTTCCTTTGATTATTTACAATATTTTTTTGCAATCTGAATTGCCCTTGAATTATTTCATCAAATGGGTTATTTATTTTTATTTTATATAGCCTATCCCTTACCTTCATCTGATTCAAGAACTCTTTGGTTATCCAATCATTTCCATCTCTGTGTTTTACTTTATATGAATTTGTTGCCTCTTTTTTACTGGCTTGAATTGCTGATATCAAAAGTTCAAATGAATTAATTTCTTTCTCTGTACTGGCTTCTTCAAATTTTTTTTTGAATAATGATTGATTAAGTACTGAGTGATTTTTCATAATTTTCTTCTCTTTAGTTTTTACCTTTTCGACGACAACTACCTCTAATATATTATGATCTGATACATATTTATCACTAACTCTAACATCACAGCTCATTTTTTTGTTTGAAATCACATGGTCAATTATTGACTTTGATTGAGTAGTTACTCTTGTTGCATTTTCACTATTTATTTTGTTACATATTTTAAAACCATTAAGTGTAATTGTATTTTTGTAAGTATCAACCTCTGGTGCTGCATCATTCAATAAGTTTACATTCATATCCCCTATTAGGATCGTCTTTTGATTATTTTTACTTAAAATTCCATCCAATTCAATTATGAAGTCCTTGACAGGTAAAGACGGTGGTCTATAAAGAGCACATAGTCTGATATTGCTTCCACATAGGTTAATACTTACAAAATTCAGGGTATGATCATCCTTTGTGGATTCCGTTGTTTCAATGTTATACTCTATTGAATCTTTGATATATATTGAAGATCCTCCTCCTTTAGAATTTCTACAAGAATGAGTACTGCTGTAGCCACTAATTTGAAAATGATTTACTTCATGCCTGTGAAACCATGTTTCTGTTATCACCAATATATCACAATTTTTTTCTTTCACATAACAAAGAATGTCATCAAACTTGTTTCTGGCACTTTGGGCATTCATATACGAAATGTTTAACCCGTTATGTTCCGTTTGGGACGCTGCAAGTTTTTTAGATCGGTTTCAGCTTCTACTATTTGTATCTTGCTTGATTCGTCTTTTCTCACCAGAATAGATCCATTTGCAAACCATACGTATTTGTAGTCATTATCTTTTTTGAATTTTCTTGCCAACATATAAAGGTACTGATTTCGTTTGTTCATATCATGATTTACGTATACCAGATCCTTATTTGTGCCAAGTCCTAATTTTTCTAGTGTGATCTTCATTTCCTTCTTAGCTTGCATAAACTGTTCTTTGTCAGTTTTATTACCAAAACATACCTTGATTGGTGCATCTTGATTTTCTTTATTACCTATATAATATATTAATATCTACTGAGGAACTAGAAATTATTAAAATTCATGACTAAATCTTGAAATTTCTCATAAGTGTTATACTGGGTGTCTGTAAAAGGTCTTCACAGAAACATACCACATATTCCCTAGACCAAAATAAGTCGATTTAAGTAAAATTACATCAATACAAATTTGCATCGTTTGGGCTCCAGGGGGCCTTGAAGTTACAATTTTTAAATCGTTTTTCCCATATGAATTTGAAACGGCATATGCGATTTTGCTGGAATTTGGTATTTTGATAGAGTTTTTTGTGGCAAAAAAATGCTGTCAAAATTTTGTCCGATAATAATAAGTAGGCGTAGAACTTGATTTTTTAAATACTTGCACCTTTGAAAATTCTACGCCAATGGAAGAAAAGGAGTTTGAGTATGAAATTTAGATTGTGCAACTCATTTAGGTACTTCAAAAAAGGTACTCGTGATAAGACTCGGTTGCTCTCATGGTTTTGACGAAATTTGCATTTTAGTGATTCTAGACCATATACAATAATTATTAAAATACAAACTTTGTCAGAACCATGAGAGTAAATCGAGTGTTATTAAGGATACTTTTTTGTAGTAAATGAGTACCCAATCCAAATTTCACACTCAAACCTCTTTTCTGCCATTGTCGTAGAATTTTTAAAGGTGCAATTATTTAAAAAACAAGTTCTACGCCAATGGCAGAAAAGGGGTTTGAGTATGAAATTGGGATTGGGTACTCATTTACTACAAAAAAGTACCCATGATAACACTCGATTTACTCTCATGGTTTTGTCAAAGTTTGTATTTTAATAATTATTTTGTATGTTCTAAAATTACTAAAATGCAAATGTCGTCAAAACCATGAGAGCATTCGAGTCTCATCAAAAGTAAATTTTTTAAAGTAAATGAGTTGCGCAATCTGAATTGTATACTCAAACTCCTTTTCTTCCATCGGCGTAGAATTTTTAAAGGTGCAATTATTAAACAAATCAAGTTCTACGCCTATGTTTTATTATCAGACAAAATTTCAACACCATTTTTTTTGCCACCTAAAATTTCATCAATATACCAAATTTCAGCAAAATCGCATATGCCGTTTTGAATTTATATGGGAAAAACGATTTAAAAATTGAAACTTCAAGGCCCTCTGGAGCCCAAACGATGCAACTTTGTACTGAAGAAATTTTACTTATATCGACTTATTTTGATCTAAGAAATATGTGGTATGTCTTTGTAAAGACCTTTTATTTCTAGAAAGTGCAGAGCATCAATTTTTCAAATATAAAAAAATATACAGGGTGTTCCATTTGAAAAACCATAACTTTGGGTTATATCTGAATAATAACAGCTGATTCTGAAAATCTGACTGTGCCACTAGATTCTACATGAAAAAATGAGTAGAAGGGAGTTTTTACTTTTCTGATTAGTTGAAAGATAAAGGAAATACAGGAGGGGTCGTAAAATGCAACGTTTCCAATTTCGTCTTGTATCTCAAAAGCAAAGGGAGTGATGATTATTCCGTTTGCGGTATCGCGAGTTTTGCAAAAAAGTAGCCAACGTTAGCGAAAACCGCAAATCTATCTTTGAAAATAAGTGAGATATCCCATAAGGACATTGAAAATGAGACAGCCTGTACAAAAACGCGGAAAACGCGTGACGAAATTAATTCTCTATGTCTGCAAGACAAGACAAGAGTATTTCTAATTGTTATTTTTATCCCCGTTTTTTATTAAAATATGAAATTAATTTTAGAACTCAACACACAACTGAAAAATCAGATAATATGAGGATAATCTTTGAATATTCGTAATATTTGTTAGATTTGACCCTGAATTGACCAGATGATAGGTTTTGGAGATGAAGGTGACAGACAAGGATGACGTAAGCAATTTGGGTTAGAATTCTTTCATTTCCTTGATATTTCTGTGAACTCTAGGTGTTACACTGATGCCAAGGTCACAAAATTGTTTGTGTTTTAAAAAAATCTCAATCATTATTAGGAATATTAGGATTATCTTATCAGCACTGAAGAGGATGATCTATTTCAGTCATGACTTTCATGCTAGATATTTCTGATACCTTTGAATTATTCAGTGCCATCTTCCTAGAATCGATGTATATAGAATGAGCATATCCTAGGATTTTGTAACTGATGGTTTTATAAATATTTGTTGCTGTTCTTTGCTTCATTCCTTTGTTCTTAGGGGTTGAACTCAGAAATTGTTTGGCTATACTTTATTTTTATCAACTGGGTACAATGCTTGGAGTTCAATTTGTAGTCTATGTGTATGTATGTTTGGCAATTGCATTGCATATTTTTATATGAAGGAGAATGCAAATTCTCTACCTCAGAAGATTTTGTTTTCAAATTCTTATTGTGTGTATTCAATAGATGTAATTCAATATTTGTGGTGGCATATAGCCAGGAAAGTAGTTGTTTTCTGTTGAATAAAGCGAGAAAGAATTAATATTTTCATCACATGGAGAATGCAAATTCTCAATGTATTTCTTTACATATATATTCATTTTTTTGTGTTCATAAATATATCTGAGAATATTCCTTTTCAATACTACCAATTCATTTCCCTTGTATTTTTCATTTTGATTCCAGTACTCCTTTATAATATTATTCAATGCATTTGTGTTCCATATCAGAACTCCTTCATCCATAGAACAGCTAGGCTCTGGAATTCATGGCCTGAGGAAGTATTCCCAACAACATATAATCTCCAGAAGTTCAAAAAAAATTCCAATATCTACCTCCCGTACCTATCCTCCCTAGGAACGCACGAATTTTATTTTTGAACTAGCAAAGTCTCTTTTTAAAAAACAATTTATTTGTCAAAGTACAAAAGCAGAGCGAATTTTATGAGATGTTTATCGTACAAAGTTATAAGTCTGACTGAATGTTGGAATGAACAAATGCAACAAGATGATTTTGAAGAGTCAGCGAAATCTAAGAGGTCCCTGGGAACGTCGGTGCGGAATCTTCAGTTCTTAGGAAGCTTATGGGAACCGGTGATATAATTCACGATGTTCTTCGAACATTATAGGGATTTCCTTTCGTGCACTCCAAGCAATAAAAAAAATGTGATAAGCTGGACAAAATGTGAATGATATGTTTTTTGTTCACCATTTACATTTTAATCTGGTAATAAACTTGATTTGATTGAATTCAAAATCTGAGAGTTACTTACATCAGGTTTTGGAACAAAAGCTCTTCCTGGTATTGTGAACCTATAGTCTACATCGCACCACATCTGACACATTACTGACAGCCTACATCTCTGTTTGTGCCTTACAGGGGCAACCATCCTCTCACCCACTTCCTTCTGAAATGTGAGAACCATTGATGAACGACCATATGACCAAGCTGAGGACTTCTCAGAGACTGACTGTAGGTAGCGTATTATCAAATTGGTAGAAACACTGAAAGGTAGATTTCCTAAAAAAGTAATTTTGATTCACATCTTTTATTCAGTCTCACCAGTTGGTGCTACTACAATGTGAGGTCAAAGTCAAAAATCCCAAAATTATGCTGGATAGCCCTAAAGCCTGTGGTATGTTCCATTCAAAATATTCAGAAAAAATGATGTAGGATATTTGAACAAAGAGAAAACTTGAAGTTATGGAGACTTGAGCAGACTCGTTTTTTCACTCTCAATGTGGATCTTCACCACCAATTCTTACAATAACAGAGATGAAGATATGTGAAGGAAGAGGTGAAATGACAGGAAAAGAAGAAGTACATTTTAAGTTCCACCAACTCTGACCTCACGTTTCAGTAGTGCTATGTGGTGGATAATAAATAATATTGGCCCTCATTGAAAGTATTTTTGAATGGTTTATAATGAGATCCATCTGTCCAAAACTGACCTATTAAATGAACTGGTGGTGGGGCTTCCAACCAATTATGTTTAGGAGCACCAGCAAATCCAGTTTCCAAATTGAATGATCTGATGTCATCTATTGCTATGTTCATTTCCATATGACTATTACATGCTTCCTGTAATAACTCTAAAGTTGGAAGGAACCTGTTATCTTTCTCAACTACAATCAGCTTTTGAGGGCATTTTTTAATTATTGACCTGGTTATTCCCCCAGGTCCTGGTCCGATCTCACAAACATAACCATTTCTAATGTTTCCAGCAGTTTTCACAATTTTATCAGTTATACGTTCATCCATCAAAAAGTTCTGGGACAACTGGCGGAGAGCTCGAATTTGATACAACTTGACTAAATCTCTAATCGTAGGTAAAGGGGGCAAACGAATATGGGGAGTTGGGGCAGTCATTGTAATTACTGGCTGATTTTCGCGGGTTCCTCAAAATCGTCTAAAAAGCTTTCTTGATTAACAGCATACATTGAGTACCCGTAGATACCTAAAACCCCAAGGGTCAATAATCCACCAGTTAAAAGATTGTTTTTTCGCAGTCGTTTCAATTTTTGGACTCTTTCTTTGTTTTGTTTTTCAAGCTCTCTGATGAAATTCAAGTTAGACTTATTCAATTTGCTGAAGTCGATCTTTGGCATTCGATCCGACATCTTTCAATCTGGAAAGTAAAAATATTGTAAATAAGATAAATGATATAAACCTGGAGCAGTACACATAATAATACTTGGAAATATTCAAGAATATTGGAATATTATACCAATATTACCAATTTGCATCGATAATCGATATACATAACCTTACCTTATTTCCACACAAGAGAAAACACACCACTCATACCAGTGTTGCCAACTCAAACTCAGATGTCAGATGTCCAAAAGTTGCGTTACAAATATAACAAGAAGTAAAAAACAACATTTGAGATTCTACGGAAACAGCCAAAATGTGGACATACTCAACCGTCAAGAATTGATTTCAATTAAAACCACAGTCCCTTTTTTTGTTCCTTTACAGAAAGCGTCAATTGTATTTCTGAATAGTTACTTTCGAAGTCAGAAAGCATCAATTTGTATTTCAGAGAATAGTCAATTGAATTTCATAAAGGGTCAATTGTGTTGCAGTATAGTCACTTGTATTTCAGAAAGCGTAAATTGTATTTCAGAATAGTCAATTCAATTTCAGAAAGCGTAAATTGAATTTCAGAAAGCGTCATTTTCATTTGAGAACAAATCGTTTGGAATTCAATCCACGTTTGTGTGGCTTAACGGATGTAGGTATGGTTATATCTTGCGTATCCTTCTTGCGTACTTTCACGAACGTTAACTGCAATATGCCATTGAGTCAAGATTATTGAGCCTAGATCCCCAAGAACTTTTTCTGCAATGATTCCGCTCATTTTAACACTGATTAATATCCAGATTAGTGCAAACAACCATAAAGGACCAATACAAGCTGAATTCATTTTTACGTTGCGATGACACTGATGACTTTATAGAGAGTTGAAGTAATCACTGTACGTAGACCTCCACGTCGACGTTAACGTACGAAAACTAACGTTTACGTATTGTCGTTAAATTGAGTTGAAGTCGCCACTTTGGTCGTCACTGTCATCATAACGTAATAATACATTTTGTTTTCGGTTTGTATTGGTCATTTTTGGTTGTGTGTTTAGATTCGAACATTTATTCCTGTCAAAATTAGAGGACTCCTTGATGCAGATCGAACTCGTTGGTGATCTCGAATTTTATAATTTTGACTCATCGGCATATTTCGAGTTTGGTTAACGTACGTTGATATTTAAGGTATACGTGAAGGAACGTGGGATAACGTACACCGTAAGCCCACTAACAACGCAAACGTGAAGAATCGGAAAATGCGCATGCGTAGCTGTCAATTTCTACGTTTACGTTAACGTTCATGACAACACTTCAACTCTCTAATAATTTTCCGGGTCTATTAACGTATACGTGGTGGGCTATACGTACAGTGTGTACTCCAACCAAAGAGAAGGGGGGTAACTAACCTACTATTCTTTCCTTCAACTCTCTATTCGCTGCATTTATATATGTCCATACCCAGTGTTGCTAGTATTTTATCAGATGACGTCGCCAAAGTAACAGTCGAATGATATATTTCACATTATCATATCATAATGAACCACCAAATTTTCCCATCCTGTAATCTTTGACCTGCAGAACATCTCTTGCCAAATACTCGTTTATCCAACGAACAGCGAGGCTCTGGAACACATTGCCAAGGAAAGTGTTCTCCGAGGCATATAACCTTCAGAAATTTAGCAAGAACGCCAATGGGCTTGTATCACAAAAAATTTCTATTTCATAATTCGATAGAACTCACCCAAACAAAGCTCACCACCGCAAACCGTTTCTTTCTGTGAGCTCCCTACGTTTTATAAAAAATTATTGAAATCCACGATTTTTCCGACCTCTGAAAACGAGGCGATGATGTGACGTCAAAACCCTAATACTGAAACAAGACTATTCCAGACAGAGATGAATGATACATGATTTCTAACAGAGTGAATTAGCTCGAGATCACAGTTGAAAGAATTAATATATAAGTTGCCTCAGTCTCCGTCGGGCTTTTGGTATTTTCTTTTACCTATGGCGAGATGAGGTTTCTACGTCATATGAGGGTCCGTTTTCAGAAGGTACTATTATTGATGTCCAAAAATAAAACATTACAGTTAATTTTTTGATCGAATTATGTCGTCAATCATTATTTATGTATAAAAGGATCATTATAAACATGGTTTGAGTTGAAAGTTCTACTAAGGTGTACACGCCCATTCCTACCTTATTTCCCTTGGTTCTCACTATGTTCTCTGATCATTACTGGATACCCCTTTTTGTGAGAACCAGAACATACCAAAAAAAATAACTGGGTACAAATGAAACTGGAAGTGCTTAATACGGATTTGTTATTTCAAAGGAATAGTATGAAACACACTTGGAAAATGGCCAATTCAAATCTTATTTCCCTTGGTTCTCACGATGTTCTCTGATCATTACAGGTATATACAGGGTGTTCCGGTGATCATGTTACAAACTTCTAGGGTAGATAAAACACACGAAAATAAGAAAAAAAGTTCATGTGAACATGGGTCCGGAAACGCTTCTTCAGGGAGCTAGGGCCCTTCGAAGATGACCTTCAAAAACTACTTTTCGTTTTATAGCTTCGGTACTACTGCAGCTATCGCAACCAATTTTGAGACATGAAATATAGTTCGTAGGTTCATCAATTTGAGCCTTCCGGATTTTGTCACCTTCAACCAGGGGCGCACAAACCAGGGGGGTATTTGGGTGAATTTGACCCTACTCCTCTTAGGCTTTAATTTCTTGCCATTTTCATATCTGATTATGATTCTCCAATGCCTTTTACATAAAAAAGATACTTTTGTAAAAATCGCTATCTGTCACCGTTTCCTCCGAAAATGGCTAAATCCAATCATAATAAATTATTGGTCTTAAACCAATTAATTATTACGTTGAAATATGAAAATGAGGTTCAGTACAGATAGTGAGCATTATTAGTTAGTCAAATCTTCTTCTTTAATGAAAATAAAATAGATTAGAGAAATTTATTGCCTTTTCGAAATTTGGGGTATAAAAAGTAAAAGGGAACGTATACAAAATATATCAAAAAAAAAAACAATTAAACCTACACAAGCAAAACTAATAATAAATTTGCAATAAATCATTCACGAGCACCAATGGAAAACTTAAAGTTTTGAAGTTTCAAAAGTACAAAATGAACAAGTAACACAAACAGGTTCAACGAGTGAGTCGAGGATAAGGCAGAGTGAATTTTTGTCTTGAAGTTGAATTTACTAACGCTGTCGTTGACTGACCCTGTACGTACCAAAATAAATTCAAAATAACAATTGCTAAAACCTTCCACCACGTTCAATACATATATTACACCTACGTAGCATATTTAAATTGACGTCAGTGGAAACATCAGGCATGGTTTGGATCATTTCAGCCGTAACAGAAATCCTAGCCACCAAATCTTCCTCCGACTGAACAGGGAGTTTCATATACATTTTCATATGTCCCCAAAGAAAGAAACCCATAGGAGGTAAATCTGAGGACCGGGCTGGCCAGTTGACATCGCTTCCACGTCCAATCCAACGTCCTCTAAAACGATCATCGAGGTGCTGACGTACGACATGTGGAAAATGAGGGGGTGCTCCATCATGCTGGAACCATAGATTTCGACGTTTGCCGAGGGACAGCTCATCCAATAACTCAGGTAAGGTGTATCTTAAAAAATTGAGGTACACCGTCCCAGTTAGTCGAGGAGGCAACATGCGATTGGTCATTCTCCAACAATTCCAGCCCACATGTTCACCGGGAATCGATGTTGGTACCCTCTTATTTGAAGAGCATGAGGGTTTTCCTCTGCCCACACATGGCTATTCCGTGAATTGAAAATACCTTCACTCGTAAAAACAGCCTCATCAGAGAAAAGCACAAATTTCGGAAATTGGGGTTCTTGCGTACACTGTTGAAGAAACCACTCGCAAAACTCTACGCGGGGTGCATAATCATTTGGTCCCAATTCCTGTACTTTTTGGCGATGGTAAGGATGATAGATATAGATAGATAGCTTTATTCAAAGAATTGTACTTATACATGATACATAAACAAATACAATTAGGTGAACCGGCGTCAAATTAGTGGTGTGTAGTTACCATGCACAGAACATCAATATGTGTAATGCTAACAAACAAAATGAGTATTTACATAGATATTTTACAAGAAAACAGACTCGTTCAAATTGTAAATTATGGATAAGATACGGTTTATAAAATTGTAAAGAATAGATAAAATATATAAAATTGTACAGTATAGATAAAATACCTATATAAAATTGGTTGGAATAGAAACAACAAAAAATTAATTAGAAACTGAAAAAACGAAAACATACGTGTACAGTGGAATAGGGTAGAATATATAAAATAGGGTGATATTGAATCAGAATAAACTGGAATCTAAAAATTCTTGTAAACTATTTGGTTCGATCTTGTTCAATAAATCATGTACAATATGTTTGAATTTTTTAAAGCAGGGTTCAATTTTCACACTCGTTGGTAACTTATTAAAGAACTTGATACACGAATACATCGGGGTTTTTTTCTGTCAGAGTTAGTCTGTGGGCAGGAGTTTTCAAATCCACAGTTCTCGTTTTATAACTATGTTGTGATTTAAACATATCAAATTTTTCCCTATTTCTGAACAGAAATACCAAACACTCATATATATAGATACTTGGAGCAGTTAATATATTCATCTCTCTGAACTTTCCTCTGCAGGACTGTCTTTTAGTGTTTCCCAATAGAATTCGTAGGGATCTTTTCTGTACTTAGAAAACACTCTGCGCATCCGAGCTTCCTCCCCAAAAAATGATGCCAAAGCGCAATAGAGAATGAAAGTTTGAAAAATACACCGTTCTCAGAGCTTCATTATCTAAATATTTAGCTATACAATTCTGAAAGAATAACACACTGAGTTTAATTTACTACAGAGTTAATTTATATGGATCTGCCAATCAAGATTTTGGTCAATATGAACTCCCACGAACTTGGTGTTTTTCTCTAGGCTCACATTTTTTGTCTCGAGCTGTATATCTCGCGGTAATTTGTTTCCTTCGTTTTCAGTTGTTGTGAAACGGATGTAGGTTGTCTTTTCTTTGTTCAAAGTCAATCGGTTCTTAATGAGCCAGTCTTGAGCTTTTTTTAGACTATCATTTGCAATACCTAACATTTCCTGAAGTGAAGATCCTACCACTAGGATGTTTGTGTCATCAGCATAGTTTACAAGGTGTGTTTTTTCGTTGATAATATCTGATGCTAAGTCATTGATATAGAATATGAATAAAAGAGGCCCCATCACACTTCCCTGGGGCACTCCAACCTCCATCTTACCATCCTCAGAGTAGTACTTCTTCCCGTCTCTATCTATTGCTACTTTTTGCACGCGTTCAGACAGGTATGATCTTATCCAGCCAAAGTGCAGGGCCTCTGATACCGTACCGCTCCAATTTATTCAACAAAATACCATGACTGATGCTATCAAATGCTTTTGATAAGTCCAAAAATATAGCCATTGACAGATCTTTGTTTTCATATCCAAAAACAATTTTTTCAATAAAATCATAAACAGCAGTTTCTATAGATTTGCCTTTTAGATATCCATGCTGTGAGTGACTTAGCAATTTTTCGGCATAAAAAAGCTCAGTATAGTCTGGTACACATAGATATTTCAAATATTTTAGAAAATGATGGAATTAAACTTATGGGACGATGGTTTTCTAACAGAGTGGGATCACCTTTTTTTGTACACCGGTTTAACAATAGCAAGTTTTAGACTATCTGGAAAAAGTCCGTATTGGAAATAATTATTTAATGAAGAAGTTGTTCGTTATAACAATCTCCCATACACGGACATGACTTACATTCATGGATTCTGCAACAGCTCGGGTACTAACACTAGGATTTTCCTCGAATTGTCGGAGTACCTCTTCCTCAAATTCTGGAGTTCGTACAGTTCTTTGAGCGCCATTATCTGGCCTCGTTGTTTTCACGGAGCCAGTTTCCCTCATGCGCTGATTTATCCTCGCGAACAGCGTGTGAGCAGGTACACGCCTCCAAGGAAACCGCTCCTGATACAATCTTGAAGCGGCTCTTCCATTGCAATGAACTTCGCCATAAATTAATAGCATATCGGCATATTCGGTGAAAGTATAATCCATGATTCACTGGCGACACAATATTTTATTGACAGATTTTTGACAACTATCTGTACTGAACCTCATTTTCATATTTCAAGATTTAAGACGTTACCACCGATACAACAAGGCCAGCAGACTCTGACGTAAACAGCTCGTGACATCGTCAAGTGAGGCCAGTGTTTTATTTTATCGCTTGTCGACTAACGCGTCAGTTCGTGTTAATTCATCGGTGATTCACGTATGTGTTTTTTTAACGGTCCCGAATTCTTTTTTTGTTTATTCATCAAAATAATTGGCGAAAAAATTACTGTTTTGTGAAATATTTTGTGTTGTGATCGGCGAAATAACAATGCCTTTCAAGTGTTGTGTTCCCTTTTGTCGGGAGAATCATGTGGGTGGTTCAAAAGTTCATGCTTTTAGTTTCCCGTTGGACGAGGAGCTATCGAAAATGTGGGTAAGTATATGCAATTCACCGCGAGGATTTTACTTCATCTAAGTATCTAAGTTCAGTAGTAAACAGAGCTTTATTTATAATGATGAATCAATAATAGAAGACAATTACTCATAAAAAGTATAAGTAGAGGAAAAATATAAAAGGCATTTTTAATTCTCATTCTCAAATTTCTTTCTGAAAACGGTCATTTGCCTCGTGGCAATGAATGCAGAATTCATTCCAATGATCAAATTGCAACTATCATATTAACATTAACTACAAACACTCTACTCAAAAAAGGTAAAACTGGATTTATCATGATATTTATCATGAAGATATTTGACTAAAAAGTTCCAAATTTCACCTTCTTTTTCACCTGTCTTCTGGATGGCATTTAGAACAAATTTCCCTTCTTTTCTCATCATATTGGACAATTTATATATAATTTAACTATAAATATGATTTTCTTGAGATTAATCCATATTTAGTGAAAAGAAGGAGGAATATCATTCAAAATAATGGCGTGTGTAATGTCATTCGAAAGCAATCTATTGACATTTGACATCTCGTATTTTGATTGATTATTGATTAAATGGTCGTCATCTGGAATGCTTGTTCACTAAATATGAAAAACTCGCCATAAAAATCATATTTCCTGTTGAATTTACTATATAAAAATATGCCATCGAAGTTACATCATGAGTATATAACGTGTCCAATGACAAAATAAGTGCAAGTAGCTTCAAATGCTCCCAACACAATGGGAGAAAGAAGGCGAAACTTTTTCTTGAAATATCTCAATAAATAGTGGTTTGTTCACATTTTCATTATAAAATTCGGTTTATCAGACAAAAATACGTGAGTACCGAGAAGAATTTTCAAAAAAAAAACATCGCATGATAAATGCAGTTTTACCCTTAAAAATTACGGTTTCAAGTGTAACGATCCACTTGGGTGAAAAATCCAACAGCAGAAAATTGAAAACACTCACTGGTTATTTTTTCAGGTAATAGGAATTCTCCAAGATAAATATAGGTAATTGTAACAAACGGCATCATGTCAATCAAAATAAAATACATTTTCCACAATTTTCTTTCGATCAATCTCACGATAAGTTTATGTTCTGCGGGCCCTGTATAAGTAGGTGTGAAGTTTACCTTCACCACAATTTTTGCGAATATATTTAATTCGAATGGGTTGCTGTAGGTGGATATTTGTGTTTTATCCTGGTTTTTGCTTTGAAACTTTTTTTCCATAATAAAATCGAATGGGGTGCGAAGAAGGGCTCAGTTGACGACTGGCATCCTTTTCTAACCGGAAGTTCTTCAAAAAACAGCAAAATCGGCTCAATGATGATCTAAAACTAAAATCGAAATACGCGGTCGCCTTATAGCGCTATAAGCGCTTGTCGTTTCGAGCCGCTGGATAGGCCTCACTAAGTGACGTCACCCACGGAGCATGCACGCCTTGTTGTATCGGTGGTAACGTTTAAGACCAATAATTTATTATTGATTGGATTTAGCCATTTTCGGAGGAAACGGTGACAGATAGTGATTTTTACAAGAGTACCTTTTTTATGTAAAAGGCATTGGAGAATCATAATCAGATATAAAAATGGTAAGAAATTAAAGCCTGAGAGGAGTAGGGTGAAATTTACCCAAATACCCCCCTGGTTTGTACGCCCCTGGTATAAGGTGACAAAATCCGGAAGGCTCAAATTGATGAACCTATGAACTAGATTTCATGTCCCAAAATTGATTGCGATAGCTGCAGTACTACCGAAGCTATAAAACGAAAAGTAGTTTTTGAAGGTTATCTTCGAAGGGCCCTAGCTCCCTGAAGAAGCGTTTCCGGACCCATGTTCACATGAACCTTTTTTCTTATTTTCGTGTGTTTTATCCACCCTAGAAGTTTGTAACATGATCACCGGATACAGGGTGATCAGAATTCTGAATCTTGAACCACCCTGTATTTGTTTCAAATAAATGTCAGTAGATAGTAAATCACAAGTTGAGATCGGTACATGAGAGCCGTTTTGACCAATAATGAATAGTTAAAGTTGTTAAAGTTGAAAAATCTCGATTTTGAACACTTTATATCCCTGAAACCATTATAGCTAGACCCTAAGTGTGATGCATTGATGAAATCAGCTCTTCGGGGAGAATCTAAAAATGCAATAAAATACAAGTTGTTCCATTTGAAATAACAAAGTTGTTGCTTCTTTTCTTTAGAAGCGGCAACGCCGCAGGGCTGAAAATATTTTAGAAAGATGTCCCCTTCGAAAATGTAGTTGACCTGTTTCAGTTTTTTTTGATAATCCGGTTTTGGCGACCTACAGAGCCTCTGTTTCGTTTTCAAAGGCCCACTCTGTATAATTCCATCATGGTTATATCTTGGGTTATATCCACTGCACTGAACTATAACCCTGGTTATAGTTCAGTGGTTTTCTGTAGGATATCAAGTAGTATGTCATTGATGTTATGAAGCATTCGTTTTGTTTCCTGTTGAAAAAAACACTGTTTTCACATCCATTTTTTATGTCGAAATCACTAGAAAATTACTAGATTTGCAAGAAAATTCGGCTGCGGCGCAGGTTTAGGGTTTTTTGATATTTTTCAGTTAGTCATTCTGCGACTTTCGAAGATCTGAGTTGGCAACACTGGTGACACTAGCTTTGACGTTTCTACTTTGTAACTGTCATGTTGGACTTGGAATTTTAGGTTTAATTTTTACTTCATAATATTAATTGTGATTGTGAATGTGTTGTTTTTTATTGAGTTTTGTAGAATGGCAGAAGAGGAGTTGCCTTCAGATCATTTCGATAATAGTAGAGGAGATAATAATTCTGACCAGGAGCCACTATCACATTTACAGTTAGATTTAGGGGATGATTCTTCCCATAGCAATCCCAATAGGTTAGGAAACTTGAATACTGGAACATCAGGTAACATTCTGAAAAGTAACTTCATTCATTCAGCCTTAAATAATTTGTTGGCCTAAAATTGAGTTCTAGAATTGGGTGATCTGTGGTATGGTTTCATATATTTGATGTGTGTGGGGTGGCTGGAATTAAAGCCTCAACTTTGGGATCTCCTAAACTGCAGTGAGAGATAGGGAGTTTGTTGAAAAATGGTAAAGTTGTGCAATTTTATGTTCTATGCCTAACAAAAGGCCGCTTGGAAACTTGAAAAATTCCAAGAGATATTCCAGAAATACAACATTTCCTGAATACCCTTTTTTTATTATTTAGGAATTAATATAAGTGAATGACACTTCATCATGGCAAGTTAGCCTAGCGATTCTGAAATCCCACATTTTGTTTTCCTGAAACCATCAACTCATTTTTTTTCTCAAATATGGATCTGGATTTATTATTTTCCTTTATCACCTTTGGATAGCCAAAAGGCTAAGTAGTTGCACATATCTATTTTCTTATGTTTCAATAACAAAAATTGATAGGTTGGTGTTGAATATTAAATAAAAAATACACAGTCTGAGACTAGCAGTTACAGAGTACACATCTAATCTAATAGCTCTTAATAAACTACATTGGAAATGACATGGAAATTGTGACAGAAGAGCCATTCCAAGCAGTGGAAAAAAAGGGAAAAAAGAAATAAAAAAGGACTCAAGAATACACAAGAGAAAAAATAAATGCAATTATAGGAAGCCAAGCAACAAAAAATAATGACCAATTGCTATCACAGCAAAAAAGAAATCCTATCTTGACCAATAAAAAACCAGCTCCATGCAAAACATCTAGCCAAATTAAAACTTCTCACAGATAATGAATGAATTGAGCAACAAAAAATTCAAACATTTTTCCTTCATCAAGGCAGATGACAGTTTTTTTTATCGCTTAGAGTGCACGAAAGGAATCCCTATAATGTTCAAAGAACATCATGCGTTCCTAGGGAGGATAGGACACTAGAATTAACTTCACCAATCTATGGATGAAAATATACCCTTGAATGTGAAACATTAATCACATCATTAAACTGAAAAATGGATTCATTATGGAAATGGGATACACTACAAACATCAGTCACCAATACTCTTGATAAACCAATAGAAATAGGTCATTATCCAAAGCTACTGTGAATAGTCCCCAAATACAAAACTGACAAACTACTCAACCCTCACTCAGGTATTCAGTAGTTATTAGTGGTGTAGAACAAAAATATAAAGATCTCATTATCATCATTATAAAAGAACTAGATCACCCATACTGTAAGAGGAAAAGGATTACATCCCAACCAACTGGTCAGCCAGCATATGAAAAAGTTGATTTTATGAATTCCAAATGAAAAAGTGCCATTTGGGAAAAAAAAAATTTCTCGTTTTTTTTCCCAATTTTGTGCCACATTATTGAAACCTATAGATTTGACTCAAGTTAATAGGTAAAGAAGTTGTATGTAAAAACATTAGATACACTCAGTCTCACTTATTTTTTCTGCTCACTCCAAATTTGTAAATGACATTTTAAAATATTTATATGCAGGGTGTTGTTTTGACTAGAAATCTACTTATCAATTTTTTCAAGGCCAGCCCTGGAATAAGACTTTTTATCATGTCAATAATCACCACTGTGGACAAAGAACGTACTAACCAAATATCAAAACAATTTATAGGGTGGTTCATAAGTTATAATTAATTGGAAAAAGAGGGAAAATCAATGAATCAACATGCATACATCTGGAATTGAGAAATATGTAATAGCCAGAGCAGACTACTTCAAGAGTCTCACATTCAAATCAAAGGAATAAACTTGAACACAAAATGCCCAATACATAAACTAATATGCAGGCCTCTCATAGAATATGGTAATGTGTTCCTCAACTTCAAAAGTCCAGCCATGCAAAATCCCAGAATAGCTGAACAAGAGCAAATCTGATCAATCACCAAAAGTCGCTATCCTGATAACCCACTACACAACCCTTCCAACCAGCTCCTGTACCAGACAACATATTTACAACCAAAAAAGGACAGACTACAACTTCTGACAAGTAAATTCAAAAGGAAACAATGAAATAAAGACATAATTTCTACAATGTGCCCCCTAAGAAATCCAATCATCAGAAACCACCCAGGCATTCAGTTCATATGCTATGGGAACAATTATCAACATAATCTTTTTTTTTCTTCAAAATCATATAGAATCGAGTATAGACTTATAAATATCTTACCAAAATAATTCACTTAATATACAGGATTGTCTCTGGTACTGGTGGGGGACGTTTGCACGTCAGCAACTAGTCCTTAGTGGGACCTTTTTGCAAGCCTCAAGGTGTTTACAATGAGTGTGATGTGGTTTGCTTAAGAGAGCTGACTAACATCCTTTTCAGGCACCGCTTATCAGCTCTCTTCCACACTTTTTCGGCTGTGTTCTGTAGGCTTGTAATGTACTCACTACTATATGCTACTGTGGCAGGCCTGCTAGCTATTCTCGTTAACCCCCATTAGAGACCGAGGTCCACTAAGCAGCATTGGCCCGCTCTCACGCTCAGCTGATAGTTTTCCACATCCTTTCCTACATACACTGTCCTACTTCTTCTCTGATGCTTACAACCACATCATCATCTCTTTCTGCTTGTTCTGTGTAGGCTTTGTTACTAACTCCAAGCGCCACTTTTGAAGCAGCACTGTTAATTGGAACGCAACAGCAAATCGTGCAGGACTATCCCGAGCCGATGCTCCGAAACTTTACAATATTCAATTCATAAATAAAATATACAGTTACTGGTAATTCAATATATTCCTGTGGTGACGTGATAGGGTAGGTGGTAGGGAGTGAATTTAAGCCAAATATGGATTATGGGAAGGTAAATAGTTTTTGAGATATTTAATTTTTCTATTCATCTCCAAAAGTTAGACTTCCAGTTTCTGAAAGTTGGTTTTTAAGAAAATCTGCTGTACATTTATTCATCCTCTCAACTAGAATACATGATCAACCCTATGGTCTCATGTTTGAAATGAAAAACAAATCCAGAAATAATTCAGATAATAGATAAATTGTAAATACAAAGTCGTACTTTTGCATATTAATTGTGGATTTCAATGTAGCCCCATTTGTCGAAAATTTGTTGAAACAGGAAGACGGCACTGAACAATTTGGAAGTAGCAGAAAGAGCTAGCCTGAGAGCCATTACCAAAATCCGGCACCCTCAAAATCCCCTTCACCATGCACCAAACGAACTTCTATATCGGCTGACCAGGGTGCAACCAATTTCTGAGAGACTGAAAAAGCTAACATTGAAGTTTTCCAAAAACGAATCCAATCTCCAAATTATCCAATTCCAGTGTTTACAGAGAGATCCAACAGTGATCCCAAAACGGAAGTTTCCGGAAAACACTATTGGAATGCTTAATCAATTCAGAAGACTGAAATTCCTTCAAAATTTTTGACCCCACAATAGACTTTTCTTCTTCCTTTTTTTACACTAGCAAATTTAATAAATCCACATATCTTGTACATACAATAATGATGGATTTAAACTCAATGTATAATCACTGTGAGGCTGAAGGACCTCGATCGGAAGCCTTTTGGGTATCCAATAAAGCTCCTTAATTATTATTATTATTTCTTAAAACTACCTTAATGCAATCGCTATCTAACTGGGTATGGGGTATGGGAATAAAGCTCCTTAATTATTATTATTATTTCTTAAAACTACCTTAATGTAATCGCTATCTAACTGGGTACAAATGATAATAAAAGTGCGTGATACGAGTTTGTTATTTCAAATGAATAGTAAAAACGTACTTGAAATACTTCTACTATCAGTATTCACTTTTTACAAATCCTGTTCAGAATTCTATTAGGAATACATGCTCAGCAGCGTGTTCTTATTTCCGTCTTTGTTATTCTAGTTGTCAAATTATTTTGTATGTGCAGGGCAGCGTCCGTTATCATTTGTATGAGTTCTTCCCGGGTATTTACTGGGGTTCCATTAACTAGCGCACATATAATGATCAAGGGAATCTAGGTGAGGGCTTCGCGCTGGCCAACCTATTCGACCTGACCTTCTGATCCAACGGTTCAAAAAACGTTCATCTAGGAACTGCCGAACGATCAGCCGATAATGCGCTGATCAACCGTCTTGTTGGAATATCATCCGGTCCTCTGATGGCGGTAGAAAATTGTCATACATTTTTCTTTTCAAATTGTCTCGGGAAAAATGTGGTCCTATTGAATAACAGTCAATGAGTCCCATTAACAGAAAACTTCCGTTGGAAACTAGTTTACTTGGGGGACGAGGGTTTTCTTCGGGGCCCAATAATGGAGTTTATGAACATTTGTTGTGCTATTTGGATCCCTCGAGCAAATAAACGAAAATAAAAACTGCCGATAATTAATACTGATAGGCATTTTTCAAGTGTGTTTCATACTATTCCTTTGAAATAACAAATCCGTATCAAGCACTTTTAGTTTCATTTGTACCCAGTTATTTTTTTTTGTATGTTCTGGTTCTCACAAAAAGGGATATCCAGTAATGTTCAGAGAACATCATGAGAACCAAGGGAAGTAAGGTAGGAACTGGTGTTCTTGAATTTCTGGAGGTTATATGCCTCAGGGAACACCTCCCTTGGCAATGTCTTCCAGAGCCTCGCTGTTTGTTGGATGAACGAGTCTTTGGAAAGTGATGTTCTGCAGGTCTCCAAAGTGACCACGAAGGGGTGCGAAGCCTCAACTTGACGGGTTAATCTCGCGGGGACTGCCAAGGGAGGAACAATTGTTGATATTTCAGAAGAGCATCGTCCATGAAAATATCTATAATATAGAGCCAGATCGCCAACTTTTCTACGTTGTTAGATACCTATTGCCCTAAAGAAGTTTTAACAAATTTTTGACAAATGTGGCTTAGAAATTTTTCTAAAAATAACCGCTAGAATATCGGTAATATCCACAATCCACAAGCAAACAAGATAAAATACGACTTCGTATCTACAATTCATCTATGATCTAAATTATTTCTGTAATTTTGTCATTCCAAACATAAGACTATAGTGTTGATCATATGTATTTCGGGAAACTAAATTTTAAACCCTAGAAGTCTACCTGTTGGAGAAAAACAAACAAAAAAAATATCTCAAAAACTATTAAGTTTTGCATAATGCATATTAAGGTTTAATTTACTCCTCACCACCTTCCCTATCACATCTCCAAAGGAATGTATTTGAATTACCAGTAACCCTGTATATCAATATTATGTGAACTATTGTGAACACATGCATGGGCTGGGTCAATTGCCCTTTGGTGCAACAAAGATCATTTATTATTATTATTATCAATAAAAAATACAGAAACTGTCAATGTTCAGAAACGGAATCCTCGAAAATGAAGAATGAAATAAAAAATAAGTTGAGGATGGTTTCTGGAAGACGAAACATTGGATTTCAAATTTGCAAACGTCAACTTGTAGGGAAGAAAAAGTGGCCATGATAAAATGTCATTCATTTCAATTATTTTCTCCAAACAACTTGAAACAACAAATTGATAGGGAATTGGGAAATTTTTTTTTTTTGATAAGTAGTATTTGAAATTTTTCAAGTTTCAAAACGTGATTTGGGTTTTTTATCTCTTGGGGCGCTACTTTGTCATAATTTTACCTGCCCTCTATCTCTCACGATTTACAAGATCCCAATGATGAGGCTACAATTCCAGTTCGGCCGAAGCTAGCAAAGTCACAGATTTTTCTATGATACAAAGGAGGAACAAAATTGGGAATGGGGTAATAAATTAGCCTGAAACGAGCTTGAAATTATGAGATGTGGCTCATGTTGAAATTCGTGAGTGGCTTTGCTAGCTTCTTTAGTATTTCTTCACCGTCCTTGTGTATCGTTGAGGTAGCAGAACCAAATTGAAATAGAGGTAATATAATGGTTATTAGGTTTATTAAATGCTATTTTAGAGCTCTTTGTTAAGCCTATCATAGATTTTTTTGCAAAATAGGGAAACAATCATTTAAAATTCTAGAAGGCTATTTAGGCTCTTTGAGTATTTATGTTTGATCCTATTTTTAATATGTTGGTCTAAATATTTACGGATTTGTCACCTATTATTTTTAGGGCTAAAAGTGAAAACATCTAAAAACAGTTACTATCTCCTATAAAATAAATTACGTTTGAAAATGATAGAAGGCCAATGGGCCGGTTTCAGTAAAACATTTAATTTCATTATTTTCAAGTACTTACCTACCGACCCAAATTAATTCACTATCGCAAACTGTTTTCTCCTCAGAGCTGTGGACATTTTTTGAATAATTCCATACAAATTTCAATTCAATGCAACTCATATACGATACGACTTCTGTATTGTGTACATCCAACTACATGACTGTATTAGTAGGAGAACCGGCAGCAGATTTCTACCGTCATCTAATAACGAAATGATATATGTCCCAAAGGAAAGTAAAAACATTGTAGTTCATCGAACGGCAATTTCCTCTGCGTGAGAAGCTTTTGAGGTGAAAAGTAACTGTTCGCACGTGTTAAAAATCCGAGTTTTTGTGAAGCAGCTTTCGCGATGGATCTGACATGATTATCCCATGAAAGACTATTGCTGATGGAGACGCCGAGCATAGATATAGTTGACTTGGTGGGAATTATTATTATTATTATCGTGACCTACGCATATTCGTAACCAGCAAAATGGTTTTTACCGTTTTTTGCAGCTGTTTTATGTAATAATGTCGTTATGTTATACATGGCTGTGAAGGAACTTTTCAGTTCTATTCAATGGTTTAAAAAAAACAATATGGCGCCAAATAGATAAACAGAAGTTGGATGGTAAATCTCTGAAGCTCATGAAGAAAATTTCTGACAATTCCAACTTCTTTGTCATGAATAATTACCTGCTTACTCAAAATTTCAAATTATTTTGTAGAATATTAACCAAGAAAATAAATAAAATTTGAAGTTTTATTCTGTACAAAAAAGCTGGCATAGATTTCACTAAATTATAAACAACGTAAATTATTAAGTCTAGATGCCTTCAACGTAGACTAGCGAACCTATTTAACACATTGTTTGGAGATATTTTTACATCTCTATGAATGTGCATCAATGCTCTTGGCTCATTATTGATTGATTGATTGGGGGAGTAATTATCAACCTCACTAATTATGAAATAAAATAACGAAACAGTTCAGCGTTTTGCTTCGTACACGACAAAACGTAGTAGGTACAGAGCATGCTCCGATAGTCCTGAACAATACTGCCCAGTATATTTTATCGTTCCAATTTCACTGAAATTTACTGGCAACATTTTCGCGGGGTCATTGCTAAAAGTTGACTGTTGGCCACTGGTGCAGAAATGGTGATGTAGTGCCAGTATTAATGGAAAGTTAGGTTAAGCGTTTGAATGGTTAGGTATGAGTCGATAAAAATTATTTATTATTATTCTCAAATACTGAAAATGGAAAATGTATGAAGTCGAACTGGAGGATCTCACAGTGGCAGTAGACGCTGAAATTGCCACTAATCTACAAGATGGTTTGTTATTCCCACTTTGATATCAAATATTGCACAACTATGCCATCACTGGAACCAGAGCTTGGTATTTCTGATAATCAGAATCACTATCGGATAATATGTCTTCTAAGATAATATGATTAATCAGTCCATCCATAATTTGAACGCGAGTAAAGAAGATTTTAATAAGAGAGATGAAAATAAAAACCAATGAAACAAAACATCGAAACTGGAAATATCATAGGTTATGGTTATGTTTTGCTGCCCGTGTACTAGTATTGCCAAAATCGTTCCGAAATGAGATGAAAATTCAAAGATACTGCTACTGTTTTGTATTCCTAAATTGCTTACTGTGGCCATTTATGATGCATACATACTACAAAAATAATGCTTTTTTCAAAATTTGTGTTTTTTTAAATGTTCCTCCAGAACTCCACTCGAACTGAATATTGGGAAGATATGTTTTCATTTCTGGAGGTCGATGAAAGAAGAATAAGCACCACATTAGATTATACAGGGTGAAAGGAAAAAAGAAGAAGAATCTCATTTCAGTATTGAAATCAAAAACGGTGATTAAAACCATGACCCATTCGATTAATGATATTCAGAAACGTAGTTCTCGATATCCATTATTTATATAAGTTTAGTCTCGACATTTTCTAAAATTCACCTCTAATTGAAATACAGGATAAAATTTCTCAATCCAAACCTTTTTCCTGATCGCGATGTTTCTTATCAACCGATTTCCAATATTAAGTGCCCAACGAGAGGTAGGTAACTTATCTCTGCCTCAATACAGCTGACAACAGAATTACAAGCTGCAATATGGTTTACTGCTGCATACTTCGCAAATATTATTCTTCAGGAACTGAAACGGACATATCTTTTCATAGATCAGAAGAATGTGAGGTGTTCGTCTCAAATTTACTATCTCATTCTTGATGATTTTATGAATAGAGCTGAAAGAGATCTTCAAGTGTTTTCTATTTTGTGTATATAATTTATTTCGAATGTACCTTGATCACTTTTGTTTTACTGTATTCCAAATAAATTATTCTTTGACATGTTTTCAATTAATTATTTACACCACGACATAAAAATTGCAATACACTTTCGAAGATGAGATTATTAACTTTGTCAGTCCTTAGTGTTCCAATTACTAATTCATAAAACTCAGATATTTTGCATGGAGCAAGGAGCAAAATCAAATTAACAACTGCGACAACATCTACCTGACAAAATAATTTTGTGGACGACTTCAATATTTTCTGTCCTAAATAAATATTGAATCATCTCTCAAAAGCTTTATGATGCAACCAACTCTTAGTTGGTGAGCCAATCAGGGACCAACATTTCTCTCATTATCTCTAAAGTAAATCTAAAATTGTTGTGAAGTTGCTGAAGCAGACACTAACTAAGGGAGGTGTGAGTGAGATTTTATTTTGATAATTCAAAATAAAAAATGGCATGAACTACTTGTTCATGGACCTGTTTTTCACAGAGTTTATAGTTGGTGCACATATTCATAGTCTCTCAAACTTACACCGTTATTATGAATCAGTTGATGAATTCTTAACATACTACATACATTATTTGTTTCATTAGGTTCTAATAATACATTATCAGAAGGCCAAAAACGCGAAGACAACCCATTCTCCTTCAAACATTTTCTTCGTAGTGATTCAAGTGGTAGCAACAATTATCAAAGTAAAGGAGCCAGACCTAAAGTATATCAAGAAAGTCGCACATCTTCAACCGATTTTGGGAGTCATAGTCCCGAAAATAAACCACCATCACGAATAGCACCAGAATTATCTGCAGGCTTACCAGATTTTGTACAAGATCATCTAGTCATCGAACAGTGTTATTTGGGAAATCCTTCAAATAACAACTATAAATTGGAAATCAACAATTTACCTGATTTCACACCTACCAGAGGAAAGAGAAATAGTTATAGTGATACAAGGAACTCTAAGGACAGGGATACGGAAGATGTTGAGATTAGGACAGTTCCATTGGATTTACCAATAAGGTCACAAGGTGCCTTTCCTTTGGACTTACCAGTCAATAGTTCTGCAGGAAGTAGTGGGCCAAGGAATGGTCTGACAGTTAGTGAGGTAACTATTTATTTTAGACTGCTATCTATTGGAACAATATCGACCGTCCAGAAAGTACCTACTTCCCAGACATCTTCCTTGAGAAAGTTCCTCAGTTTTGGCATAGCCTAAGAATGAGGTACATTCCGAGCTGGGTCGAAAAATGTATGTTATACAACACGCCCTAGACAATAATTCACATGACAAGCCCGGAAAACATTTTTGGGTGTGTTACACTATTTTAGGACATAATCAGAAACATCTGTTCCTATTCAGTCAAACGTCACGTCACATCTTACAATTCGCTTTAAAAGTCCTCGAGAAATTGAACATTTTCTGATGATTTCCACAATTCGCGGTCGCCAAGGTCATTAGATGACGTTGCGATGACATTAAAAACTATGGGAATACATGTCTAACTTTCAATCTATGCCAGGTGTTAGGTTGTTTACCCGTAGTTTTGAATGCCATCGCAATGTCATCTAATAACTTTGGCGATCTCGAATAACATTCTATCCAAGGAGGTCAAATGGAAACAAAAGTGTTAAAAGCCATGAGGTGTTGAACTGTTCCACATGAATGTCGAGGTATGAGTTACAATATGGAGTACAACAGTTTCTTCAACATCATAATATAGAGTGTACATAAATTCGTCATGATTTGACCTAGCAGAATGTGACAGGATTTAAGTATGCATTCTTATGCACACTTAGTTTCAGATTGTTATGCCATAATATTGGATCCATTAAATCAGCTGTATATATTCCTGTGAACTAATCACTTTCTTCATGTTTCACTAGATGATATCATTTCCAGTTTTATAATAATGTTTAATGATAATAAATGAACTTTATTGGATATAAATACCTACTGAAAAGGCCATCGACCGAGGTCCTTCAGCCACTTGAAATGTTATTTGGCATAACTTAATATTCCCAATAGTAATTTATCTCAAATTGAACACCTACTATTTTCAATCGGATATGAAGTGGATAAATTTCAGAGTGACTTGTAAGTTTCCCTATCCCTATACCAATATACATCGGTTTTGAAGAAATTTACATTTCGATGGCTATCTAGCTTTTAATTGTTCTGTCATGATCAGATCAGAACATTCGAATTTCAAATGTAGTATTCAAAAAACCAGCTGTAAAAACTTCACAAACGATGAGATTTTCTCAAAATTCCTAATCACACGACATGTTTCACTAACACAGTAGCCTCATCAGGTGAAATACTGGTACAATGAACTGTTCATTCTGAATGATGAATGAACAGAACAGAATGAACAGTTCATTGTACCAGTATTTCACCTGATGAAGCTACTTTCTTTTATCTATTTCATGACACAGAACATAAAGCTTTAACATTTATTGTAATGTAAAATAAAGAAGTTACGGAGAAGGGGGGGGGGGGGGGCAACCGACTTCTGGTCCTGACTGTATATTTGTATGGGTATATATAAACATACAAATCATGCCCAACATTTCAACGAACTTATATACCTAATAATAATGCATGAAATTTAATCAATCAACGTGATTCAACGTATTTTTTGGAGGGATCAGGTTCTTCGCTGCTTGGTCGCGGAGGGCAATCAATGGGAGCCTGGTTACTGATATCGGCCTCATCGTTGGAATCCTCCAGTTCGATGGCCAGTTTGTTCTGGCATAATTTGCTTTGGCATGTTCAGCACAATCCCGAGCAGACGAGACCTGCTTTCATGTTGATACAGCCACCCATGCAGCCTTTCTTGCACAAATCAGCAAGAGATAAGTAGTTGAGCCGTATTTGTGATTGGAATCAAGCCCTGCCCGCTTTTAACTGGTGGTATGTGCTGTTGAGATGTTGATTCACTGCTTCTTCGGTTGGGGGTAGACGAGCCAGGTTCACTTTCGCGTTGGTAGCTGAACGAACAAAGAGCTTGTGCCGGAGAGTAGGAAGTTTGTCGCCTTTCTCACCTCCATAGAGAGCACCAAAGCAGCTTGAGCCTGTGGAGGCAACCTCTTCGTGGGTAGCATCAGGCTCAACGAATGCGGTAGCCACGTCCACAAAGGTAACATTTTACTCCAGAGGTAGTGTCGCAACAGTTAATCGCGTGGAGCAACAACTCCAATTGTGGAGCTAGGGAACTTTCCCGCGATTGAACGACTTGGTGTTGAATTGTAGGGGCCCATAGTTACTCCTGCCAGGGAAGAACACGTTGTTGACGGAGGAACCCTAGCCACTGAGGAGAACGAGCAGATCCATATATTTCTATATATACATCCTAGAAGCAACATTGTTCATCAAAAAAACTATGATCTATTTGAAGCCAGCACACCCGACCATAATACAAGAATACAAAGGCATTCTGGCCACCGATATACCAAGATGTAAGATCTAACAAAAAAAAACGAGTATTCAATAACAAAAAATGGCACTAATTACCTTTGCAGTTGAAAACCCTAAAAACTGAAGCTTTAAAGACAAAGTTAAAAACTATCCTATTTGGCAAACCATACTATAATCTAGATGAGCTCTTCTGTGACGTCCTTGATTAAACAACATATCTACATAATATTTTTACAATATTTCATAAATGAAGTAACTTGCAAAGTCCTCTTGAATTAGTGTTTATTTTTGTATTTACTGTAAAAATGTTACATCCTAAAGTGTTTTGTGTTAACAATTCAATGTTCTCTAATGTAGCTATGACATGCTCTATACCTTTCTTCAGGTCTTTGTTAGAGTTAAAGATTTTTCTTTCTTTCTTATCCACTTCAATTATAAAAACTTTTCTATTGAATATACTCTTTTCCAAAGCTTTACTTACAATGGTGGAGTCTGCGTCTTCTGTGGCTCGATGGGGGTTTCTATCTCCTCAAGTTGGAACCCAGAGCAGAGGAAGTCAGACGACGTTTGTTGTTATCATTGCAAATCATTTTATCTTGAAGTACTTTGATCAACATAGATCTTTCAAACATTATGTCGGCGCATGAGGTGGCTGCATATCGACGTACACCTTCCGCAGTTTTTGTGCTCCTTCAAGCCCCATATTCAGGATATCCGTCAAAATTAACGGCCACAGTCTGCCCGAAACGGATAATAATGTAACTGGTGTAAGTGTAGGCAAATCTAATCGTCAGGTTCCATTTCTCAATACAATACAATTATTATTGACTACAGTGTTTTTTTGAAGTTAACAATGTTACTATTGGGCCGATACCCTTGGTTATGTGCTCAAATTGAATGTTTTTATATTATACACGTATCTCGTAAACTACCTAACTTTTGAGATACAGGGTGTCAATGTATAAAATATGCAATTCTTTTTTTTGTCCACCCTGTTTCTTTTCGTAATGGCAAAATTCAGTCTGCTATGTGACTGAACCGGTATGAAGATTTCAAAATTTTTTTACTGTGATTAATCAGGAATGGATGTCCTGAATAAAGTACTCTCATGCAGACATCAAAATTTGAAGTCTGGTCTCGTTTTTCCGGTTTTTCTCTAACCGAAGCGTTCTATGGAGTATCAAGAAGAGATTTTTTTTGGTAAATAATTGAATGGCCTTTCATAGCATTGTACGAAATTCGAAAATTTTTCATCGTTGCTCACTTTCAATTAAAATATGAACAATAATATTCCCGTAACGGTGCCACTGGTAGAAAAAATAAAAATTTCTGTACATCAGAAAATGCACCTTGGTGCATAAAAGACGTGTACTAAATTTCATGTAGATGTATACAATATTATCTCAGTTATTATCAAAAACTGAATATTTTCCAAAACTACATCATCCTGTATCTCAAAAGTTGAGACTTTTAGGACATACGTTCATATGAAGTTTTCCTCATAAAATGAGTCAAACAACCACTCTTTCAACTATTAGCCTGTCTTTAAGGAACACCCTTTATATGTATGTTATATACTATCAAGACGTAGCCTAACACCATACAGGAAAAAATTTAAATGTGCGAATTTATGCGAACTTTACCCAATTCTTTGTCTAGGGTCAGCGGCCTATGGTATTTGTTTTCGTTTGAAAAGATGAACGGGGTCCCTGTACACTTTTCATAATGATTCATAAAAAAAATCGTTATTTCAATCATTGAAGAAAAGGCCCTTTGTCCATGCCTGTTTAAACAATGCCCCTGCGTGTTTGAATCCAACTTTAAAAAACGCGCGTTTTTTTATAGTTGCCACGGCAACACATGTCAACATCATCAACCCGCGAAACGTGAAGTCTGTAACGTCAGTGTATTTGGGACATGAAGAGCTGAGTTTTCACCAAATTTCTTGGAAAAATATGTTTCGTTGTATAAAATGAAAATAAAAAATCAATGTCTTGGTTATATGAGTTTTGCACATAAATTTTGAGGTTATATGAGAAAAATGTGAATATAATAGTTAGATATCTTTTTATTTTTTGCCATTCAACATTTTCCATAGGGCTTCTAATTTTGCTGAAAATCGACCTTAGATCGCCCGTAACTCATTTTCCCTCTCCTCTTTGTTATATTCTCTCTCTCTTTTCAAAGGGGTTCCATCCTACTATAATTTTTTTCTTTAACCGTTTTCAAAGGCTTCAGCACTGGTCTATATCGATTGGACAAATTTTTTTCTTACAACTATTCATTTGATAACTTGGATACTCATTCTCATTAAAGCAGCATAATTATGCTTCAAAAGTGTTGACTGTATTATCATATATTGAAATCCAATTACTTAATTTTTTACCCATATTTATTTATTTCATCTCAAAACGCACGAAAGGGAATCCCTGTAATGTTTGGCGAACATCGTGCGTACCTAGGGAGGATAGGGAGAGAAGGTAGGTATTGGATTTTTTTAACATTCGGAGATTTTAAGTTCTTGAACATACTTCCGTTGGCAAAGAATTCCAAAACTTTGCCGTTCTATAGACAAAGGAGTTTTGGTAAAGATTTGTTTGACACTCTTCAAGGTTGACGACGAAGGGATGTGCTGACTGGGCTTGTCGAGTTTGTCTGACTGGTATTGCTAGTGTTGGAAAGACAGAGCAGAGCTTTCTGAAGAACACCTCCCGTGGAAGTAACGATATAAAAGTGAAAGGTCGCCGACTTTTCTACGGTGTTTCAATGATGTCAAAGTATTGACATATATGGGAACAGTATTTTAGAACAGGCCTTATTATGAGAAGCTTTGAGGACGTTGAGGTGTAAAGTAGATTCTCGCACGGAATAAAAATCTGAGTTTTCGTAAAGCAGCTTTCGTTGGATCGGACATGATTTTCTCATGAAAGAGTATTGCTGATGTAAATACCGAGCATAGATATAATCGACTTTGTGGGAATGTAAATATAATGACAACTCACATACGATGCATTTTGAAATAATTCTCTTTGGTTCAAGGTTGGAAATTCCAAGAGCTTACCAGACTTCCTCACCGACAGCGCTGTCTGTTCTCAAATAAGTGAAACCCTGTCAGTCCCACACAGCCCTGAAGGTGAAGTTGAACGTTTGAGACATGAACTCGAAATCACCAAATCACAATTAGAAGATAAAAGTAGATTGTGTGAATGTCTTAGTAGAGAGTTGGAGATAGCAAGAAATAAGGAGCATGAATATACTCAGAATCTTGCCAAGGCACTGGAGATGGTGGAGGATAATTTAGAAAAAAGTAATGTAAGTGGTGACGGGTGAGCACAAGAATAATCATTTTATTTGCAAAAGATCCCGAAGATAATTTGTATGAAACTTTCATGAATGGGCGAGTGGACTAATAATGAATTATTGGCATTCAATTACTCCACTGTGTCGTTAGGAACCTTAATTAATTCTTGCAACACTTCTCACGCTTTTTTATGTAAATAATGAGTCTATGCGTTGTTCAAAATTGTTGAATTTCAGAGCTTATTATAAACATTCCGTCATGGCCGTCATTTGGCGATACGTCAGTTTTTATGCTGTTTCGTTATTGGTCAGATTATCTTCCATTCCCATTCACGAAGCAAGGTTGTCAAGACACCGTTTATAATCAAGTTATCAAAAAGATGATCAAACCCATGATATAGTACATTCTTGACTTTCTCGAATAACTAGCATGTCCAAATATTTCTTATACCCCATAACAAGATATCATGTAAATGTTGAAGACTTGGCAACATTGTACTGAATGCTGAGAACTGACAACTGGCAAGACCACGCCCACAATTCGTGCGCCGTGTTGTCACGCTTACCGCTTCAAATGTCCTCTAGTGTTGATTAATATAGTTATTATTTACACAAATTTATTATAAGCAATAAGCCACAAGTCACAAGGGAACATTTTGAGACAATTGATTTTTCATTGCTAATTAGGAAGATTACCAAAACATAATTGAGAATTAATGAATTATTAAATAACTAATATTTCTGAAGTTCCCAATCGTTCAACACACGACAACTGTGCTATGGTCTGCCCCTACTTACGAAATCGTGACGTCAGTTTTTACTCGCGGTAAAAATAGAAATATGAAATTGAAAGGTATTTGAGTGATTATTCCATTTAAGAAATAAAAAAAATTGTCCACTCGCCTATTGCATATTGATTTTCGATGAAGAAATTGAATTCATAATTTTTCATAATGAATGCATCACTAATGAAGTCGTTGATGGCGAATGGTCGGTGGGCAACTATTTTTCAGTAGTAATTGAGGATGGTTTGAATTAGAGTGTCTCGAACATCTCATTCCACACCCTATAAAGAGCGCACGCTTGCCACCACTTACATTTCCGAATTGTCATCATTCTCAGATTTGAAACGTCATTTGTGAAAATTGAATAAGCGTCCATGTGAAAAAGTTTTTAAATATGTCTTGTTCAACAAATTGCAAAAATGCTACGAATGATAGTTACCATTTATTTGCGATTACGCGATCATGACATACCTATACTAGCGGAATAAACGAAAACTGTGCGATGTGCTTACTGTGCGTAAAGAGCTACTTACTGAGGTTGTATCTCGTGTGTTCTTGCCTACTTTCTATAGTGGCCGTAGGCAAAATTTATTATTTCGTCTCATCAAAAAATATAAATGATGACATTTTATCGACGGTGGAATGCGCAGACGTTTCGGATATACAGAATGTCTAAAAAAACTACCTGCATAATTTGATTCAATTCCATCTCTATAAGTACCTAGGTTTCATTCACTGCAGTTTACGTCATATGTTGAGAACACCAGCTTACGACGCATGCGCAATGACTTACAAGCTATCTGTCGCGCTAAGCTCTTTGGGTTTAATCTATTTTCAATACCCCTAATTTCGGCCATTTATTCCATCATGCAAAGTAAAAAATAGCTTTCATTTCATATAAAAATGATCCAATAACCGCCATGAACATATAAATGAAACAAAATGATACCTGTTTATACCTGGCTGCAAAGAGGTTGCGGCCAAGTGGGCAACAGCAACCATCATCTTTTAAGTTCTTCACATACATAGCTGTAAGGTGGAATATATTTCATGTGAAAAACAAATAACGGATGAAATTTTTTCCAGAAAATCAATTGATATCTATTTCAAGCCGGTGAGAATATATTCTCCTATTCATGAAAATGTATTTAAGTTTGACTTCTATTAAATAACAGATGGACGTAGTAATCTTGCGGTCGGATCTTAGACTATAATATTTATTTCATGGAAATACATTCAATGACATAATATTGATGTAACTACAAAATGAGCATTATGTGCCTTTAGTATTATGTCACTGTTAGGGTTTCAAATAATAATATGTCTGCACTCGTTCAATGAAGGGGACATAAAAATTACATTCTATCTCATTTGTGTTTCTAGTTTTTTTTTTTCAGCTGTTTAACAACATATCAAGGGTGTCCTCACTCTCTATTAGAAATCGTAAAATGAGATGTTCGAGGCACTTTAGTTTGAATGGACCACCCACGTATACAAGGTGCCCCAACAAATATGAAACAAACTGAATTCATGAGGGACACCTATTATCCAATTCTCAACTGGCCTTTATATATTATTTCCCTTTCCTCCATTTTGCTGACCTATACAATTCAATTGGGAGAGTTAACATGTATGGCACATCATCAAAAATGGGATTTGATTAAGGAATTTGACTTAGTAATGTTCCCTTCAATTTTAGTGCCCTCTTTTGGAACAAAACATGTTATGTAGCCCAATTTTCAGCAATATTAAATCAATATACTAAAAATTTAATGTACTAATAATAATAATCTAAGATCCCAAGTAAGATCGACCTTCACTTATCTGCGCACCGGATGATGATGATTAATTTCTCAATATTCACCGACTTGCTTGCCAAATGAACGAAATTCCAATGGAAAGTATACAACATATAGTATATGGAACAGCTAGATTGCCCATATTTTTCTAGTCCCTATTAACGGTTGCCGTGTACAAACAGGCATGTTGATATCAATAATTGCACTCATATGCTTACCACCTGTGGTACATATAAAAATGAAGGTAATTTTATTACAAATACAGTAGTATAGGGTTGCCTTGCAAAATCCGTTCATGAATAATTGGCCAGTGTGTTTATGCAATTCTAGTGATTCTGTGATTAGTTTTGATCAAAAACCATTTGGGAATTGTTTACGGAAAATCTGAAGACTTTGGCTATAGTGATGAACAGTTGAACGAAGATTTTATAGATTTTGTGAGTTATCACTCCTCGATCGTGTTGTATTGTATTTGTTTCAATTAAATGTCACTAGGTGATGAATCAGAAGCTAAGAGAGGAACATGTGAGCCGTTTTGAATAATAATGAATAGTTTTGACACCAAAAATCCTAAAGTTGAAAAATCTGGATTTAGAACACCCTATAACTATGCAATCATTCTCGTAGACCCCAAGTGTGATATATATTGATGAAATCAGCTCTTCAGGGAGAATCTAAAATTGCGAAAATAAACAGGGTAATCATTAAAAAACTGCTGACTGCGTCATATTTACAACAATGCAGTTGCTGTTTTTTACATGAAGATAAATACGATAATACATAGTGAGGTTCCTGAAATAAAAGTTAACAATAAATTTCCCAGTTATTTCAAAAATGAAACCATTAGAACGATCAAACAAAAGCAATCATATCACACAAAATATAAAATATATAATGACATTAACTACTACAATTTATTTAAATTATTTAGAAAGAGGTCCAAAGAACTGATACATCGGGACTACAGTGACTACATAAATAGTATCGAGTCAGAAATCCCGGAAACAAAAAAGAGTTTTTGGAAATATATTTCCAACAAAAAAAAAGAGTCAGTCAGCTATTCCCAATAATGTTGTGCATAATGACGAGAGCGCCGATAATGGTGTTGATATATGTAATCTTTTCGCCAACTTTTTTGAGAGTGTATACGTGAAGTCCAAAAATATGACAAAGCATTTTTCCAGGAATAAGAATGAACTATTGGTCACTGAAACCCAAATAAAAGACTTGATTATTTCTCTCGACATCAAGAAATGTCCAGGAACAGACAAAATACCACAAATTTTTGTAAAAAAGTGTGTGAATACTCTATGTAAACCACTAACTATCCTTTTCAACTTGTCTACCTCAACTACGTTCCCCGAAATTTGGAAAACAACACATGTAGTTCCCATTTATAAGAGTGGAGACAAATGCAATATTGAAAACTATACCCATTAGCAAACTGTCAATTTTTGCCAAGCTTCTCGAAAAAGTAATATACGAGCAAATCCTGTATGTAGTAAAGAATTCTGTCATCACAGAACAACATGGTTTTTTTCCAAAGCGCTCAATTGAAAGCAATCTGATGATATATACAGATTTTATCGGTAAATGTATGGACTCTGGTACACAGGTTGATTCAGTCTACACCGATTTCAGCAAAGCCTTCGACAAAATTGATAATGGCATTCTAATGGACAAACTTGCTGATATCGGTTTAGGTGATGATATTTCAAAATGGATATGGTCCTACATAACGGGTCGATCACAGATAGTGACGGTGGATGGGTTCAGGTCTCGGCCATACCAGAGTACTTCTGGTGTACCTCAAGGAAGTCATTTGGGTCCATTACTATTTATAATTTATATTAATGACATCATTAAATGCTTTTAGCACTCTCAAATATTGCTATATGCTGATGATTTGAAGATATTTGCTGAGATAAAGAACCCAAATGACTGCGCTGCAGTCCAGAATGACCTGAATCTGTTTACACAATACTGTGATCAAAATAGTCTATTTCTGAATTTGAAAAAATGCTTTTCGATCTCATTTTCTAATAATAAGACCAAATATAATCATGTATACAAACTCAAACAAAATGACATCACAAAGGTTAACGAAATTAAAGATCTGGGAGTTATAGTAGACGAAAAACTAACATTTAATTCTCATGTAGATAAAATCGCAAACGATGCAAGCAAAATGCTCGGTTTTATTATAAGGAATAGTAAAAGCTTCAAGAATCCTAAAACAATCATATCCTTATATTACGCATTTATCCATAGTAAACTTAGCTTTGCATCGATTGTATGGAACCCGTTGTATGCGGTGAATATTAATAGGCTCGAAAGAATTCAGAATAGATTCTTGAGATATTTAACATATAAAAATAACACTCCCATTGAAAACAGCAACTACACCATTATAAGGAACAAATTCAACATTTTAAGGTTGGTAGATAGAAGAATTGTTAGCGATCTTGTCTTTATATCTAAAGTTGTTATCAATGAAATTGATTCTCCTGAACTGTTATCGAAACTGAATTTCAATGTTCCATCAAGACCTCTTTGTAATTTTGACTTTTTCAACTTGCCATATCGTAGAACTAATATAGGAAATAATTCTCCTATTATCAGGTGTCAGAAGGAATTTAACATGTACTGCAGTAGCTCGAATTTATTTGATAAGTCTGTGGTAGCAATAAAAAGAGATATCAAGAGAATATTCAGTAATTCCTAACACAATTTTTAAGTGTATTTAGTCTTTTTAAAATTGAATTTATGCTCATAACTGATGTTTCTGATAATTTTTATTTGTTATATTTGCTATATTGTATATTGTTTATATTATTATCAACGTTTAACTCACGTTTATAATAATTGTGGATGCTGTTTTGGACTTTGTCTGTTTGTATCCTAAAGTTGTTAAATAAATAAATATGATAGCTACCAAAAATTAACATTGGCAACTTTGTAGAACAGAAAAAAATATCAAAGGCTTGATACACATATAATATGCTCAACCAAAATCATTGAAATTTTCATTGTAGAATTTTTTTCAAGAAAGTCACATTTTCATAACACGAGGAGTGATAACTCACGAAGTCTACAAAATCTTTGTTTAACTGTAGCTCACTATACTCAAAGTCTCTATGTTCTCGATACGCTAACAAAAAACATTTCCCAAATGATTTTTCATCAAAACCAATCACAGAATCATTTTTAATATCTCCACAAAACACGTGTTCGCTCCCAAACCGTTTTTGTCTTTTTTCTATAATATGAGTAGAAAGCATGCATTCTTCCATAGGCGACTGAATTTTACAGAGACTGCATTTAACATAGTGACGACAATGGCATTTCATCTTTTCTATTGGTCGATAGAAATCCGCCATGTTTAGGCAAAATCCAAGGCAAATTTGAATGAATTGAACTTTGTGTTGAAAATAGTATTGTTTTTCTGTGGTTTTCCTGTTTTTTCTCATGCAGTATTATTTTCCATTCGATCAAATATTTCTGCAGAACATAATATTGGCGAATTGAAAAATATTTTCAATTATCATAATGATGATGATGTGTAATTAGAAAACTGCATCCGCCATGTTTAGGCAAAATCCGAGGCTTTGCATGATTTGAATCTTGTGTCGGAAATAGCAGTGTTTCTCTGCCGTTTCGTTGTATTTTCTCATACAATATTATTTTTCATTCAATCAAATATTTGTGCAGAACATAATGGTTAGGAAATATTTTTGGCATGAAATAATTATGGCTGTACTTGTCAGAATGAATCACTCATTTATAATAAATGCTTTTTTGCTTCGTGAACGTAAAGTAATCTAGCAAAATACCACTTTGTTCTGAATATATTCTCATAATTCTGTATTTCACTGAAATATATATTTTTTTCTGTGGAAAAAAAGTTTGGCATTTCATCTCTGTTGGCAGGTTATAAAATGTCCCTTTTCGTAAATTACTTTTTTCCCGTGGGAAGAAAGTGAGTACTTTTTTCCCGGATATATATCACATTTATATACACTGTTGATTGCTTTTGTTGTGCTATAGTTCCGAAAAATGAGTCATTAATACCGTCTCCGAGAAAGAACTGCAAGTCCTTTTATCTTCCATTCGGCTTCGTGATTACGTATATTACTAAACAACCACTAAAGTCGCAATTTTTTGAAATCAAATCACAGAATTAGACTGACAGAAGTGACATCAGATATTTGATTACTTCAAAAAAATGATAAAGATGCCTACAACGCAGGTGTCCCTACTGTTAAAAACTTAAAATTTCACATCGATAATTTTCAGATTTCAAAATAATGTACGGGAGACAACACAACCTGGAGCTAAAATCTACTACTTTTTTCCCTTGTATAATAAATTACTATATGTATATTTCCATGGTATCACGTTAATATATTCAAAGTATTGAATAACCAATTAATTCAGCTTCTATATGAAGTGTCAAACATTTTTTCATACCTCAAGTTCATTGATATATACAGGGTGATTCAAAATTTGATGTACATATTTTTAAGGCGTATTGTTGGGAACAAAATAAGACTTTTTCTTCATATAAACTGTGTCCTAAAATGCACCCTCTCTGAACTACAGCCACTGTGAGTTGGGTAAAATGAAAGATTATCTTAAATTGTGATTATAATAACAAATCAAGTGCAAGTATTCCAGTACTGCAAGCCTCTGAAATAGCAGTCTCAAATGCGTTCCTACATACGATCACCTTCGTATGCAAGCGTTCAACCCATTGCGTTCGAAAACGATGACATGACTTCTCCTTTCGTTGATTACGATTTTCTGGCAAACGGTTAGTTGAGTGAAAAAATGCTAGAGACCGAATTCCTACATTTTTTATGGCCCACAAGATCATGCTGACCAAAGTCGGAGTTTCTCTTTTCAAACATAAAAACAATAAAAGTGCGGACCCGCCTCCAACTCCTCGAAAACTGGGTTGGAGGTATGGATTTTCAGAAGATTTGGTCCGTAATTTTAGACACAATTTAAGATAATCTTGTTTTTTTAACTAACTAACAGTGGCTGTAGATCGAAGGGGGTGCATTTTAGGACACATGTGTAAATGAAGAAAAAGTTTCAATTTCATCCCAACAATATGTTCTTAAAATATTCACATCGAATTTTGAATCACCCTGTATAATACAGATTTCCACGTTTTGCGTACAAAACTACAGCAATCACTATCAAGGTTTCTATGATTATTGTTTATCCACGACTGTTGTGTAAAATATTCATAATACACGTACTTCCTCAAGCAAAACGGTAGCCATTTTTCACACCAGTGAATAATAGCAGTTACTAACCACAATTCACTGGTCTAGAGTTCCTAGGGTACGCAATATAACATATAAGGAACTTTAGACCAGTGAATAATGGTTATTCACCGCTATCATTCACTGGTGTGGCTATCGTTTTGCTCCACAATCGTGGAGAAATAATAAATATAACAGATATCTTCAGTTTTCAGTTTTCTTGAGTCAAATGAGTTATGATGATAAAACAGTAGTTGTTCAAAATAAATCTATATATACAAAGACTATAGTAGTCGTGGACAAAGTATAGTATTCTACTCACATATAATGAGCTATTATTCACTCGGGTTAATTATGCCACTCGCTACGCTCGTGAAATAGACTTAACCTTCGTGAATGACAGCCCTCATTATATACTTTTTGAATAATATAGTATTATTTAATAATTATATCAATTCGAAATTTTCTAATTGAGAAAACAAGTCAAGTTACCTGTGTCAATTTTTGTAACAGTCGCAACAGGGGATACATGAAGTCTTAAACAACATTATGTTTCTTCATTATTTCAAATTTTTTGGGATTTTCTCTCCTCGTTTCTATAAAATAAAAATATGAATATTATTTCAATATACGTGTAGTAAGGACAAATCAGATGATTTGCCCTAAAATGTCACTGCGTTCATAGAATGTTTCTATCAGAGAGCCTAAAAGAAAAATTCACTAGCTTGTCAGTGACAATCTGTATTGAAAAAAGTTTGGAGAAGAGAAATAAAGGTATATAGAAAAAATATAAAATTTTTATTTATCTTTGGACGTTTCGGGACCGAATCGTCTCCCGTTTTCAACATAAAAAATGATTATTTGAATAGCAAATTCCTATCTGTCTTCAAAATTTTCAGTTTTCAGGGACAATTGATGAAGTTGGCAATCAAATGAGTTACAGGATGTTTTCAATTATTGATCTTGAATTTACTTTAAAAATACTTTATATTCAACATAATCCTTCTCTAATTTTTTCATTTTTATTTTATTTTTTTCAGAGGAGAGCGTTGGTTGCAGAAAATACCGTTCTGAAACTGAAAGAAGAGGTCAAATCTCTGTCAGTAAGTACCATTCATGAAACTATTCTCATATTATTCTGGAAGTAAATTATTTTCTCAAAAAGATGATGATTTTTCACATTTTATCATAATTCACCAAGAAGTTTATGCTGACCAATAAGCTTATAACACAGCTTCACAATTTGAATTTGTGAAAATTGAAAATCGAGTAAAAAATCTTATGATGTACAATTTGTCCTGTTCTCGATGCTTTTGCGAGTGTCACGTTACAGCCTTACTTTTTTGTGAAACGAATAAACCGCGAACAGAATATTCACAGTTCTTCATGTTTTTGAGATATAGGGCGAAGTTGAAAATTGAGCACCTCCTGATCATGGTGTCTTTTCAACTCATCGGCAGGATGAGAACGGGGCCTTATATAACTTCCTACGTATAATACAGTGGCGTACTCATTTTTTTCGAAAAGACAGAAAAAACATTTTTTTCAAAACAAAATTATAACTATTTTATATTTTTGATGAGCTATACGAAATCTGAATCGAACTTGATAGGAATACACAGGGTGTCTCATATGAAAACAATGCTTTATTTCGTAATAATGAGCGTTTACAGTAATAAAATGAGTACGCCACTGTATTATACGTAGAAAGTTATACAGGGTGCTTCAATAAAACCTGACCCCTTTGCTAGGGTTCGTGGAACACTGCAAAATGAGTCGGGTTTGCTCAGTAATAAAATGTCGTAACGGCATCTGTTCTCAAGATACAAGGTGTTGAAAAATTTTCTTCTTGACACATTTTTTACGATTATGTCGAAACTAATGCAACATTGTAATGAAATTTGATATGGATGTATTTTTTAAGCTGATACATCGCATGAATTCGTTTTTAAATGTGACTTTCATAGAGGGCGCTAGTTACACGATTCGTACTGAGTAGTTTTAAACATAACTTTTTTGAGGTTAGATTTTTCAATCCAAATTTAAGGTGAACTTGAACATCATTGAATTCAACATAAAAAAAGGTAGCTTTGATAAAACTCAATACTGTGTACCGTTTTCGCAATATTTTGATTTGATAATAATGGAGTAATAGCTTATTCAGATCCGAAAACAATAACATTATTCTTGTGCTGAAGTTATTGATTGAAAAAAGAATCACAAGTAAAAAAGAGAAATTTAACCAAAAACATATTGAATCACTTGAAGTAAGTGTTCAAAAATTTCCTCTGTTTCCATGAATACACGATTCAAATTTTTCTTCTCAAGAATGCATTTTTTTCTAAACAGTTGCGGATCAGCTATTAGGCCATTCAAGTGATGTTCAATTCTGTCTTGCAATTCTTGACGTGAAAGTACCTCTGTAGCATAGACTTTCTTCTTGAGATAAAATGAAACTGTGTAACTATGTTTTAAATTAGATATAAAAACAGATTCATGCGATGTGTCTGCTTCCAAAAAACATCCATACAAAATTTCATTACAATGTTGCCAGTAGTTTTGACATAATCGTTAAAATTGTGTCAACAAATAATTTTTTCACTAACTTATATCTTGAAAACGGTTGCCGTTACGACATTTTTTCTGAGCCAACCCAACTTATTTTGCAGTGTTCTACCTACCCTATCAAGGGGGTCAGGTTTTTTTGAAATACCCTGTATAATGCCCCGTTCTCATTCTGTCGATAAGTTAAAAAGTAACCCAAGATACGGGAGGTGCTCAAGAAGTGCGAAATTTCAAATTTGCCCTGTATCTCAAAAACATTTTGTTTGCGGCATTATTCGTTTTACAAAAAAGTAAGGCAATAACATAAAACCGCAACACTCTATCTCCAAAGATAACTGATATATCGCAGAAAAGCATATATAGTGCAATAAACATATTATTTTTACTTTCTGTAATTTATTTCTTCAATAATTCAATACATTCTCAAATGGTGTTGCGATTCAAATAAAATACACGCTGTATATACACTATACAGAGTGCCCATCAAGGATCGTAGACTTGAGGATCCTGATTATAGTTATAGTATAATTTCGAATATACGTGGATATACATAGAGTAACTCCGCCAATCAGGAAATCAGGAATTGAGAATTATTTCCATAGTAACCAATTTATATTTTCACCTCGATTTTTACATACAAAGCGCGTCGTTAAATGTTAACGTTCGTTCAGAACTACGAAAATATTATCGTCCGATATCAGTTTTTGCCGTATAACTCCGTTTCTGTAGGTTTAAGAGAGAAATAAGTTCTATTGAAAAATGAAGATATTGATATTTGCTGCAAGAAGACTCTTATACAATGTTGTCGATGAAATTATAGTTTCCGAGTTACAGGGCTGAGAAATTGGGGAAAATTCAGAATTTGCATAAAAAACTAGTTTTGTTGGATCTTTTCACATCATCTATGAATTAACAGGTTCGTGGTATGTTTCAATAGTTAATCTGCAAATAAATTACTTGAATATTATTTTGATTTTTTTTAATTACCCCCTATTTTTCAGAGAAATATGCATACTGTATAGGTATATTTATAGGTATTTGAGGAATATTCAATAAAAATTGTTCTTATCCATCATTCGGTTGCCCCCTTACAACCCTCAGAAGTCTTCAAGAGACTTGTGTGAGCAAGGAATGACGGAGGTCTTACCTTTCAACGTGTAATCCCAGACACTTTCTTAGGCCATCAGAAACATTTCTGCGGTCGTGGTGGAAATCTAACCCACCTACAGTCAATCCAACGAGGATAGAATACTGACACTTAAACCACAAGGCTACGCTGGCCACACAATATTTGGAATATATTCTTCTTTATAGAATATTTAGAGAATTTTCAATACTGTGTATACGGGGTGTTAGAAGGGAGGTATTTTTCAACAGGATATATTAATATGAACCATTTCTTTCAAATTCGACTCTTTGAAAGTTTCAAAATATCTGAGGTTATTTCTTTGAACATTTCATCAATTGTTATCATGGATCTGTCGTTATCGCTATTGGTCTGATCCACTAGGCTAGGGCGAAGCTTGTTTGTCTTTAGCGGCTAGGATGTCTAGCCATTCCAAGGACGATGTGCTCCACACCAACAGCAGCGATGGAAATCCTCCTAAACCTTTATTCCTATTCACATCATACTGGAGGAATAAGTGACCAGCATGGTTTCCTTAGGATTCTTGTATTTGGAAAAACAAAATGAGGGGTCAATCCAATCCCCAGAAACCGATTATGTAACGTACATAGATGATTCGAAAACACCGGATGGAGTTGGAACACTAAACCGAATAAAGTCAATCTCGGAAAGTATGCTAAAATATTTCAGGCGGAAATTTACGATATTAAATTATGTGCAAGATAATTGACTAAAATACCTCTATTTGTTGAAAATATCAGAAAGCCAGGCTATATTCTCAAAGCACTGAGCTCTAGCAAGATAAACTCGAAGATTGTATGAAACTGCACTGAATCCCTATAGTGTCTTGGTACTAACACTAAGAGTTACTTTCCTATGGGGGCCTATACACCATAGGGAGAGAGGCAACAAGAGAACCGGCTTCATCGTCGAATGGGGAATCAAATCAGTGTTAATAGAATCAGAACCATACTTTGGTGTCACCACAAGTGCTGCCAAATAATTACTTCAGATTGGGAGGCACGTATATTGCTCTGATCTACCGAGATTTCCACATTCGAAGGCGTTTCTACAAACTTTCGAAAAACACAACTAAGCACATCCTAGATCGAATGGAGTAGGAATAACCTGCGGATTCTGGCAGGACTACTTACAAGACACTGTCGTCTCAGATACCACCTAGGAAGAATCTGCGTTAGAACTAACCAAAGGACTGTGGGTTCTGCTGTATGAAAGGCAAAACAGCTCAACACATTATATTCATTCTCTAGTTTACACAGACTATATTCAACACATTTGGTATCATCTCGAGATTCACCAATTCAGAACTTACCAATTACAAGCAAATCTCACCTCATTCGGCCATGGACTTGTTGGAAGAAATTTTATTATGCAGTGAACAAACTGTTGTGTCTTCTAGGGGTGAGCCACAATAGACCCATTTGGAGTCACGTTGGGGGTGGTATTTGCTTCACTCACATGGCATACCCTATAAATAAAGTTTGGATAACCAACAAAAGTACTGAATCTAGTACTAAAATGGCAACGCTGAGTATTTATGAAACTGTATGGTGAGGACATTTGAAAAAAACTCCATCGTGCGACATACCACAAACATGATAATGGGCGAGTGGACTGAAAATGAATTATTGGCATTCAAGTACTGCACTGTGTCGCTAGGAACCTAAATTGATTTTTGCAACACCTCTCACGCTCAGAGCTCATTTCAAACGCCATTTGACGATACGTCGAATACATTGTGACGTCAGTTTTTATTCTGTTTCGTGGATGGTCAGATAATTTTCCATTTTCACTCACGAACCAAGGTTGTCAAGTCACCAAATATAATCAAGTCCTGTCGTTAGATAAAACATAATTGGAGCAACCCATGATGTGATAGTTCCTTCTTGACTTTTTAGAGCAACCATCATGTCCAAATATTTCTTATTTTCCATAACAACAAATCATATGAATGTTAGACTTGGCAACATTGTGCCGAATGCTGTGAAATGACAAGACCACGCCCCCAAGTCGTGCGCCGTGGTTGTCACGTCCACCGATTCAAATGTCCTCTATATTGTGAATTAATATAATTATTATTCACACAAATTTATTTAAGCAATAAGCCACAAATGATGAGGGAACATTTTGAGACAATTGAATTTTTATTTGCTAATTAGAAGTATTACCAATACTCAACTGAGAATTTATGAATTATCGAATAACTAATATTTCTGAAATTCCCAATCGTATTTCAACACATGGCAACTGTCCTATGGCCTGCCCCTACTTACGAAATCGTGGCGTCCGTTTTCACTGGCAGTAAATTTCTATCCGTTTGAAAATTATCGTGGCATTATTGATGATTTTAGCACCTAAAAATCGATCAATTTTTTTTTATAGATGAAATTGAAAGGTATTTGAGTGATGATTCAATATACGGAATGAAAAAAACAGTCTATTCTCCTATTCCTAGATGGTGTGAAGAAATCAAAGGAAAACAGTATTTTTATGAGACTTCTAAATTATCGCCTACTTCTCAGCATGGAACTCAGAAACTATAATTTCAATGACAATTTATCTCATGTATAAAAAAATCCCATAAGCCGCTGTCATTTTGTCATTATGACAGCGAAAAAACGGCCTTAAGTTTTCCAGCGACAAAACGAAACGTAACATTTGAAACCATGATGAACCAGAATTGTGAACGAATATTTGGTGGCGTTTATGTCAGTCTTGGGCTATCAGAATAGTAAGTATCCAAACTGTAAAAATGTCGCGATTTGGAGTGAAAAAATTGAAGAAACCATCAACAATAATGTGATTTATGAATTCATTAAATTTTCTTACCGAAATACACTCAAGCATTTTTGAGTTGGAATAAACTTAATATTATGTGGCCCTTATGAAATTTAACTCATAAAACTGGCAGAAAAAATTACTCTTTCTGCGGACTCGCTATTTTTTCAAATGCAATATTTTCGGTTTCATTTCCAGGCAACAAAATTCTCATTTAAATGTCAAGTTTACTTCGACAAAAAAGCTCTTGTGTAATTATAAGTGAAACAATTGTGTAGAAGTTTCCTTGTAGCCAATTTCGATCTCCATTTTTTAATTAGAAACTTTCTCTCTAAAACCTGCAGGCGCCAAAAACTCATTTCGGGTGCCATTTTTCCAAGAAGGCGGCTCGAGGGGCAGTCGCTCGACGTCACAAACATAGGGTTATAATCAGGAACACCAAGTCTACGATCCTGTCAAGTTTCGTCTCTTCATAACCTTTTACATGGAAACTCGTCAGATAAACAAAAGAACATATCTTAAACTCTTAGAGTATTACATCAACTATTTCAAATACTGTCCGTTGAAGTCAGAGCAAATCAGATGATGAGTCGCAAAATATTTCTGCATCTAAAATATCACTATCGGAAAACCTGAAAGCGGAATTTGATTGATAATTAGTGATACGTTGTTTGATAAATATTTGAAGAAGATGAATCGAAAAAGGTTGAATTTTTACTACAAATATAATGCTACTAACATTTTTGCTCAAAAGAAACGAGGGGAGGAGATTCCAAAAATTATAGAGAAATGTTTTACGATGGTATGTCGCTCAGTATTGATAACATTGCCATTGGCAATGCCTTATCGACTCATAGTTTTGAATCAATACCATGAGCGAAGTCAGAAACCGAAAAATATTTACATGAAAAATAGTATCGCAAGTTATATTCATCATGACTATTTTATGTTTTAGTTGAAAGGACAATAAATAATTATGTTTAAATCAAAATGATACTAATGGCAGATCGATTTCGATAATTCCCAATTGAAAAATATTTATCATATGTGAAATTGAATGTAAATCTCGATCATTCACTTTTCGGAATTTTTAGAATCGAATTAATTCCTTGAAAGTGGAAAATCAGAGCTTGAAAGGTGATGAGGCTGCAGGAGGCCATGGATTATATGCATCGAATGAATTGCATTCACATAGATTAGCACACGAGCTTCGGGCTGCTGCCAGTACTGCGGAGCATTCGTTAAGGTTAGTAATGATTTTTCAATGAATGAACTCTGCAGGTATTATACCAAGCAAGAAAGCTGAGGGAATTTCGAATTAGGGAATGCTAATTTTCTAATTTTGATACGTGTAGTGACACTTTTCAAAACAGTTTGAAAGGAAATATCAGATAATTTTCTACATCAGTACAGTGAATATGTTGCGGCAATATCGAATTTCTAGAACCGTTTGTCAGATTAATCAAATAATGAAGAAAGTTTGAATATGCTTTTACTGAAAATGTTTCACTCATATTATTCAAGGTTTTCAAGTGCTTACTAACATATTTTTGTTATTTTATCGTTTCCTGCTTCCTTCGGCATTCGAAAAATTCTTGGTACAACGGAACCACTGGTCCACATGACACATGATACTTGCCTTACAGGAATAAATCTGAATAGGTGTTTTCCTTTTTTATCACTTTCTGATTACCAGTACCAGTATATATTGCTACAAATAAGTCTACATGTCAAATGATGATAGAACGCATCATTCTTTAGAAAAAATCACAACTGTCTCTTGAATAAAACAATATAAATGTATATTATTTGCATGATTTTATGTTTTTTTTATGCCTGCTCTTTTCAAGACCAACATACTTATACATAAAAATCAGAAACATTGGTTCCCCCGCAAGATTAACCCGTCGAGTTCAGGCTTTGCACCCCTTCGTGGTCACTTTGGAGACCAGCAGAACATCTCTTTCCAAAGACTCGTTCATCCAACGAACAGCGAGGCTCTGGAACACATTGCCAAGGGAGGTGTTCCCCGAGGCATATAACCTCCACAAATTTGAGAAGAACACCAATTCCTACCTTATTCCCCATGGTTCTCACGATGTTCTCTGAACATTACAGGATATCCCTTTTCGTGGGAACCAGAACATAAAAAAAACCCTGTGGAAAGATATAATGAAAAAACTTTTTCGTCAGGCAACACTTGAAAACCGTATAATTCGATAAAAAGTACGTGATGAATTGTTTTGAACTTTCTTCATAATCTAGCTTTGTTTACATGCCCTTCAATTTATGTCACTTGCCACTGAATCAGCTTTGTATAATATATTTTTAGCTACTAACACTGACCCTTGATTTATAAATTCAATAACGCAACGTAACACAAGGTTTTAGGAATATGAAACAAGATAATCTTCAAAAAATAGAACTATTCCACGAGTATTGGATGTCCTATTGTGTGGACGGTTATTTTATAGATATCTGCTAAGTGAATATTCCCAACATGTCTTCTTTTATCGTCTACTGAATTTGAATCAGGGTGAAGTATCACTGAAGGAACGGCAACAATATTCACGGTACTGTGGCAGATTTGGTCGAATAAATATTATTATACCTAAGTGATAAGGGATAAGGAGACCCTGAAAAACAAAATGGCGGTCATGCCAATTTAGGTGTACTTTACACTAGTGAACAATTATTCAAATTATGCCCTTCATTATAAAATTAGGATTTTCTCAGGAATCGTCCAGTTTGAAATATCATTGGGGATGAAGGTTAAGAAAAAAAGTTTACAAGAAAACCAAATGAAGGGAATACAGTTTTTTGCATCAGTTTTCCGTTTGATAAAATGCCTGTGACATTTGAGAGCTATCCCAAGTAATTGGTGATGAGTATTCCTACTGTATCCTCCAGAGAGACCTGAATAAAACTAAATGACTAACTTCTCTAATTATTATTGCATGATAATAACAAACGATGATCAGATTGAACATTTTGATTTCTCTCACAGCACACTATTGCAGTGACATTTACTACAATTTGAATGAAACATCTCAAAATTTTATGAAAATGTATATTTGTTTTCAACTGAATATTTATTTTATTTCAACTTATCTTGTCCAACAGTCAACGTATCATACATTGTATTCAGAAAAAAAAATCCAAACAGAAATAAAGATGAAAAAACTTTTTAAAAAATTGACAGTCGCTGACCTTACAGTTGAAACGCAAAATATAATGATCCGGGCCTACTCATAGAATCTGAGGAAAAATAAATACAGAGTTCTAACTACTCATTAGTTCTGGAATGTGTTATATCACATTTCTATAATCAAATGATTTCTTTTTTTTGTTAATTCTGCAGTGAATCTGAAAACACTCAATAATTTTAGAACAGTTGAAGATGGATATAGGATTATGAACATGAAATATGTCTAGAATTTTCTGAATAATCCAAAATTTTAATAAAATACAGGGTGTTGTATTTGCACTAAGAAAGTTGGTATTGGCCGATCTTACATAACACTACCTTTATAGGAAGTGTTTGTCAAAAAAATTAATTTCCTAAAATAACAATCGACCTGCATAGCAGTTTCTCTAAATTGTCCTCGATTATTTATTATGCTAAGCAGTAGTTGGCCTCTATAGATAGTTGTCTAAGGTCTTCTACTAGAGTGGTCCAAAGTAGTATTGATAATACTGGACCCTGTGAGTACCTTTATTAATCACCGTCTCTTTTAGTAGCTTCTCCCTGAGTTGTCATGATGACCCTATTTCCTAGACTAGAATGGATACTCTGGATCACAGGGTGTTTCACAATTCAATGCTGATTTTAAAGGGCAATTATCCTTCAACGATTTTAAGAAAAATTATTTTTATAAACATAGTTCTGAAACCGCTTTGTTTCTGAGATACTGGATGTTGAAATTTGACAAAAAATCCGTATTTTCCCAATTTCCCTAAAACCGCTTTGTTCTTGGTTTCCAATTTTGTTACGTGTAAAAATACATTTTTGACAATAAAGGTTTTCTCAATTTCAATCAATGACATTCCTGCTTACAAGCCCTACCGTATTTTTATCAAATAATTAGAAAAATCTTATTATGACGTTCTTTCAGAAAAATATGAATCCAATTTTCTTTCCATATTTTTTATTAGAGTATATACTTCAACACTCAATATTCTACAAAAAATTTAATTTCGTGGTTTCAATGGTTTTTCCAATTATAGTTATGGAATAATTCGTATTATCAAATCGATCATTAAAGAAAAGACAATATTATGATATGTAGATAGTAAATTATCTTAGGTTTTTCATTAATAAATCCAGGTTTAGTCGTAGTTTTATTTATTTATGCCAGTAGAACCATTAAAATACATCATTTGTTTCTTTACTTCCTATTCATAACTCGATCTATCATACAACTACAACTTTCTGTATCCATCAAGCACAGACACACAAGAAACTAACGACATAGACTCATGACAGCTGACATCTCATCAGTGTAGCCACACTTTAGGTAGGATTTTAGGGTATATCTAACAGCCCCCCTCGCTAAAATCCCTTACACCAATAAGAAACTTAAAATGTTGGAATAAATCATAGGACAGTCCCTTAGTTAAAATATCAGCCTGTTGATATTTTGACTCTATATACCTAACATCTACATATCCTTTTTCTATATTATCATATATGAAACAATACTTAATATCTACATGTTTTACCCTTCGATTATTTCCTGGATTGTTCACTAGAGCTATACAACCCTGATTGTCTTCCAAAAATACTATTTTCCCTGTATCGAATTTGAAATCAAGTAAAATCTTTTTAAACCAGAGACCTTCACTAACAGAACTGCTAAGAGCTACTAACTCAGCCTCTGTGGTTGAGAGTGTGACACAATTTTGTTTTCTTGTTAACCAATGTATTGTATTATCAAATATTTTGAAAATGAATCCAGTAACTGATTTCCTATCCTGTAAATTATTGCCCCAATCGGCATCTACATAACAAACAAAATCTAACTTATCTGTTCTTTTATATTCCAACTCCTCATACATGGTGTTTCTCAAATATCTCGTAATTCTCAACAAGTGTTTCCAGATTTCATCTGTGGCCTTATCTTGAAAACTGCTAAAATAATTCAGAGCAAAACTTATATCTGGTCGTGAACCCAACATTAGATACATTAGACAACCCACTAGCTGCCTAAATGGTTTATCTGTTAAATTAACTTTTTACAGATATTTAATTTCAATTTTTGTTCTATTGGTGTGTTCACTCCCTTACAATTCTCCATGCCAAATTTACACAATATTGTCTATATAATTAGTTTGTGATATTTTCAATATTCCTTTTTCTCTGTTATACTCAATTTCCAAACCAAGAAAATGTCTCAAATGCCCTTTGTTCTTTATCTCAAAACGATTCATTAGTTTTGAAATAATTGTATTCAGATAATCCAACTTTGGTCCTGACAATATGATATCATCCACATAGAGTAAGTAGTAGTAGTAGTAGTTTATTTAGCAATATTCTGCTACTCATTTCACAACAATAATACAATATTTAAATCTAATATAATATACATATATACACATACATACACACACATACATACACATATATATACACACACATATATATATATATATACAGGGTCGCTGATATGTATGGAAACAGGTGAATATCTCGGTAACCTGTTGTTGGATTTTTTTGAATTTATGTACTGTGTGATTTCAAAACGTGGCAGATTTGAAAATGTTATAGCCAATGTTGCCACTTTTTCGGTTATACCGGATTTTTTATTAACTTCCTTATTTTGAATAGAACACCCTGTAATTTATTGGATTTTCAGATTCTCCCTGAAGAGCTAATTCCATCGATCTATCACACTTGGGGTCTAGCAGGAATGAATACATAGGTATAGGGTGTTTAAAATCTAGATTTTTCAACTTTAGTATTTTTTTGTGTCGAAACTATTCATTATCGATCAAACCCGCTCCAATGTTCCCATCTTTACTTCTGATTTACTATCTACTGACATTTAATTGAAACAAATACAGGGTGGTTCAAGATTCAGAATTCTGATCACCCTCTGTATCTGTTCCAATTAAATAGTCAGTAGATGGTAAATCAAAAGTGAAGATAGGAACATTGAACCGGTTTTGATCGATAATGGATAGTTTCTACACAAAAAAATCTTGAAGTTGAAAAACCTAGATTTTAAACACCCTATACCTATGTAATCATTCCCGCTCGACCCCAAGTGTGATAGATCGATGGAATCAGCTCTTCAAGGAGAATCTGGAAATCCAATAAAGTACAGGGTGTTTCATTCAAAATAAGGAAGTTACTAAAAATCCGGAATAACTGAAAAAGTGGCAACAGAGGCTATAACATTTTCGAATCCGCCACGTTTTGAAATCACACTGTACATAAATTCAAAAAAATCTAACAACAGATTGCCGAGATATTCACCTGTTTCCATACATATCAGCGACCCTGTATATATACAATGATTACAAAATCCTTATTTCATTCAAACAAATATTTATAAATTATTTCTCATTCCCTAATACTTTTCTTTCACATATTCCACAGCCTTTCTTCTGAACTCATTGAACATATTAATTGATCTTATATACAATGGTAAATTATTATACAGCACTAGTCCATTATAAAATATTGACTGCTTTGTTGATGTCTTCTTCACAGCTACCACATATATATTGGAAGCCGTTCTAGTGTTGTATTTATGAATTTCATTAACAAACTTGATTCTATCTGACATATACCTTGGAAGCATTTTGTGCAATATTTTGTAAATAAATAGAACAACATTAAAGACCAGTCTTTGATTTATACCCATGAAATGTAGGCATTCTAGCATCGCATTTGTTGAGGTATACTTATTTACTTTCAATATAATTCTCATAGCTCTATTCTGTTGTATCAGTAATTCTTTTTTTTTCCCATCGTTACAATAATAAACAATGGTGGGGCAGTATTCCGTAACTCTGGAAAACATCGACAAGCTCTCAGTAATCCTATAAAAGTAATTTATCCTCTTACTAATTTTATCGAGTGTATACCTAATATGTTTATCAAACTTTAACTTGCTATCAATAATTAATCCCAGATATTTACATTCAGAAACATACTCCAGTTCTTCATTGAATAATTCAAGCTTAGTAACTGTTTTTGAGTCTACATTTGTTCCAAATAGCATTACTTTTGTTTTTTTCGTATTCACAAACAAGAAGTTATCTTCTAACCATTTTTCAAATTTTATCAATTCATTTTGCATCGTATTGCATACCTCATCTACTGATTTCCCAGATACTGATATTACCGTATCATCGGCAAATAAGTTGACTGTTGTTTCTTCATCAAAGCAATTCACAATATCATTGATGTATGTGATGAACAAAATTGGGCCGAGTACCGACCCTTGTGGTACTCCAAATTCAACCTTCTGCTTCTGTGACACATAGTTGTTAATTTTCACTTGTTGAGATCTATCATTCAGGTAATCTTCAAACCATTCAAGTGCTTCACACCGTATTCTATACTTTTTAAGTTTTTCAATCATTATTTTTCTGTTGATAGTCTCAAACGCTCTTTTGAAGTCTACAAATACCGATAACACTATTTTATTTTGCTCAATTTGTTCTTTCCACTTAGTAATTACCAACTGAATAGATGTCTCACATGAGTGTTTATCACGAAATCCTGACTGATTCTCTATAAGTATATTATTATCCATTAAATGTGTTAAGAATTGTTTTTTTATATGAATCTCCATTATTTTCTCTGGTAATGGCAAAGTATTTATAGGTCTATATTCTTCACATTTTTTTGAATTAACCACTTTTGGAACTGGGATAACAATTGAGTTTTTCCACCTGCTGGGAATTCTAGCATGTTCTATTGATTTATTTATGATTTTTATGATTTCTTGTTTCAACTTATCTTTACCTGCTCTAATTATGTCCATTTCCATTATATCTGAAGAGCTCTTTTTTTTTATTTCCCTAATAATATTTTCAAAGTCAACATCTTTCATTTTGGTTAATCTACTCAGTGGTATTATATTTTCCTGTAACTCTGCAGCAGTAGTAATGTGTTGGTTTCTATTTCTTCCTACTATATTTTCGATGCTTTCAATAAAGTACATATTAAATTTTTCTGAAATATCCATTATTTTTGTTACATTCTTATTATCAAAATAAATATTTGTGAATGTTTGACTATTTGTTTTCTTATGGCCCATAACTTCTTTGATACCTTTCCACATTTTTTTCCCATTGTTTTTGTAACTATCAATTAAATCTTTGTAGTAGTCATATTTTTTTCTTTTTATCAAATTTGTACATTCGTTTCTTTTCGACCTGTAATCATTCCAGTTATCTGTAGTTTTTTCTATTAAATACTTTTTATATAATTTATCTCTTTCATTCAAGATCTTTTGGGTTACTTCATCAAACCATTTATTATTTTCTCGAACATTTATTATTTTGACAGGCGCTATTTTGTCTAAGGTATTCAAGATATTGTCATAGAGTATCTCTACTAATTGTTCTGTGTCGCCATCTATCCAGTCACATTCACTAAGGACTTTTTCAAAATTTGATTCTTTTATTTTCTTTTTGTTTCTACATTCTATTTGTTTATATTTACTGGTAATACTAATTTTATTTGATTCCTGATTAGTCGTTATTTGTACAATATCATGATCTGAAAATTTTGGTACCCTTTTAACTTCTGTTCTAATAGACTCATCATTAGTAAAAACTGGATCAATTAAAGTTCTAGTATCTTTAGTTATTCTGGTACATTCTGTTACAACTTGTCTAAGGTTGAACCTGTGTAGCTGCCTTACTGCTTTAGATTCATAAAAACTATCTTTATGAAAATCTATGTTCAAATCCCCCATCAAATATATATGTTCATTTCCTAACATTAAGTCATCATCCATGAAATCCCTCATTTGTTCTAAGAAAATTGAAATACTCGAGCTTGGTGACCTATATATAATAATGTATATATCTTTCTTAATTTGTACTATAACAATCCATATGTCCTTTCCAACACTAATATTTTCAACTATTTCATATTGAATATCGTTCCGCACATAACAAACTATAGCTCCTGTATGTCTACTTATTGAGTTACACCTTATTGTTACATATCCATTAATACTTATTTCACTATCTTCTATATCTTTAGTTATACAGGCCTCTGTGAATGCTATAATTTCATTTTTGTTCATTTCTGCTCTTACAAACATCCTAATTTCATCTATTTTTGGTAATAGGCTTTCGATATTCAAACACATGATATTTAGTTGCTACTTTGCATCATTCCTATATAAAGTTTTATCTTTTATTATTTGTTCTACCTTCAGCAGGCATGGACATTTTCTATCCCACACAGTATGTTCAATGTCTAGTGATGTGTTGTACTTAGTATTTGCTCGTATACAATTTAAACATTTTTGTTGTTCTTCCTTACAATTTTTCTGCTCATGAGGACCACTACATTTTGGACATGCTAACCCTAACGTACAGTCCTTAGCTATATGATTAAATCCTGAACATTTGAAACATTTTTTTACACTTGAGAATTCATATATAGAGCACTCATATAAACTAATATTCACTCTACCTTTATTTATTAGTTGATTGTATGTGTTCATATCAACTTCTATCAACATATTGTATTTATTATTATTCTCTTTAGATATATGTATAATGTTCAACATGAATTCTTCATCTACCTTATTCAGACCATTTTGTACTATTAACTTTTCCTTCAAATCCTCCTCATCCTTTTCTATATGCTTTGGTATATTTACAATTTTTAGTTTTGGTATAATTTTTTTAGGCTCTGATACTACATATCCTGCTCCTAGTGACTTTTGTACTTCTTCTTTCATATCCTTACTATTTTTACCATTACATTCCAATACAACTCCTCCATCTTTCAAGCTTCTACCCATACACAATAGGATTCATTTTTTTAATCACATCTTTCTTTACCTCATCATGATCAGTTTTTTCTGCTGGTTTCACTATCAATACCTCTTTTTTCCCGTTACTGCTCGACTGTAACTCACAATTTGTTCACTATTCTGGACATCTTGTTTTCTTAAAACATCTTTCATAAAATTTGCTATTTCTTCCATTCCACTTTTCATTGTTTCGAAAGCATCGAGCATTAGTGACATTCTGCTCATTACATTCTTGCATTTTCTACATACTACCATCAGAGTTCTCTTCTTCAACGGAATACACCTTTGTTCTGTTGTAGATAAATCCAGGCACTTCGAATGCATGAAACCTTTACATATATCGCATATATTGTAGGTTTCATCCGTATTTATGAATTCTTCACATATTTTACAGTCGCTTTCCATTTTTAGAAAATCTGATAATATTTACACAATTTGGCAACACACAATATCTAGTGGTGTGTTCCCGCGTGTTGATTTCTTCTGTTTACTTCAGCTAACTGCGGTTTTAGGTGTTACCTTCATTCACACGCGAAGATAGTGCACTATTTCACAAGTACATTTGAACAAAGTAATAATTTTCTGCTTATATCTGCCAAAATTTCACCTTTGTTTTCCATAAATTTGTCAACAATCCACACAACGTTGCCACGATCTCGCATCATTATACACTCTACCTGCATTTGAATCCATGTAGTACAAACAAAAATCATTTTCAGATCTTTCAAATCCTATGTTTAACAAAAATACATTTATCTCATCATTCCAACACCTTGATGATTCTTTTAAACCATAAAGAGGTTTTTTCAATTTCAATATTTTCCCTGGATATGCTTCCATTCCTTTTGGGAAATTTATATAAACAGGTGACTTCAATATTCCATTTAAAAATTGCAAAAAGTAGTATGATAACTAATTACCTACACTCAACAGTATTCTTATAGTTGACATCTTTGCTACTGGTGAATAAATGTTATTATAATCCACATTTTTCTGAGCAAATCCTCTTACTACTATTCGAGCCTTGAATTTATCACTTTCTTTTTCTTCCAATGGTTTCTTTGAAAATACCCATTTTGTATCAAGAATATCACTAATTCCCATACCCTCAACAATTTCCCACGTTTCTTTCCTATGAATTGAATCTAACTCTCTCTCCACAGCGGATAACCAAAAATCTTTATATTTATTATGTTTAATTTCTTCAAAATCAGTAGGTATATCTTCAACATAATTCACAGCATTATATGCCATATACAACTCATAATCTTTAAACCTATCTGGTACTTTTATATCCCTACGTCTCCTGTCTCTTATTTCTATTTCATTGTTTACTTCCCTATTTTCCATAGTTTCATTATTTACTTCCCTATTTTCTATAGTTTCATTATTTACTTCCCTATTTTCTATATTTTCACTATTTTCTTCCATTGGTTTTTCATTAATTTCTTCCAATTTATTTTCCTTAATCATTTGAATTTCTGTATCATTTTCAGATATATCAATTTCTACATTATTTCTTTTAAAATGATAATCATTTTCATCAAACCTCACATCCCTTGCAACTATCATTTTTTTTTCATTAAAATCCCATAGTTTATACCCATTTACAAGGTACCCAATCATGATGGATTTTGCTGCCTTCTGATCAAACTTCCCTCTTTTTTATTTTGGTATGTGATATTATGCAGTACAGCCAAAAACTCGCAAGTTACTAACATTTGGTTTTTTGTTATACCTAAGTTCGGCTGGTGTTAATTCACCATCCAGTGCATGTGATGGACTTCTATTTAAAACATATGCAGCAGTCTGTACAGCTTCCCCCCAAAAGGTATTCTATAAACCTGCATCTTTCAACATTGAACGTCCTCGTTCAACCAATGTTCTATTCATTCTCTCGGCCTTTCCATTGTGTTCTGGAGTATAGGGAATGGTATAATCTAATCTGACACCATTTTCTCTACAAAACATTTTGAAATCATTGGAGATGTACTCTCACCCATTATCACACCTCACTTTAGATATCTGTGAATTAAACATTGCTTTCGTCATGTGAAAATATTCTTTAAATATATTGATCACTTCATTCTTTTGTTTAATTAAATAAACCACGGTAAAATTTGAAAAAACAAAACAAAATCCCATTTCACCTGAAATGGGATTTTGTTTTGGAGTGTTTCTTTCCTTGCCAGGTGGCGTTCGGCGCTCGCGTTTTCATTTCGCAGACGTCGAACGCCTCGTATGGTATAAATGCTGAGATGCGTTTACGTTGGGTCAGGTTCGCACCAGATAGCGGTCAAGAAGCTATCTGGGACAGCCCTGTACTGATGAGAGCCAAGAGCTCGAAACCGGTCTGCAGGTAGTCAGCGTTCCTGAACCACTTAAGCGCAGCTCAGCGTTTAGGAAGGAAACACTTGCGATTTTATTCGTTTATACGAACTATCGCATAGGTTTCGGGAGGATGTAATGCAATGTTCTGCGTGGCATATAGCCAGGAAAGTAGTTGTTTTTCTCTCGTTATCTACCATTGTCGTTCATTTTATGAACTAGTTGTGGTAATGACTTTGAGTTTCTCTCTTTGTGAAAAATCATCAATGAATGTTAAGAAATAATTATATCCATTATTAGTTCTTGGATTTATTGGACCATACACATCTGTGTGAACTACTTCCAAGACTCTCCTACTTCTTGTACTATTTCCAAAGGGCAACCGAGACATCTTTCCAGAAACACATGGTTCACAAAAATCTACTTTCAGTGTAGGTATTCTTTTGTCAATTCCTTCTACAAAATTTCCTTTTATTAACTTTTCCAAACTATTAAAATTTATATGACCAAATCTTTTGTGCCATTTCATGAATTCATTGTGGCTTGTTACATTCAAACATTCTGATTCACTGACATTGAAAGTTATTTCATATAAATTTTGCCGTTTACCTAATCCTATCAGAATTTTATGTTTGTTATAGAGTTTTACTTGACCATTCTCAAATACTACACTTATACCTGATTCTTCTAATCTCTTCACTGAAAGTAGATTTCGTCTCAAATTTGGAACATAAAACACGTTCTTTATCAAACACTCAATATTTGTATTATTAACAAAACTAAATGCTTCTATATTTCCCACTGCTATTCCTGTCAGGAAATTATTATTCTTAGCAACTGCTATTTGTATTGGATAGTCCAAAGTTATTGATTCAGAAAATACATTTTTATCATTAACTAAATGATCTGTACAACCAGAATCTATAAAAAATGTCAAATTATCCAAATCTTCAACATCTCCAGTCAAATTTACCTCAGTATTGAAACAAATTCTGTTCTCATTAAGATCTTGATTATTATTATCATTAGAATTTGTAGTATCTTCTTCGCTTTGTACATAATTTGTATTATGTTGCCAACTCCTACCTGTGTTTTGGCCTCCACCTCTATATTGATACCTTCCTCTTATCTGACCTCTAAAATTTCCATAGCCTCTGGAAAACTTCCTCTAGGAAGTCCTCTGGAAAAACTTGTATGAGCACCTGCTCTAGACGGGACAGTTTGACTTCCACCTCTGGAAAAACTGGTTTGAGTTCCTCCTCTTGAGAAACCACCTCTAAAACCTCTTCCAGAGAAACCATAACTCTGTTGCATTCTTCTGTTCTCATTCGAGCAATCTTGTCGAATGTGTCCCTTCTTTCCACATCCATAGCATACCTTTTCAGATACAAATGCTGTTGCTATATAGGTTTTATCAGATTGGCTTCTATCTCCTATTCTTCTCTTCTCATATTCTGCCATTAGTTTTGTTTTGATATAATCATATTTCAGTTCATTTGATGGCAAATTTTCAATCACTGTAACTACAGTTTCGTAGGACTTGGGTAATGTCATCAAAAGGTTACATATGATATCCTTTTCATCAATTTTCACACCTGTAGCTTTCAATTGGCGAAATATTTCCTCAAATTCCATAATGAATTTCTCCAAGCATTCTCCTTCCTTCAATCTCATTGATAACATTTTCCTTTTCAAAAACAATTGTCCTAGTAGGCCCTTCTTCTCAAACTTTTCTTCTAGGGTTTTCCACATATCATATGCTCTTTCTTTATCTCGTAGACATTCCAGTTGGGTGTCTGAGACACACTGGACAATCAACGATTTCGTTCGATTATCATTCTTCTCGAATATACTCCTGTTTTCTGCAGTCATAACAGAGGTGTCCATATCATTCTGAGCATATTGTAGGACCCCTTGTTCTGCCAATGCTAATTCCATCCTAAATTTCCAATTGTGATGATTTTCACCATTAAGCAAATCTACATTGATTGATTTAATTGTATTTTGGGTCATTTTGTACTTGTACCTTTTCCAAATCACGTTTTGATAACCTCTTTGATAACTTTACTTTTTATTTCAACTTTATCCAATTAATCTTCAGACATCCAGCTTACCTGGACCCATAACCTTTTAGGTTTTTCATTAATAAATCCAGGTTTAGTCGTAGTTTTATTTATTTATCCCAGTAGAACCATTAAAATACATCATTTGTTTCTTTACTTTCTATTCATAACTCGATCTATCATACAACTACAATTTTCTGTATCCATCAAGCACAGACACACAAGAAGGTAACGACATAGACTTATGACAGCTGACATCTCATCAGTGTTGCCACACTTTAGGTAGGATTTTAGGGTATATCTAACAAATTAATGTATGTGTTACTAAAGAATAAATGCCTGAAAAACAACTTTATAAAGAGGACATCTCTGAAAATAATGGAAATCATCTTGAAAGCATATTTTGCTGTGACTATTCTTGCATTCAATTACTGTCGTTGATGTCCAAGTTCAGTCTTCTAGGTAATTCATATAAGAATCCATTTTTGCATAATCTCAATGTCAATTATTACTACCTACACATCTTTGGCATTCTTCCAAACCAGATGTTCAAAGTAAGAAATATCAATATATTGTTATACTCATATTTGGTATCAGAGCAAAAACTATTATTATAATTGAAATATCATCTCCGATAACTTCCATATCGGTCAATATGTTATTTATTAAACAATGTTGAATTAGTGTACCTTTCATACTATTCAATCACTATCACATCAAAAATTCTGATCGTTGATATCCCGGGAATTTTCCTAAATAGGTCGGTTGGTTTTGTTATCTGTTCAATTTCTCTTGTGTATCAGTACCTAGTTTATCAAGTTGCTGTGAAACCATTATCCTATTCCTGTGAATGATCTGGTTAGGCGCAGTTCTATAACTCTGTGTGCTACATTTGTACTTCCTTTTTTTCAGAGCATATAAAAAATAATGAGCTCAATGGATCATTTGGCCAGTCAAGTTCTCAATAAAATTAAACTATCAGTCTCTGATGAAAACGGAAATACAAGTTGCGTGAAAAATAATGGAATAATTTATTCGGTGACTGATACATTCTCAATATTCCAAAATAATCTTCAAGATGGTTCATGCTATCGAGTTTCAACAAGAGGATCGTTTTCGTGCAGAATCGTTTAATATATTGTTTCAGTTCTCATATTCAACGCCCTCTCTCGATAACGAAGCGTTCTAGGACCAACACTTATGGGAACTATTACTATTGAAATGAGTCAAGTAATCATGTTAGCAAGTTTGGTTCTGAAAAACTGGATCATCATGAACACACCGCCGTTATTAATTTTTTTTTAGAACCCTTTAAGAAGATACGTCATTTTATACTAAAATATCTTTAGCGCAAACGTGATTTCTGTTGCAAGTGAGGAAATTCTCAAAACGTTAACTTTCTTACTAGTGTCGAAAGTTAAGAGACATATTGTTACCTGTCAACAGAGATACAATGTGAAACTATTTTCTTGTCACTGAGAAAATATTATGATGTAACATCGTTGTAGAAAAAGTATAGTGTTTCACTCTTCGAAAACATTTTTTGAAGCACGTGAACATTACCAGCTCAAGCTACGCCTTGGCTGGTAAACTGTTCTCTCGCTTTGAAGGATGCTAATTTACCCAACCTGTACTTCAGCGTCTCTCTTTTTTGAATAGGAAGTTGGTATGGTTTTCTAATTTTTTCTCACGGAGAAAATGTTTTTTGTACAAAATTACTTCAATATTTGCTCCACTCTCCTCATGAAACCAAATACTGTGTCGTTAACAAGAAATGGAACTGTTCATATTTCTAGGAGAAGGAGAAGATGGTGTGACTATGCAAATATTATGTGACGTCATCTGGGTTACCAATAGTTGCGTTTTATTCATCGCATTACGGCACCGGAACCACTTCAATGTGTCGTTTTAGTCGCAACTTTTCCGATTCCGGTTGCTTCTTATCATTCCGTCTCTACAAGGAATGACGTGAATGAATTTTTACAGTTGTCAAAAAATGAAATTAGATTGACGAAAAACGAAACTTTTCGAAAGTAGAAGACATTTAAGAAGACATTTTTATGATTCTTTCGAGTAAGACAGGTTTCATATCTTCATTCCCAGATAAAATGTATTCTCTCGATCTCGGAGAACTTTCTCCAATCACCACAATCACTGCTCCAAGTATGCGTTAATTTATTTATTTCCGACAGTGACATTATAAGCTTATATCGTCATAGTAACGATATCTATAATGAGGGTCATAACTCCCTTGGGATATTGAGGTTCAAAAACACCCTTATACCCTTTACAGGTGAAAATGATACAAGAAATGCTTATAAACGTTTATATGTGATGAAAACTAGGACATATTTTCCTTATTCACGTCATTACAAATGATAAATGCTCAATTTTCAAATGTTCCCTGAAAATTACTTCCGCCGCTTAAAAAAAATAAACATGTAACATAGCGACAACCTAGCAACAACCAACAATGCTACAATCAACGCTACCTAATTCAAATATACCAGAAAGGTTATGAATTTAAACATTTATTGCTTTCTAAATATGGACATATTGTTATGAAAATCGGTCAGAAATGAAATTATCTATGTACCACGGGAATTATAGAGCCTTAATAACCTCTGGCAATTGCTGTCCCTCGGGCCAGAGGCCCTCGGGACGCAAACTTTGCCATCGGTAATTAAGGCCCTCATAATTCCCTTAATACATAAATAACTATTTCTTGATTTTCAACTCTAGTATTATGATTTTGAAATTATTTGGAGCCCCAATATACAAATATAACATCTATCCTTTATAATATGTAAATTCCTTTCATGTAAGGATTGCCAGTTCATGAAGTTTCTCGTTCTATTTGTAAACGTCATTCAGGTCCCACGACTGTTGCCAGAATGGAACAAATAAACCGCAACTAATGACAGGTGCTAGTCAAAGACAGATGCCGTTGCCATAACCGTGCGCTATGAATTCAATCAAGTTCATTGAAAGTTCTATTAGTTTCTTGATCTGTCTAGAAATAATCAATTTATATAAATGGTACCTATTCCTTCGATTTTTCTATTCTATTGATTCTGGAATTTGTGATCTTGCGGTAATTCGGAATCGCAAATAGCAAATACATTCTGACAGATTCAAATTCAGTAGTTAACGACGGTGGCGTTGCTTCTGCTTTGACATCGACAGCAGGAGTATTTTTTGCCGTTTGGTTATTCAAAACTTTGCTGCAATTTATATTTGTGAGAAATTTAGTGTTTTGAATTCATTTCCAATTATTACTAACTTGATGTTCGACGGAAGATGTTGTATAGGAATGGCATCTTGTTTCAAATATTTGTGATTTTTTGGAGGTGTGTAATTCAACAACTGTAGTTTCAAACTTGTTTGAGAATATTTTGCATGGAAATGTTTCGAACAAATACGTGCTGGCATATGAATGTAATAATGATTTAATAGGTGGATGCTTTGGAATGAAGGTATAAGGAATATAGGGTAGGTACCATTATTTGAGTTTATTTTCGGTCGCCAGCAAGCTTCCACTCATCATTTATTAGGTCTCCATTCTTGGAAAAACAGAATTATTCAATATCTGTCCCTTTTTGTATATTAGTTGGAATTTCCATATCCAAAAACGAACCAAGTGGACATTTTGAAATTATTCCATTCAATTTTAGAACTCATATTATATCTGAGGTTTGAGACATGGATCAGGAAAACAAATAATAACAATGACGTTTATATCCCAGTTGACGTCATGCGCAGAACAAGACGAATTTGACCTTTCTGTCGAGCACATCATCTTCCCTTTCCATTATGTTTTTCATCAAATATCAGAAATCATGAGCGACCCTTATTTTTCCTAATTAATTTTCGACGAAATCGATGTTGTTTTACATCACCACTATGTTGTTTATTCCACCAATATGGTGCATCTTGACAATTAGATGATATTTGGCTGAAATTAGCAACAGAAAAAGCAACATTCTCGACTCCATTCACATTGGAAAAGTGTGTGAAATATTCAACTATACCAATATCTTTGGAAAGAAATATTCTTAGATATAATATCATGAACATGAAAAAAAAGGGATGCATACATATAAAGAAATACCTACATCGAGAATTCGCATTCTCTATCTGATGAAAATATTAATTATTTTTCGGTATATCCAATTCACAAGTTTTTCTACACCCTGTATGATGAGAAACAGCTGACAAAAAATCAATATCTTCCATTTCATGTTCACCCAATGTCATTGCCAATTTTGATTACTAATTTCATTCAAATTATTACTTAGAATGTTGCATAGCAACAAAAATGATCTGCCTAGGCATGAAAATACACCTTTTATGCCTGTTGAGTATCATTAAAAAGCCACTTTTAATGTTATTTGGAGAAAATAGTTATCTGTTTTACTAAGCAGAAAAGCACAAGATTTAATGCCGCGACTGGCTTTTCATAGCCAAGGCGTAACCGAGGCTAGGAAATCAGCCATCACATTGAATCTTCTTTTCTGTCATGTGAAACATAATTTTTGCTCCCACTTCGTTTCAATTTTACGCACGTTCAAATTATCCACCATTCTGTGTTCACCCAAAGTCATTGTCAATTTTGATTACCAATTTGATTTAGATTATTATTTTGAACGTTGCTTAGCAACAATCTTTTTCTTCCTAGGCAGTACCTATTCTGCCTATACTGTGAAAGTATAATTTTAATATCATTTGTGGAAAACTAACTGTCATTCGGAAGCAATGGCAGAAAAATTCACAGTCGTTAAAAATTAATGAATGCTTACTAAAGTCATTTCATATTTGGTTTCATCAAAATCGAACAATAATTTTAGGTATTGGTGGTGCTCTGGCCTTATCCACTACAAAACTGTCAGTGGAAGTGATATCTGTATTGAAAAACTATACAGAGTGTCCCGAAATGAGCCTGCCAAACTGCAGTTTGGTAAAAGAACTGAACTTTCCATGCCCAATGAGATGAACATAAAATATTTCCAAAGTTTCATTCAGGAGTGTATAATACAGGTTGGGACTACAATTAATATTGCTCAAACTTTTTTGTATACATATTTTTCTACAATTTAATCTCTGATTATGAAAATCCACATCGTTTCACATAAAAAAGTGCATCTGTTCCGCATCGATCACATGTATCATTTTCGAGTGAAATCGACTTAAAAATATTTTATGCATAACGTTACCAATTTTCAAATCATAGTGGCTATAAAACTATCAATATAAAATCAACTACTTTCTTTTTATCAAACATTCTCACAAAAGCGCGAAAAATAGGAAAATGATGATAAAAAATTGACTTTTTTTCCATTACGACTTCGACTCATTGTTATGTTATGCATAATATCTGAGATGTAACAATATTTTTTAAATCGCTTTTACTCGATAATGATACGTCTGATCGTTACGGAACAAGAGTACTTTTTTTTTCTGTAAAGAGGTGTGGATTTTGATAAACTTAGATGAAATTGTCGAAAAATATGCATACAACAAATTTCGAGCAATATTGAATGTAGTCCCACCCTGTATTATACACTCCTGAGTGAAATTTTGAAATTATTTTATTTCCTCTGCATTGGTCATGGAAAGTTTCGATCTTGTGCTACATTGCATAGTTTCATCACAAGGAGTGTCGGAAATACTGAAGAAATATCATCTTCAGAAGCCCCCTTTCAGGGGGCCGTAGCTCCCCTAGGAGACATATCTCGTCTCATGTTCATTGACACTTTTCTTCCTATTTTTGATCAAAGAAGCCACTGGTGACGTTTGGCAGGCTAATTTCGGGACACCCTGTTAATATATTCGATCATCAGAAACAATTTTGAATTGAAACAAGAAATGGGGATTAACAATAATAATACGAACTCTGTACTACATTTTAACTGCAGAAATGTAGATGCCTTGATGATAAATTATACCGTCCGATATTCTGATAAATTATTGTTTTTTTTTCTGTGACGGGAAAAAAGTTTGGCATTTCATCTCCGTTGGCAGGTTATGAAATGTCACTTTTCTCAAATTACTTTTTTCCGAAAAATGAGTCAATAATACCGTCTCCGAGAAAGAAGAAGAGAAGAAGTCCTTTCATCTTTCATTCGACTTCGCGGTTACGTATATCACCAAACAACCACTAAATCCGCAATTTGAAATCAAATCACAGAATCAGACTGACAGAAGTGACATCAGATATTTGATTACTTCAAAAGAATGATAAAGATGCCTACAACGCAGGTGTCCCTACTGTTACAAACTTAAAATTTCACGTCGATAATTTTCAGATTTCAAAATAATGTAACATCTTCTCAATATTGATTCGTCCTTTCTTCTGTCACAGAAAAAAATAATGTATTATACACGGGAAAAATATACGGTTTTTTGGAGATAAAATCTACTACTTTTTTCCCTTGTATAATAAATAACTATTCATAATTCTTCATGTATTGTTCAAATGAGACATAATAATGAATCTTGTATTCTCCTCTAGACAATTACTTACTGGGGTTGACAATTTACGAGTTATGGCTGCGACCCTAGAAAACATGCATCGGATAGAGGAGAAAAATGACCGTTTCTCGAACTTCGATGAAGACGCTGGTCCCGCGCTTTAGTGCAAATTTCATGACCATTTTTTAGTTTTATTTTATTGATTGTACATATTAATGATTTTATTTATTATACTGTTGAATTAGAAAAAGAATTCTACTTGTGATTTTATTCGAATAAGGATGGCTGAGTTTGATAGTATCAAGTGTATTTTTTTCTTTTAAAAATGTGATGGTTTTGTATGTAGGTATATGAATTGAATTGTATGGAAAAAATATGGTTTTGTTATATTCATTGTTGTAAGTATTATCAGTATTTGTCTACTGTACAATGTATACAAGGACAAAAAATTTATTTTATCAATGAAATGTCTTATTTCTCCCCATAATAAATAATCACTTTTTGAAACTTTGTATATGTACCTATTATAGTTATTAGATATATTTTATCATCATCAGGTGACTAATTCCAACTTACTCCCCAGTACTTCCCGACACATTTTCTAAACAGTCTATTGTATGAAAGAAAAGCTTCCAAATGTTTTACTCTCTTGGAGCGAAAGGGAATCACTATAATGTTCGAAGAACATCGTGCGTACCTAGGGAGAATATCAGAGCTAGGAAGCTATTTTCACCGTTTTCTCTCATATGGCTTCATTGGAACATACAGAATAATGAGGAATTGGTTCCACACGAATAGGCGAGAACACGAATTTCTGGAAAAAATACCATGGCCTTTAGTATGACGATAAAAGTCTCAGGTATTTTTTTCAGATTTTTATTCGAAGTAGTTTTTCCACAAAAAATTTGCAAAGTATTGATCCCGTTCAAACGAGCTGGAATATCGCGCGTTAATGTGACGTGACAAGTATTAGACGGTGATCCGGCAACGTCGCTTGATATCTTCTGGACTGTTGACTGTGTGGACAGTTGACAATTCGTTCATCTGTCACTACTGTCAGTTGTTATTTTATTTTATTGTTTATTTATTTTTGTCGGCCAATATTATTTTTATTCGTGCCATCGAATTATTTATTTTTTCTCATCAACGTTTATTCACATTCCTGGGATGGCAGTGGCTGTAAGGAAATGCCACAAACTTGGTTCCATCCTGCTTAATCAACACTGAACAAAGTATATGGATAAACCATACCTGGAATCAAATGATATATTTTGCTGTGAGGATCGTTTTGATGTGAGTAGAATTTTTTCTTCAATATGGATTGATCATACTCATTTTGTTCTAGCTTGAATATGACATGTTGAACTGGGTGGAATCAAAACTCATTGGATCTAGAGTTTATATGCCTGAAGATGTGATTCCATATTCATTAAACGTCCAAAACTGAGAAAAGACCCATCAAAATCCTAACTTTCATCTTCAGCACGGAAAAGGAGATCTCAATAATCCCTTGAGAATTTGGGGGATGAGATAAAATGGAACTTTCCTCAAATCATATTGACTCTCCTTGAGGAAAATTCTTGGAAGTACCAGTGAGTGTTTCAGTTGAAAAAGTTTTCTTGAAGAACCTGAAAAGTAACCTGTCATGGAAGAGACTGACATCAAATACTATGAACCAGAACCAAATTGACAGTCCCATAACATATTATGATAAAATGACTCAGGACTGTTGCTGATTGATATACAAATATGTTTGTGATTTTTACCATCATGATTAAGTTTATTTGTTTTCTTGAAAACTTTGTGATGATCTGGACAAGATATTGATATAATATTTCCATGTTGTACATCTATATTCATTCTAGAAATGAAATATATCTATTAATATTTAACTGTTCTAATTATATCTACTGCATAAAGTGGACAATAAATGAAAATTTCAACCAACATTCTTGAGCATTCTTGCTTCATTTTGATAATTTTTGTGTACTACCTATTCCGAGACCTATTCCTTTACATTTTTGACAAATTTTCCCTACATGAAATAGTGGCAATACCTATCTAGTAATTTTGGCTTGTATGATTTTGTTTTTTGCATTGAGAATTGATGTTGCATCTTCCATCATTTCTAGATATGCCAGTGCTCTCTTGGTTTATACTTACTGGATTTTTTTCTTACTACTTTCATTACTTTTTTGGTGTTATGATAGGTATTCATCTTTCTTACCAATATTCCACTGACAATAAAATATGAATGAACCAGGTTGTTCGACAAGAAGTAAACATGAATTTCATATACCTACCATCTCCAGTTTGTGAAGATATAGTGTATGATCAATATGAGAAGGGATTTCGAAGTTGTGTATGATGAAATATGTTATTCATAAGACACTGGTGAGCTCTAAATAAGTCCAATTTTGAAATAAGAGAAGAAAAAAACTACTGTAGTACTGTTATTTTATAATTTTATTAAATGGGTGGAATTAACAGTTTGCCACAAATTTTCAGCATCTTTTATAATTTTCTAAAGGAATATAGGGTCATATCACACTTCAAGTAACTGAAAACTACCATTATTCTCAAAATTCTCCTGCTCATATAATGTACCTTCGAATGTCTTGCACTTTGTGCACTTTGAAGCAGTAATTCTTCCATAGCAAACTTCAAACCATGCTGATAATGATGATTCGTTTTGATTCATTTTTATATCTTGCACCAATTCACAATCACTGTCACTGATATTCTGATGAATGTAGTCTTGGAATCCCCTAGGAGACAAATTGGATGAATGTTTTCTGGACAAAATAATTAGCTTATGAATCAGAATCAAACTGTCTCGAAAACAGTTATCCTTGGCATCCATGTTTTCCATCTACTTGAAAAACAACTTCAAGAAATTTTGATGGAACCACTGGGAGGGTAGGAACTTGTTGTGGTGCTAATTCTACAAGTGGCATGAATGTTGATAGGAAGCTCAAAAATTTGGTAGTTTGGACACTGAGTTGGACACTTTTCAGTAACACTCCATAGAAGGTACAGAGGGTTCTTCTGATCTTCCATGTAACCATAATAAGAAAGCCACACTGTGTTTACATCTACCTAAGAATATAAAAGAATATAGTTTATAAAAAAGTCAAGAATTTATGTACCTTTTACCTTTTGAAACTGCACAATCCAGACTACAGTTTCTTCAGCTTCATGAACCTCAGCCTCAACCCTTTATGGTTTAGGACGAACTTTATGTTCTGGACTAATCTTCACCTTTATGAAACAGCTCATGCCAGTTTTTTTAACTTGCAGAATTCAAAAACCATAGTTGAATCAACTACTGGAAGATTGTGATTGCTTTTTCGAATACTGGCTTCATATCTCCAATCAATAAACATGAACCCATCAGACTATGTCACAATAATAGTCACAATGATTTGAATATTTTGATTACACAAGAAAATATTAAGCAAATGAAAAATCAAAGAAAAAGTCTGATGTTTTGATGTTTAGGACTTTAGGAGTTCGGTTTCTTAGGTTAGGAAATATGTAGAATATTTTGAAGGTACAGTACAGCGTTGCCAAATGCACGCCAATACTTGTTACGTCATCACGTATCCGCCATTATTGGTTTTTTGAATGGTCCACAAATTTGTATGGTTTTGCAAACGCGTTCTTTGGATAATGACAGCATTTATTGTTGAAAAAACTACTGGTACACATTATTTCAATGTTATATTTATTTATTATGAACATTTGAACTGAATTCGTGCTATTGTGTTCTCGCCTATTGTATTTGTTACTTTCTCATGATGAATCCCCGTGAAATAATATGTTTGAAAAAAGTATAGTTTGTCCATATTCCTTATACTGAATTATAAAATATTAGGAAACAATCAATAATGAGTATTATTTTGAAAACCATGATGCATTGGTAGAAAGTAATGAATTAATCAACTTTAATCTCACTTCTTATGGAAGCACACCTATATCTTATTGGAAGTAAGTACAATTCTACGGTCTGATTGCATAAGGATCTCTATCAACTCTATTCTGACTATATTGTCACGTATTTTAATGTCATTATATTTTAACCCTTTTTCACAATAGTATCTGAACTATCTTCATCAACAAGATTCTTCTTCAGACAATAAAGCATATTATTTTATTAACTCAACGAGGAATCGACTCTTATTCGCGGTTTTCAAGATCATTTTCTGACGTGGCGATGAAGTTGAAACTGGGGGAAAATGCGTTAACCTAGTGTGTCCTATTCTTAGTCTGCTGAGTACTACCTGGCTCCACCTGTTGAGTCCGGTCGATGAATTTGGTGTTAGGTCCGGATTGATGTCATAGCCATAGTCTTTTTTCGATTATTTTTATTTCACTCTTCATGTCAGAGCAGGGAATTCTCGGTAATGGAATGGTATTTACTGGGTTACACGCTCTCTTTGCAGCAGCGTCTGCTTTCTCATTTCCAGGGACGCCTACGTGAGAGGGTATCAATACGATTTCAATATCTTTGGTTTGAGATCTCAGTTCCTGGAGGCTTCTTTTGATATCTAATAGTATCGGGTGTTTGGGATATAATTTCTGGACTGCTTGCACCGCACTTACAGAGTCTGTGAAGATGACTGAGAGTGGGCGGGTCATGTTTTTTGCTAATTGAATTGTCATCAAGATGGCGTACACTTCTCCGGTATAAACTGAGCATGAAGCTGGACACGTGGGTACTAATGGGTTGTTGTGTTAGTTACTACGGCGACCCCTATCCAGTTACTGCCATCCATGTTTGAAGCATCCGTATAAATTAAGTTCTGCTGTTGGTAACAACTTTTTAGTTCATGGAAGAGTTGTCTCCAGCGGGACGGGGAAGTATTTTGTTTTTGGTATTTGGAGAGGGTAATGTTACACTTTGGGAGGCTGACTGTCCAAGGAGGTGAGTATGTGACACTGTTTGGTATGATCGAGGAGAAATTTTTATTGTGGATAGAGATTCTTCTGCTGAATGGTGGTGTAATATTGGGATTTTGCTCGTAGATATTGTGGAAGCGGTTAGTGAATATATGGGCGCGAGTAGGATTGGTAGGGTTGGCTGTCACTCTTGCGGCATACTCCAGGCTGATACGGACACGTCTTGTTCGTAGAGGAGGGTCATATATGCTTCCGTGTACAAGCTGTCCACTGGGGTTGTTCTGTAGGCACCTAAGGCAAGTCTATAGTGCAGTGTTCTGAATGACATCTAGTTGTCTGAGGGTGGACTGGCTGGCTGTGGAGCAGATTATGGCGCCGTAATCAAGTTTGGACCTTATAAGTGCTTTATAGAGTTGCAGAAGGGTGCTACTGTCGGCTCCCCAGCTATGATTGGCTATAACTTTCAAAAGGTTGATGTTTTTTGTGCACGATTTCTTAAGATATTTTATGTGTGCGTTACATTTGAGCTTATGGTCGAAAATTAATCCCAGGAATTTGATTTCTTTGACATACTCAAGATTCACATTGTATAGTTTCAATGTTGGGAGGATATCGGGGTGATGTGTCTTTGAGAAACACATCGCTCTCGTTTTGGAAGTGGAGAGTTTAAGGCCAGTATCATTGGACCATTGCTCTATATATGTATGTTATTGCCTGTTGCAGAAGGTTTGCTGTTGTATGTGTGTTTTCACCAGCAAGGTAAATGACAAGGTCGTCTGCATACAAGCCTACTTTTATTGGGCTCTCAATTTTTTGTACAATATGATTTATTGCGACAAGAAAAAGTGATACACTTAGTATGGAGCCCTGGGGTGTTCACTTTTTTTGCTGTACTGGGTTAGACACCACGTTGTTTGCTCTGACTCGGAAACTCCTGTTTCCTAGGAAGTTTTTAATGAATGCCAGTAGGTTTCCATATCAATGCTCCAAGACTTCAGTTTTCTTAATATGTCATATTCCCATACGGTGTCATATGCCTTACAGATGTCAAAAAAGATCACCTTACGACTGGTTGCGAATGCCTCATGTATAGTGGACTCTAATCTTATTAGATTGTCCATAGTGCGCTCCTATTTTTCCTGAAGCCACACTGTACAGCTGATATCAAGTTGTTGGTTTCGAGATAGTGTTGCAGTCGTTGGTTTATAATTTTTTCTAGTAATTTACATATGCTAGACGATAAAGATATGGGTCTGTACGAGTCAGCGGAATATTTTGGTTGATTTGTTTTGAGAATGGGAATGACAAATGCAAGGTTCCAGGAAGCAGGGAATTGTCTATTGGCAAACAGATAATTATAGTAATCCAAAAGGTATTTTTTTGTAGTGGGTGGTAAGTTATTAACTAGAAAGGCATAAGGAATTCCATCTGCTCCAGGGCTGGAGTTTTTAACAGAGTTTAAGGCTTCTTCAAGTTCGTCTATGCTTATGGGTAGATTAATGGGGATATTATTGTTATAGTGATGTCTTGTTGTTCTATTGTCTTCTTTCTTTCGAGGAATCTATAGGGTCATAGTTGGAATCGTTGGAAAGTTCCTGGAACTTCGAAGCTAAGGAATTTGCTATTTCTTGGTCATCTGTGATAGGCGTTCCGTGAATGTTGAGTGTGTTGATTTTTGAAAAGGTTGGATTTCCTCTGAATTTTCGTATCCTGTCCCAGACTTCTGTAGCGGGGGTTGAGCTGTTTATCGAAGATACATATTTCTGCCAGGATTCCCGCTTACTTTTTTTATCACGAATCTTGCTTTTGCTCTCAGTTTCTTGAAATTCACCATATTTTCTATGGTGTTATGTTTCTTCAACTTATTAAATGCATGTTTGCTCTGTTTCAGTGCTTCATAGCATTCCGTGTTCCACCAGGGTACTGCCTGTCGTCTTTTAATTGTGGAAGTTTTTCCTAATGCTATTTGCATTATTCAATAAATCTATGAAATTGTCAAGTATTTCGTTGATATCGCCATCTAGGGTGTAATTTTCTGGGATGTTTCTTTCTAGTTGTTCTTGGTATTGTGCCCACTTCGCATTTTCAAGTTTCCATTTTTCAGAGGTTGTATTTTGGTTTTTGTGATGAGATATTCCATTTCAGTACAATTGGCCAGTGATCGCTGTCTTAGGTGTACGCTAATACTTCCCATGATAGGATTGGTGTCAGTTAGGTATCGCATAAGGACGTCAGGTCTATCGCAGAGTGGTTTCCAGTGACGGAGTTGAATCATGTTTTTTCACCTGTGTTGAGTAATGTCAAGTCGGAAGAGCAGGTGATGTATTTTTTCATTATTCTTCCTCCCTGGGTTTCGGAATATCTTCTAGTAGTTTTTCCAGTTGCTTGATGCTTATGTCTCTACTGGGAGAGAGGGAGAAATAACATAAATTTACTTTTATTGGTGAAGATATTTTCACGGCAATGGCTTCTAGATCGGTGTGTAGAGGTATTTCTTCGGATTCCCATGATTCATTGATGTAAATTGAGACTCCGCCACTGGCTCTCTCTACGTGATCCCTGATTTTGAGGTATGATTTGGGTTATATGTTCGGTTGTCCTTGAAATTCGTCTCCTGGAGACAATGATATCAACACTTGAATCCTGAACTAGGAGTTGGAAATTTTCTATATGGGTGTATAACCCCTGTATATTCCACTGTAACAGAGCCATTAATATGATTCTTGTGAAGCGTCCATATTTTCAGAAAGTGACTGCGATTGGCTACAGTTTGAGTCAAATTCTGAGTTTATTTGTTTGAGTATTTTCTTTTTTATTCTAGTAATCCTTTTCGTTCTTCTATCTAGGGGTACATAATGGTGAGCATGTGTAAGAGGCCCTGGATGTCTTTGGTATATTCGGTTGCGATATCCAGTGGGTTGGTCATTCCAAATGATTCTTCCAGGAAGCGGGGTATTTGGGTGAAGTTCAAGATAAGAGGTGGATCAGCTTATTCTTCAATAGCTTTTTTTGCTGGTAGTATTGCAGATTCGAAAGGGGTTTCAGTGGGTTCATTCTCTTTTTCTGGGGTGGGGGGATGGGTTCTAGGAAGTTGCCTGATGATGGAGGGTTTTCTGAGGAGGGGGAAGATACTTCGGATCTTGGACGTTTTTGGTATTGGTTGTTATCTGTTGTCCCAATCTGTGAGTTAGGTTCTATTATAGCTTCTTCAGATGGAGTTGTTTCGATTGGTTGTTCGATTCGTTGTTGTTGGGAAAGCTCTATAATGATGTTTTCATCAGGTATATGGTTTCGGGGCAAGACGCAGCTAAGTGTCCTGATTTTTTACATTTGTAACAGTTGAGTCCATCTTTCGATAGGAAGATTCTATAATATGTGCCTTCGAATTTGATGAGGAACGATTCGGGAATTGGCATATCGTCTGTGGGTGAGTAATATACTTCTACGGAAGCTAAGCACTTGACTATAGTGTGGCTCTTGGATTCCCACCCGTAGGAATGAAATGGGTGATAGTAGTTCCATTCCCATGTTAACTAGATGAGTTTGGATTATCTCGTGAGGTATTGTTGGACATTGGATAGAATCAAACGGCTAGCAGGAGTGATCAATCTATATACGTGCATCTATGATGTTTTCTTTTATTTTTATCTGACCATAGTTTTTCAGAAAGCTGTTGACTGCTTCTGTACTGGAAAGGTAAATACATATGCTATTATTTGAGATCATAGAGGAGAAAAGGATATTTTCTGGTTGTACTATTGGTCCTAATGGCAACTACATATTCTTGTAATTTGATTCCGTCTATAGATGGAGAAAGTATGGCTTGGGCTTGTTTTGGGAATTTGGGAACTGCTTGTTGGCTTGCCACGTTGGAAAAGGTCATTGGTTGCGTAGAAGTCGATGTTCCAGTTGAAGTACCCCTGTAGTCAGAAGTATTTCCGGACATTGCCTTTAGCATGTTTGTCAAGTTTTTCCCTCGGAGAGGTTGGGAGAAGATTTCATATTATAGTGCGTAGTGGGCTGGGTATGCCTCTGTTCTTAGTAGGTGATGAACTAAAATATGAATAATATAATATTAAACTTAACAAAAATTCTCAACAATATTAAATAAAAATGAAACATTGAACTTGATAAAAAGTATCAGTAGTATAAGGAACTTCAAGATATGTATGTAACAATGCCATATTTCATCAGTTTTGAATAATCAGTTTGATACAATACTATTCAGGTCATCAGCTTGAGAGACTCGAACCTCCCCAACAATATGAATAAGATAAGTACTATGGAAATACTATAATAATTTTGAATTTCTGATTGGTAGAGTTACTCGAGTAACTCTATGTATATATCTATGTAAGATACACGTATATTCGAGATTATACAAGGTAACTTAGTCAATTATTGAACATTGTTCTGATTGGTTTGAAATCATATCCTCGGGGTAATCGACTGAGGATTGCTTGATATTTTTGACTGGCAACAACAATGCATTGTCAACAAATCCATTTTCATTGTCGGCGTGAAGGATTATAATTCTTTTGCCTCTTGAACTCGGACCACTCACATCACGGTTTTTGCTATCATCTACCCAACCGTATTGAACAACGTCATGAGTGTCGAACCACGTTTCATCTAGATTATAGGTCTATTCGCTTCACGGTATTCCTTTATTTTACTAAGATATTCTTGCCGATGGTCAACGATGGGTCTTGATTCCATAATCACCATCTTGTTGTCTAATTTATTATGACTGAACCCGCAATCTAGGAAAACATTTCGCAACGTACTTAATATGATTTGTAATTATAATCCGCGTATTCATTCAACTTATCCCTGATATCTTGCAATGTTGGCACCTTATTCTCATTATGAAATCTTTATACAATTCGACGAATTACTTAGAAGCATCATCAAGCTTCTTGATTGTTTGTCCCACTCTTGTTCGTTTAACTTCATTATCTACAACACCTCCGGTTCTTATATATAACTCTGTATATATGGTGGGTATAGCTCATTTTAGTTAATTCATGTATTCTTTTCACAAGTTCGTTTTCTGAAGAATCATATTATTCTCATCCTTAAGATGCGAATATATATTCAAAATTACCCTTTGCGTTTGAACGCGTGTAAGTCTTTATTGGCAAACTCAGCTTGCTCTTCCTCCGAATCACTATCACTCACTTCTTTGACTTCCTGAAAAGGCCTCCAGAAAACAAAACCACTATGATTGAAATAATAATTTTCTGAATTTCGAGTCGAACCAATGAAGGCAACCTAGCTCGTACCGCACTGCCGCCCATGCAACTCTGACCAATCAACATTCAGTATAGTTTGGAGTAACCAATGAGACGCGGTTTCTAGCCTGACAGCGCTCGTCCAGTCTACGTTGACTGCAAAGGCTGCATACCGGGAAAGCTCAGTAGAAAATATCTCATTCATTTCTATTCCAATGTTAAGCAAATCGACCAATCCTCGTATCGTCCTCAAAAACGGAAGTTTTTCAACTGACTTCGCATAAACTATACTATTTATTTCCAAGGATGTTCCGTTGGAAATATGGTATTTCCAGGATACGCGTTGGTTCTGACCAAGTCAATTTCTTGCCAGAGCCGGACTCGTCTCCATAATTCCTGTTCAGTATTCACTGGTCTAAAGTACACCTTGAACTCTAAAGGTACTGCTCCTCATAAAATATGAAAGTCTATTTCCTCTGCCGCTTGCAGCGGCAGCTATTTGAGAACTGTTGATTCAAACAACACATATCACAAACAACAGTGGACATTCAGAGTGAAATGTGTTGGAGCCCCATCACTAACTGAATACTATCATCTTCTCTCAGGGGTGGGTCGGATTGTTGCAAGTGAAAAATGCTAGACACTTATCCACACTGACTTGGATAACTTTTCCTGCTAAGAAATAAATGTAGAACATATGCTCAGTCAAAACAATTGAATCTATTAAATGAATTCATACAATAATGATACGAACAAATGAATGATTTATTTACAATTGTTCCTTTACATTAAATATATAATAACTCAAAACTCTCGAGCTACTGCTGGATCTCACTTCTCCCTGACTATAGGCAACCTTACCCATTATCTATCTCAACTTCTTCACCCTGGTCAATTTTATACTATATGTGGTGTTTTTTGGGGTATTCTCCTCTGGAGACATCGAATTCCTTGTTTATTTACTCATCAGAGGACTTGGTAGTTCTGGACAGAGATACCTAGTAGTTTTAATGAGTCCTTGGAGAGCTCGGCAGACAACTTGATGATTGGTGCCAGTCAGTTACATGAAATAATTACAAAATACATCAGAAGCGCACCACAAAATAGTACTTCTGAAGAAATATCTCCCTTATTTTACTTGATTATTTGGGATTTTCTCTCCTTGTTTCTACAAAATGAAAATATGAGTATTATTTCAATATATGTTGTAGTAGGACAAATCATCAGATGATTTATTCGAAAATGTCACTGTCGAGTTCAACAAATTTTCATATCAGGGAGCCTATATAAAAATAATACAATAGTTTGTCAGTGACGCTTTGTTCAGAAAAATTTTTGAAGAGAAGAAATATAGATATATTGAAAAATATCGAATTTTTACTTATCTTTGGTCGTTTTCGGAAACGAATCTGCTCCCGCTCTTGACATAAAAATGCGACATATTTTTCTTAAAAATAGTATATTGTTTTATTAGGATCAAAAGTGACACTTTGTTTGACAAGCGAATTTTGCATTTGCGAGGCGAGGTTTAGCGAAGCCGAGCGAAAGCAAAATTTGCGAGTTGAACAAAGTCACTTTTGATCCGAATGAAACATGCTATTTTTTCTGCAACCGAAACAATTGACTCAAATAAACTCGTGAAGTAACCACCAATGCCGTTCCATATGTATGCAATGCAACAAATATTGACAAATAATCCATGTGGTGAGAATATTCTATATTCTCAGGTTAGGTTTTCTAGGATGTTCGAATTGTAGTTTCAATATAAATACAACCACAGAGTGACACATTTGTGCATGGACCAGGTGCTCTAATGGCAAATACCGCGCCAGTGCCAGCTATATAGGAACAAGACGTGGAAAATGTTGGGTTAGTGAGCATATATCAACAATGATAATAGTGATTATTTATTCCTCTCCATAGTCTCCATACTACAATGTGTTTGACTTGATGATCAGATGAAGCTAAACAATATCGTTGTTTTGAGACAAAAAAAACTATTGCTTGTCGTGATTATTCAAAACAAAGTTATCCATCCCGAGGATAACGAATGAAATACAGATCAAGCAAGTATTTGAATCTCGAAGGTTTCCCTGATCAAAACAAAAATACTTAACTGAGATGTTTATAATTCAAATACTAAACTATAATAAGGTGTATTTATATCTCCAGCATGGGTATGAAATGCCAAATCTGCTGAAATCGGAAACAAATCAGGTATGCGCCTCAACGCAAATATCCAACCGTCACAATTTTGTTTATTCTTGAAGACGTCCAGTACATCCTTTTTAGTTCCTAGGAGCTAAAGTTGAACTTTAGCTCCTAGGAACTAGAACTCAACTTTAGCTCCTAGGAACTAAATATGTTGCCTAGCAACATACCTATTTTTGTGTCAGTAATAGAAACGTCAATTTAAGAGCTAATTTTGATATCAAAATGGACGACTTTTGTGTCGGTTGCAGAAAAATGCTGTTATTCTTATATAGTTTGACACTTCCTAGTGACATTCTGATGTTGGCATATGGATGAGTGATGTTGTTAAAGGATATTTTCATTATCTGATCTTGAATCTACCATTTTCATGTTCACTTTTCAGTAGAGAATAACATGTTCTATCTATATCATCTGAACAGGAAGCAACGCTATTGTCTCCATTCAGAAGAATGCAAGCGGATTCCTTGATTTTAACTCATTATTGGTATACTGTTGAAATAATAATTTATTATATCGCCCAATATTTGAAGATGTGAGGGACATGTCAGATTGATAGTGACTTTTCTGTAACGAAATGGTCAATACTGAACAGCGACTTCTAGTTTTGGTCAGCTTCATTATTCTTGTTCATCCGGAGTCGATCGTTACCATCGAGAAACGAGTCGATCCGATCTTCCCGATCGTCGCGCCGTCCTAAACCCGTGCTTAGCAAGCTAGCAACTTCTCAACTGTTCTCGATTTGGTTGACGTCTTGCACTTCCAATTCTTATTTTTTTTAATTTCATCTAGGTGCGAATAAGATATTCAACGAATATCCACAGTATATCCACTGGATATACAGATCAAGATCCAAGATCGAATTGCCGGGGTAGCAACGGGTGGGACCAATTCCCACCCCCCTCTCACAAGACTCCCCTAGGGATGTCTGCCGGTCACCTATCTTTCGACTTATACCGACAGCACCCCAGGGAGAAATGGAGGATTTGGATACGCCAAATCAGCGCGCTAGAGCCATCTCCGTTATGTAACGGCATGTTCTCCTGCTACCATTTTATTATACCAATGGTGAGGTCGTCTGATATAAGACAGACTACTGGCTCTGCAGTGTCAGTGCCCGAGCAGAAACGCTGCTCACCCGCCGAGGCAGGCAAGATATCCTCCCACTTGACCCATAGTGGGATTCTTCTTTACCTCCTCTACCGTAGTCCGGTGGTGTTTTTGGAAACCGCTGCCCCCTGGAGTCCAACCCAATTGGTGAGGCACCAGGCCGTATGTACGGCCTGATGGGGCTGTCCTCATCACCCCAGGTACCCATGTCAACAAGATTCCTCTTGTTACGTTTGATGGGTCGCCGTCGCAAAAAGCTTTCGCCTGATTGCTACTCATGTTGACAAGAATCCTCTCGTCCCGTTGAATGAGTGATCGTTCGAGGCCTTTTACACGTTCCTCTACCTCGTTAACAGGAGAGGACCCGGCTTTACCTATGATGCCTGGCGATAGGATCGCTTGGGGCTACCCTCTCCCTGACGAACTAAGGCACAAGGTACACCAGAGTTCCAGATTTCGCTGGGCAAGCCCCATGTCGACCAGAATCCTCTGGTCCCGTTTGATGGGTGTCCGTTCGCGGCCTTTCACACGTACCGCTAGAGTGAGGACCTCAAGCTTTTAACCAGCGGTGTCTGGAGTCACCTGAGGCTACCCCCACCCCGACGCCGTGAGTACATGGTGGGCCCACGGCCGAGCACTGGATATGCAATGGATATTGATTAGATATCCACTGGATATTAACTAGATGACCACTGGATATCCAATGCATATGTCTGGATATCCACTGGATATAGCAGTTGAGTATTTTTAGTTATTTCAATCAATGAAAAAATACCTGTTCAATTGGAATTTCCAGACTAAGTATTTTATTCATGATATTTTATAATAATAATACGATATCGATTTACTATTGAATATCCGTGAACTATATCCATTGTATATCCATTTGATATCTCTCATGGATATGGATGTTCAGTGGATGTGGATAATCCAATGGATGTCTAATAGATATTGTGTGCTGTCTGGGTGTGTATTCAACAGAATTGAGGTCATTTTAAACAATTGTACCTTGAACCGAATTATTGCAGTGTTGTGGTGTTTTTCATGAGAGTGCATGAGTATATATACAGTGTGACCCACTTTTAATGGAAACACCCCTGTATCTTACGCAATCGTTGGGTAGGAATCCTGAAATTTGCTGGAGCGAGCAACATACCAAAAATGCACTGTATTACCAAGTAGCGTCATCTTCAGTGATATACACTGCTCGCCAACAGTCATGAAACCACCCCAATTTCCTGAAAATGATATTAGGAGTCGAAATAGGTCGAAAATTACTTCAAATTCGGAATCAGGACTCCTAATTCAGTAACTATTAATATTTTTTCTGGAAAATTTTCAGTTCTGAAAAATTAAATTTTGTCGCACTTTTTAAGGACGCCCGTATCTTACGTAATTGACTTCATCTATGGACTTTCCCTTCCTTCTGCAAATTACAGAATCCTACCTCAATAATTACGTGAGATACGGGGGTGCTTCCATAAGAAGTGAGACAAAATTCAATTTTTCTGAACTGAAAATTTTCTAGGAAAACTATGAAAAGTTAGTAAATTGGGCGTCCTGATTCCGAATCCGAAGTGATTCTCAACCTATTTTGACTCCTAATATCATTTTCCGGAAATTGGGGTGGTTCCATGGCTGTTGGCGAGCAGTGTATATCACTGAAGATGACTCCACTTGGGCATAGAGTGCATTTTTGGTATATCTCTGGCTCCAGCAAATTTCAGGATCCTTATCTCACCATTTCGTAAGATACAGGGGTGTTTCCATTAGAAGTGTGTCACACTGTATATTTAGTGTACCTACTAGAAAGAATTTTTTTCTGTTTTTCATCATTTATTGGTACATACGTAGTGGATATATGTATGTTGTATTTTGAATTCTGTATGTAGTCTATTTTCAATTTAGTTGTAATAATTGTTGTCGTTAGCTTCAAAAATGAGCAAAAATGATATTTTGAGCTCATAATATATATGAGCATTAAAAATCGTCTGTGATGTGAAGAATGGAAAGAATATCGTTGAATGACATTTTGGTGCCCTTTTCAGATATGGCGTATTAATTGTTTTCGGGCAGAAAGAATTTGTGAAGGACCTGTATTCTATCTTTTGTGGATGCCTCATTCCATTCGACAGGATGAAAATATACAGTTATCAGTCAATGAAGATACGGGCAAAATTGATGAAACATCGCGTATCTCGCTTACAAGACCCATTAAGCATGGGTTTTTGAAATCGCTCCAGTGACCTCTATCTACAATTGAAATATCCATTCCAAATCACATTTTCAGCGGAATGTAGGTACATTAATGTTTTAACTCGATTACTGGTCGAGTAGCAGTGGAGGCGTTGCATTGACAAGCTGAATACAAGGTATGTCACGAAGAGCTTACACTATATTTATCGAGAATCAGTCGGGAGAAATCCATGAAAATGTGCATGCTTATATTTCAGAATACGTTCTTTCCTTTTAAAATATTTTAGACAATGCAGTGTTGCCGCGTGTACTAGAAAGTAGTAGTAACATTGATATTTCAAATGGAACACCCTGTATTTCATCGCATTTTCAGATTCTCCCTGAAGAGCTGATTTCATCGATGTATCGCACTGGGGGTCTATCGAAAATGATTACAGAGATATAGGGTGTTCAAAATCGAGATTTTTCAACTTTTGAGGATTTTTTTGTATCGAAACTATTTATTATAGGTCAAAACGGCTCACATGTCCCTATCTCAATTTTTGATTCACTATTTATTGATATTCAATCGGAACAGATACAGGGTGGTTCAAGATTCAGAATTCTGATCACCCTGTATCTGTTCCAATTAAATACCAGTAAATAGTAAATCAAAAGTTGAGATAGGGACATATATTTGAGCCGTTTTGGCCGACAATGAATAGTTTCGACACAAACAAATCCTAAAGTTGAAAATCTCGATTTTAACACCCTATATCTCTGTAATCATTTCCGATAGACCCCAAGTGTGATGTATCGATGAAATTAGCTCTTCAGGGAGAATCGAAAAATGCAATAAAATATAGAGTATTCTATTCGAAATAACAAAATTGTTGCTACTATTTGATAGAAGCGGCAACACTGCATCGCTGAAAATATTCTAAATGAAGAGAGCGTATTCTAAAATATAAGCATGCATATTTTCATGGATTTCTCCCGACTGATTCTCGATATAGAGATAGTGTAAGCTCGTCGAGACATACCCTGTATAATATATGAATATGTTCAGTCGAATGTTCCAGGAGAATTCATATATTCATATTCCGTTATCACCCCTGGAATATTTCGAATATTTCCTGAATATTCCTGGAATGTTACGGATAGGTACATTCTGAATATATATATATATATAGAGAATAGTCCTTGTGTATTATATTCTCGCAATATATATATACATTCTTCCCCACCAGCACATTCAGGGGATATTCCATCAAAGATATGTATTGGCATGTTCAAGAATATTTTAAAAAATCTATGAATATTCATGGAATATATCTGGTGCTGTCTGGGGTAAGGATATCCATATTGGACTCCGATGGAATATGTTTTCAGTTGTAAATGGACGTCCATTGGATATCTTAAATGTCTCTATATGGACATCCTGGACATCTATAATCGGATGTCCATATGGGCATAAACATCACATTCTTGATGTAAATATGTTCAAATTTCCAATAAATGAATTGATATTCAAATTTATTCTACACACAAAAGGTATCGAATCCATTATTCTTTTCTATATCATCGCTTCCATGATGAATTTAACCTTAATTTGCTGCCGTCAATTGAACATGAATAAATGATAACAGCCTGAAACGTTTTTGTCAGTTTATTTTAATTCACCGAATGATATATACCTTCACATTCAACTAAAAGCAAAGTGAGTATATCTATACATATCACTATATGAACGTCTAATCTGTTCGAGGTACATATACCTACCTTTGTAAATATATGCATTGATTTATCTAAATGGGTAGATAAAAAGGATCTACTATACCACATAGTTAATACAGGGTAATTCCGAAATTGGGCAAGCGAACAATGGTATGGATGATATGGGAGACAAAACAACAGAACGAAATGAAATAATTCATTTTTGAATTTTTTTTCCAAATTACATTAAAAGTGGCTTTTTAATGACATTTAAAGGCAGAAAAACGGTACTTTCACTGCCTAAGTAGAAAAAGTTTGCTGCTATGCAACGTTCCAAGAAATAAATTCGAACCAAATTGGTGATCAAAATTGACACTGACGTTGGGTGAACACAAAATGATGGACTATTTGAAGTTTGCGTGAAATCGGACGAATTTAAAGAGAAAATTATATGTTTCACACGGCAGAAAAGTAGATAATATAATGCCTTGGCTTGCTTCCTAACCTCGGATACGCCTTTGGCTATGAACATCTTGTGCTTATCTGCCTTAGTAAAACAAATAACGATTTGTGATGATATTGAGCTTAAGAGTCTGCCGGATATGTTTGTAAATCATTGATCAGAGGTAAGTAGCCCAACCCAAGCGTTTATTTTCGGCGAGCTCACAAGCACCGGGAGTATCAATGACTTTTGCAATGTTGCCGGACGTTTAATAATAGTTGAAAGATGTAGTATATATGGTGGAAGCGTAGAACACCTCATTCCATCCATCGTCCCAATTTCGGAAACACCCTGTGGGTGTATATAGATAGGTGAAGCTCTGCTTAATAAATAAGTAACGACTCGTGTGGTGTAAATATTTGATCGAAATATCAGTTTATGACCTTGAACTAATATATTTTATCATCCACGAAATAGAAACGTACAGTCAGATGCAAAGAACATGTCGCGCGGTATTTTTTTATTCAATCTTTCATCAGCACTTTATGACCCCAGAAAAAAAATCGCCTGATGAATAAATGATCACTCAATCAATTTGAGAATGTATTTGATATTGATGATGAAAGATAAGATCCTCATTCATGTCTAACACGATATCTGTGGAAGTCAACATAAAAAAGTGTTTTTCTGAGGTTACAAAACTTGTAATAAAGATGAAGAAAAAGTAAAAGATACCATACTTCATAATAAGTGTATTTTCGTGATCACAAAATATCACAGATTTCGAAAAAAATATTGAATAGGTACCTACAGGGTCTTTCATTTGAAAAAAATTATTTCTGGATTCATCACACTTCTGATAAGGGCCTTATTGCGGCATCAACTTCTGCATATACTAGCTGTCTTTTTTTCTTGATGATAAATAAATGAAGGAGTGGGCCTGGCAGTTGGAATTTGAAAAAATAATGATAATATATAGCCTACTCATATAAGTATAGAATTGGATGAGTATAATAATTTTTTTTTTCGTCAGTTAGCCTTTATTGCATAAATTATATCGAATAGTTCGAACCTGTTTCTTTACAACAAACAATTTTACATTAGAGAGGAAACAAAATTTGATTTCATATGTTTACATATGGTTTAAAAAACATAAAAAACTTCTTTGCATACAATAAACAACTTGTCAGTAATCTAGTAATAGAATCGCTGATGTTGGATTTTTTTTCCATCAAACTTGGTGCAGATCTATTTCAGAGGAGGATTTCAATGGCGTACGCGGATGTTTTTTAAGATAATCACTAATATATAAATTCTGGATTTTCTAGTCTCTGAATGTTCCCACTCCACATTTCGAAAAAAAAAATGTTCACTCCATTAATAAAACATTCCAAATGGGTCACTCTGTATATATGTTTCACAATATCGATGATCATGTAGGATATAATTCGTTATATCAACTATTATATACGTTGTTCTCATCAATATCATATGAACATATTATAATTATCGAAGGTTACATGTTACATACTGTATATACACCTATAAGTATTATGTTGATGTGTCCAATCATATTTTATGTGCTGAAAGACTTCGGCCAATGGCCTTTTGGGGTATATCCTTGATCCTGATACAGATTTCCTCTCTCTCTCTCTCTCTCTGACGGAACTATAGCACAACAAAAGCCATCAACAGTATATGTATATGTGATATATCCGGGAAAAAAGTACCTACTTTTCTCTCACGGAAAAAAAGTAATTTATGAAAAGTGACATTTCATAACCTGCCAACAGAGATGAAATGCCAATTTTTTTTTTCCGTCACAGAAAAAATATCTATATTCAAACAAATATTTCTAATTTGAAATAGTTTGAAAAAATGTAACATTTGACATTATGTAGCGAGTCGATCACGTGACCCCGACTGAGTAGGCTATTATTCATCTCCTTCAAAGTGAAACTTAACGCACAATAAGTCGAATTTCAAAATAAACTATCATTTAAAAGTTGTTTCGCGTGAGGCCAACTTCCTGCAAGACCTACCTATTCATATATTATGTATTTTCTTGATCATCTCTGCGCCTATATGAAATCGACCGTCTGTCCATATGGTTAGTTCATTTATTTCAATGGAGTATATATAATAAATTGATTTTTTGCACAAAAATTCAGGTGTTAACTTTCATGAGGAACTGAACGGCCTCGTTTTGAACGTCGTCTGCTTTGAAAATGCGATCGCATCCATCGACAGAAGCTAAAGATCTAGATTCACTACTTCCAATCAGTTTGGCGGTATTTCCATCCTGGTAATGATGATGCGCTTCTAGGTCAGTTTTTGGCACTTTTTCGAAATTCATTCGTTATTAGGCGACTACTCTTGGCCGGCAGATGCACGGTTCCCATTTCAATGCGTAATGAATAACGCATTTGGAATGGTGGTAACTTATGAGGTGCCAAGTTTCATTCCTGGTTCTTGGTCTATTTTCTATCACAGCATCACATCAGTAGAAGAACATAAAATATCGTCATCTTCGTTGTCACCGGCACGTAACCCCTCCTGCCTAGTATTGCAAAAAACCGTAATAAAGCAATAGTTCGGCTGTCTTACAGCTACTTGGCTGTCAGATACGAAGAGTGGTCAACAGGGGGACTCCGCAGGGGGGAGTGCTCTCACCCCCACTGTGGACCATTACTCTCAATGGCTTTCTCCAAAGAATGGAAAGGCTAGGATTTAAAATTGTGGCCTATGCCGATGATATTGCGATTATGGTTTCAGGAAAATTTCCAGAGACTCTGTCGGCAGGAGGCACTAAATGAACTCGTGTACTGGTGCAACAAATGCGGCCAAAGTATAAACCCGGGCAAAACGGAGCTAGTTCTCTTCACGAGGAAACACAAAATACCCTCCTTTCGCCTTCCCAGTATGGAGGGCCAAGAAATAAAACTCTCCGAACGAGATAGGTACCTATAAGACTTGTCCTTGACCGAAAACTGTTATGGAGAAAAAATATAGAGGAAAGGGTGAAAAAGGCGACAGTTGCGCTGTATATCTGCAGAAGAACTATTGGCAAACAATGAGGGTTAAGACCCAGCATTTTCCATTGGTTATACACAGCGGTCGTAAGACCTATACTCATGTATGGATCATTAGTATGGTGGCCAGCCCTATGCAAGGAGGTCAACCGGAAAAGGGTAGGAAAGGTACAACGACTAGCTGCCGTTCTCATGACGGGGTGTCTTAGGACAACCCCGACTTAAGACCTGGAAATGATCCTACATCTGACCCCATTGGACCTATATGGAAAAGAGTGCGTGGCTAGCACTGCTCTCAGACTCAATGGCCTGAGGTAAACTACGGTCACTCCAAAATTCTGGAAGAATTCAATCTCACCTTAATTAACACAGACTACATGAAACCAACCCCGATGTTCGACGACCTCAAGTTCTCGGTGGACATTCCAGAGAAAAATGGGCGGCGAACTTAGTTAAGCCAAATGGGATGCCCTTCTATACAGATGGCTCAAAACTAGAGGGGAGAGTAGGAAGTGGAGTCTTCTCAGAGTCCCTATACCCCTCAACCTATCATTTCGCTTACCAAACTACTGTAGTGTTTTCCAGGCCGAAATGGTAGCTATAAATGCAATTGTAAGGCGTACGAGCTAGCAAGAGCTGGTACGACGCTCTCAGCTATATCCGCTAATACTAGACCAGGGGCACCTATCGCTGAACGGAGGTTGCTCTTCCGGAAGGAAGTACTCCGCCTAACCAATCTTAGGTGGCGGGAGGAGCCTTCTTGCACCTCGTCTAGACAGGTATGGCCGCAGCCTAGCCTGAGACGCACTAGAGGTATTTTATCTCTTTCCAGGAGCTCCATTGGAAACTCGATTGCGGCCATCACTGGACACTGGCTTGTAGTATGTCATGCTGCACGTATGGGAATCCTACAACGTAATGACTTCTGTAGAAGCTGTCAGGACGAGGAGGAGAAAGAGACGATGGTCCACTTACTCTGTCATTGCCCTGCCCTATCCAGGAAAAGATCTTCTACTCTCGGGCAGCCCTATTTTGACAACATATCCGAGCTTCAGTCGGTTGGAATCAAAAGCCTGATGCTGTTCATTAACAGCAGCTACTGATGGTTCTAACGATAGTGGTGGGGGTGGTAATACCACCCCATACGGCATCACAACGGCCCCTGGCCTACGTGGGTTCTACCCCGGACCACCGTGTTAACCTAACCTTACAGGAGCCTTCAAGGTTGTAATGAAAGAGAGTCAATGAGATGAAGTATACCGCCTCCATCCCCATTATATACATCTAGTTCTTGGACCTGGTGATATCTCCGAAAATAATGTTGACGAGCTGTTGTTGCATGTTCAGCATCAGCTCTGGAAACTGAACGCATGAAGCTATTGATATTCAATGAGATATCCATAGATTCCGCACCATATAGAGATGGATAAAGATAGAAGAAGGCTTTGTCCGTTTTCGTATGTCAGGATCGGGTTCGGCATTATCATTATTAAAAACCTACAGATTTTGCTGAAAATGCTTAATATCAAGTAGAGTTTCAACAAATTTTACTTTTCCCTGATTGAATATGACAGTGATTGTATTGCACCCATTGAAAATATTGAAATAGTTATTAACGTTACTAGGCCGATATGTAGCGAATAACGGAGGAACCGAATCCGTTATTTGTGTATCAGCCGTGTGTCGTTCAAAACTTTTCGTGATCCTGCTGAAGAATATATCATTTTGATTCCGAGGAAAGAACAAACCACGTACCTCGTAATTCTACAGAAAATTTCACACCAAACATTTTCGATCGATTTAAAGTCTGTATTTCGTATCGTTACCAAAGCAACTAAACAAATTTCTTGGAAATTATTTCCTCCTTCTTGGGGGACATATATAGCATGAAATTACATTGAAATTTTTTTGACGTTTATAGGTCAAGTTACATTAACATTCAACTTCAGATTATTTCGAGTTCATTCCATGAGTCAATGAATAAAAATAATTTATCAACAGTTTACCATTTAATATTATTATGTCGAGGTCAGTGGCGCTGTAAACACCACGCTTGTTAGCTCCTGCAATTCTTGGAGTTTTTGAGGAATAATTTTGAAGATATTTAGCAAATACTTGGGACAAGTTGGTCATAAAAACATCAAGTTAGTTTATACTGTATCCTGAAAGTGAAATTTGCTGCTAAAGTGCATTTTTGAAACGATATCGTCCGCTTGTACTAGTTGTATGGTAGAACAGTGTTGCCATCCTTCCACGAAAAATGACAGGAAGAACCAGAACGGGCAGTATAACGGAACAAATGGATGATAAAACTGTGGAAATGATAATAAGTAAGTTAGCACCAAAATTAACAGCGAAGATAGAAAGCCAGTTTGAGAAATTGAGCAAGCATTTCGAACAAATGGAGGCGAAAATAAACAGTCTGGTCGATAAATTGACTTCCATAGAAGAAGTGGCAGAATCAAACAAAGTAGAGATAAAATCAATGAATGATAGAATGGATAAGTTGGAGCAAAAATTGAAATCTAACACATTGAGAATAATTGGATTGGACGAAGAACCCAATGAAAATTTGATAGCCAAAGTAAGCAACCTACTCAATAACGTGCTGAAAGTTCCATGCACCCAGCAGGACTTTAATAATATTTACCGTACCGGAAAAATAAAGAACCAAACTAAACCTCGAACAATAATGATATCTTTTATATCGCATATGAAAAGAAACCAGATTTATGCAGCGAAGAAACTACTTAAGGGAACAAATATGTACATCAACGAAGATCTAACGAAGTTACAATACAGCTTATATGGTATTGCGAAGAATAAATTTGGAAATAAAAATGTATGGTCTTCTAATGGCAGAATTTTAGCGAGAGTTGGCACCGATGTGAAATCAATCGAAAAACACATGTTTACTATCGACATAGATTAAACAAACAAATCGAATTAGGAGAATGGGATTTAGCGGCAAAAAATAGAAGAAGCCTTGGTGGGAAAGAACATTGAAATAATGTTTTTATGGATATGCTTGCCAAAGTTGATAATGATGCCCTGTTTACACTTTGTTCATAATTTGAATAATTTTCTGTATAATATCAATCATTCTGTCGTATGTTAATTGATCTAATATTTACAATTGGCTCAATGGATTCAAATATTCCTTGAATTAATTATTATTTTTTATTATTATTATTTGTGTAGGAGCTACAAACCTGATCACACAATCATAACAAATAACCTAAATGTATATTACCAGAACTGTAGGGGTTTGAATACCAAGTGTCTTGAATTTTTTAGGAGATCCTTAGCTGAAAACTTTGATATTATTATAGCTGTGGAAACATGGTTGATGAGGGGGTACATGATGCGGAAGTTGTCGATATCCAAAAATATAATCTACTGAGGTCTGATAGAAATCTCCAATTCACAAATAAGAGTACGGGGGGAGGGGGGATGGTAGCGATAAAAAAAAGTATAAATTGGTAAGTGTAACCAGTTACTGTAAATTCTTTGAAGCACTATCTGTCAATCTTAAGTTTGGCAAACAAAAATATACCTTCTGTCTACTATATATACCGCCAACAAGCTCAGTTGAAGTATATGAGATAGCCTTCAATTTTATACAAGAACAAGTAACAAATATAGAGAACACGTATGTCTTCGGAGACTTTAATATTCAGGATATTACGAATATTTATACATTACCCAAAAATAATGAGAAAATAAATTTACTAAAAGATTTTCTGAACTTAAATGATTTTAAATCATTTAATGATTTAACTAATTTTCAAGGCAGAATATTATACTTAGTTGTAAGTTCAGAAAACAACACAAACCACTGTAAGGTCGAAAGAGAATTGTTGCCCTTCGTGAAAGAGGATCAGTATCACCCTACTTTGAGTATATCTATAGAAATTCCAAAGAAAAAATCAGAAAAATCTACGCAAGAAACGAATGAAGTCCGTTATAATTATAAGAATGCTGATTTTTTGAGCTTTAGTACACACATTAGGGACACCGACTGGTCTGTGGTGATCAACGAGCAAGATGTGAATATGGCTTTAGAAAGATTTTACTTGAAGTGGAATGATATTGTGGAACAGTGTGTACCTAAATGCAAGGTAGGAACAGGCAAAAATAAAAAGTACCCGGTATGGTTTACAAAAGACATAAAAAAATTACTGCATGAAAAGGAACGTTATCATAAACTCAAGTCGTTATCAGACTACTATTTTAACAAATATAATGAAATAAGAAGGAAATCTAAAGAGTTAATTAAAAAAGAGGAATTAAAAGCGAATTTGATGAAAATGGAAGAAAATATAACGAATGATGTAAGTTGCTTTTGGACATACGTTAAAAATAGGAAGGAAAACAGTATACTAAATAAATACTATTACGAAGGTAATGAAGTGCAAGATGAACAAGTATCTGAAACGTTCGCCAATTTATTTTTCTCCTCAGTATACTGCTCGCAGCAGGCTTCATATAATATTCAAGTTGAGGATTCAGTAACTTATTGCAATGAAACATTCATGATTCATTTATTAGACGAATCTGACTATAATGAAGCAGTAAAAAGACTCAAACCAAAAAAGTGTGCGGGAACAGATGGTATTCCTCCATATATTTTGAAGGGTGTCAGTGAATGGTTGAATAAGTTGCCACTTCTTCATATTTTCAATATTATTATAAAGTCTAATAATTTTCCTGTACTCTGGAAAACTTCAATATGTATTCCTATACATAAATCAAAAAATGAAATGGACATTGAGAATTATAGACCTATTTCAATTATGTGCGCTCCAGCCAAGCTGTTTGAAAAAATTGTCCATAGCAAATTGTACCAGTATATCAGAAAGTATATAGCACCGCAGCAACACGGTTTCATGGCTAAAAAATCGATAAACACAAATCTTTTTTTGTTCAGTAACAATGTATATGAGACTTTTGAACAAAATTTACAGTTGGACACTGTTTTTACGGACTTCGATAAAGTGGACCATGATATATTGCTACAAACGTTAGGTAAATATGGACTGGCAAGGAATATATTGGAATTGATGAAAAATTATCTGAGAAATAGATATTTTTTCGTCAGACATAATGGTACTGTATCAAGTCAGTTTGGGGCAAATTCTGGAGTACCGCAGGGTTCCAATTTGGGACCATTATTGTTTACAATATTTATCAACGACTTGCCAAGTGTCCTTGTGAACTCTGATTGCTTACTTTTTGCAGATGATCTGAAAGTTTTCAAAAAAGTACAAACGGTAAGGGACTGTGTTGAGTTGCAAAAAGACCTAGATAGCATATTTGAATGGAGCAATAAAAATAGGTTATATTTCAACTTGAATAAATGTGGTATTATAACGATAACTAGAACTAAAGATCCAGTAGTTCTTGAATATGAAATGAATGGAGAAACTTTAGAAAAAAAAAAGGATATGCGGGATCTCGGTGTAAACTATAATAGCATTTTTTCTTTTTCCGATAATTTGAAACATGTTCGCAAGTCTGCAAACCGTGTTCTAGGATATATTATAAGGCAAACTTATGAATTTAAAAATATCCATACTGTTAAAATATTGTATTATACTTTAGTAAGACCGAAGATTGAATTTGCATCGATAATTTGGATGGGGGAAGGTACAACTGCAATGAAAGAAATAGAAAAAGTAGAAAATAAATTACTCAGATATTTATATTACAAGGAGTACCACGTCTGGCCTGACTACCTGACAGTTAGAACAACTGAGATCAGATCACATTTTAAAATACTATCTTTGGATCAGAGACGTAGCTTAATATGTGTGATATTCTTATATAAAATTATGAATAATAAGATTGATTGCCCCGACATTCTTGCTTTGCTACCATTTAATGTACCTCCTCGCCGTACTCGATCCTCACGCTTGCTCAATGTACCTCTTAGGAAGTTATCTAAATCCCCTCTTTTAATCATGCTTCGACTGGCTAACCATTATAACACTCTAATTTCATTTGAGTGGTCGCTCCCTGAAACTACATTTCGCAGAGAAATATTAAATGTCATTCTCGATTTATCAGTTTGATTTTGGGAAAGAATCCCTACATTTCTCTTCTCTCTCTTTTTTTCCTTTGTTTTCCACTTTTCTGTTATGTAACCTTATTTGTAATGATTAGGTATATTATCTTGTACTTACTTGAATTGATTATTGTTAGATTTAATCGCCACTTCAGATGGGTAATTATTTTATATTTATGTAATCCATGTAATTAGGCCCATAGGCCTGTTTGGATGAATAAATAAATAAATAAATAAATAAATAAATAAATTATGTAGGTACACTTGCAAATTCGAAATTCACAATGACACATGTTGTTACATTACGTTAGTTCTTACATTTCATTAGAAATCCATCATTTCCAACTAAATCATCTGAGTGTTGTTGAAATTCCTTTAAATTGATCGTAAATGTTTGGTGTGAAATTTTCCTGCCGAATACCACTTTAGCTTCAATTAATATCCGGGAATGTTTTCGAACACGAATATTCAGAAAATTCTCCCTCGTCTTCGGCTCGGGAGGATTTTCAAGATATTCGTGTTCTCGAAAAAATTTCCGGAAATAATTGAAGCTCTCGTGATATTATAAGTGAAAAATCTCAACACCGTGAGGACCACGAACAATTCATTTCAGAATTTCATACCCAGTTACCCATACATTTTTTATTGATCATTTTTTATATTCAACAATGTCCAAAGCACTCCATGATAACATTGTTCTATATGACTCTAATCGAGTATGATGCGGCCGAGGATGCTCCTGATATGATTTGCTCAATAACTCGGGAACTGAGAAAAGTATTGAGACAACTGAAAAACACAAAGTGAGTTGGAGAAATGATGATGAGTTTTCATTAGGTACAATCCATCACAACGTCACAATAAAAAAATCAGATGGGTTCCATGTCAGAAGGGATCGAAAAAGAATAACACCCAGTGTAGCTGTATCCCCTCTATTGATGAGGACTGTTTTATATTGCCGATAGAAAAGTGATCACCTAATTTCAAATCGCTAGGTTTTATTTCAACTGAGATGATGAATAATAACAAAAAATGTATGCGAACTTTAACACCTCGTATAATGCAAACATTTCTCCACGACAAAACAAGAAAATACGTATCCAATATTCCAATTTTTGCTATTGATTGTCAAAGTTAGACGAGTTAAACCTGATACATCTTGTTTATGAATCATGCTAAGCATATCTGGAGTCGAATGGAATTGAGACTGAAAATATAAGAGAGGGCATGCGAGAACCAAATACGAATTCCCTGCGTTATTGACACTTTCAAAGCATGAAATTTCAAAATTCAGGACATTTTTCGTGAAGAATGGATTTTTTTCGATGCTATCAAATAGATACGAAATCAAAAAAAATTGAGAGTCGAATGATATCTCATTAATCGAAAGAGGAACTGATAAGATACAATTGAAAATCGAGATATTCTAAGAAATGATTTTTAAAAATGTTTGAATGACCTTGTATGAAGTTTTCTCAGAACGAGAAAAATATGCTGATCTATGGGGGGATATAGGAGAATTGAATATCAATCCCCGATTCTCTTCCACAGAGTTAACATCAAAAAAATATACCAGTTCTAAATTATCAACCTGATTGCTGAAAAATCGAATTTGTTTCTAGAAATCCTATCACCTTTCAGGATTATGAAAAAGAAATCATCTGTGTGATCATCCAGATGATTGAGATATGATCAAAGACCCTTTAACATGGCAAACATTGCCATATTCATTTACAAATACAAATTGGAGCCTGTATATAGAACTCTGGAAATCACCCTGTTTTGATTGGTGAATTAGTCTCAAGTGGTTACAATTCTCTATGGGTCACATGCCGTAAAAATGTTCTTGTGAAGAGTTTCAGAAATGAAACACACCATTTTCGTGCCATTTTGCAAAATAAATCATATCAACTGAACAATATAATCAATCAATGAAAATAAAAAACCATTTCGAGTAATGAAATCAAACTCCATGATAGGATATGAGAAAACCAGATGAAACATTTCTGAACGGAATGGTTTCACTCCAAATTCTATGCAAGTTTGCAGTGTGCCATTCGTCGCCCGGTTAAATATCTATTCTCTCAATTCTTCGTTCTCCAAATTTATGATTCTAACGACATTAAAATGAGCTTCTGAAATCTGAAAACCGAATTGAAATCGATTTTTATTCATGGAAGTTATAATCTTACGAATCTCAGCAAAAATTTCAGGTGTCCCACTCCAGTTGCGGAGCACTTTAGTTATACAGGGCTTTCATTTCAAAACTCGCAACACCCTGCATATCTCCTGATCTGCGGTGATTACAATTTTCGTAAAAAATATAGGTCGATTCAGATATTGAAGGGGAAGAAAAATTACTAGTATCGACTGATTCCTGAGTTCATCCCCTTAGGCCCTTATTCATCTCTGATGGTCACCTCTACTTTATAATTTCAAATGGCAACCCCTACACTCTGAGGTACATCAGATTCTGGCGGAAACAACTATACCTACTGACCAGATGAACAATAATTCATTCTGACGAATCGTGTTGAAAATATCAACAAAAAGTGTTAAGATTTCTAGGTTGAGAAATACAACTGTTCACAAAGGTATTTGAAGCAATAATTGAAAATAACTTAATATACTCCACTATTCTGTAAGCATTCACAATTTTCCACGAACTTATTGAAATGTATCTCCGTTTGAGTTCATCAGTATATTTTCTGGCGGAGATTGAATAACTATTATTCACAAGTGATATCACAAAAAATGATTAAGAGAAGTCGAATCTGCAGATCTTACCAGTCATTCTATGGTTCCCCTACTGCTAATTCACTGCCAGGAAAATCGTTCATCCAACCATTTCTCCCATCGGTATAGAACGGAATGTGGTGGAGCTCTATCCAACCAACCGAAATAATTGTGTTCTTCGACTTTTTAAAATAAATGTTTCGATCTGAATAGTTTTATCAAGAGATCTTTGGCGAACCATTCTTTTATTGCGAAGATCCAGTTTCTTCAAATTCTCTCACTAACTTATATTCTTGCCATAATGCTTTTCATTGAAAATTCTAAATGATCTTCGAGCTGTTCAGCTCCAGATAAAATAATTTATTTCTGTTTTTGTTCATTGAGAATTACTCATTTCGTGGTATCTCTGGTTTATACAAGTTGAAGTTACAGAAGACTTTTTTACAATATTTAATTACCGAATATTGCTGATGAGGAAACAAAAAAAATTTTGTTTTTATGTTCTGATTCCCACGAAAAGGAATATCCTGTAATGTTCAGAAAACATCGTGAGAACTAAGGGAAATGAGGTAGGAATTGGTGTTCTTTTTAAATTTCTGGAGGTTATATGCCTCGGGGAACACCTCCCTTGGCTAGGTGGTCCAGAGCCTCGCTGTTTGTTCAATGAACGGGTCTTTGGAAAGAGATGTTCTGCAGGTCTCCAAAGTGACCACGAAGGGGTGCGAAGCCTCAACTCGACGGGTTAATATCTATAAAATAGAGCCAGATCGCCAACTTTTCTACGGTATTCCAGAGAAGTGAGTGAGTTTGTGAGCGAGGCATCACCCACGAGACGAATTGCCCTTTTTCTGACAGAATCCAACAGTTTCAGGGTATGTTTGGGTGCTACACTCCAAATATGGGAACAGTATTCCAGAAAAGGTCGGATCTGTGCCTTATAGATCATAAGCAGCTGACTGGGAGTGAAATAGCTCCTGGCCCTAACCAGAAAACCAAGTTCTTAGGATGCACTTTTAGCAATTGATATCACGTGATTTTCTCAAGAACGTTTATTGCTGATAGTAATACCAAGCATCGAATTGGATGTCTTCAAAGGTATGGTTACCCCTGACAAGCTTATGTTGGACACAGTGCGATCGGCTCTCCTAGAGAAAAGGCATGCGCATGCTTGTGTTTTGTTTGCATTGAAATCTACTAAGTTATTGGATCCCCATTCGAGAATTGTTGCCAAGTCCATATTTATGTTGTCAACATTTCTTCCTCGTTCGTTTCTGATTTGCCTGGCTGGTATTGGAGCCCTGGAAGAGAAGGCGATATGGATGGTACTATCATCCGCGAAGCTGTGTACTGGACATGAAGTTGCTTCCAACAAATCGTTGATATGGAGTAGAAATAGTGTTGGTGCTAGAATTGATCCTTGCGGAACACCAGCATTTATGGTAAGAGAGTCAGATAAAACTCCGTCGACCAATACATGGAGAGACCTGTTCGAGAAAAAACTAGCTAGCAGATAAAATAGCTGAGGAGGCAAGCCATAAAATGGAAACTTGGTGAGGAGTCCGTGGTGCCAGACTCGATCGAATGCCTTGGAAATATCAAGTGCGCCGGCTGAGGTTTCACCATATTTTTCAATAGATTGCTGCTATATATGTGAGACGTAAGCGAGAAGGTCACTATAGTTGATCTCTGATGACGGAAGCCATATTGCCTATCGTTGATAATACCTGCATGTTCCAGGTATTTCATGAGCTCGATGCTGATAGCTTTTTCAGAAACTGGTTGTACTCTTGCAATTTTCCAGTTGAACGGGAATATCCCCAATTTGTAAGAGTAGTTGAACAACTTGCAGAAAACAGAAGTTAGTTCGGGAGCACATTTCTTGAGAACAATCGGTGGGAGTCCGTCGGAGCCACAAGCTTTGTTGGTGTTGAGACCCAACACAATCTTCCTCATATAGTACGTTGGCGACAGGTGATCTCGGGCATATGACTATCAATTGGCATTATGTTTGGAGGTTATTTTCCCAGATGACTCCAGAGTGGAATTTTCAGCAAATAAATGCGCAAAAAAATGTTTGTTTTTTCTGGGCAGTTGTGGCTACTGTTCCTTGGTGAGAGGAGGAAACAAGCTGGAAGTAACGTTTCCACCTACAGCTTTGGCGAAGGACCAAAATGAACGGGATCCGTTAGGACATTCAACAAGTTTTTTATCTTATTTTGGCATTATGAGCATCCTTTGATGATCGAATCGTCTCATTGTATATGCCTCTAGCCTCGACATATTCTGCTTTAGTCTCAGGGCCTGGATTTTTCTGCCATCGATGGAATGCTGCCTGTTTGGAAGCGACAGCTCTAGAACAGTTTCTACTGAACCAGGCCTTATCGGAAGATGTTCTCCTTGCAGTGTTCGGTATGTAGGTTTGCATCCCCAGCATGATGATGTCAGAAATTGTCTTAGCATTGCTATTTTATCATAATTTTTCGATTCTTCGATACTTTCTATGTCAATATCGTACTATTTTTCCATAGCGATGAAGTCATTATTTTTCGAGATATGTCAGGTTAAACATGAAGCTGCACAATTTTTTGATTTTGATATATATTAATTATGTTCAGATTCATCGGATTGCATCAATTAGGCAAATGTAACTTCAATCCAGATTTTGAAAAAACATAAAATAACCTGATGATTTTAAAATTTTTGGATATAGTGAATAATAAAACACCCATCAATGGACAGAAAACACATTTTATCTAAATAGATGATTTGTGTTAAATCTCCATATTATGAGCTCAGGATCTCATAGCTGAAATATCTCCAATTAGTAATGAAACACCCTGTATATAAGTAGGTGGTTAGATAGATTTTATATCCAAAGCGTTATAGATCTAGACCTACATCATCACGCGAACGGAACGCTCAGTGCTATAAATAAGTATAATAATAACCACCTCTTATTTCTGTACAAAATGTTATTTTCAATTTATATCGAAAATATTGAATCAAATCATGAAGTTGCATATACAAAACGGTTCAACAATGGATATTTTAATTCAATGTGATACTGATTAGAGGTGTTTTCTTTTTTCAGTCAAGACGTGTTTTCAGCGTATCACCAAAAGTGAGTATGACCTAAAGGCACCTATAATCTAAGTTTCGATTTGGTTTTTGGTATTCAAATACCTACATGCACTGAAATAATTGCCTATGAGTAGGTATGTGAAAAATGATCATTACAGCAAAATATTTGAGAATTGCAGCAGATTAAATTCAGTAATATGTGTCTGCATGAAACATACGCCAACAAACTGGATGATTTCCTTATTTGAAGAAGGGAGAAACCACCAAATCATCTTCACACATTAGATTTAAATTCACTATACAATAAATAGTTCAATTAGAATGTATTTGCACGTATTAAAAATTTAGGTAACCGGCTTTTCTGCGATTATGTATGTCTAATGTCTGATGTGGAAGCATCCTGGCCACCATCTCCAGATGATGATTATATCCTGTAAATTGTATAGGATGAACTGTCATTTGATTGATTGTCGTCTATTATAGCCCTAATCTCCTATTATAACCCTGGTCTTCTTCTATCATAACCCTAGACTCCCAATGAAAGGCGTCAAGTAGACTTGTTAGCCTTCGCTTGGCCCATTTTTTTGAGTAACGACTCAAAGGGCAGTGCTCAAGCTCTGATTTGCTGAGGCTCAGTAGCTATTTGGCCCTGTTTTACGAATTGTTGATCAACCTTTTCAGTTATCGTTGACCTAGAGTTGCTCATCATTAGAAGGATTTTTCGCTCTCTTCCCATTTCTCCAGCTCTGCGATCAGGTGACATTTCATTGCCCTACAGGAAGGCTCAGAATCATCAAAGTATGTAAACTCTGCATCTTTCTTTGCTATAAACGATCGGCTGCCACTGCCCTGAAACCCACATAATTTGATAGTTTAAATGGTTATTCACCGTTTCTTTGAATTTTTACAAAGAATCCCTATATATTATTCATAATTATTCCAAGCAATCATAACACCTTTAATTCCAGCGTACAGAATAATCAATTTTGTATATCCCTCTCACCCCACAGAATATAAGAACTAAACTATATGATATTCTATTTATATGTCCCAGAGCTTTCATAAGTATAGGTTTAAGACGAATCAAACAAGTGAAAGAGAGGAGCTTGAGTGTACCAACTACGACCAAAAACCAAAAAACAGGCGTTTTTACCTTCACGCCCATTAGCAACAACATCGCAAAAAAAAGGCTAACGATCCTGATAGAATTCCACCCATCATTCTCGAAAAATGTGCACCAGAATTAACACCGATTCTGTACAAGTTATTTACTACCTTGTACAAGTCGGATGTTTGCTCATCCTCCTAGAAAATAGCTAGAGCCCAACCAAAAAAAGGAAAAAAAGGACCTCTTCAACGACTATACCGGGTGATTCATTAAGGGTAGCGAGGTACCATATCTCAGGAACTAGAAGTCGTACGAGGTTGAGAAAAAAATTCTATCGAGGAAATCGACCAAGGGAAATTGCTGGAAATAGTTTTTTAGTTTCTATATCTACCGCTGGAGGGCGTAATTGCTATGGTCGTATAAAAAATTGATTTTTCCAGCGAATTTTTCAACATGAGCTGAGGAACAGAAGCTATCACATTAATGCTGTTAAAATAGTGCATATTTCTGTTCCTACACTTCTTTTCGTATGATGTGAAATGAGGGCGGTAGACGAGGTTGAACCTTTCCTGACTAAAATACCTATACCTTTGATTTGACTGAACGGAATTCAGCAAACTTGGTCTCGTTCGAGAGAGTAATGATTGTTGATTATATTGAAGGGACACCAGTGCCATGCTGGTTCCAGCTGCACTCGCTAGGGGGCCTAATTAAAACATTTCTGAGTTTTTTGATTTCACCCCAAAATCTTGAATGGAATGATGTATTATAATTATTTTATCAGTTTTGGAAAGTGGATAAAATATGCAAGAAATTGATTCAAACCGCATGTTGATATCTTCATTCGTTCCAAAGTTATCTCCTAGAGAATGTCTATTAATGAATTTATTGAAGAAATAATTTTTTTTTTCTATTAGCATCCAAAGTTCCGTGGTCCAGCATGCCATGCCATGAACAAATAAAAGAAGACAGTTGCAAACTTCAATCTCATAATAATGCCATATTAATGATAACAATAATGTAACAGGTAACATGACTAAAATTTGAAAAATATCAAAATTATGGAATATGATTGTTTTCAAAAAATTATCGAGGAAGCAGATATTTCACAGATGTTCAAAGTGTCCACCGTTATTGATCACACATAAATTGAGCCTTTCAGTTTTGTGTAACACACTCATTTGAACTTCGGCAGCAGAAATATTTCTGACGGTTTCCCGAATTCTTTCTTTCATATCATATCAGGCGTTAATGGGCGGTCTTTGTAAACTATATCTTTTATCTTACCCCATAAATAAAAATCTAATACCGTGAGGTCGAGAGACCTTGCTTGCCAAGGAAATATGATGCTGTTCCTACCAATCCATTTATTTGGAAACTGCCTATTCAAAAAATGTTGGACATTGTGTGAATAATGTGCTGGGCAGCCATCCTGTTGAAACCACATATTCATTGTGTCCTCCAGAGGTACATCTTCCAACAATATAGGTAACTCATGTTCCAAAAAACTAAGAAAGGTTGCACCATTTGAAGGCTGTTCAAAAAAATATGGCCCAATAATTCTTTCACCTAAAATTCCGCACCAAACATTGACACTCCATCGATTTTGGAACTGAACTTCTCTCAACCAGTGAGGATTCGTTTCTGACCAATAGTGCATATTATGTATATTAACTTTTCCCGAACTGGAAAAACTGGCTTCGTCACTCCATAGTATTTACGAAAGAAAATTTCTGTTTTCATTCACCATCCCCAATAGCCACTGACAATAATTTAATCGATGGTCGAAATCGGCAGGTTTTTATTCTTGATGTAACATGACATGGTATGGATGAAACTTGTGATCTTTTGATATACGTTGGATTGAAGAATATGACAATCCTAGATCTCTTACCAAATCTCGAATACTTGAATGAGGGTGAGCAGTAATATAGGCTATGACATTCATAGTATTTATTTCGTTTCTTGCTCTACGTAATCTATTTCGAGCTGTGACTGGACGGATTTGTCCAGTATCCTTTAATCGTCTCGCTAATCTTTTTAAAACTAGTCTTGAGTGATGAGGTCTTGCTGGATATCTGAATGCATATTCTCTTTCGGCAATAACAGCATTTTGAAATCTTTCGAAATAAACAGCCAACATATCAAACGCTTCCTCGTTCGTGATCGGCATATTTCGAAGAATATAAATTGCTACTTCGAACAAATAATTGCGTTTATCTGTCACAAACAAATTGAACAATTCATGACAACTGGTCGTTTAAAGGAAATTTAAAAAATAGAAGAATGAATTGTTTCTTCAATAAATTCATTAATAAATATTCTTTAGATGATAACTTTGAAACGAATGAAGAAATCAACATGCGGTTTGTATTAATTCCTTGCAAATTTCATTCACTTTCCGAAACTGATGAAATAATAATATCATTCCATTCAAAATTTTGGGGTAAAATCAAAAAATTCAGAAATGTATTAATTAGGCCCCCTAGTGAGTGCAGCTGGAACCAGCATGACACTGGTGTTCCTTCAATTCAATCAACAAACATTACTCTCTCGAACGAGACCAAGTTTGCTGAATTCCGTTCAGTCGAATTAAAGGTATAGGTATTTCAGTCAGGAAAGGTTCATAACCTCGTCTACCGCCGCTGGAAAATTCAATTTTTATACGACCATAGCAATTACGACCTCCAGCGGTAGATATAGAAACTAAAAAACTATTTTCAGCAATTTCCCTTGGTCGATTTTCTCGATAGAATTTTTTTCTCAACCTCGTACGACTTCTAGTTCCTGAGATATGGTACCTCGCTACCCTTAATGAATCACCCGGTACATTAGGCCTACCGCTCTGTTATTATTTATCCCCAAAGAGATAGAAAAATCCATCAACTCCCGCTATCGAAGATCAACTGCCGATTTACTTGCCTACGTCACCCATATATGGCAAACTATATTAGAAACATATGAGGAATCACCTAGCTGTGGCGTTAGATATATCGACGGCTTTTGACCTTGTTTGGCCTGGTTCAGCAGCATGAACTTCTCCACATTCTACCATCATACTGATCATACGGCTTACCACTCAGCTATGACATTTTTTATCGAGTTTTCTTGCAGACAGATCGCTCGATGTGATGGTGGACGGATAGTATCGTCTGATACAATTTCCATCAATTCCGGCGTTCCACAAGGATCAATTTTGGTTTCAACATATATTGTTCCTACTCGATATCAATGATCTGCTGGTAGTCACCACTTGCACTATTCACAGCTTTGCAGATGATAGTATTCTCCTTACTGCAATTTTTCCTAGAATTCCCATTTCTGCTCAGGAAACTACAAGAACTCACGATGAAGGCAGTTCAATGCTTTCAATGAAGAACTTGCTAAAATTATTGCCAAGTAACCAACAACCAAGTTGAATTCAACACCTCGAAAACTCAATAAACCTCAAGCCTTCTCTAGAAAGGCGGAACTCAGTATGCCTGATGGTACCACCATTCACACAAAGTCAACTACATCTATCTACATCTACATCTCTTTTATATGAAAAGAATATATCCATCGCGAATGCTGCTTCACGAAAACTCGGATTTTCATTCCGTTCAAGATGCTAATATACACCTCAACAGCATCTCATGATCCACAATGCAAAAAAACGATTCGTTCCAGAATAATGTTCCCACATAATTGATCTTATTATTTATCTATTTATTTATGTGATTTTTCCAAATTATTTTATTGATACTTGTCATTTTTTATCATATCATATACGCTTGTCATGTAATTCTTCGATATATATTACAGATACTAATTATTTTCATCACATTTTCAAAATTACCACTATATTGTATTTCAATATGTTAGTATTGATACTTTACTGTGCTACTTTTCCCTTGCCCTGCTGACCTGCTATAAACATACTTGTATGTAACATAGTTAAATAAACTCTATATCTATCTATGAGGTTCAGCACCCAAACATACGCGGATGCTCTTAAATTCCATTCAGAGACGAGCCATTAGCCTGATGGCTATAATGCCACCCTCACATATTTTTTGACACCATTTGGAACACCGTAAAAAAGTCGGCAACTTTTCACTCTTCTATAGATACTTCCACTTCTTCTGTTCTTCAGCAATCTGTCTTATCATTTCATCACCTGCAATACCAGTCAGGCGTAGATACTCGTCAAGCCGAGTCAACACATCCTTTAGTCGTCAACCTCGAAATTTATCGAACTACTTTACCAAAAATTGATTGTCTATAGAACAGCAAAGCTTTGAAATTCTTTGCCGAAGAAAGTTTTCCCAAGAATTTGAAATCTTTTGTCAGTTTGCAAAAAACTCCGAAGACGAAGAAAACTATTTTTTGCAAATTTACAAATTTCACCTTCTTTTTCGCCTTCTGGATGGCATTCAGAACAGTATTCCCTTCTTCTCTGATCATATTGGACAATTTATATATATCATATTGTATGACACAATTTTTTCTATTATATGATTCAACTATAAATATGATTTTCTTGGGATTTGTCCATATTTAGTGAAAAGAAAAAAGAATATCATTTGAAATAATCCTGTGTGTAATGTCATTCCAAAGCAATCTATTGACATTTGACATCTCGTAATTGACTATTGATTAAATGGCCGTCATCTGGAATGCTTGTTCACTAAATATGGAAAACTCGCCATGAAAATCATATTTCCTGTTGAATTTTCGATATAAAAATGTGTCATGAGTATATAAAGTGTCCGATGACAAAATAAGAAGAGCAAGTACCTTCAAATGCCCCCAACACAAGGGGAGGAAGGAGACGAAATTTCGAACATTTTCTTGAAATATCTCGATAAATAGTGGTTTGTTCACATTTTCCTTATCAAATTCATATTTTTCAGACAAAAATACGTGAGTACCAAAAAAATTTTCGAAAAAAACCATCGCATGATAAATGCAGTTTTACGCTTAAAAATTACTGTTTCAGGTCTAACGATCAATTGGGTAGAAAATCCAACAACAGGAATTTGAAAACACTCACTGGCAAATTATTTAGGTAATAGGAATTTTCCAAGATAAATATAGGTGATTATAACAAACGGCATGTTTATCAAAATAGAATACATTTTCCACAATTTTCTTTCGATCAATCTCACGATAAGTTTATGTTCTGCGGGCCCTGTATAAGTAGGTGTGAAGTTTACCTTCACCACAATTTTTGCCAATATATTTAATCCGCATGGGTTGCTGTAGGTGGGTATTTGTATTTTATTCTGGTTTTTGCTTTGAAACTTCGTTTTTCCATAATAAAATCGAATGGGATGCAAAGAAGGGCTCAGTTGACGAAAAAAACAGCAAAATCGGTTCAATAATGATCTAAAACTGAACTAAATACCTCCTTTACATGATCGACACTCTTGCCCCGAAGACCTAAGTGTGATTCCTCCTGAGCAATTCGGGTTTCGAAAAGGACATGGCACAAGGTCCCAAGTTTCCAGAATCATTCACGCGATCAAAGAAGCCTTTGATCAGGATAAGAACATGGTTATGATACTGATGGATATCGAGAAAGCTTTCGACACGATATGGCATGAATGTTTAATATCCAAGATGAGGAAGGCAGGGCTGTCAATATTCATGGTTGAAATGGCGGACTCGTATGTAGCCTATAGGAAGATGAAAGTCAAAATTAAACAATTTCAACAAGTCAGCCCTACGAGGCAGGAGTTCCACAGGGATCGTGTCTGTGACCCTTGTTGAACTCTTTACATACTCATGGTTTTCGTGTGTTTGAACGTACGAATACTGCTCGATACGCCGAAGACACGGCAGTGTACGCACATTCGTACTGTTCAGACGTCGCCAGATCCATCTGGACAGGAAAATCATACCGTTCTTTGACAATACAAAGATCTGTGTCAATCATGAGAAAACTGAGTCGATTAGTTTCACTAAAAATAAACCAACAGTGTCAGTATATATATACTATTGTACACGGGCCTTTGCTTGTCGAAGACGCAAGGGTGACAGCCGACACCTCAGTGAAATACTTGGGAGTCATGCTGGACAAGCGTCTGTGCTTCAAAGATAACATCACGATATTAATTGGTAATGGCCATGCCAGGCCATTAACTTGAGAGATTATCATTGATATTCTCGCTACTATAAACGAAAACCCAGAAAAAGTACGCAAATATTGCCGTTTTTTGTGGCGATTTCAAAAAGCACTAGGAAAGTTTCTTGAATAACACCAGATTCGAATTCAGCACCCACAAAAATTTGGTAATAATAAAAAATCTACTATGGAGTTCTGTGCTATGTAGTATGTAGGTAAGGTAGGTATTATGTTAAGGAGATTCCGTAGCTCTTGTATAATATACACAATCTGTCATAAATTAACTTGACGGTTGGTAGGTAATTTACTTATTTTTGTTTGCATGACAGTTGTCGAATGCATATCAAACAACATGTCTCTGAACGGAAAAACTGCTATTCTGCATAGCTCAAACCAACTGGAAAGGTTAATTTCCACTTTAAATCAGCTCAAGCAGAGTTTGAGAACATATCTCTCATTCTTGGACTTAAGATTGAGATTACTGGATGCTAAGTCAAGACTGATACAAAACCGATACGTTCGAGATAATTAAGTAGCTGCGTTGGACTATTTTAGTACCTACAATCGGTAAAGTATCTAATATCTTACTAGCCTTATTACAAATCTATAGGTAATCTCGATGTTTATTCATCCATTTCAAAGTCTCGAATGTTTATGCCCCCCCATGAGTTAGTCAAATCACTTTTTCAAACTTGAACACCCAATCGCATTTTTGACGGTACGTGTATTGTCTTATTTAATCATGAACTACAGATCATGAAATAGTATAATGCACAAACGAATACGAACTCGTGATAGGGGTACTATTTTCCTAGAAAATATTTGTCGGCTGTAATATTCCAGCTTGCTGCTTTCATTTCACTCGTGATGATATTGTACCCATATTGTACCAAACTACTCGCCAACGGCTCAGCAGTTTTGATGAACAATATATATCATTCGCAAAATAATTAGGCAACATTATGCTGTTGTTACAATCGCTGAATATTTATATCGAAATAATATGACTTTGGTGGTATAACTTAGAGTCCCTGTATGTATAATTCCCTGTATATATTTGTCAGTTTTGTTGTAATAAGAGTACGGACACTATGACAAGCAGTGACGGAAAGCATAACCCCAAATTCTCAAAATGACTTTTGAACAAAGACATGGATATGCTTTTCCATGCACTTCGGATCTTCTATCCTCTACTGCCGCGGTGAAGGGTACATCCATATATCTTTCTCTGTCTTTATTTTCATAAAGAAGTGGCGTCTCATCTCACTGGCGAAAAGAGGTCATAGTTTGTAAATCAATTTGTTGAAAGTATTTCTCGATATACTTAACAAAGGGTATATGTACTTGTTGGTTATAGAATGGGGGAAATGGAATAAATGAAAGGACTCGCTCCCATTTTTGCAATTCTCCACTACACAATTAGACATTTTAATTTCTGAAAACCTGAATTTTCAAATAATTTAATGTCATGTACGTTCATGAACTGTCAGTGCCCGCCAAATTTTTCATGTCATTTCAAATTTTTTAGGGTTATGCCTTTTGTCACTGCTTGTCATAGTGTCCGTACTCTTATTACAGCAAAAGTGTCAAATACATACAGGGACTCTAGTATAACTAAACAGTAAACATATATGAAATAAAGAACCAACAACGTGACTGTATGTGTAATTAATATAGGTATGTATATATGGTTCAATCAGATGATTCCTGCCTGGTAGTCAATATTTTTCTCTCGTTTATTATTTTCATCGGTTAGTTACTTCTAGGGTCCCTTGCCCTTGATGCAAACTGACGTATTTGTCATCCTACCAGGGTACGGACAGATCCTTGTCTCCTCTTACTCTGAAGTGTTTGTGAAACAGTTATAATATATAGTTCCATCCTTATTCAATTCTAGGGATAAACACTAGAGTTTTGACATTTGTTGTTTTTAAGGTTATATTGAGGTCATTGGCGTATGATACGTAATATTCATATGGGATTCCTGATTCAACTATACCAAGATATAGATCAACAGTCCTCTTATAGTTTCAGAGTTTACTACTCCAGCACAATCTTTGCGAGGTAGGGATTATATAAATTGTACTGAAAGCTTAATATTTTCCACCAAAAGATACTGTTCCTAGACTGTACACCAGGGTTGACTGAATTGACTGAATGAATTTTGATTTCAAGCTGAGCAGTAGTTTATCTATGAGCTGAATGAGCTGAGCCTTATGATTGAGAAATGGTGAAAACCTCGATGTGGGTATCTAAACTACTGTACTCATATCATGTGTGCTAAATATATTTCCGGAAATCCAACTAGGAGAAGAATTTATGGAGTGGCTAATATCACACTATGTATAAAACTTCGTCTAGGACGAAAAGTATGCTGATAAAAAGTAATACGTAAAATGTACAGGAAAATAAAGAATAGAATATACTTAACCCCATGTAGAACATATGATTTTTCCGTCTCCCTTAGATAAAAAGTCATTTTAAAATAATTTATTGAGTAAAGTATCTCCAACCGCGGAAAACCCGAGATACCTTCCATTTTTGAATAGAATCGGATCATAATCACAAAACTCGTTCGCCATGTAATCTTCCTATGAATAAGTAAATACCCTCCTGTACACACCCCTATTATTAAAATTTTGAATGATTTTCTGTAGCGTACATGGATGTGACGTGACAGCAATGTCAGGAATGCCAGTAGTCAAAACTAAAGTCTCTAGATCATTGAAAAAGAATGCAGCCAATGACGGCTGAATATCATAGGTAAGCTGCCGACCTGATCTACTTGATACTTAGCCGTCATTGATGCAGCTATGATTTGTCCGTACCCTGTTAAGATGACTTTGACGTCAATTTACATCAAGGGACCCTATAGTTACTTCTATTTTTTTCTGGTCCTACGTTCCGATTGGAAACTAATTTGTGATTGTTGAGTTGTCACATGACTGACTAATTGAGTTGGTTTCAGTTCATCTATCTTTAATTGCGAACCATATAGAGTTTACATGGTGTGAATGAGTAAGAAAAAAATCAGGCGGTGATCCGTGACATATTTACTCGTCAAGTATTTACGAAAAGGTTCAAAATTTAATCGACGAGATATCATTATGTTAAGGGTGATTGACTGTGGATTTCACACTTTCAACACTCAATATCTCGAAAACTAATTAAGATAGGTATTGGAAACTTCAAAACAAAATCTTGAATCAAATGTTGTTCTCTTATTTCGAATGGTGGTCTTCCAATAACCATGATATCTCCATTGCAAATACGTGGGGTGTGAAAATGTTCAATCTTTTTGAATGGAACATTGGAACACTATATTTCATTGCATTTGATTTTTTTGTAAGATTTGTATATCGCTACTTCAAAGTTGGAAACCAACTCCCGAGAAGTGGAAACTTGTGCGCGGTTAGGAAGAGCAGGACCTACAGCTTATAGTGGAATCCGAACCACTTCTAGGGCATCGAGGTGCTGCCAGGATTACAACCAAGAATCACACATTTTCGAAGAAAAATGCTCAGCCGATTGCTGGATTCGAACCGACATTACCTTCGCATCGTGAGCGGCTATCTAGTGAATTTTAGCGCATAGACAAATTCGGCGCCTATCTTGAAAGAGTGAATTTTGCTGATTTCAAAAATATATGATTTTCATGCATCCATAGAGTAATAGTGGGTAAACCGAAGGAATAAAACTTGAGATTAATTGAAAGTTTCGTCATGAAATCATCTAATTAAACTCAAGCTGAGTTGAGACCAGGCGAGATTATCGATAATATCGATTGTCACTTGTCAGTTGACCTGGCAGCAATCAATTAGATGATTTTACGACCACACTCTAATCAATATTCCTTCCATTCACCCAGTATTTCTCTATGGAATGTATAAAAATTATATATTTTTGAAATCAGCAAATCACTCTTTTGAATCCCTCGTATATGAATTGGAGATATTATGTTTGGGGGGTACTATTCGAAAGAGAACAACATCTGATTCGAAATGTTGTTATGAAGTTTCGAAACTCCTATTTAGTTTTTGAGATATTGAGTGTTGAAAGCATGGAATCCATAGTCAATCGTCACCCTACAAACGGTAGGTAATAAGAACAGACACACCGTGATGTATGAGAATTATTTCACTGACGGTATTTGTAATTCAGTTTTCAATGGAACTTAATTGTGGAGGCAACCTGGCAACATGGTGTGAGCACCAGTCCAGTCGCGTCATGGACAGAGATCTATCTGGACAGAGGCATGACGATAACATGGTCGTCTGATATGGGTAAATGTCTAAATGTAATTGTATAATGTCGTGTAATGTGATAGTACCACAACTGTATGTATATATTGACAAGAGGCGAATAAAGTGAATGTCAAGAAAGGTTCGTTACTTAGGTATCTATCTATCTTTCTGAGGAATTCAAGATGAGGAACAAAACACATACATTTAACAAATAAATTGGGTACCCTATTGGATTATCGTACAATCTTGAGAAATAAAATATCATAAGATTTTTGTCCAGATCCGAAGGAGAGCACGAGGAACCTTTATATCTTTACGATAACCAATTGGTGTACTTATTTGTTAAATACCTATATGTTTGTTTTTAATACCGTTTGTACCATAATGATTGTCAATTACATTTTGGATCTTTTTGTGAATTCTTCAGGAGTATATATAGCACTGATGATGGCTTATTAGCCGAAAGCGCCCTACGATTTGATATTGAAATTTTGAACGAAATACAAAATTCCTTTATGCTATCATCCCTAAAATTATCGAGAAAATTTATGACAAGAAATCACCTCCTGAATTATTTCGCACTTATTATATACAGGGTGTTTCGAAATTCGACCGACAACGCTTGACAGGTGATAGCCCTCGTGATTTCATGATCACTGAGATAGGGACATACGGTCTTAAAGTGTTCAGTTCTCGAGATACAGGGCGTTAAAGTAAAGAAAAAAAAAATAGTTGTTTCGCAATATCTCAAGAATAATTGAATATAATGCATTCAACTTCGGTATTTGGTTTCATCTTTGAATAGGTCATTTTTTGACCAGGAAGCCATTTCGGACATTTTATCCAGTGGTGCCCTACAGGGGGTTGTGGCAACTTTTCCTCCCATATTTTCTACGCCACTGATTAACTTTCGATTATTTTCAATTCCTCGAATTCATTGTTCAATTTTGTTCAAAAAATGCATCAACTTCAACTGAGCTGACATGAACAGTTTTCGGAATATTCGACCCAGAATAGAAGATTGCATAGTAATATTTCATCATTTTCAGTAGTAGAAAATTACAAAAATATTTTTCTGGTGTTGAGTAGATTAGAAACTATTCAGATCCCATTCTATAGCTGAACAGAAATAGTTATTCCACGCATAAATAGAAAACAATTTTTTTTTTAACTTTCTACTACTGAGGAAGATGAAAAATTACTATGCAAACTTTTATTTTGGGTCAAATATTTCGATAACTGTTCATTTTAGCTTAGTTGAAGGTGATGCATTTTTTCAACATAATTGAACAATCAATTCGAGAAATTGGAAATGATAAAAATATCATCAGTGGCGTAGAAAATATGGGAGGAAAAGTTATCACAACCCTCTGTAGCGCACCTCTGGATACAATTCTCGGAATGTCTTTCTGGTCAAAAAATTAACCGTTGAAAGATGAAACCATATACCGAATTTGAATGCATTATATTCAATTTTTCTTGAGATATTGCGAGAAAACTATTTTAATTTCTTAACTTCAACGCCCTGTATCTCGAGAACTGAACACTTGAAGACCGTATGTCCCTATCTCAGTGATTATGAAATCACGAGCGCTATCACCTGTCAAGCGTTGTCGGTCGAATTTCGCAACACCCTGTATATATTACTAGATCCTGGCATCAGGTAATGCATGAGTCGTTCCTCCGTTAGTTGCATATGCGTTTTGTCGTCAAAGTAGTTTTTGATATAGTTGGAAATTTCCGACAGAAGTTTCGGAAGTATTGTGAGCACAAGTTCTTATAGTTGGGATGATTTCATTCTCTATATGAAGAAGTAAAATTATCGTGAGGCCTCGCGTGAGGCATATGATTAGAAAAGATAGTTCAACACCCATGGGCGCAGCCAGGTAGGGGTAGGGGGTAAGGGAAAAGGCATCCCTTGTGGGTTGAGGTAAATGAATAGTGGTTCGCACGATAATCTCGCATGGTCTTGTCTCGAGACCACGACGAGACTCGAGACAATACTCGGATAAGACGGGACTTTTATTGGTTTAATATCATCTGGTATCTTGTGGAAGACGTCTCGGGTCTCGTACGAGAGTCTCGAAAATGAATATATCTGCGAGCAGACTTCAAAACTTAATTGAACATGAATAACAAAAACTTTTTGTAAAAACACTTCTCTATCATATTTTCAAAATGAACTAAAAAGTAGGTATATTGAATAATGTTGGACATTGATTTGTTTTTTCGAAGAATTGCTTATTTTGATAGCCGCTTTATCGGCGTTATCATTTGCATAGATTGAAGGTCATCATTCTGATTGTTTTGCTCTACTTTGGGTATCCGAATCACGTCGCCGCTGTCTTCGAACCTGCCATAAAAAATAAAGGCTTCCGACTCTTACATAAAGCAAGTATTAAAGTATTCCTTATTGCACTGAAACAATTAGATGATGCATGACGAGATTTCGATGCTCTTACGAGACTCTCGTTCGAGAAGCGAGACGAGACTGATGGTGGCTGCGAGACGAGACTTATTTTTTCATCAACGAGACGAGACAAGACCTAATGAAAATCTCGTCTCGTTGGTCTTGTGCGAATTTCTATAAATAAACGCTTGGTTGGAGTGCTTCCAACGGCTTCCAACTCACATTTAAAATGTTTTAGATATAATATTGTGATAGGAAAGATATTTGACTTTTCTCAAACAGAAAAATCGATAGATCACAATAATCGCTCATGATCATAAAAATCGCTAGATCAGAAAAAATCGCTAGTTTATTTTTCTAGTTTGTGTGAAAACTTTTTTTGTACTTGATGATTGCATGAATTGTATTTGAGAATATATCGTTATGTTGGATTTATAAACCCAACTAAACGAAAAATTAATAATTACCTTAATCTAGAATCTTTGGAAGCTAATTGGTCTATTCAATCAAAATATTCAACAAATCAGCTCCTTTGTAGATTTTTAATCCGATTTCTCATTCTTAGCTCAGTTGAGTTTATAAATTGATCATTAGACATCATATGTTCGTCAGTTTGAAGTGTTTCTGTTTTCTCCATTCAATATAGAATATCTAGTTCAGCAACAGCAATTTCACAGCAACAAATTTTTTTAAAAAGGTACAAAATCAAAGTTTTCTACAGGTTACGTGGTAACTGCCAACTGGCTACTTGAAACAATGAGTTCATGTACAACTACTTACAACAATAATACATATAGAGAGGTGTAAATATCTAGGTAGTAATAAGTATATGATCATGCCACGGTCTTTATAATCAATGTGTAATAGATTGTTGTTCTCAAATTGTTCTTATCTGTCATCCGTTTGCGCCCTCACGAGCAACCCTCAGAAGTCTTCGAGAGACTTGTGCCAGCAATAAGGAATGACGGGGGGGGGGGCTTACATTTCAAAGTGTGATCCCAAAAACTTTCTTAGGCCATCAGAAAAATTCTGCTGTCGTGGGAATCGAACTCACTCGACCGGCAATCTATCTTGAAATATAATACTGACGCTTCAACCACGCGACTAACCTGGGCAGATGGATGGATTGATGGATAGATCCATACTACCGATTTTTACTGAAAAGTATGAAAATGTCCTATTTTTTATGTTTCAGTATGAACAATTTTCGAAATTTCTTGAAGAGATCTTTGGAAAGATATCCAATCGTCACAAATTCTTTGATATATGGAACATTGTGCTCGGCATCTGAATTCTCGCAACAAACCCTTTCATGTTGGGTAAGTGAAATTCAACTTTTTTATAAACCACGTAAAACTTCTGTATTTTGTACTAGCCGGAGTTGGACATCGCCAGCCTGCTCTTATCGAATGTGAATTACAAAATCAAATACAAAAATTATTAAGATGAAGTAAATGATCGAATCCTCAATTTTATTGAAAGTTTCGGAATCAGGAAGATTTATCTGGGACATTCTATAGATGATTTCAGATTATTCTAGAATATTCAAGAACGTTCAAAAACATTCTAGGACATTCTAGAAAATTCAAAAACATCCTAGAATCTTCTGGAAGAAACTGGGACATTCTAAAACACTCTTCCATCTGCTGGGATATGCTTCATCATTCTGGAATATTCCGGATCTATTCTTCAACGAATATCATAGAATATTTCAGAGCACTCTCTAATATTATGGAACATCATTGAATATTCTAGAACATCATTGAATCTACAATACTCAGGAACATTCTGACCAGTCTCGGCAACTTCGGCACTTGATTTTTTGTTGCCTCATCGCACCTCATGAGCAAACTGTTGGCTATCCAGGATCCAGGTGTGGCCAATTTTTCATTTTAAAAACTGAAACTATTTAAAAGTAGAACACATTTTCTGTTACGTAAGGGGATTGAATCCCTTACCCGTAAAGTCTCAGGAGAAAAAAAAATGGACGGCAGCTGTATTAATTCACTTTTGTTCTCAGGACAAGTGCATGCCACCATGGCTAACCGGGAAAAAAGTCAGATAGGTGCTGAAAATTTTCTCACCTTCGTTTTAATAAGTCAAAACCCTAACTTCCCGCTAAATCATGATTCAGCGCCAAATATGAATCCCAATGATTCCATTGGCCGAAGAAATGCTTACGTCCCAACTTCTTAGAAGCATTGTCTTCTCCTGTATTTATAGGAATGACCTCCCAATCCTTGACAGAAGATCAATGGCAGTTCCATTTCAAGAAATTTATATTCAAATGGAAACCAATTCAGAATGAACAGAAATCTTCATAAATCCTGAGATATTTCAGCGATATAGGATTTATCGCACTGCATGGAGAACACGAACGGTAATTACAATATCAAATAGTTTCTTCGATTCTAGGGCCCTAAGAGCAGAACGCCAGGAATCAAAGACTCCTGCAGCTCACATCATCACCTCCTATTAGCACATGGAATATCAGAAAAAATGAGTACTCTACTGTTGGAATTCACCAGATATATGCAATGATTTCAAACAAATCATTATACAATGTATTCAATTTCGTCCTCGATAACGTCCAGAGTTGGGCGTACTCAGTACATCGGAATCGTACGTACCCAGTATGTCCATGAATGGACGTTTTCAGTACGTCTTGAATAGGTCCCAGACGTTCAGGCCTGAATCGGACCTGAAATGGAGGTCCTCAAGACGTCGAGTGCTATATGGCTATGTGATCAATACAAGTGTAAATAACCCAGACAACACTTGTAAGTGCGGCGTTACCGGATCAGTTCCTCTGATAGCACAACGACGAACATTGAATTATATCTATTACAAACACGATAAGAATTCGAAAACAAAATGTTCTGAAGTTGAGAATCTGCATTCCCTTTCAGATGAAAATATATATGCACATAATATCATTCTGAATAATCAACAGAAAAAAAAACTACTTTTCAGGCTATTTACCGCGACGAACATCCAAAAGGAGAGCATGAAAAATAATCATCCTCTGAAATTGAGAATTTACATTCTCTTTCAAATCGGATAAAATAATATGATGTATTATGATATAAAAATGTAACTTACTAATATGCTCAGTATTGAAATGAAAATCGAAATGTATAGGAGAAGTATATTTGTATATACTCTGATCTATAGGAACTTCCAAAAAAATCATTCGTATCAGTGATATGGGAATTATATCCCTCACAAACAAGTTACATGACTTTCATCCAACGAACAGACAGCTGAGAATTATTATTTATGGACGTGGAAAAGAATTCTGAATTGAGAAAACGTAATCACGAATCTGCGATTAAAGGTCTATGAAAATGACCATCCAAATTACCAAATAACCATAAAAAATTCCATCGTTCAAGTTAAAACCCCTTGATTGGGTGAAAGTATTGAATAGAATATTCTCAGATAAAATCATAAACATAAATATACATATAAAGAAATACATTGAGAATTCGCATTCTCCACATGATAAAACTATCGATTCTTTCTCGGTCCATTCAACAGAAAACAACTACTTTTGCTGCTATATGCCACGACGAACATAGAATATTGATACTTTAACGTATTGTATGATGAATGAAGAAACGTCCTTATCAGAAGAAAGCAATCAGTGAACTTGTGGAAGATTGAGCTAGACATGTTCTTTCAGAAGTTGAGGGATGATAAACAGAATACAATGCAACAAACATCAGAATATGAGACAGAAATGAATTAATTTCTAGATGAGCAAAAAAACTCATCAATGGAGTGTAAAATAAATAGATTCAAGACTGAACACGCTGAAAAATGGTCCCTGATGTGAAAACCATAGATACACAAACCTATCTCCACCTAGTCATCAATCTACAACAACTGATTTCATATTCTTCAGTGGTGTAGGCAACGAGGAATTCGGATGCTCCCAATGTATGGATCCGGTGAACAATGTAGGTGGCTGTAGAAAATGAAAAATTGCAACCAGAACTGGAAAAAGGAAATTGTGTGTTGAAAACTGTTGATTTCAGGTCAATCGATAGCAATGCATTTTTTTAAGAAAATTGATTCAAGAAATTGAAAATAATCAAAATTCCATCATTGGCGAAAAAAATATGGGAGGAAAAATTACCACAACCCCCTGTTGCGCACCACTGAATCAAATGTCCGGAATGACATTCTGGTCAAAAAATGACGTATTCAAAGATGAAATCATTTATCGAATTTGAATGTAAAATATACAATCATTCTAGAGTTATTGCGAAAAAACTATTTTTATTTCTCAACTTCTACACCTTGTTTTTCGAGTACTGAACACTCAAAGACCGTATGTCTCTATCTCAGTGATTATAAAATCAGGAGGGCTACGATCGACCTGTATATTTCAAGGTATTTATTTTGTTGGAAGTGTACCAAAAATTCAAAAGCTATTCATGACAGGAGCCCTACTCAAATCATAAATTGAAGCATAATTTCTAATCTTCAATGTTAGTTTCAATTAACTTTGCTGAGAAACCAATGCCTCACAGTGAATAATAAAAAGTAATTTCTTTTTAAATTCTGGAAAGTTACTCCAAATTTGAATAGCTGATGTAACTCAAGCAAACTAAAGTTTCATGCTCATGAAAGTGATTCTCATTTCGAATAGTGAACAACTCACTGTTCTTAATTCAATAAAGGACTGGTGGTTTTTTTTTTTTCGTCAAACCAGTCCTTCACGGAAAAAGGATTTGTTACATCAACAAATGATTTATGAATGAATTATTTCTGTTGGACTGAGCAAGTTTTTGTTGAATCAAATAGATATTTCATATTTCATAGAAGCAGAGCTTGTTCAAATCAAGAAAGTAGTTTAATTGAATCAACAGTATAATATCAAAACAACATACAAGTTTTCTCATTCCGATGGGTTCATTTGCTTGAATAGAGCAACGAAATATTTTCGTCACTAGATGGCGATCTTTTCGCCTCGTCTATGTGTGCCTCGAATTCATTATATATACTTGAAGCCTGATTCTTCTTGATATGAATAAAGTACAGGCGCCCAATTCACCAAATATAAGATAAAAGAACGAAATTACATCAATATCAATAAAAGTTGCATAATAATCATCAGATAACTAAACAAAAGAGTCTCTCCTTTGATACCCTATTAAAAAGTAAACCAATAATAATACAAGACATAAACTCAAATTTTGCTTCCCATTAGGGTAGGGAACCACCACGCAAAGTCAGGCTAGGAAACACACATTAGACCAGAAGGTTTAAAAATCGGAAGACTGAAACCAAGTAAGGGGTTTTATAAAACATATGCAGATTGCCAAATGCATAAGGTTGAAGTCCACTCGTTAGTGAGTGGGGGTGGATGGACATGCGGTTGAGGAGCTATCATATAACGTAAGCTATAGTTATATGGCGGCACTTGATCCTGGGCATTCAACCTTTCGGGGGGCGTGGTGATATGAACTCATCTTCGTAGACGTCACTGCGAGTAAAACAATTGAATTGATCGCAGCCTACATCGAAAGGTGGCTACATCGTGATCGCAGCCTGAGCACACAGTTATATATCCTGGTTATCAGTTCGCCCGAGTCGCCGTGATCATTTTGGTGCCAGTATATACAGGGTGGTCCGCTTTGTAAATCATAAAATTCAATATTGTTTTATTCGTTGAAATACAAACATATACTTTCAAACGCGTCGTTTTCGAGAGTCTGAATATCGTTTTTTGATGAAAATTTCGAAACGGTTTGGGATAAATCAACAACATTTTTCACAGATACTAAACTTGTTACGCTCTATAAGATAAAACAGTGAGGATAGCACTCTTATTTTTATCGAATATTATTATTGAACTGAAAATGTTGGGATATTTCTGAACCGATTTAACTCGAAAATGGCGAATCGCATCAAAAACTCACAAGTGAGCTTTTCCATGCGAAGACCTATGTATTTTCAGATTTTGGACTACAAATTGAGAATGATATGCACGTATAGAAATTTGAGTGATTTTTCCTTCACCACCACTTTGAATTACTTTATGAAATAATTTTAATTTCGAACTTTTCATCAAAAAACAATATTCAGACTCGTATTTTCAACACCCTATATCTCGAAAACGATGCGTATATGTTTACATGAAATTTTTTGAACACAATGTTGAATTTTTAGTATTAGAAACCGGACCACTCTGTAAAGACTCGCAATGCCGTTATGCACAGAAACGACGAATTCATGGATATACCTGAGTAGATTTCCACCATGGATAAATCGAACTTAGGATGCTTAGCAATCCGAAATTGCCACTAGCGTCTAGCGCAAGGAAATATTAGTATAAACAACGTAGTGGGAGAACCGCGCCAAGCGAGACGCGGACGCGGGCAAACATCAACTGTGCCCATCACCTATAGCGACGCGCGGCTGACAACACATGTTATTAAAAGTCTAATAACACAAAACTAACACTTTGAATACTGATATGAGGATTTGGAGATTGAGGCCATAAAATGAAAAAATAAAATTGGGATACCTATACCTATTATTGGTATTCATAAAATACAATATTATTCTTTAAGAATTTAAGTTTACATCATGAATAAAGAAACTGAATATCTGAATACATTTTTTTCTTTAATTAATTACTAATAATAAGACTAGTGATAATGGCAAGTAAGTTGATATATTGTCAGTATATTTGTGGTATCGTAATGCTATAACCCATAATCAGTGATAGAATAATGTACAGAATGTATTATTCTCTATCAATATATTTAATCAAAAATAGTTGCAAAATATACAAGGTGTTCGATTCACCGACGTATATCTGGAAGGAGGCGGTGGATAATGTGATTTTGAACATATTCAAATATGCAGGATCATTCACCTAACAAATTATGAGATGTTTATAGAGAACTGAAAGATGTTTTTTCAATAGGACACCCTGTACATTGTTGCATTTTTAGATTCTCCCTAAAGAGCTGATTTCATCGATACATTACACTTGGGGACCTTGGGGTCTAGCGTACAGGATTACAGATAAATAGGGTGTTCAAAATCGGGATTTTTCAACTTTGTTTTTTTTTGTCGAAACTATTTATTATTGATCAAAACGGCTTACATGTCCTTATCTTAACTTTTGATTTTCTATCTACTAACATTTAATTGCAACAAATACAGTTGGTTCGAGATTCGGATCATACCATGATGTATATCTCTTTCAATTTAATGTCAGTATAGATAGATATAGGAAATCGAGAGTTGAGATAGGAAGATGTAAGCCGTTTTAACCAATAATGAATATTTTAGACCTAAAAAAATCATAAAATTTAAAAATCTCGTTTTTGAACACCCCTATTCATATATCTGTAATCATTCCCAGTCTCCAAGTGTGATGCATTGATGAAATCGGCTCTCCAGGGAGAACCTAAAAATGCAATAATATACAGGGTGTCCCATTAAAAAAAACATCATCCAGCCAATATCTTGGAATTCGAACACCCTATACCGCGTGACACAGATACATGGTATACCAACCTTTTCTCCTTTGGTTTTCTGTCTAAATTTCTGAAATTTGGAACATCGAATATGCTCACTAGAGGGCTTTTTTCTCACATTTTAGGAAATTTTTTTCATCTTTCAGTTCTCCTGGAAATTGGATCAACTTTCGATTTTCAAATGGAACACCCTGTATTTCATTTCATATTCGGTTAGCGATTATTATAACGAATTCAACAATACCGGGTAAGATTGGGTTATTTCGAACGATTACGAAAATATTCGCATTCGAAATTCCCATAAGCTCAATGAGTGTGACAAAGATAAAAGTTTCCATATTGCGCCGTCACACCCATGCATTGCTCTTATGGAAACTTCAAACGTACATAACTCCGTGATTGTTTGAAATAACCCAATCAAACCCGGTATTGTTGAATTCGTTATAACAATCTCTAACCGATTCTGGAATGGAATACAGGGTGTTCCATTCAAAAATCGAAAGTTGATCTCATTTCCAGGCGAATTGAAAGATGAAAAAAATTTCCTAAAATGTGAGATAAAGCCCTCTAGTGAGCATATTCAATGTTCCAAATTTCAGAAATATAGCTAGAAAACAAAAGGAGAAAAAGGTGGTATACCATGAGTCCGTGTTACCCGGTATAGATATGAAAATATTTCAAGATGAAAGTTATCATGAAACACTATTACTATTCTGTATTCGAATTTTTTCAAATATGTATATATCTGACAGTTTGGCTAATATCGAAGGAGAACGCACTATATTGACTCACCCTGTACATTACATAATTCGGCGCCAATTAAGGGTATTGGTTGTTTACCTACCCTACCAATAATAATATTACATTATTGTTTCGCTATTTGTCTCCAACGTTCGTCGGGCATGTCGATAGGTGAAGAAGGTATAGGACATAGGTGATGTTTGTCCGCGTCCGCGTCTCGCTTGGCGCGGTTCTCCCACTACGGTGTTTATAGGAATAGCTCCTTGCGCTAGACGCTAGTGAAATTGCCTTGCATCAGCTGAAGATAAAAAGAGTATAGTAAAGACTGGATACTGGAGATCTATGCTAGAAGTTGACTAGTTTCCTAGTTTAGTGTTTCATTCTATCAATGTGAAATTTCAGAAAATGACAGAATCAATTCTGAATTATGTTCAACAAAACAGTCTGTCGATTGAAATACAGTTTCTCCTGAATCAACAAATGTTTCATTGAATCAACCAAATATTTTACATTTTGAATCCAACATAATGATTGTTTGAGCAAATTCAATTTCTCTTCATGAAAAATTCATGGATGTGCTTGATTAGATAAGACCAAAGTTCATGCAAGACATATATTTACTTGATTCAAACTCGAATTTCGCTCTGAAACACGATATAGATATACTCATTTCAATATCATATTTTGTCGTGCATATATATATGACACTTATATATATTATATTCGCTTCATTCAATTAAATTTTGCTTGATTCAACGATTCCCTTTTTTTTTCGTGATAAATGCTAACATTTCGAAAAATAATAATAATATAATAATATAATGATATTTATTTGCATTGAACAAAAAAAACATTTTCACTACAACTTTAAATACAATGATGCAAAATGGAGCTGAAAACAATTTGGAAAAGTTCTAGTTCAGCCCCAGAGTAAGAAAAACAATTATAATCTGAACTGTTCGTCAAGTTGAGAACGGATTAAAAGATAAAAAGAAAAAGCATGCTCGTGAGAAGAGTTATATATGTGTAGCCAAAAGACTTTCTTTTTGAATGTCAATGACTTCATTTGCTTGAGTGGGGGTTGTAATTCATTAAACATTTTGTAATAGTGCGTTGGGTTGGTTCAAAAAAGTATAAGAATATTGCTATTCTGGCTACCAGCATGAAATTTGGCATACATGATGAGAAATATATTAGAAACAAAAAACCATCGAGATACAAGCTGTGTCTGGAATATTTCGTCTGCCATTTTCTAAAATGGCGGCCGAAAACTAGATTTTTGCTGATATCTCAAGAACGGTGCAAAATTTTGGAAGAGTTCAAACTTATGAAATAAAGAACATTACAAGGCGGATATTTTTTGTCCGAAACAATTTCTTGTGAGGCTGATATTAAAGTCAATAAATTGAATATATTCAGTGGAAAATCCTCGTTTTCTCAAAAAATCATTTAAAATACCTATACCAATTACCCCGTTACCAAGTATCCCTTCCTATTCATGAAAATCCTCCTCACACACGTGTTTATCTAGAAATATAAAAGATCTTTTTTGACTCTACAATATACCGGGTGGGGCAATTATCTTGAGGCAAAATTATATCTCGCTTGTATTCGATTATTTCGAAAAAAAAAATCTGAGAAATATTGTACCAGACCGGAAGTCGAAAGTCGATTTTTTTAATAGAAACACCCATTGTTCAGCACAAATTTGGATTGGAAATCATTGGCCTTATATTATTTGTCTGAAATGTCTCTCGAAATAATTGAGTCGAACCGAGATATAATTTTGTCTCAATATAAATGCCTTACCCGGTATACTCACTTTGATCTCTCACTCAATTTTTCACACCCTGGAATTGCAACCATATATTCCAAATCCAACTAACTGGGGATGAAAGTCGTCAAATCTGGAATGTCAAGATGGAACGAAAAATACAGTTTTGTCACAAGCATCTGATGAATGTTCAGAATTGATCAGCTGCAGATGCAAAACAATGTGTATTAAGAACTGCAAATGCAATAGATTTGATTTGCAGTGTACTGCTCTATGCACGTGTGATGGACAGTGTACTCAATAAACATTATTTGTAATACTGTTGTATTAGTTAGTTCACCAAGATTCTTACTGATCTAATCGAACCTAATTGAACATCAAGCCTATATAACATGATTGAAATATGATTTTATTTAGATAAAAATAATTGACCGCCATTTCACGTAATGGTACCTGTTAAAGATAGTTATATTATGTGAGTTAGTTTTATATACCATGTATATGTTGAAAATATTGTATAAAAGAAGGCTAAAAAAAGAAAGATGTCATGTGAAGAAAAGTCACTGAAAAATAAAAGTCAAGAAGAAAAAAGCTTAATATTTTATAAAGTAGTAGAAGCCCGACTCTATTACATTTGGTCCTTCGAGATTGAAAGACAAACTAGCACTGTGGACAGCAGTTTCGACAATTTGACAAAAAAAAAAGTTCGATCTTATGAACCAGTCCTCCAGCCGAAGACAGACAGCTGGTATCAATAGGAATCTAGACGGAAACTATACGTGGCCCAAGAACTTCGGAGAAGCAAGACTTAACATGGATGACAAAACCAAAGAACCAGAAGGTGACATTCCTGATGGTAGAACCGTATCCGAAGTTCATGTTGTGGACCATAAAAGCCCGTCTGTTTCTCAGCATTCCATCCAAAATAGATCGAACGTTTCCTCAAGACATTCTACACACACTAGAATTTCAAAAACATCCAGAGCAAGTGTTGAACTTCAGCGTATGAAGGTTGTTTTGGGAGCAGAAAAAGCCAAACAAGTTTTACTAGATGAAGCTTTGAAAGAGAAACTGAAGTTGATCGAACTAGAGGAAGCAATCCGTGAAGCAGAAATTGTAGAACAAGACGAGCAACAATCCCAAATGAGTAGCGGACATAAAGACTACTATGGAGAACATGATAGAATTTCACATAAATCTCTAGTTTCTGAACAACGAAGACATGCAGAAACATCACATGTTGTGCAGTGGATTAATCAAATTCCTACCACTTTCGATTATCCTGAAATGAAATCTACACAAAAATTTGATCATTCATCCGAAAGACGAATGCCAGAACAATTCAATACAGAAAAACCAACAACAGCAAGTACGAAAGATCCTATAATTCAAATGACTACGGATCACATTGATAAAATATGTCAGATTATGCAAAAGTAATTGTGACAACGGTACTTCAGTATCAGGACATGGAAGAAGCATGAGTCTACCTATATTTGATGGTAATCCAGAGGAATGGAATTTTTATGATCAATTCAAGAGAAGTACAAGAATTTACAATATTTGTGAAGAAATGTCTTCGCGGTAGAGCAAGAGAAACTGTGAGTTCTCTTTTGATTTCATCTGCCAATGTTTCCAAAATCATAGAAACACTTGAAGTTACCTTTGGCCGTCCGGAGTTTATAATATCTATGCTGGTAGAAAAGGTGCGTAAAGCGTCTCCACCTAGAGAAGGCAGATTTGAAACGTACCTACCTTTTTCAAATATTATTGAAAATCTGGTAACGACCATGGAATTATTCCACAGTTACTTAATGAGATCATTGTGAAGCTGCCACCATTTCTACGATTGGAATGGGCGAAGGCAGTAATTTCAAGAACAAACGTGTCACTGAAAGAATTTTCTGTATGGTTCAGGAACATCGCTTTAGCAGCCACAACATGCACTAATGCGAGCGTTTCAGAAAGGAAGCCATCTGAACCTGACCACAATGAAGCAAAGAAGAAACGGGAAAATATATTTGCTACCCGAAAAGCCCATGAAGAGAAGCGATCGATTTGCCCATGCAAGAAAACATACCACCCAGTAGAAGAATGTGATGCATTCAAAAAAATGACAGATGGACCTTCATTACATCACAAAAACTCTGTTTTTCGTGTTTGAGACCAGCTCATAGCATTTTCAAATGTAGAAAGAGACAAAAATGTGGGATAACGGGATGTGAAAAATTCCATCATAAGATTTTACACAATCCTGAGCGAGTTCTCAACCACGACGTTCAGTCAAGATCGTCCACAGCTCCAAGTTCAGAGGATAATCAACTGGAAACGATTCACCATATCGGACAGAATGATACCAGAATTCTTCTTCGTATTGCACCTGTTCATATTAAGAATAACCAGAAGCAAATCTCGACTCATGCACTGTTTGATGAAGCAGCAACAACCACGCTAATTGATGCAAGAATTGCTGAGGAATTGGATATTCATGGACCTGTAGAGCCTTTATGTTATCAGTGGTTGAACGAAGTAAGTCGAAGCGAAGATGATTCTATGAGGATATCGTTTGATATATCTGGGACTGATGAAACTTCCAAAACCTTCAGAGTTATAGGAGCAAGAACGGTCAAAGGCCTATGTTTACCTAGACAAACAATTAATGTTGGAAATCTATCGAAGATGTATCCTTACCTAAATCAAGCTACAGTATCCTCCTACGTAAATGCCCAACCAATGATACTACTTGGACAGGATCAATGTGCCTTGACGATAGCAAGAAAGTTTTATCACGGTAGTTCTTGGAATACACCTTTCATATCCAAGACACTACTTGGTTGGGTTATACACGGGAGAACTCAACATCCATGGAAAAACATGGACAGATCTTTGATTTTTCATTTATGCTGTAAGTCTCAACAAGAAGTGGACGACGAAATACATAATCTTGTTAATGACACCTTCAAGACAGAAAATTTCGGTGTTCGACCCACTGAAGAGAATGGAAAATCGAGAGAAGACGAAAGAGCTCTCAAAATTATGGAAGATACTATCAAACAAGTTGGAAATCACTTCGAGATAGGTCTTCCATGGAAAAATGACAAAGAAATTTTACCAGACAGTAAAAATGTTGCCTTAACCCGTTTGAGGTGCATGGAGAGGAAAATGGACAAGAACCCAGATTTTGCAAAGCAGTACTGCGCTAAAATCGATGAATATCTGCAGAAGAACTACATTAGGAAAGTTGAACCGGAATATGTCGAACGTGAAAATACCAGGACATGGTACCTACCTCACTTTGGGGTTGTCAATCCCAATAAACCCGGAGAACTGAGATTGGTTTTTGACGCCGCAGCGAAATCAAACGGAATCAGTTTGAACGACCAGCTTCTTCAAGGCCCTGACATGTTGACCAATTTGACTGCAATACTGTGGAAGTTCAGACAGAAGAAAATAGCATTCTGTGAAGACATAAAAGAAATGTTCCATCAGGTGTGGATAAGAGACGAAGATTGTTCGGCACAACGTTTCTTTTGGAGAGGCATGGAAAGATCAAGAAATCCAGATGTTTATGAGATGAAGGCAATGACGTTCGGAGCTACATCATCACCCTGTATGGCCCAATTCGTGAAAAACCGGAATGCCAGTAACTATTCTCTCGCATATCCAGGAGCTGCCATGGCCATTATTGGCAAACACTATGTAGATGATTATTTGGAATCCACAGATACGGAGACAGAAGCAATTGCATTGATATCACAAGTCATCGAGGTACATCGCAGAGGAGGGTTTGAAATATGCAACTGGGTTTCCAACTCTAAAGATGTATTAGAATCAATTCCTGAAAATCTCCGTTGTAAAACACAAAACACTTGGATTCATTCTGTCAACAGCACGTAGAGAGAGTCTTGGGCCTATGGTGGAAACCAGAAAGTGATAATTTCGCATTCTTTCTCAATTGCCATAAGGTCGATCCAGAAGTGATGAATTGTATCAAAATTCCTACCAAGAGGGAGGTTTTGAAACTAGCAATGTCCTTTTTTGATCCCTTGGGGATATTATCACCCATGATAGTGAAGTTCAAAATATTTCTGCAGCAGATCTGGCGTTTAGGCATTTGGATGGGACAACACGATAACACCTGAAATGGAAACTAAATGGTTTTCTCTGATCAAAGAGTTGAAGATGATTGAGAGAATCAGCCTTCCAAGATGTTATGGGCCTAAACTTTTCCAGAGCTCCTATGTGGGACTTCACGGCTTCTGCGACAGCAGTGAACAAGCTTTCTCTGCAGTTGTATATCTACGCTTCGGTACAATCGATGTCAATGTCTCTTTTGTTAGTGCCAAAACACGTGTGGCACCATTAAAGTCAATAACAATACCACGACTTGAACTTCAGGGAGCAGTAATGCTTAGTAGACTAGTGAACACCATTAGGAAAAATCTAGAAGTTCAAACAACTGCAATTTATCTGTGGACCGACTCAAAAAAGGTACTTCATTGGATCAGGTCTGAAGAAAAACGATTCAAAACTTTTGTATCACACCGTGTGAGTGAAATAACTGAATTGACAGATGTATCGAGTTGGCACTGGATTCCCGGAGAACAAAATGTAGCTGATGAGAGTACCCTAACAGGTGGCTGATTGGACCAACCTTCTTGAAGCTTTCGAAGGAAAATTGGCCAAAAGAGATAGAAGAAGACATAGACGAGGAAGAGTTGGAAGTTAAGAAAGAACGAGTATTATTGACAAAACAAGTCGATAGTTATCTACCAGACTTGAAAAGATTCTCCAAATATGGAAAGTTGATTCGAGCAACAGCCTGGATGATTCGATTCCTTGACAACTGTAGGGCAGCAAACAAGACGTCTATAGATTTAGAGAATGACGAAATTAAAAATGCTGAAAGAATATGGCTCAGACATATCCAAAATGATTGTTTTCCGGAAGATATCGCAGACTTGAAGAAGGATAAAGTAGTTGACAAAAGTAGCAGACTCTATACTTTACATCCGATGCTCGACGACAAGGGAATCCTCAGGATCCAAGGACAACTCCACAATTCTGAAGACCTAGATTTCTTCCAGAAACACCCTATAATATTAGACCCGAAACACCTCTTTACTAAGCTACTGATCGAAGACTATCACGTGAAATTCTGCCATCAGGGACAAGAGTTGGTGATCAACGAGATACGTCAGAGGTTCTGGATATTGAGGATAAGGAATGCCGTTCGAAAATGCCAAAATGATTGTTTCTACTGCAAGAAAATGAAGGCGAAACCGACAATTCCAGAAATGGGCCAATTACCCGAGTATCGACTTAAGAGCTTCGTGAGACCATTTACTGTCACTGGGATGGACTATTTTGGTCCAATTACAGTTACTATAGGCAGACGACACGAAAAACGATACATAGTCCTATTTACGTGCATGATTGTAAGAGCTATACACTTAGAAATAGCTGCCTCATTAAATACGGACTCTGCTGTAATGGCTATCCGAAGATTTATTGGTAGAAGAGGTTGTCCTCAGGAAATTCATTCTGACAATGGATCCAATCTTCATGCAGCAGACAAGGAACTGAAGAATGCACTGATTGAGTTGAACAAGGATGAACTTTTCGCATTCTTCACATCAAAGGGTATTAAGTTGAAATATATACCGGCAGCCAGTCCACATATGGGGGGTAGCTGGGAAAGTTTAGTGAAATCAGTGAAAACAGTTCTGAAAGTTACTCTCAGAGAAAAAAGTCCCAAAGAAGAAGTTCTACAGACACTAGTTATAGAAGCTGAAAACATGGTGAATAGCAGACCTCTGACCCATGTCTCTGCTGATCCAGCGGATCCAGAGAGCCTTACTCCAAATCATTTCCGTCTAAGTTCATCTGATGGAGCAGCCCCATTACCAGGAAAATTCAACGAGAAAGAGACAAACCCTAGGAAACAATGGAAAATATCACAATCCCTAGCAGACTTATTTTGGAGAAGATGGGTTAAGGAGTATCTTCCAACACTGAATCGAATCAACAAGTGGCACAAGAAAGTTGAAAATGTTGAAGTCGACGATGTGGTCATCGTTATTGATGACACAACACCCAGAAATGTATGGCCTTTAGGAGTGATTCAACGAGTCTACACAGGAAAAGATGGAAATGTTCGAGTTGTTGATGTAAAAATGAGGAACGGTACATTCAGGCGGTCAGTGGCTAAAGTGTGCAAATTGTCTGGCGTCAACAGAAAAGGAGGAGAAGAATAACAAACAAGAACGAATATTCGAAATGATAATTGAATATTTCCTAAAGGATTTTCTAATATAGTTCTGAATTCGGGGGGGAGAATGTTAAAGATAGTTATATTATGTGAGTTAGTTTTATATACCTTGTATATGTTGAAAATATTGTATAAAAGAAGGCTAAAAAAAGATAGATGTCATGTGAAGAAAAGTCACTGAAAAATAAAAGTCAAGAAGAAAAAGCTTAATATTTTATGAAGTAGTAGAAGCCCGACTTTATTACAGTACCTTCGGTTTGAATCCTCAAGAGAGAGTTCATTATACAGCAGATAACTCATGATCATCATTTCGGTGGCTAATCTTAGCCTGAATGTTTCCATTTTGATTTTTTCTTGAGAAACCTTGAAAAATTGAATTTCAATATTTCGATTATTGAATTATTTCTGATTCGTCTGACAAAACAATGTTTTGAACAAAAATGTCCGCTTTACTATCTTCTATATTTCATCATGTTGAACTTTCCCGATATTTCCCACTGTTCTGGAGATATTAGCAAAAATCCAGCTTTGTGGAATGCAGAATATTTAGGACCAGATCATTCAAAGTAGGTATAAAAGCATACATGTTATGAACATGAATAATGTGACTTCATATATTATCTAATATAGTTATAATCTTATGCTTCATCATCCTACAGGCGGTTTGGTAGAAGAAGTACCTAAGTATATAGCAATGTAAATAGGGCTTCATTCACCAGATTCATCTGATCAGCTGCAGATGCCAAAACAATATGTTTTAAGAACTGCAAATGCAATAGATTTGATTTGCAGTGTACTGCTCTATGCACGTGTGATGGACATTGTATTCAATAAACATTATTTGTAATACTGTTGTATTAGTTAGTTCACCAAGCATCATACTGATCTAATCGAACCTAATTAAACATCAAGCCTATAACAAGATTGATATATGATTTTATTTAGATTAAAATAATTGACCGCCATTTTACGTAATGGTACCTTCGGTTTGAATCCTCAAGAAAGAGTTCATTATACAGCAGATAACACATGATCATTATTTCTGTGGCTAATCTTAGCCTGAATGTTTCCATTTTGATTTTTTCTCGAGAAACCTTGAAAAATTGAATTTTGATATTTCGATTATTGAATTTTTGATTCGTCTGACAAAAAAATATGTCGAACAAAAAATGTCCGCCTCACTATCCTCTATATTTCATCGATTTGAACTTTCCCGATATTTCCCACCGTTCTGGAGATATTAGCAAAAATCCAGCTTTCGGTCGCCATTTTGAAAAATGGCGGCTGAAATATTCCAGATACAGCGTGTGTCCCGATGGTTTTTTGTTTTCTGTATATTCATCAACATGTGTACCGAATTTCATGCTGGTAGCCAGAATAGCAATATTCTTGTGCTAACATAACGCACTATAAATATTGTAAGCTCCTTTGAAATAAGATGGTTCTATATAAGGTGGAAGAGTGATGCGACCCCTATGCCGTAAATTCAGATTGTGAACATCAGTTCCATATGTTATTTCATCATACAGATATGGAGGACTCTGTTTATGAATTATAGAGTGTGATAAAACTAGGAAGTGAAGTTTCCGCCGATCTTGCATTTTCAACCACTTCGAGGGTTTCAACATGTGCGATACTGGATCGATCATACTTGCGGATACCATAGATGAATCTGAGACAGGATTTCTGTACTTTCTCCACACGATTCATGCCACTTTCGTCCAGACAAGGTCCATATAATACATCGCAAAAGTTGAAATGACTTATTACCAGCGTATCACTTAACATCCTTTTGGTTGTAGTTGATAGCAAGTGTCTATGAGGATAAAGCATTTTCAGGGAACAATATGCTTTTTGAATACAATAACTAATATGCTTTTTGAAACGAAGATCTACATCCAGATACAAACCCAAATTTTTTACATTTTCAACAAAGGACAATTCTTCACCTTGACCTTGAACTTGTATTTTCATAACAGACATGATGTATTGTTTGTTTTTACCAAAAATCATGACATTTGATTTCATTGCATTGATTTTTGAGGAATGCAGTGTCGATAGCTTTACTAGCCGATCCAGGTCTTCTATTATTGCCTGTTGCGCCAATAGCCAATCATCAGGAAAAAATGAATGATATAGCTATGTGTCATCAGCATAAAAGTGAGATTAACAAGTCTTTATACTCGATAAAAAGTTATTAGTGTATATACTGAACAACAATGGGCCTAGTATAGATCCCTGGGGAACACCACAAGTCACATTTTCCCTCCCAGACTGTCCGACAGTTGTTTCCACGAATTGGCACCTATTTTGTATATAGTTAGCCATGAGTTGGACTGCGTTGGCCGAAAAACCTACAAAATGAAGGATGGAAAGCAAAACCTGGTGGTTAATTGTAGCAAAGTCGAAAATTTCGCAATTTTTCGGTGCTTCCGGTGCATTGGCGAAGTCGAAAACTTGGGTTTTTTCAGTAGTATCTCTATAGCGATACAACATATAAAAAAATCAGAACTATACCCGACTTTTTACATCTAATAGATGCACAGATTAATTGTACTTGTTTTTCATGTAGTTATTGATATAATGATAATATGGATATATTTTAATAATCAATTATCTCGATTTATGAATTGATGATGATGACTCTGTGAAATTACAGGGGGACCGTCAAGAACCATATAATAGCAGTGCCATCGGAAGATATGTAATTTATGGAACATTTATAGGAGGACCACTGATAGCCAACTGGTAGGTGATATACAACAAATGCAATAAACCCTTTTCAACTTCAAAACATGCAATGCAAGCACTTGCTTGATGACCATTATTTGCTCACAATATGTCCTGACTATTCCACCAATAAATTCAATTTCTTCCCAAAGAAACAAATTCCAATATCAACTTCAATATTCTGAATGAAAAAGAAGATCCAAACAACATACATATACAGAGTGTTATAGAATTGATTATATATATATATATATATATATATATACAATGTGTCAATGTGTATATGAACACAGGAATACGCTTCAGTCTAACGAAAATCCCCAAAATATTCGATTTTCTCAAAGTTCAAATTAACGGGAAATTTAATTTCGAATAGTGAAAAATTGAAAATTCAAATTTTACTCAAGGGCTATCGAAATACTAGTGACTGCCGTCTACATGGAGATTTTATGACACTGGCATCAGAAATCACAATTATTGATACAGCGTTGGCAGATTTCTCATGAGCTAATATTTTTTTTAACTCTTGGATCGCACGAATAGGATTTTCTTTTCATATTCGAGGAATGAGCAACGACGAGGATATTATAGAGTTTTTCCATCCTTTTCCTTAAAGTCATAACACACCTCATCCCATCATCATCACCTAGAATTGTTGAATTTGTTTCGATAGAATTTCACCAAATATGGAATTGAATATAGTTACCTACCTTCCAACTGTTTCATCGAAAAAAAACTGTCTTCCTCATTCTTTTGCGAATGAGGATCACCCTGTATGTTTATAAGTGGATTGAAACTAAACATTTCTGAAAATTTAAATCGATGTATATTTGTGGTTCGGTAAAAACCTCTTGAATTGTGTTCATATTTTATATACAGGGTTCGGCAATGAAACGGGACGATTTGGGGTGGCGCTTGCAGCGCGCTACTAAGTGGTGGGTATGAAATTCACCTACCTATCAGTCATGACTCATGAATCATCAGACGCGGTTACGCAGTTGAAGCCTTCTATCAAAATGTAGTGCCAAAACAGTTCAAACACCTAAAAATATCGAACTTGTTAACAAGAGGTCCTCGCCGATCTCAGGGCGTATCGTTTCTCGAATTGAAAATATTATTCAGGCAATACTACAGTCAATTATACCCTCGAGTATAGGGTTCGTTAAGTAGTTAGCAGGGGATGAAGTGCGTCAGGGCAATATATAGCTACTACACGATATTTTGGTTTGAGTATTTAAATTCTTTGCTATCTGATGCTATCTTTGATTGAAGATTACGGGTTACTTATGAGCTGTGTGCACGTGAAGATATACAAATAATTGCACAGACTGTTTAGTATTTAGTGCAAACAAATATTTTGCACGAAATACAAGATTCTGTACATTTTTTTTGTATTTGAAGAACCCCCGAGCGTGTTTGATCCCAACATTGAAAAACGCGCGTTTTTTAATGAAATGTAACGGCAACAACACTGCGACGTAACGTCTGAATTCTGATGTAACGTCAAATGAAATATCACTGACATAATGTTAAACCATTTTATATTATTTGTTAATATATCCATATTTATGATCTCAAAGTGTACCAATAAAAAAATACCTCAAAGTATTCGTGGATACTGGTCGTTAAAACACTTGCTCTATTACTACCGTGTTTCAAAGACCTAAATATCTACTTATACTCCAAGATGATTGATTAACTACTATACTACCATCTGAGAAATCGTGAAATAGACTATATTGCCTAGAATGCAATACAACGCTCTGTGAAGCTCCGTATCGAACCGTATTTGAAGGTACCTATATACACTCACATGCAAAAAAAAACGCAACAAGTAAATATTTGGTAAAATTTGAAATTTCATAGTTTTTTATTTTTACTTCAATTTCCAAAATGTTTTCAGCAAACTGTGGATAAAATCATTAATTTCAACTGGCACATTCAGTATTTTGTTAAATGCTGGCTCATTAGTCATTATACAGGGTTAACTAGAAGTATGTTGATATACCCTAATTTTAAAACATCCTGTGGAATAATTTCGTCGTCAAATTCTTTCAAAATACCAATTTTTGTTAAGAACCGATCCTTTTCAATATTTTGTTTTTTTGGTTCAAGTCTTTAGTTGCTTTAGTTGATTTTTAAGAGGGAAATGAACTCCAAACAACAGAGTTTACCTAATTTTAAGAAATGTTATTTTTTGACGACATGCATGAATTTGCTCATTGTGCCATAATGTCAGTATGACAGCTCAGTTCATGAGTGTTACAATGAAATGGCAGCAATATATTGTTTAGTTATAATAATAAACAATTAATACATTATTTATGCAAACTCATTCAATTCAAATTGAAAATCAAACTTCAAAACAAACCAGTTCAACTGTAACTTAAATAACCTGATGAGGAAACGTACTTTTTACAACAAAATCAGCTTAATATTTTGTATTACCACCTCTGGCTCTCACAACTGCCTGCATACGTTGGTTCATACTGTCAATAAGGTTTCGAATAGCATCTTGTGGAACATTTTGCCATTCCTCCTGAATGGCTAAAGGAAGTTCATTTATGACTCGCCTACCAAGCATGTCCCACACATGCTCTATGGGGTTGAGATCAGGCGAACATGCTGGCCAGTTCAGTTTGTTAATACCTACTTCCGCGAGGTATTGTGTGACACAAATTGCTGTATGTGGCCGCGCATTATCCTGCATCAGGATAAAGTCATGGCCGATAAATCCACTAAAAGCTACAACGTAATTGCTTAATATCTCTTCAATATATCGGTGAGCCGTTAAAGATCCATCGATGACCACCAACTCAGTGCAGGCCTCCCTGGATATTCCTGCCCAAACCATTACTGAACCTCCTCCATAACTCAGATGGGGACTGAACGTGCATTCTGAAAATCTTTCTCCGTTCCTTCTCCATACTCTTTTCCGTCCATCTGGAGAATGTGAGCAAAATCTGGATTCGTCAGTGAAAAGAACATTGTTCCATTGCCCCAAGTTCCAATGTAAATGTTCAGTAGCAAATTCCAGTCTAGCTACTCGGTGACGCGGAAGTAATTTGGGTCCCGTTGCTGGTCTGCAATAAGCTTTCAAACCAAACTCCTTCAATCTTCGGCGAACTGTCAACACACTAACATTTGTACCTCGAACCTCTTGAAATTGTTTTCTAGACTGCACTGATGTTAAATGACAATCCCGCAGAGTATTTACATGAAGTAATCTGTCATCAATAGCAGTCGTTTTTCGTTTTCTGCCACTACCTGCCCTACGCTTATTTCTGCCAGTTTGTCTAAAACGTTCGATTACCTTTTGATGGTTGAGCGATGAACATGAAGTATCATTGCAACATATTCATAATTACGTCCATCTTCAACAAGAGCGACAGCTTTTGCGCAATTTTCCGCACTTAAAACCATGGTTCGAGTTCCTTAAGGTCTCTCACTGTCAAACTGACATTAGGACAACAACGAGCAAAGCCACCTCTTCAAAAAATTACATTTTTCAAAGTAAACGTTGATGATAAGTTCATTTCCTTCTTAAAAATCAACTAGTGCCCCTAAAGACTTGAACCAAAAAACAAAATGTTGAAAAGGATCGGTTCTTAACAAAAATTGGTATTTTGAAAGAATTTGACGACGAAATTATTCCACAGGATGTTTTAAAATTAGGGTATATCAACATACTTCTAGTTAACCCTGTATAATGACTAATGAGCCAGCATTTAACAAAATACTGAATGTGCCAGTTGAAATTAATGATTTTATCCACAGTTTGCTGAAAAAATTTCGGAAATTGAAGTGAAAATAAAAAAACTATGAGACTTCAAATTTTACCAAATATTTACTTGTTGCGTTTTTTTTGCATGTGAGTGTATAATAGTATATTCTCATAATATCAATAGAGGACTTTCACCAACTTAATTTCTTCTAAAAAAAACTGAATTAATCGAAACTATTCTCAACAGGTACAGGACTTTGGACAGATGGTTCCCTGGAAAAACTTCGAGCATCATAGTCAAGAAATTAATGATAGATCAATTCACATTCACACCTGCACTATTAGCGATTTTTTATGTCTGTAAGTTGCAATGATAACATTAATAGGTAAACGGTTGACATAGTCACATAGTGAGGACGAAGTATCTACACTTCTCCAAAAAATTAACGCACCAACAGAAAGTAGCCAAAAGTTTAGGGAACATTGTCGTCAAAACGGCTTGTCCGATTTGGGCGTTTTTTTGTTTAGAATTACAGGTTATTTCCTTCTAAACATTGGTGTGCAAATTGTATTCGCACAAGAAACTCTTTTTAATGAATACTGGGTGTAGCAATTGGAGCGTGTTTTTTTTTTCATGAAATCTGTAATACACTGTGGAGTGTAACAGTTACGTTATCAAGTTGAAATTGGAAGTACACTGTTGCCTCATCCTTCTTCAATATTCCTTCTTTAGATTCACTCCATTATCCTTCCTTACATACATATAACATGATTTCATGGAGAATCAATATCCAAATTGAATAACAGAAAGACGAAACAGAATGCGAGTATTCCCGCCGCGGGCACGAAAAACTTCTTTGCGAAGACGGTCTATACTCTAATGACATGTTGGTCCAGGTCTTCCCAAATAATTTGAATCATCAGTCTCTGCCGTGCGTTTTCCAAAGTATTCAAGTAACGTTTCTCTTGTAATCTTGTCCGAAGAATGTCACAAAGATTCTCAATGGGATTTGAATCCGGGCTCCAAGCTGGCCATGCCATGATGGTAGCGATACAGACTTCCTCTAGATAATATCTCACAACTCGGCTGGCAGTATCTTGCATCAACAAAAATCCTTACACTTATGATATAGAATTGTTTCTGGAGGAATAGGAAAGATAATGGAGTGAATCCAAAAAAGGGCTGTTGAAAAAAGATAGATCGAGCTAAAGTATACATCCGATTCTAAAAAAAACGGCTGTTGAAAAAAGATAGATCGAGCTAAAGTGTACTTCCGATTCTAACTTGATAACGTAACTGATTCAATTCACAGGGTATTACAAATTTCATGAAAAAAACACGCTTTAATTGTCACACCCGGTAGTCATGAGAAAGAGGTTTTTATGCGAATACAGCTTGCACAGCCATGTTCAGGAGAAAATTACCTGTCATATATTCAAAACAAAAAACGTCCAAATCGGACAAGTACTCTTGACGAAAATGTTTCCTAAACTTTTGGCTACTTTTTGGTGGTGCGTTTATTTTGTGAAGAAGTGTATATTATTTTATAATTCATTATGAGCATTGGAAGTGGGGGGTGTGGGATTTTGAGTGAGCAACGCTATTATTACTTTCGACAGAGTTACGAATACTCTTAGCGGATGCCCAATGGTCTAGAGGCCCATGGCATTGTTATTGAGCAGATATTATTATGGAATAGTTCATTGGTTCTTGCCAATACCTCAAAGTCATTTATTATACCCCTATCAAACTTGGTGAGGTAAAAGTCACTATTATCGACACTGTCTCAATCATCGACATTTTTCAACAAAGAATAAAAAAAAAGAATGTGATCTGATGATTCCTCTATTTTATTATCATATCAGAATAACGAGAAAGTTGGTTCGTCATACTTTACCTAAAAAAGCTCCGGCTGGTAAGACAGGATGTGGATTTGTTGTGGATGTCCAAGATAAGTTTGGCATCTTGTATGGAATCTTTACCAAAAAGAGTTTCATTGTGACCCTCTGGAAATATTATGAATTTTGTGGGTATGGTCTTGTCAACTTTCACGTCAACACATATGACAAGGACATCTTTCATTTTACCTAGACCATCAGCAAACTTGACCATAATATGCTTCTTCGAGAACGTTCGACCCTCACGTTTGAGAATATTATATAATCTCTTGCCAGCGACACTATGTATTTCGCCGCCTTTCTATGAAACCTTGACCTTGATGTCCTGAAATATTGACATGAATGATCGGACGCGAATGGGGAGCAATCAGCGTATCAATACTGAAAAATTCCATTGAGATGGTTTCAGTTTTATTACAAGGCCAGTTCGAGCTAACATACCCTGGTTTTCCGCATCCATAAGATGACAATGGAGAAGTTACCATACCACGTGTCGTATTAGCAGATTACGGGCTCGTGCCAGAAGATGTTGAATTTTGAGTAGAATCATGCGCATCAGGTTTCGGCTTTTCAACGTCTTTGGGTGACCAATTCATGAGTTTCCAACACTCATCTTTCGCATGTCCCAGATCCTTGGAACATTGACAACGTACGCGTTTCTAATTGTCCTTTGACTCTTTTGTGACAACCTTGTCACTGCGGTCAAAAGTTTCTTCTACTAATCTGGAATTTGTTAACAGTTCATTGGAAGTATTTACTTTGTCGCGGGGAAGTTTTCCTCGAATTTTCACATAATCTCTCGCGACATTTAATCGTTGAACCGAGAGCGGAAGAAACGATTTTGTTTTTCGCACTCCGAACGAACCCTGTTTGAGGCTAGAGAACGATCTTTAACCGCTTGATATCATTCGATAAACCGGTAATAACCTCAAAATCACTCAAAACGAAAACACACTTCTTTAAGTGTTCTGGCCCCACGTTGGGCGCCACTATAAAAGGGAATTCATAGTTATTTATGTTGGGTTCCACAGAGAATCACTTGCGGAGAGTATGAATCGTTTTTATTGGGAGTTCGGTACATCGACATGACATACGCGATACGAGATGACCGACTGTATTTTAGAGTTCATTAGCTATTATTGTCTTTCACCGTTGACCCCGCAGGATGGCGACGTCCCGATTTTCAAGAGCTAATCACGTGGTATATCATTCCCGGCGTTAGGTGGGAGAATGGGTATTGTTAATCCCCAATTATCATTTACAGATACATCATCAAAAATATATACCTGTTCGAAATTATCAACCTGTATGCATAAAATTCGCAGGTATTTCAAGACATCACAATACTCTTCAGGATTATGAGTTAAGCAATCAACTGTGTGATCATCCAAACGATTGAGATACGATCAAAGACCCTTAACAATGCACACATGGCCATGTTCATTTACAACTACAAATCGGAGCTTGTATTGAACTCTGGAAATTACCCTGTATAGATAGGGGAATGTCTCGAGTGGTTTTAATTTTCTACACTATTTTTCTGACATTTTACAAAACAAATTAATCAACAGGACACTGATGAAACGATATAAATAAAAAACTATTTCGAGTTATGACATCGAACTCCATGATTCAATATGTGAAAACCAGTAGAAAAAATTTTGAAACAAATGAGATCACTCCAAATTTGTTGCAAGTTAGCAGTGTGTCATTCATCGCTCTGTGGAATATTTATTTACCCATTTTTTATTTTTCGAATTCATGAATCTGAATACAATAACATGAATTTCTGAATTCTGGAAACCGAATCGAATTCGGTTAATTTTCTTGACAGTTATAATCTTACGAATCTGAGTGAAAATTTCAGGTATCCCACTTCAATTGCAGATTCACAAAATTTCCCTAGGTCTCTTGGTCTTGAAATTTTAGATTCCTCGTATCTACGCCGATGACATTTTCATACTAGCAGAAGGAAAATTCAAAGTAACCTACTATGACATATTCCAGAGAAGACACAAAAAATAGTATCAATCAGTGGGGCGCATTATCAACTCAACCAAAACCATCTTTCAAGAGGAAGAGTAAAACAAATTTCAGAACCTTGAGATTGGATGGAATAGGTATAGGATGACAGCAAGAGGGGAAATACTTGAGCCTCGTCTCAAATTGATTTTTTCTCTAACAGCCACGGAGGGTGTTGTCGATTAAAATCACTTTTTCAAGAAATCCTCTTTATATATCAATCACATACAAATCCAATTATTCTAATACATAAAAATTCTTATCACCAAGACAAAACAAAACACTCAAAATATCAGAGCTGACTGGAATCTTCTCGATACAAGGTGTCTTCTTTCCATGAAGCCGTAACAGAGGGATATTGATTCACACAGCAATAGGGAGACCCATACTTACATTTGGAGTGGTCTAGACTCTAGAGAGACAAAACTAGTCAAACCAAAGCTAATCTGGTATCCAAACCAGAATATATCTTCCATCGAATTAATAAATCTCGGTACAAAAACTCCTGATGAGTTTTTGCGCACTCGGCCTGAACAAGAGATAAGTAAGGGAAATCAGTTATTTTTCATTTTTGACAATGGATCGTATAGATCGATTTTTTTATTCAAGTATTATGTATATAATCGCTCATTTTCTAGAAATTTGATATCTTTTTATGTCGAAGCCTAAAATGTTGGTCGCATAAACCCATACTCCTCTGTTGCCATGGATATAAACAAATTGAGAATGTTTTATGCAACCCGCCATACTTCTATGTCATTTATGTTGTTGATTCAGATGATCATATTATTTCAGCCATGTCTATAATGGAACAGAAAGCAGATCTGTTTGAAGAAATGAAACAAAAATTTGTTCCAACATTCAAGACTAGTTGCATGTTCTGGATGCCTGCTCAAACTATGAATTTCCTGCTGATTCCTCCAATGTACAGGGTATCCTATATCGCAATGTGTTCATTTGCATGGATAAATATTCTGTGCTTCATCAAGAGGAAAAATTGAGTGTTACCAAAGAGTTTTAGTGTGTTCCATAGAATTATTACAGTTTTATACCTGAATAAAGTTTATAAAGTATTATTATTGTATATCTATTCCTTGTGTCAATCGGAAATGATAAAAAAATAACAATTAATTCCACCATACCCTACCTACTTATTTATATTATAATTAAAGAAGCGTTGATTGGTGAGCAGTTCAGTAATATAGTAAGTGATATTAACGAAATGATTGTTGTGGAATTGCCTATTTGGGTACATTATATCCAAGGTGTTTCCTAACCCCTCTAACAAAATGAAAGGAGAAATGTAGGAGTTTGCTTTGGAACGTCGCATAGTTTTCGAAATAAAAGATGTTCAAATTTTGATTTCATATCGGGTTTCAATTTCGCTCGCAGCGACCTCTAGCAGGAATATATTTTTTACACAAAAGTGTTCTAGAAATCTTCTTTCCTACTATTTAATGTGATACAGGTACGCACAAAAAAGTTATTACTTTTCAAAAGACTCAAAAGACATGTATAGGTGACGCCACCCCCACGAAAGAGACAAACTAACAAAAAAATTGATATTGTCATTGAAAAATACCCCTAGAAACCAAACTCCATTGGAATATCACAATCATTTTGAAATTTATCAACAAAAAACGAAAATAAGAATTCAACTATGACACTCTGTATCTCAGAAACGAATAACTACCGGACATATATTTATACGAACTCCTCTTCTTATATATTTTGACGTCAGCAACATGCTCCTGGATTATCTACACGGAATTCGAGGATATCCAATTTCAGATTAAGAAATTGCAAGAACGGGATTTATTTACAGAACAATAATATTCTACATTTATTTCGTGATGAACACTTTTCTGAAAACCCTCAGTATCATATAAGTAGTTACAGAATTCATAAGAATAAATAATGATCAGTTCACTTTTGTTCTGGGCAAAATAAACTATGAAAGATACATGCGAGAATGTATTTCACCAGAAATGATCATTTCTGATATACCTCGAGGTATAGGTACTCAATCCACTTTTCATCTTTGTCAAAGCGTCTACACTCTATTCGAGCGTTTGATTGCAAATGAGATTGCAAACGTACAGGGATATTTTCGATATTCGTAATTTAAAGCACCAACGTATGCTCCGAAGACCCAACCATTATAGAACTGATGTTATCTAAATTTGAGATCACAGTTAAATTAATCAGTGGACATATAAGGCGGATTTATACACACCGCTTTTTCATATTAATCTGTAATTTCACAATCATTATAACTATTTCACTAATAAGTTGAAACTTGGTATTCCCGTTCATTCATTCATGCACCTGAATTGAATTTAATCTTTCATTAACTATTCGCTAAAAGACGACCAAATTTTATCTCTGAACGACAAATACAAATAAAACTGTGTCTTATTGCGCAGGCGCGATTCTGTCAGAAGTCAGACAAACAATTTCTTCCTCTTCTTTTGCCAAAATGTGGTTGAAAATTCTGAAAATTCTAGTCGTATGTTCAAATTAGACTTTGAAAACAATATGAATGATTGATTCTTATATTGTAATTATGTGATCACTGAATGTTATAACAGGGACTATGTTTTGACCAAGCAGAAGAGTTCAAAATTTAAAAGTGGTGGTGCATAAAGGTATCATAGTCCTTAAATAAAAATCAACTTGATGGCACTTAATGAAAGCAACAGATAAATGAAAAAGCGTTGTGCATAAATCCTCCCATATTATTTGTAATTTATATTAGGTACATCAATTACCCAGGCAACCAGATGACGAATAATCACGTCACTGTGACGTCCCTAATTGGTGATTTTTCGTCAGAGACGTCACACACCAATTTATGACGTCACTATGACGTACTTTTTATGACGTGATAATCACGTATATTATCATGTGAAACAGAAGTATAACTCATGAAAGCAAATCAACATGCAAGTTTTATTCTAATCATTAATATACCCGAAAAGTAGTAGAAAAACTTTTTTCTAAAAAACTTTGATTCGAGCTCTGACACACTGTATATTTCGAAAACCAACAATCTATATATTATGTATGGTATATAAAAATGATTGTTCAGGTATACCTATATATTGAAACCGTTACTCTCATGACGTTGAAGTGACGTATCTATGACGTCTAAAAATCACGTCGGTGTGACGTACCAATATGGTGAGCTACGTCATCTAGGAAATTTTTCAATAATATGCTATTTAGATTTTTGTTGGGTGACAAAGAATGCATCGATATACATTATTCAACAAAGTGAAGTCAAATTCGCCAACATCCTTTCCATTGCTATCAAACTATTCTTTGTTTGCTTACATCTCGCCGACACAAACTACATAATTTTTGATACAAATACGAGAAACTGATTGCACTCTGATGGATATGCGTACTGAAGGATGGCGCTGCTGAATAGGCGATTGAATGAACATGACACAGGAGGGACCCACCAAGCAGACTCAACAATGCATAATCGATATTATATAATGTCATCAGATGCTAGTGGTATTTATCACACCATGTTGAAGGAATCTTTTTTACGTATCATTGCCAAATTCAATCGTCATTTTGACGTCATTATGACGTCAGTCGGACGTCACAGTTTGGTGAGTGAATGACGTCAATACGACGTGAGTAATATGACGTCATTGGGCTGTGACTTATTCACGGCATCATCACGTCAATGCGACACTGACGTCACCTTGGTCATTCAAGTGACGTGAAAACAGACGTCACTGGAACGGCATCTGGTTGCCTGGGTACCTTCCCAAAATACCAACAAAGTGACATTACCATAACCCCAAAAAATTGTTTTAAATAATGGCGTCATGCGCAAGCGCTTCAACATAAAATGAATGAAAAATAGGACATGTTCTATGTTGTCCACAGCTGCTGTAAAAATTTAAGATTCAATTGGCAATATGCATGAATATCGAGAATTGCTCAATTCTGGGTCGGAGTCCTCATTTATGACGAAGTCTTTGGAAAAAAAAGTTAAATCTAGATTCGAAAAAATTGAGTTTGATAATCTTGGGAATTGTTAAAGTAGATACTAATGTGAGTCATGTTGTGAAAGCTAAAATTCATTCAAATAGTACTGGATACAGTTTTGACGAATCATTTCTATTGATTGATAATATTCCATTTTTCTCTGTGGATTCAAAGACTTTCATGAATCCAACTTATATGAAATTAGCTGAAAAATCTTTCAGAAAAATTGGTCGGATTGATCTGTCATTTGGTGCCCAGGCAACCAGATGACGTTCCAGTGACGTCTTTTTACGTCAGTTGAATGACCAAGGTGACGTTCAGGAGTTGACGTCGTATGACGTGATAACCCAGACAACACAAGTGAATCCATTGGACAACCAATGGATGTCCAGCTATGGATACCCTGGACATCCATTGGATGGACGGCATTGTCCAGTATTTGTCCAATGGACATCCATTGGATAATACATGTCCAACAGTTTGGACATACATTGGAAGTCCATTGGCTTTCCATTAGACATCTGATGGATTTCCATTGGACATCCAATATTTGTCCTTTCCATTGGAAGTCTATTGGATACTCATCAGACATCCAATGGTTTCCCAATGAAGATCCATTGTATGTCCATTACATTTGAAATACCATTGTATACACATCAGAACTCTAATGGATGTCTACCAAAAATCCAACTTATGTCGATTCCAATGATAAGTCTATTGGATACTCATCAGGAATACATTGGATTTCCATTGGATATCCAAATTTTGTCCAGGCAGAACGTAGAAATTAAAAAAAAGTTGTCCTTTGAGGGGATTGAACTCCCGACCCCGCTCTCGTGGATCACAACGCTAACCTCTGGACCACTGAGCTGTTATAAATATTATAGCAAGTATTTCGTATTCACGGTATTTCACATCGAGAGAAAATGCAATTTGCTGAAGTTTAGTGCCGCAATAAAGCTTTTACACGGCCCTTATCAAAAGTGTTACAGGGTGATTCATCTTTTTCGAAAGAAACCCGCCGTATAATATTTGCCCATATCGATCTTATTTGCACGGCCTAAATGGTTTAAAATTGAAATTGGATGAAAACCAACTTTAAAATAAGTACCAACCTCTATATAGGTACGTAACCTACAAAAATGATGAGACATATAAAATCTTGAAAAATAGTACCGAGTGCGAAGTTGTCCGTGATTAATGTTCATATATATATTATATATTATTGGTAAAAATATTTCAATTGAAATAGAAGAGTCATAAATGACACATATATACTTTGCGAAACGATTTCCATTGGATAAGTATGATGGATATCCATTGGCTGTAAAAATTTCGTTGTCCATTGTACAACTACGAAATGGATGTCCATTGTATGTACAAATCTCTATGTCCATTGTACATATACACAATGGATGTCCATTGGACATCCATGGACATCCGGCTACCTAATGGATTCAAAATGGACATCCAATGGATGTATGTGTGTTATCCGGGAAATGACGTGAATGAGTCACAGCCCAATGACGTCATATTACTCACGTTTATTGACGTCATACAATCACCAAACTGTGACGTCAGACTGACGTCAAAATGACATTCAAATTTGGTGATGGCACGTAAAGAAGTTTCCTCGAACGTGACGTGATAATCACCGCTGACCTCTGATGATATAATATTGATTATGCATTGTTGAGTCTGCTTGATGGTCCCTCCGGTGTCATGTCCACTCAATCGTCTATTCAGCAGCGCTATCCCTCAGTACGCATCCCTATCAAAATGGAATAATTTACTCGTATCTGTATACAAAGTTATGTAGTTTTTTGTCGGCGAGATATAAGCAAACCAAGAATAGTTTGATAGCAATGAAATGGGCGAAGTTAGCTTCACTTTCTTCAGTAACGTATATTCATGCATTATTTGTCACCCAACAAAAATCTAAATAGCGAATGATAGAACAATTTTTTGAATGACGAAGCTTACCAAATTTGTACGTCACACCGACGTGATTTTTAGACGTCAAAGATACGTCACTGCAACGTCATAAAAGTGACGGTTTATATCATTTGTATTTATACACATACATAAATAGCTTGATTGGTTTTTGAGATATACAGGGTGTCAAAGTTTAAAGAAAGTTTGATCTAACTTTTTGAGTATATATAATTTCAATAAAACTTGCATGTTGATTTGTTTTGATGACTTATACTTCTATCGACTTCAGAAGCATAAATATAAAATTACCAAGTCGTACATGTTTCTATATAGGTATGTAAAATTAATGAAAAAACGATTTTTCCATAACTCCGATTAACTTGAAATTTGGCAGGTGTTCATAATTTCGGTGACAATACATTATGGAGTTTTTGTTGAAATTAAAAAAAATGGCTGCTCCAAGATGGCGGACAAGATTTGGTCCGATTCCATTCAAAATTGGTAAGTGGGGGTTTTTGCAGGTAGCACATGACGACTATATGACGTCTAATTGACGGCATCACATTCGGCCAAAAGACGTCTTTATTTCAACAAATGCGACGTCCAAATGACGTAAGTAAGACACATCCAAATGACGTCATATTTCAAAGTCTTTTAGACGTCAGTATGTGTTTTCAAATTGGACCTTAAACTGACACTACTGACCAATTTCCGACGTCAACAAGACGTCTGTTTTTTTTATAAAATTTTGAGGTTAATGGTTATAATCTGGTGAGGAAGATAATCATTTGTGCTATAAAATGAATTTGCTACGAATGAAGATTTTATTAACAAGATAGTAATGTAAGGTATTACATATAGTTGAAAATTTCAGCGTCGATGGCTCCCCTTCACAGAGAGCTCTTTTGTATGTTTTGCTGTCTTTAAATGGCGGCCAAAACACTTCCTTTTTCAACGGCGTCAGCCAAGTTTCGTGAACAACAGCTACACTGTTGCTTCCACTGTCATCAAATTGTATTACACAATACATCCTGAATACTTTCACGTGATAAACAGACTGTATAGAAATACCACTCAAACCCTCAATATTTTAACATTCTTAACAAATCCAATGGCACAGACGCCGTTCACAAACAACACCCATTCGAACATGGACGATGGACAATGAACATGAACGGGAACGCACCATGCACGATGCAAGCTTGACGCTGAATCACAGAACGGACCGCTGAACGGCACTAACGCCACTAACGGCAGTCGCGAGATGGTCGCCAGTCGCATACACAATCTCTTCGCGTAATTACTTGATCGCCATTGGCCATCTGGTCGGTAAGTGAGAATTGTCTTTGGCGCTAAATTTAAACATTGAAAATCATGGGAAGCCTATGGAAAAAAATACATTTTTATCATACATTTATACAGTTATTTAGATAAATTAATTAATTTATTTTATGACTTCGTTTTCCTATACATACATGATAATGATAATAATAATGATAATAATAATAGTAATAATAATAATGATAATGATAATAATACCCAAAAAAATATGAAGACCATAGATTGACGTCTATACGACGTCAAACAGTGGCTGTCCATAAGACGTCACATTAATGACGTCCGCATGACGTCATAATTTGGTCAAAAGACGTATGAGACCAAAAACGACCTTAGATAGCGGTCCTATAGACGTCATATTCGTCAGTCTGGCTACCTGAGGTCGGATATCATGATTTTTTTGTTAAAATGTAGAAATTCAAGATGGCGGCTTCCAAATAATTTTTTGTTTTTGTATAAATGACGATAACTCCGTTGTTATCAACACAAAACTATTACTGCGACACATCATCTGTAAGAGAAAAAAAAGCTATTCGTGACTAAGTCATAGTGAGCTATGACCTACATTTGAAAAACTAAAGTTGGTGCTGATATCTCAAATTCTAGAAGAGTTTGTATAAATTTCATAATTTTTTCGAAATCACTTCGAAAAACTGCCATGAGAATGTGAAATTCATATTTGAATATTTTCATAAATAAAGAAGTTACGGAGGAGACATGAAAATGATCAAAATCTGTTTTTTGTGTATAAAACAAAAACGAATAAATTTTATCGAAATATTTTTTCACATTATAGTTGGCCTTAACAAACTCCACATTTGGTGTCATTTAACCGACCTCGTATCTCTCACCGTTAAAAAGATACCCATGGTGAGCATGGTAAGTGGGACACACTGTAAAGGTACGACAAAAACCTAACGGTTCCACATGATTATGTAAGTCTACATGTTTTAGATACGGTCTGGAAAACATAGACGTCGACAGGACGTCCCTGTAACGTCATCTACCTGACGTCTTATTTTACCCTTCTAAGTGACATTCACTCGACGTCGAGATGATGACGTGATTATCATGTCATAGAAAGTACGTCATAGTGACGTCATATATTGGTGTGTGACGTCTCTGAAGAAAAGTCACCAATTAGGGACGTCACAGTGACGTGATCATTCGTCATCTGGTTGCCTGGGTGCTACTGTTTTTTGGGATCTTTTGAAGTCAGGCAGAAACTAATTGGGTAATGGAATGCCGGTTTTACAGGATACCGAACTGGGTTGGATAATTGCTGGGCCTATGGGAGTTTCGGGGGACGTTGAGGTGCAGGAGAAAGTGCAGATGTGTAATATTGATCAAGTTGCGTGCCAAGACCAATTCGAGAAATTTTGACAGTTGGAGGAATACCTCCAGGAAACGGTTCTCACAACGGAGGATAGAAATTGTGGGAAAAAATACATTGAAACTACACAACGAGATGCTATAGGGTGATTTATTGTGACGTTACCAATCGAAAGAGGGGTAGGTAAGCTGGGTGGAAGGTAAGTTGAGGAAAAACTGTATTCTTCGAAAGAAATACCAGTAGTTCTGAATAAAAAAAATTTGAAATTCCCACATCAGATCATTCTCTCATGTTCCAAGCATTTGAAGATTGTTTGATGTTAATTCTCATTTCCGGTAAATAGTACTGAACAGTTCTTAGTTGAAACCATCGCAGAGGACAGATTTTCGCTAGCAGTAATTCACGGTCTACAAGAAAATTATCCTCCGAGATGGATCCTTCATGATTTCAGTTATAAAACTTCGTTCTACGAGATATAGCTCGACGTCATGAATGACAGTTTGGGAGTTCCTACGCATTGTATTGAAGCGTTTTCAGGAGAGCAATCTGGATGAGATTTTCTGGTTGCTGGGAAAAATATCGGTCTAGATACTATAGCTATGCTGTCAATATTCATTCTTTTATTTACAGTGTTATTTGTTTACGAAACTTCATAAATAATCGGTAATAATATGCCTGAATGTTGTATTGTGCCTTTGTGTTCTTCGAAAACACCTGGAATAACCACAGAATACAGGTACATCGTAACCTAAGGTGTGCTCATAGCTTCCTAATTTAATTGTAGGAAGTATGAAAAAAATACTCATATGTATTAGTTTTAATCTATAATGTATATCAGAAGATATCAAATAGTAGAAACATGATTGCTACAATCTTCTTGGATCATCACTTGACTTTACCTCTTTTTTCGATTCATCAGCAACTATCAGAAGTACACCAAGAATAATCAAGAACATACCAGACCACCACCATAATGATGTAAATTCACCGAAAATTAGAAATCCTGCTACTGCCTGAAACAAAAATGTTATGGTGCTTATACATATTTGCGAGTAAAAGTGTTAGTTTATTTGTTGATAAATTGTACAATAATTGAAACTCGAATCGATTTTAATTGTCATATATTTTATGAAAAAAAAGGATATAAACATTTATCCAAACTCGCTTCGTGTGCTGACTTATTGTCGATATATCCAACGCCACAGCTAGGGATTCCCCATATTTTTCTAATGAAGCTTGACATATATTGGGTTTTAATGCTAAGGAATGTGCCATCTGACGGCATATATCACGTGATCATCAAGTGTGATTATTTGGTAGTAGTATTGAAGATTATAATTATTGTTCATTCAATTGTGTGACTGATTATTATGTGATTATTTGTTTATACAACCGTATATGGTAGAAACATATCTTCGGAGTCGTTCTGGCAAAATTATTATTTTGACATATCACACTTGGGGTCAAAAATATCATATTTTTGACAGAATGACAATGCGGGAAAATGAAGGTTTAAATCTCAATAAGTGAAGTACCCAATCAGCAATAGCCCTAATAGCACACAACGTCCTATAGGGACGTCCCTATTTGGTACAATTCAAGTCCGAATGTCCCTGACAAAAAAAAAGTGTCCTTGGGACGTTCCATCCCGTACATCTCATACAATGTCCGAGCAAGGACGCCACGGAATGTCCCAGCAGGTACATCATTTCAAACGTCCTAGAAATAGCATCCCTTAGATGTCCCACGTGGTTCATATTGTAGAATGTCCATGCCCTGATGGGATATGATTTTAATAGTTTTTTTAGAGACATCCATTGGATGTCCCGATCGAGTAGTACATATTCTGGCATGACTTATTCAGATCTTATATAATGTCCCTTCTAGACAATCAATGTCCTCCACGTAAGTCCATTGGACATCCTTGGGAAACTTCTTCAGGATCTATTGGGGACCTTCTATAGACCATCAACTCAACTGGATGTCCTCATCAGTTATGCACGATCTGATCCTAGATGGACCCAGAAAAATTGAAATCCAAGAATAATTCGTACGTCCCTGGAACATCCTATGGACAACCAATTGATATCCAACAGCGTTACTGATAGGTTGTCCTACGGATGTCCTAAGGATGCCCTTCGTAGTGCTTGCTGAGGAATACTGTAGGATTTAGGTATTCGATAGTTGTCCCAGGGATATCCCTCAAGGGCGTCCCTAGTTGATCCTCAAGTGTGACATTTGTGCGTCCCACAGACGTCCAATGGACGTCCACGGTACCAAATTCGAACGTCCTACGGACGTCCTGACAGGATATCCAGGATATCCATGGGACATAATTGTGTTATTAGGGGATTTCTTAAAGAGGTATATTTTACGCCCGACTTACGTCTTTACGTCCAAGGACGTATGAAAGACAAACCGTACATTCGTGTACGTCTTCAAGAGGTTCAAAAATATAATCCTAAAAACGTACATTTCAGGTCCGGATCACATCATTCCTCCCAGGACGTATAAAATACGTCTGAAAGACGTACATCCGAGTACGTCATCAATTCGACGTATAGAAATGGAAAACGATTTCGGGCATTCGACTCTTAACGGGCATAATGTCTGGCGGCACTCTTCTTTACTGGGAATCTAAGGTGTGGTTTGCTGCGAACATCTCTGCAAGAATGTTTGCTTTCTCTTGCGGTGTTCTTGCTACTGTGACGTCGGCTTTGAGGAGGGAATGAACTATTGGTGAAATTCCTCCCTACTGCTTTTGTGAGGGACCAACGAACGGGAGCAATTGGGACAATCTATGAGTTTATTCGATCTTATTCTGGCAATGAATGATTCTTTTAATGCATGTTTTGTATGACAATTATTCATAGCTTCATCATGATCTGATCTAGTCACGAGGTTAGGGTTTCTGCGCCAGCGATGATAGACTGAATATTGAACAATCGAATTGACACGGTTGAAAAGTTGAAATTGAAAATATTGAAAATCGAACAGATAGTGCGTCCACAAACTTCGAAAAATAACAAATGAAAAAATCTTTTCGAATAATACTCTAATAGGAATAATATTTTCGAGGTAAATTCGACATTGCCTCTTCCACTATTTTATCTCTCATTTCGTTATCCATGAAAATTTTGACGCGAACTTAGAGGATTGGATAGTATCCTTGACGACATCTGCAAAATGCGGTATTGCAAAACTCATCAGTCATCATTCCTATTCAAAATCCGGGGGTTGTGCTTGCTCTTGGTAAGTTGGTTGAAGTTACGGGAATGAAGAAAGCAGACACGTCGTTGTTCCTCCTCGAATTAGAAATCGACGGGTCTGAGCGTTTCTCCGGATTTTCATTTTGAACCTCTGAAATCGGAATGTAAAGTTTTCGTTGAACCACCCTGTAAATACAGAGTATGTACTATAAACATACATTTGAAAAGTCCTGAATAGAAAAATATTTGCCGACCATCCTATACCAATTATGAAAAAAAAATGGCAGAACAAGAATATTGAACATACATCTATTAAATGGCTGAAGTGATATTTTCTCATAATATTGATGATAATGATATCAGAGATTTTGCAAGAATGCATCTGCAGGTGACATTATCGGCTTTGGAATGTGTTATCTTTCATCTGGCAGCGCTAATTCATCTTGGTACAACTCCGCGGTGGTTAGAAAATGCTGAACATTCAGATGATATTGGCATACATCACATATCTTCGAAACCCATTCAGTAGGTACAGATGAGTAATGTTCGTGTGTCCAATAGTCATTCTTAATAGAACCAGCTCATCGCTGTCAATGAAGATCTTGCTGAAATTTCAGCCTGGGAAACCAACAACGAAAACTCGAGCCTGTATTTTCTCTAGAAAGGCGGAACTCAGAATGCCTGAGATAACAATGTCTGGTACCAACATTCCCACAAAGTCCGCCTTCTCGAATTTCTTGATTTCGATAAGAGAATCATAATCACCGACTGACGACATGGCACGACTCAGATCTCAGTTTCTCCTCTCAAATCGACTTTGTTTGTAAGCAACTGAATAAAGCATATACTATGCAATTCTTCAAATAAAACCAATTTTGGACATGAAAGGGATGTTGAACTTGTACTATGCATTTGCATACAGCCATATATCAAATAAAATTGCAATATGGGGTCTATCAACGGCGCACATGAAAGTCTACACTTCACAGAAAAGAATTGTCCGACCAAACTTTGAACTGGATTTTCATCATGTAGATCATTATTTAGATAGCACTATATTCTAACTTTCTGTTCGATTTTTATCTTAAAATGCTCAACATATTTGGAAGCTAACATTTCCGATTTCAGCATTTTGGAAAACAATCATCGCTACCCATCAAGAAACTTCATTTTGAATATACCAAAACATAAAACATCGATCTTCAAAAAATCTACCATGTACAACGACATATATCTGTATAACAAACTACAAAAACACTTGAAAGGTATCAATAGCACAATTCAAAAACGTAACAAACTATTAGGAAACTGCTTCTACTCCAAGATGGAGGAATTATCCTAACAAATCAACTTAAACACTGAATGTTCACTAAATAAATAAATTGTTCCATTGAATAATCATTTTTCCACTATTTTAATCTGTAAACATATTTTTAGGATGTCTAGTGAAATGTTTATATATGTATATGTAATTTTTTTCAATCCTTTTTTTTTTTTTTATCGATTGGAGCGCACGAAAGGGAATCCCTATAATGTTCAAAGAACATCGTGAAGTTTGTCTCGCCATTTGTAGTTGCTTATTTGATATGGCCAATAAATTTGTGAGTTGTAACGCTAAAACACTCAGTATGTATTATCTATCATCTAGATAGTTTTGATCTTTGGTTGATAGGTTGGTTAGCAACATGATAGATGAGTGATGTTGTTAAAATAATTTTGATTGGAAATTAGACAAAATGAAAGTAAGAAACGAAAGTGAGGAGAGTTTTATTGAGAAGATAATCAAAGTATATTCCAAACATCAAGAGGTTATGGGCCCAGGTGAGTGCCGAGCAGAATAAGAAGAAAAGTTGAAGTGAATTTTACGAAATGGCTCAATCCAAGAGTTATAATCATAGAAGCATTGAATGGGGAAAACTATTCAAATTGGAAATTCAGAGTGGAGATGATACTGGAAGAAAATGGAGTTTGTGAACGAGTGAAGAATGAAACAGTGTTTAATGGTATTACAGAAGAGGAAAAGAAGAAGGCTATAAGAGAAGATAGTGAAGCAAAGTCGTTGATAGTTCAATCCGTAGCTGATTCACAATTGGAACTATTGAGGGGAAAAGGAACAGCATATCAGATGTGGGAAGCTTTGAAGTTGAAATTCGAGGAAAAAGGTTTGCACAGTCAGTTATTTTTGAAAAAGAAATTACTCTCCCTGAAATTGCAAGAAGAAGGGGATCTTGAAATGTTTATGTCCGAATTTGAAGAACTATTAAGACAATTGGAAAATGCAGGAGATAAAATGGACGATACCACAATATTTGCAACCTTCTAATGTCACTTCCAAAATCATATGAAACAATAATAACAGTTATAGAGAATCTGCCTAATGGGGACCAAAGTTTTGATCTAGTCAAAATGAAAATATTAGCAGAACATGAGAAGAGAAGAGTACAAGGAAGACAAGTTGAAAAAAATCCTGGAATTGACAGCTGCACAGCTTTTATGTCAGAAAAATCATGCTACAGATGTGGAAGGAATGGGCATTTAATCAAAAATTGTTGGCAAGCACCTAGTTTACAACCCAGAGGAAACTATTCTACATCCAGAGGAAACTATTATACATCCAGAGGAAACTATTCACCCAGAGGAAGCTATTCATCACCTAGAGGAAACTATTCATCACCTAGAGGAAATAATACACCATCAAGATGGAATAACTATACATCACCCAACAACATGAGAGGTATAATAAGATATTATAGAGGAGGTTTCATAGGAAATAGAAGTAATTATCAAGTCCGAACAATGAATGGAAGAGAAAATTTAAACCATAATAGTAATTGGGTAGAAAATAAGGATCCGGAAGGAGAAGACAAAGAAGAAGCAGGAAATGATGGAAGCATCTGTTTCCTAAATGAAATTCATGTTGAAAATGAGAATGAGAGTAAGAATGTTCTTGTGTTTTTTGTAGATTCAGGGTGTACAGATCATATGATAAATGATCGTGAGATGTTTTCTGATCTAATAATGTTGAAAAATCCAATTAAGGTTGCTGTTGCTAAAAATAATAATTATTTATCAGCAGTAGGAGTAGGAAATGTCAAATGTTTTATTATTAATAGTGGAAAAAGAATCAGTTGTACAATAGAGAATGTTTTTTATATACCAGAGTTAAGGATAAATTTACTTTCAGTAAAAGGTTAGAATTGAAGGGAATGAGGGTCATTTTTGAAAACGGCACAGTAAAATTGGTGGATAAAAATATTGGTTTGGTAGGAATAGGGCATAGAGATAATCTTTATGAAGTATCTTTTGAGATTTATAAATCAGAATGTCTTAATGTATGTAATGGTAATGGTGAATTTATGAAATGGCACAGAAGATTTGCTCATTTAAATTTTTCGAGTTTAGGAAAGTTAATTAAAGGGAATTTAGTTGATGGAATCGATAAAAATATAGAAATACAGAAAGTAGAATTTTGTGAACCTTGTATTGCAGGAAAAATGTGTAGATTACCTTTTGGCACTAGAACAAATAGCACTCGCATATTATAAATAATTCATACTGATGTTTGTGGCCCAATTTCACCTATAACATCAGAAGGCTACAGGTATTTTGTAACTTTTATTGATGATTTCAGTAATTTTACAATCATATACTTATTAAAACATAAGAATGAAGTTTTTCAAAAATTCAGGGAATATTTCAATATGGTACAGGCAATGTTTAGCAATAAAGTTTCTAAATTAAGATGTGATAATGGTGGGGAGTATGTATCGAAAGATTTCAAGGGTTTCTGTGGGGATCAAGGTATTATTTTAGACTATACAGTTCCGTATACTCCGCAGCAGAATGGGAAAGCAGAGAGAATGAATAGGTCATTAGTAGAGAGAGGTAGAGCTATGGTGAACGAATCTGGAGTACCACAATATATGTGGGGCAAAGCATTTATTGGCTGCCACATATGTTTTGAATAGGAGTCCGAGTGAAGCATTGTACCAGAATTTGACACCAGCTGAGTTATGGTTCGGTAAAAAACCTGATGTAAGTAATTTGAGAATTTTTGGAACTTTGGAACATATCAAAAGAAAAAAGAGATAAATTTGATTCAAAGGTAAATAAATGTATATTTGTTGGATATGCAAGGAATGGATATAGATTATGGAATGTAGAACACAAGAAAATAGAAATAGCTAGGGATGTAAAAATAGATGAGGATAAGTTTTGGTTTGGACAAGGTGTTTCAGTACATGCTCAAAATAAAGAAGAATTAAACAAGGTGGTGAAAAGCCAAATAAATCAGATAGGAAATGAGACAGAAGATGAAATAGACCCAAATAGAGATGATAGGATAGTTGGAGATGAAAATCAGGCAATAAATGATATATACCTATTCAATAACAGATGATAGGGTAGTAGAAGATGAAAATCAGGGAAAAATGGAAAATATACGTAGTCGTAGGGATATCAAAGTACCAGAATGGCATAAAGATTATAAGATATATATATGGCTTATGAAGCAGTTAATTTTGTAAATGATATACCGAATGAGTTCGGTGAAATAGAAGGTAGAAAAGATAAACATTGCTGGATTAGGGCTATGGATAGGGAATTGAATTCGATAAATAAAAATGAAACATGGGAGGTGACTGAAAAACCAAATAAGACAAAGATTTTAGATACAAAATGGGTTTATGCTAAAAAACAATTAGAAGAGGATGAAAATGAAAGTTATAAAGCTAGGTTGGTTGTGAGAGGTTTTGCACAAAATGATATCGATTTTGATAGTATTTATTCACCAGTTGCTAGAATGGCCACAATAAGAACATTATTGAGTACCTATAGGAAATCAATATAAATTCAAGTTTAGGCAACTAGATGTGAGATGCGCGTTTCTGAAAGGATTTTTGGATGAACCTGTATATATTTATCCACCGAAGGGTTTTTCATGTGATTCAGGAAAAGTTCTGAAATTGAAAAAATCCCTTTATGGATTGAGGCAATCATCCAAATGTTGGAATGTGGAAATAAATAAATTTTTATTAGATATTGGGTTTATTCGTTCAGAGAATGATTATTGTCTGTATCATATAACCTTAGGAGGCACAAACATTTTTTTATTATTATATGTTGATGATATCATTTTGCCCGGTTCTAATTCTAATATTTTGGAAGGAATCATATCGAAATTAACAAATAAATTTGAAATGAAAGACAAAGGTAATCTCAAACATTTTTTAGGGTTAGAGATAAGTTATGATTGTGAACAAGGTATACTCAATATTACACAAACACAGTATATTCTGAGAATATTGACAAAATTTAATATGATTAATTGTAAAGGCAAATCAACCCCGATCGATCCCAGAGTGAATTTGAATATTGAAAATAGTGGTGAAAATTGTACAAAACCAAATTTGATAGGAAGTTTAATGTACCTAATGTTGGGAACTCGTCCTGATCTTTGTTTTGCAGTGAATTTTTTCAGCAGGTTTCAGGACAAGGCTAATAATTCAACTTGGGTTCATATCAAAAGGATATTGAGATATTTAGAACATACTAAATGTGTAGGACTTCAGTTTATTATAGAACACATTCTAATTTGGAAATATCTTGTTATGTAGATTCCGATTGGGGAAGTGATTCACTAGACAGACGATCAGTTACAGGTACAAAGAAGAAGTCCATCAGTGGTTTCAGATCCGGAGATCTTGGCCGCTAGTGAATGAGAGGACTATCTCGACCAATATACCGATTTCTATAATTATTATTCAGTTACTTTCTTATCACAATGTGCATTTTGTTTTTCCACATACTGATTAATATTAAATATTTCCTTATGAAATTTGGTACACATTTGACGGCATGCTGAGTCCATTGATGTTTTCGAAATTTTCATAAAAAAATCACTATGTTTTCTTGAACTTTAACTATTGAAAATATAAGCAGTAGGTCTTGTTTTTTGAGCAAAAATGATTCATCGTAAAGTACAGTATTTAAAATAAAGTTCGTTGAAATGGGTTAATCAATACAAATTTTATTGGAGTTTCCCGCTTTCAAGGGGGCCACACTGTACATACATATATAGATCCATACATACAGGTGAAGCTAATAAAAGCATCTCAAAAATAGTACTTTGTAGGTAGATGCCTTTTTTCCACTTAGTGAGTAGCGTGTTTATTTGTGGAACACTTGATAGATCAGGAATGGAAATGGATGGAAGGAATTTCTGAAAATATATCACTGAAATATGGCAAATCAGAATTTCTGCTTTCCTTTGAAAGACCCGTCCATTGATTCCATCTCATATATTATTGCCTTCTAAAGTTTCGTCTGCGGTCGCTCTATCTGATTTTTGAGGGTTGTTCTTTCCATATTCTAGTTCCCCACCAGGGTGCACAGGCACCCTAATGCCTCACCAATTGGGTTGGACTCCAGGGGGCAGAGGTTTCCAAAAAACATGACCGAACTGCGGTATACATAGAGGAGGTGGAGAAGAATCCTACTATGGGTCAAGTGGGAGGATATCTTGACTGCCTCGGCGGGTGAGCAGCGATTCTGATAGGGCACTGACACTGCAGTGTCAGTAGTCTGTATCAGACGGTAGCAGGAGAACATGCAGTTACATAATGGAGATGGGTCTAGTGTGCTGAATTGGCGTATCTAAAATTATCCAATTCTCCTGGTGTGCTGTCGGTATAGGTCGAAGGATAGGTGACCGGCAGTCATCTCTTGGCTTGGGGAGTCATGTGAAGGGGGGTGGGACTTTGCCTCACCTGTTGCTATTCTCAACAATGAATATTATTATCATTATATATTATTATTGATTCGCCTAACCATAAGACTCGGTCTCCATGGAGAGCCCTGAGCAAAATCTGATAGACAGTGTGGGTCCTAAACCTTGAAGCGTAAAAAGCTAATGAGCGTCGTTTCTCCAATTCCCCCATGCTATTCAACATACACATGCATAATCATTTTTGTACCAGAATTGATTATAGAAATAGTCGATTTCCGACCAGCAATTCCAACCATAGGTTTGAACACAATTCGTGTTTGCTTTCAGTATATGCAAAATTTAATTCCCTCCACTTCACTCCTGGTGATGGTGAAATTTTGTCTGAAAATCATTGCCTTCGCATAAAGAGCAATACATTGGCATGATCTTTGACAGTTTGACATTGTGTTCTAACAAATCCATCGGCATGTAGGCCTACTATTCCGGCCCGTTATGGAAACACACCTCTGATGGGAATTGGTTTAGTTATGATGGCATCCTAATTCGCGAGAGAAAGAGGCCAGCCTTCTCACACTCTCAGGGCATACAAAATGATGTTCCCGAAGTGCGCTTTCCGTATTGCTGTCACTTCTGGGTATTCCGTGAGGATGTGGGAAGCTGACTCCTCATCCTCCAGGCACCATTATATACATTCAGCATCATCAGTGATACCCATTATATTGAGGTGCCCCGTAAGGAGCCCTACCACTGAACTGATTTCTTTCTTGCTCAATATGAGCAAAGTTTCGGTTCTTCTAACAGAAGGGCCCTCGATGTGTCTCATGTCAGGTGTCTCTTTCCATACGTCCTGGAATTTTGCTTCCAGGATATTCACCATGGTTGAGACGCTCCAGGATCTAGAATCTCCTAAGATTGGTTCTGGTCCAATCGCTGAACTATTTGCTCCTTGTCTAGCCAGATAGTCGGCCCTTTCATTTCCGGTAATCCAGTATGACCGGGTACCCAAAGAAGTTTCACCTTGTTGGCTGTTAATAACCTTTGCAGATCATCAATGCACTCCGATAACAACAGCGAACTTGATCGCTGCTTGAATGTACGAGCATATATTGATTAGTTGAAGATGGTAGTATTTGTTGATATTTTCTCTAGCACAGGCAAGTATGGCAAAAACCTCTGCCTGAAATAATATGGCAAATTCCCCAGGACGTAACTGATTTCCGCTTTTGGAGATGGCCCATGTACCCCAGCTTCTGCTGTTTCACCTATCCTGGAGCCATCAGTGTACCAGATGATTCCAGTGGTTGAGATCAGACGGAGCCCGAACTGCTCACAGTCCTTCCTTTGAAAGATAATTGGCTGAGGCCTTTTGCTGAATCTAATAACAGGAGTAGAACTGTCATCCGGTATCTCAGGGAGGGGGCATTCCTTCACTGATTGGAGCTTCACAGGAGAGCGATTTTTGAATTCTCCAAGTGAACTCGCTTCGAGGGACCTCGCAAACCTAGGATACTCCCAATAATTGGCGTCAAACAAAGCGGTTAAAATAATGTTCCGCTCTTCAACAATAATTTCCACCAAAAACTCTCATATTCTATTGGCCTATACGTTTATTTCAATCTTATTATATCAATATCAATTCACATAGGTTTGTTAATATAAAGATAGGTCGGACATGTCTATATACCTACTGTGACTATTTTCACAAAACAATCTGTTCCCGAAATATTTGCCCATTTCAGATCCTTCGCTCTACCCAATCTACTTACCGATATTACATAATTGGTGGCAGAACTAATCACAGTCGCAGATAAAGAATTGGTTAGTTGAAGTGCTTTAACAAAAAATGTCCAAACGCCACCGTTACAAACTAACATACATATGAAAAATGGTATCCTAAAAGTGAAGTTCCCCTGAAAACAAAAAGAAATATCAGTTTAGCTGCATATTTGGAGAGAATGGATGAATTCGAGGTTGGAGAACCAAAAATATAACAACCGTCTATGGTAAAAGTCCATGGTATCTCAAAGTGGAGTGAATAGATTCATAAACAAGACTTTGTGTGTCTTGTTTATGGATGTATAACAATCGTCATTTTGGATGATCGTAGATATCGAGAAATGCACGTATCAGGGTATAATTTACATACTTTCGTTATGTCAATGTGATTAAGTCATTAATGAAATGACAATGGACCATCAGCGTATCAGGTGCATTTTATTGACAGCATTTTTTCGACAATCGACAATTGATATATGTTTTCACTAGGTCTTCCATTTTGTCTTTTCTATCCTTTTGCGATCTCACTTTTGCGCATGAGCCGTGTTTTGTTATTGTAAGATGTGAAGTGAACATGTGAATAAATAGAAAGTTGTTAATGAGTGCATTTATTATTATTTCTCATCAAATCGAAATAACGCATTTAGTTGTATATTAACTGATAATCTTCTTCGAGAACATATCTATCGCGATTATGTTATATATGTACCTCTACCATGAAGTTTCAGTCCTGGAAGGAATCTAGATACTTCTACCTCGGACTTGAGTCTTTATCTCCACCTGACTATTGTTGCAGCAGGCTAGGTAATATGCAGTTATGATTTATAGCTCACTTGGAATTTACAAATAGTTAATTCCAGATACCAAAGAAAACTTCTCTTCTCAAGTTTTGACCATGTTCCAGGTATTCTAGAAATTACAATATCAATCATCAGAAGCAAAATTCGTGAACTCTTGGCTGATTGACCGGATCAGATGTGAATATATAACTGAATACGACAAGTTTTATTGTAGTTATTATTATTATTATCATTATTATTACTAGAAAAATGATGTATTCTATACGTATAACCTCAAAAATTCTCAGTGCAAGAATAAACCACGTAATTTTCATTGATAATTTACTGAAAATACGTCATTCAGTCATCACTGGGCCAACAATGAACAAGCAATAAATGGAAGAACTGCATCGCCAATATTTTGTGATTTGGGTACCATTGAAAAATGCCAATATTAAGCCAATAATAGTTCACTGGGGTGACATTGCTCTAAACGTGATGGACCATGTATTATAATGTTTGCTGGGATAGCTCATATAGAGAATGACATTTCTTGTATATATCCCATACCATCAGTATGCTCAATTCAAAATCGGAATTTCGAAATTTCTGACTGATGGGAAAATATTACATTGTAAATTGATGAAAAGACAATAGAAGACAGCCGCGTCGTCCTTTATATATTTTATAAACAAAAGGTGTTTCGTAATATATGTGGGACGCACTCCAAGGGGTGATAGAGGCGTCTCAAATGAATGAAAAAAGTTTCCATAAACATCGAATAATGTAATGTTGAAAAATGTCAGTGCACGACACACTAATTTATATCTATAACCTCTTCTTCATAACATGATGGCAATAACGGTACCTTTTACTTAACGAATGAGTTAGAAACGGTGTTGTCAGCTCAAAAATTCTCCAATTCCCAACAATATTGCTATCACTCACACTAATAACCAATCTTGCAGTTTCGGTCCAAACAGAATACAGAATAGCCTAGCAATATTGCTATACATTATGATCATAACAATGTTATTATCTTAGCAATGTTACAACAAGATCCGAACAGAATCAACCCGATTGTTGTTGGTTATTTCTCTTTTGAACCTCAGTGTTGGCTGTCGAAACCAGGTAGCAGTTTGCTTCTATAATTTGGTATCTGACAAGCTAGGAAATCGCTTTCGGGCAGCATCTGTACAAATATCAAAAGTGAATATTTCAGACACATATTCACTGGTATATCAAATGTTAGATATTTATGATATATTTCTGATATGTTAATTCAGTATGTTTCGAATGATTCTATATAGGTCTCCGTTGAAACGTTCTTCCTCTTTTTATTTCAGAGTTCTGTGACTTCTGTGGTCAGAGAATGAAGAAGTTATACGGTTCATTTGTTCTTTCGGTTCTTAATTATTTGGACTTTCCGGAGATTTTGTTGTTTTTAATACTTGTTTTCTTAGTGCGTTTTGATACATTTCAGACACATCTATCTGGGATATGAAAATATATTAGATGTTCATGATATATTTCTGCAACGTTTGCTCGAAAAGTTTCGAAAGATTCCATGTAGGGTTCCGTGGATACGTTTCATACACATTAGGTATGTGTTCACTGGGTCAAATTGACAGATTTTTTGTATTTGCTGAATTTGGTCTTCGTTGTGCAAGTGGTGCAAGTAACAATCATGTCCACGAAATAGGAAAACAACCAAAAGACTGATGGAAATGATCGTGAATTTTTTTGGAAAAAAATCCGATTCAGCCTTGCTGGTTTATTGAAACAAATCGCTTGATAATCTACCCATCAGGCAAGTCAAAGGATTTGCTGGTTTCTCTGATGATATACCGAAATTGTATCCTCATATAAATTCTCTACAAATTGAAACTTCAAGGAAAGGTTCTCAAGTAGTTGGTCAGACAAGTGAACCTATATGTTTATAATCACCTTTTTTCTAAATTTCTCAATAATTCCTATGCAAATCGAAACTTTAAGGAAAGGTTTTCAAAGGTACTAAGTTTAGTCACATAATATATTTTCGTAACCACCTATTTTCAAAATTTTCAAATACTTGGAAAAATCGTAGTGCACAACCAAAGAATCCACTGCCATTTTCAACCTTGTTATTGATAAGACAGCAAGCTCAAAATTGATGTTGCCGAGATAGCCAGAAAGCTAACAAGATGTCATTGAAATTGACAGATCATATTGTCAAAAATCGATGATCAGAATTCCACTTTTTCGAATCTTGCTATGATAGCAATATCTTCTTGACCACCATATTGCTATTTGCAAACAGAATCGACCCGAGTTTCATCAATTTTTATGAACATATTATTTGAGAATTATGTCATATTCATTATGCGTTTCTTCGGAAACATTGCACTTGATACATTACAATTAATATTCATATGCAGTTTTTGTTTAATTTCAAAGATGTTTTAGTTTGGAACCTTTTTTCATGAGATATATCTGAATGCATGCATACACAATTATCTTATGTTTTCAGATGCATTTCTATAGAAACGTTTTCTATGCATGTGTATGAGTTAAAAGTTGAGACGTTTCAAGTGGACAATAATTGGTTTCAGAAATGTGTCAGAGACATATTTTATTTTACTGCATGGGCAATTACAAAACTGAACTGATTTCGCACGATCTATTAGAGAGAGAATTGTTGCACTGAGCTCCAAACTGGGTGCACCAGTTTTCCAATGGAATTCAAAATCTGCCACCAGTTTTACCAATGGAATACAAAATATGCACTAAGTGCCAGCTAGTTTTACCCTTAGATCATGATCTAGGGTTTTACCAATGGAATTTGCTATAAGATATTTAACATTGGACTAGAAATCAGCACAATAATTTCAGTTTGTCCAGAAACAAATACGCAGTGAATATGTCGGTACTCACCTACCTGAATAATGAATATAGGTACATACATGCCCAAACAAATATCATGCCTGTGCTCAATCAATTTGAATTGGTTATAGCTACCACTGATAAATAATACGCGAGAATCACGAAGTGTGCGGCCTCTGGTGGCTAACTTTACAATTCTTGCGAGTATAAACAACAATGACAACAAATATGAGGACCTTTGTTTCGGGAGAATTTTGATTATTTTTTCGGGGTTAACTTTGTGTCTGAGGTTTATTTTGTGTCTGAGTGCTTGTAATTGCTTTTATTTTTTCGAAACATGCAGCAAGTTCACAAAATAGTTTAAACGAAATCCATGAAGTTTTGTTCAACCACCGATTCCTACCTTATTTCCCTTGGTTCTCACGATGTTCTCTGAACCACAGATTAACCCCAAAGGTGGGGTTAATCTGTGTCTGAACATTACAGGATATCCCTTTTCGTGGAAACCAGAACATAAAAAAGGACTATAATTATACAGAAAGTGAGTGCCTACATGATAATTAATTGAGATTCTCCTCGTATATGGAACTTACAATATAGAAATTATAGAATCAATGAATTTGAAGGTCCCCAAAAAAAATAAAATCAACAATAAAAGCGAGAATAAAGGATTAGAATTTCATTAGTTAGTTCCAAATAATAGTGGAATAATAGAGAACATATACAATACCATTGGAATGCATTTTCACCGAGCTATTCAATGAGGTATCACAAGTAGGGGCTACTATTGAAATGATATGCGTTGGGGTGGTTGTGAACTCAGAAGGTTGGTAGGAGACATTTTATTTTCCACTTTATATATATTATATAAACAGGTATGAGTCACTCGTGATATGTATCTCATTTTGTACATGAGTTACATCCTCGGTTACATCAATTCTAAGCTTTCAAATTGTCATTCATTACCCTATATATGGCAAACCCGAGGGCAAACCGGACATTGTATCAGAGGAAATCATATGATTACTCATGTTGATGATCAAGATCCGTTTGTTTTCAAGTTTTCAGTGAAAGTAAAAATAGAAATTCTGATATTTTCAATATTTGTCTATTCCCATAAATATTACCTTGTCATGATGGAATGGATATGCAATACCCTGATGTATGTGATATTATTATCTATTCGAATATAGAGGCCGGGATTCATGAGGTAGAAATTACCCAGATAGCACAATGTTATTCATAGAACGTTCATAGAATATTCTTCGAGAATATTCGAATATTCTCAGAGTATTCTTGTTATGCCCCGCGAAATACCATCTAAGGAAAATATTGAAATATTGAAAATGGAATTCATACCCGTTAAGTAAACATCGTTTGTCGGCAAATTAAGGATACTTAATATTTATTTTAATGACTCTAGATCAACCTTGAAATTGGTATCTCCAAGAATGCGCTAATTGAGACCGACAAACGAATATAATGTGATTTATTGTTATTGCCATATGAATCTATGAAATCACTTCAATGAGTAAACTGGAACCAAATAACAAGAATGACGTAGCTTGCTTTGTTGTTTTTGACTATAAAAACACTTCATTGTAAAAAATGGGATTCAATTGATCATTAACTCTCGAGACGTCAACTAGTAAAGATGTAGCTCCAATAGAATCAGAATAGATCGCGAAGTGCATAGAAGTACCTATCTATAGTGGTTATTAGAATCAGTGCAAGTGAGAAAGAGATTATGGCAATTCTTTCAACTCCCAAGCAAGTTGGTATGTCTTTGTGGTTACATTTAACAGACTTTAGAACTGAAAGTGCTTTTGACATTCAACATAACTTTCTAATGATAATATAATGGACAGTTTTAAAGGAACTAGTCAGTCAACCTTTTAGTATCAAGGGTTAGGATTCTGTTTTATAAATTAGACGTATATAAGGGATATTTGCAAACACTGATGATTATGTATATTTTTGATTGCCTGTTAATAAGTGGTATGAGTTTCTAACTTGATGAGAACTATTGATATAAGGGATGATTAGAGAAGTCTTAGATATTAGTATATGGGCTTAGAGTAGAAGTAGGGTTGAGTTTTGATATAGATAGTTTAACTGAGTGTATTCTTTCAAGAGGGTTATGAAGGGAAGTTTATTTGTTGTTTTTGAGAATATTAACGTTGAGTTGAGGGTTAGCATTGTAGGAAAACCTAGGGTGGATAAATACTGGTTCAAGATTAGTGATTGTATATTGATTATTTTTGATTTTATGAATTTATAGAGTGATTATTTGAGTTTTTAGATATTTTCTCAACTTTGAGATATAAGTGAATAGACATCAGAAGTTTGAGTTTTCTGAATATTTGAATTTGTTAGGATTCTGATCGTGAATGTAGTTTATTTATTTGATTATAGTTTACTAACTAGATATTTGTTTTTCTCCTGCATTTTGCCACCATCATAGTCCGAACCCACACAATTTAATATCTGCTGTAGATTCCACACCCTGTATAAACATACCAGCCGCTCGGTATATAATCTGACAACATCTCCCTTATACAGGGGTGGATCAACACATTCTCACTGTAAGATACAAATATTCTAGGGACGTTCTATGAACATTCGGAATGGACTGTTTGAAATATTCTGAGAATATTCGTTAGTATATTCATATCCATAATTCCTTCACCCCTCGCGTTCCTTATATAGATTCCTAAAGTTGTCGTTTTTTTATCTTTTTTATCCTTTTATCTTTTTATGTTTATTCTTGAATCTTGATAAATTGACCAATTTCACGATCTGTTCGCTTATATCAAATTCATCCATAGACCACTCAAAAATAACATAATTGATACCAGTATCTCGATTGCTTAGGTATAGATTACTTATGTTTTTTTAAGTGGAATCATAATGTCAACATTATAACAAAATTGTCTGTAACTTATGGTATCTGAATAAATCTGAATCTGAAAATCTGAATATTGAAGGATGGAATAAGGAATAAGAAAATTAAAAAAGCTTGCTCTGGTGGAGATGCGAACCCACTATCTTGTGATTGAATTTTCACGATTTATCACGACTTAGAGCACCTAATTCAGATCGATGCAAAATATTCTGGACAGCCAAAATCAAAATGATAGACACCCTGTAGCTCGAAAACTGGTCATAGGATCGATCTGTAAATTGGACTGTGTAATAAGGACGCTAATATCTGAAACATATATATCAAATTTGCAGGAAAATTACTCGAGAGCCATTTTCCGTACTCAATGTGCGGGGCTGCGGGGTCCTTTCACGATGCTTTTACTTTTATTTGACATTTGAAAGCGCCATCTATTGGTTCGTGATTTTCGCGACATTACACGTTCCGTCGTCAGTATCATTAGTGTGAAGTTATCCACAAACCTTCATCCACAAATTCTGACGTAGAGGAACTTTTCTATGATGCAGCCAATTAATCTTATACAGTGTTGCCACATAAATTTTTTTTTGGTGAGTATGAGAAAGTACTTGAACGAAATATTTACAAACCAGTATGTTTAACAAAACTGGAAAAAGTCATTGGGTGCTAGATTGGGAAAAACTTGAAAAATATTTATTTTCTTGCAAACCACAGCGTGTTTCGTCGTGAAATTTTCACAGAGTGTTCATTACATTGAACGAAATGATTCAGTCGATAGAAAAAGTTGGGCCAAACCGTAGGCCGGGAACTATGTTGAAAAAACTTGAAAAATATTCATTTTCTTGAAAACTACGGCGTGTTCCGTCATGGAATTTCTACAGAGTGTTCATTACATTGAAAGAAATGATTCAGTCGATAGAAAAAGTTGTTCCAAATCGTAGGCCGGGAGCTATATTGAAAAAAATTGGAAAATATTCATTTTCTTGGAAACTACGGCGTGTTCCGTCATGAAATTTTTACAGAGTGTTCATTACATTGAAAGAAATGATTCAGTCGATAGAAAAAGTTGTGCCAACCCGTAGGCCGAGGGCTAAATTGAAAAAACTTGAAAAATATTCATTTTCTTGGAAACTACAGCGTGTTCCGTCATGAAATTATCACAGATACGAGTGTTCATTACATTGATCGAAATGATTCAGTCGATATTAAAAGTTGTGCCAAACCTTAGGCCGGGAGCTATGTTGAAAAACTTGAAAAATATTCATTATCATGGAAACAACGGCGTGTTTCATCATGGAATTTTTACAGAGTGTTCATTACATTGAAAGAAATGATTCAGTCGATAGAAAAATTTGTGCCAAACCGTAGGCCGGAAGCTATATTGAAAAAACTTGAAAAATATTCATTTTCTTGGAAACTACGGCGTGTTCCGTCATGGAATTTCTACAAAGTGTTCATTACATTGAAAGAAATGATTCAGTCGATAAAAAAAGTTGTGCCAAACCGTAGGCCGGGAGCTATGTTGAGAAAACTTTGAAAATATTTATTTTCTTGGAAACTACGGCCTGTTCCGTCATGAAATTTCTACAGAGTGTTCATGACATTGAACGAAATGATTCGGTCGATAGAAAAAGTTGTGCCAAACCGTAGGCCGGGAGCAATATTGAAAAAAAATTAAAAATATTTATTTTCTTGGAAACTACGGCGTGTTCCGTCATGAAATTTCTACAGAGTGTTAATGACATTGAAAGAAATGATTCAGTCGAAAGAAAAAGTTGTGCCAATTCGTAAGCCGGGAGCTATGTTGATAAAACTTAAAAAATAATCATTTTCTTGGAAACTACGGCGTGTTCCGTCATGACATTTCTACAGAGTGTTCATTACATTGATCGAAATGATTCAGTCGATAAAAAAAGTTGTGCCAACCCGTAGGCCGGGTGTTCAGTTGAAAAAACTTGAAAAATATTCATTTCCTTGGAAACTACGACGTGTTCCGTCATGAAATCTCTACAGGGTGTTCATTACATCGATCGAGATTATTCAGTCGATAAAAAAAGTTGTGCCAAACCGTAGGCCGGGAGCTATGTTGAAAAAACTTGAAAAATATTTATTTTCTTGGAGACTACTGCGTGTTCCGTTATCTCCACAGTGTTGATTACATTCAAACAAATTTTCTCATGAGGTGGTTTCCAGTTAGTGTGTTTTAATGAGAATCAACGAGTGAATCAAATAGTTTTTTGTAAATAACTGGGTATTCCAGCAAAAACTCGGAAAATAATAGGTAACTTTTAGAAATCAATCACTTTTTTGTCTCTCTTAATCCGTAATTATAATGAACGAAAAAATTCAAACAAATTAAAATATAACTCTTAGGGCAGGTACAATTCTGTGTATCGCAATATGAATGAAATCATGAATATTTCTAGCTTATTCTTATTCCTACCATCTAAATGAGTCTCAACAATATAATTTATGTTGCATCAGGTACATTTTCTGATTATCACATAATTCAGTTGCATCACATATACATCTATCTTATGCGAAATATACATACATAAAAGGAATTCAACTCATGAGATTTTTGAAAATTGTGATTGGAACAGATAATATACAATAAATATCCATATTTTCAAGTCCTTATATTGATAATAAATACTCATACAAGACCTCAATAGCAGAACCAATTAAATATTTTGAGTTCGCGATGGTGCAATAATGTAAAACTAATTAATTACTAATTTATAACCGCATTCCAGAATTTATTACTCATCATTTCATAGAAAAGACCAACGGCTCTGCCAGGTTTATATCAACATAGCAGAACCACAGCACGAGACATTTTTTTCTTCTCAAACGTTATTTGTACCATAATATATTACTCTTTTATTACAAATTCAATACCACATTCGCGATTTTCCAACTTTCTATTTGAAGGAGAAAATGGGAAATGTCTGTGTTTCTTCATCATCCTCGCAGAACCAAAAGTCTAAACAGATATTTTTCGAAATTTCAGTCAGTTATTTTGCTACTAATTTATTTCTAATTGATTACCACATTCTCGAATGATATAACTAATCATCATATTCGCGAATTTATCACTCATCATTTAATTGAAAACAAAGTTCAACGGCTATGTCAGGTTCATAACAACCTAACAGAGCACAACGATTTTCTCCTTTGAATTAGAAGTGAAGAAAAAAAGCGGTTGTGGTAATGAATCAGTAATAAAAGGGTAATAAATAATGGTACATTTTGAGTTTGAGTAAAAAAATGTTTCGTGTTGTGGTTCTGCTAAGTTAATATAAACCAGGTAGAGCTGTTGGTTTTTTCCATTGAATGATGAGAAATGTATTCGCGAATGTGGTGATTGATTCGTAATGAATTAGTGAAAAATTATGAACTCACTGAAATTTCAACAAATATCTGTTTAGACGTTTGGTTCTGCTAGGTTAGATTTTTTTCTTTCAAATGGAAAGTTGAAAAAACGCGAATGTGGTAATGAATAAGTAATGAAAGAGTAATGAATTATGGTACATATTATCAAGTTTGAGAAAAAAAAGTTTTGTGCTGTGATTCTGCTAGGTTGATAGTATAGTAGTAGAATAGTACCTGCCGTAAGAGTTATATTTTACTTTGTTTGAATATTCTGACATTTTTCGTTTATTATAATTACGGATTAGGTAAGACAAAAAAGCGAGGGGTAAGTACATGGGGCAATCCGGTGTACAACTTAGGGGTATTGCGGGGCAATGCGAGGCAGTGTGGGGCATTGCGGGGTAATGCGAGGCATTGTCGGGCACTGCAGGGTATTGATGGGCATTGCAAGGTATTGTGAGGCATTGTTAGGCAATGCGGGGTATTGAAATAGCACTGAAAGGGCAATGTGGAGCAATGTTTGGGCCTAATTTGTTGCGCGCGCATCCGTTTCTGTTCAAGGTCACTATATTCAGTTCTATCGTTCAAAGTGATGCCTTCGTAGTCCGTCTACATTCTGATTGCGCCATTCAAGCTTTTCGTATCACGTCATGCTGTCATCAACTCCAGCTACAGCTATAGCTTTGGATCGGATTGGAATAGGATTCAACCGACTATTCGAGTAAAAACTACGATATAGATGAGAAAAGTACATATGTGAAAGTCACTTTGGGAAATTATAATATGATTATAATAAAAAAATCATCATTATGCTGGCTTCTGAATGAGGGATAGGGACGTATCAGTAACGATCGCATACAGCGTTCCAATGCTATATCCTAGATCTGTCCAAAAAAGAAAGTCAAAAATACCTGCTGACAATTCAAATACTAAGAAAAAGAAAACTGAATGTATCGAGGATTCTTCAGAAGAAGAAAATGAACCAGATATCGTTTTAGACGATTCCACAGATGTGGAGGCATTCTACTCTTTGGGAGAAGATCCAGAAGAAGATGATGAAAAAACTTGACGTTTTCGATCCCGAAATGGATGAATAGATAATTTCTATGCAGTGGTATTTGATAAAAACTGGTATCTGGGACTGGTAATGAAAAAGAACCAAGACAGATTCGGGATACCAAAAGAATGTATTTTTCACGGACCACTTGTACTTGGAGAAAATTCTCTGTTTCTCCTAAAAAGAGCGGATAAAGTGAACATTTCCAATTATTATTTGGAGTCGGAAAAAAATGCATATCCAGTGTGATGTGCTTTAACAAAATATATATTCAGGTTCAAGCTGTTTTTTGTTCAAGAAAATCTCAACTTTGTTCTAGTTTCGAGAAAGAATACAGAGAGAGTTTTTTTAATAACTATAAACTTGAAAAAATGTTTAATTTTAGTCGAGATTTCAGTACTGTTACCTAATATCTGGACTTATATGTATGCCCGGTGTTTCTGTTACCAAACTATGATCTCTGAATTAATGTGATACTGTCTAAAGAAGTACCTCTAGGAATAACTACTTAGTTATCAAAAGTTGTTTTTGCGAAAAGGCGTGTGTTTGTATGTTTGTTTCATGTTAGACTGCTTGTTATGTGTAATTTCTTGATAAAATATGTATAATTATTCAGTATTTCTCGTCCCATCAGATTATTGATTCACTAAGACATTAAAATGAATTTGAACTATGATGTAAAAGACTAAGTCAGTTTTTATATTTCAATATAGTCTGTCTCTCTTCAACACATGGAATGAAAAGAGATAGTTATATAGTGCACTAGGGGCATTGTTGGGCATTGGGGGGCATTGTTGGGCATTGCGGGGGCAATGTTGGGCATTGGAGGGCAATGTTGGGCAATGCGGGGTATTGTTGACTGAAAAATGGGCATTGCAGGGTAATTTTGGTGAATTGAGGCATTCATTACCCCTTGGTGTACAAAAAATGGCTAAGTACTTACCCCTCGCAAAAAAGTGATTATTTTCTTAAAGTAACCTATTATTTTCCGAGTTTTTGCTGGAACACCCAGTTATTTACAATAAACTATTTGATTAACTCGTTGATTTTCATTATAGCACACTACCTGGAGACCACCTCATAAGAATATTTGTTAAAATATAATCAACACTGTGGAAATGACGGAACACGCCGTAGTTTTCAAGAAAATAGATATTTTTCAAGTTCTTTCAACTAAGCACCCGGCCTACGGTTTGGCACAACTTTTTCTATCGACTGAATCATTTCTTCCAATGTAATGAACACTCTGTAGGAATTTCATGACGACGGAACACGCCGTAGTTTCCAAGAAAATGAATATTTTTCAAGATTTTCAACATAGCTCACGGCCTACGGTTTTGCACGAATTTTTCTATCAACTGAATCATTTCGATCGATATAATGAACACTCTGTGAAAATTTCATGACGGAACACGTCGTAGTTTCTAAGAAAATAAATATTTTTCAAGTTTTTTCAACATAGCTCCCGGCCTACGGCTTGGCACAACTTTTTCTATCGACTGAATCATTTCTTTTAATGTCATGAACACTCTGTAGAAATTTCATGACGAAACACGCCGTAGTTTCCAAGAAAATAAATATTTTCAAAGTTTTCTCAACATAGCTCCCGGCCTACGGTTTGGCACAACTCTTTCTATCGACTGAATCATTTAGATCAATGTAATAAACACTCTGTGAAATTTTTATGACGGAACACGCCGTAGTTTCCAAGAAAATGAATATTTTTCAAGTTTTTTCATAATAGCTCCCGGCCTACGGTTTGGCACAAGTTTTTCTATCGACTGATTCATTTCTTTCAATGTCATGAACACTCGGTAGGAATTTCATGACGGAACACGTCGTAGTTTCCAAGAAAATAAATATTTTTCAAGTTTTTTCAACATAGCTCCCGGCCTACGGTTTGGCACAACTTTTTCTATCGACTGAATCATTTAGATTAATGTAATAAACACTCTGTGGAATTTTTATGACGGAACACGCCGTAGTTTCCAAGAAAATGAATATTTTTCAAGTTTTTTCATAATAGCTCCCGGCCTACGGTTTGGCACAAGTTTTTTTATCGACTGAATCATTTCTTTCAATGTCATGAACACTCTGTAGGAATTTCATGACGGAACACGCCGTAGTTTCCAAGAAAATGAATATTTTTCAAGTTTTTTCAACCAAGCACGCGGCCTACGGGTTGGCACAACTTATTTTATCGATTGAATCATTTCGATCAATGTAATGAACCTGTACAAATTTCATGACGAAACACGCCGTAGTTTCCAAGAAAATAAATATTTTACAAGTTTTTTCAACATAGCTCCCGGCCTACGGTTTGGCACAACTTTTTCTATCGACTGAATCATTTCGATCAATGTAATGAACACTCTGTGGAAATTTCATGACGGAACACGCCGTTGTTTCTGAGAAAATAAATATTTTTCAGGTTTTTTCAACCAAGCACGCGGCCTACGGGTTGGCACAACTTAGTTTATCGATTGAATCATTTCGATCAATGTAATGAACCTGTACAAATTTCATGACGAAACACGCCGTAGTTTCCAAGAAAATAAATATTTTACAAGTTTTTTCAACATAGCTCCCGGCCTACGGTTTGGCACAACTTTTTCTATCGACTGAATCATTTCTCTTAATGTAATGAACACTCTGTGGAAATTTCATGACGGAACACGCAGTAGTTTCCAAGAAAATGAATATTTTTCAAGTTTTTTCATAATAGCTCCCGGCCTACGGTTTGGCACAACTTTTTCTATCGACTGAATCATTTTTTTCAATGTCATGAACACTCTGTGGGAATTTCATGACGGAACACGCCGTAGTTTCCAAGAAAATGAATATTTTTCAAGTTTTTTCAACCAAGCACGCGGCCTACGGGTTGGCACAACTTAGTTTATCGATTGAATCATTTCGATCAATGTAATGAACCTGTACAAATTTCATGACGAAACACGCCGTAGTTTCCAAGAAAATAAATATTTTACAAGTTTTTTCAACATAGCTCCCGGCCTACGGTTTGGCACAACTTTTTCTATCGACTGAATCATTTCTCTTAATGTAATGAACACTCTGTGGAAATTTCATGACGGAACACGCAGTAGTTTCCAAGAAAATGAATATTTTTCAAGTTTTTTCAACATATCTCCCGGCCTACGGGTTGGCACAACTTATTTTATCGATTGAATCATTTCTTTTAATGTAATGAACACTCTGTAGAAATTTCATGACGGAACACGCAGTAGTTTCCAAGAAAATGAATATTTTTCAAGTTTTTTCAACATATCTCCCGGCCTACGGGTTGGCACAACTTATTTTATCGATTGAATCATTTCGATCAATGTAATGAACACTTTGTACAAATTTCATGACGGAACACGCCGTAGTTTACAAGAAAATAAATATTTTTCAAGTTTTTTCAACATAGCTCCTCGCCTACGGTTTGGCACAACTATTTCTTTCGACTGAATCATTTAGATCAATGCAATGAACACTCTGTGAAAATTTAATGAGGGAACACGCTGTTGTTTTTAAGAAAATAAATATTTTTTAGGTTTTTTTCAACTAAGCACCCGGCCTACGGGTTGGCACAACTTTTTTCATCGATTGAATCATTTCTTTTAATGTCATGAACACTCTGTAGAAATTTCATGACGGAACACGCCGTAGTTTCCAAGAAAATACATATTTTTCAAGTTTTTCAACATAGCTCCCGGCCTACGGTTTGGCACAACTTTTTTTACCAACTGAATCATTTTGATCAATATAATGAACACTCTGTAGAAATTTCATGACGGAACACGTCGTGGTTTTCAAGAAAATAAATATTTTTCAAGTTTTTCCCAATCTAGCACTCACTGACTTTTTCCAGTTTTGTTAAACATACTGGTGTGTAAATATTTCGTTCAAGTACTTTCTCATGCTCACAAAAAAAAAAATGATGTGGCAACACTGTATAAGATTAAATCGCTGCATCATAGAAAATTTCCCCTACGTCAGAATTTGTGGATGAAGGTTTGTGGGTAACTTCACACTAATGTCAGTATCGCCAAAGCCAAAATCGCACAAAATAAACCAAGCTTTATTACTACTAACCTCAAAAATAGGCAAGCCTGATATTTTTCCAAAGATACTTGCAGACGAAGCACACACTCCGGAATAAATTGCATATTTCACAGTTTCAAGCATTCTCAAGTGCATGCTGTTGATCATATCCATAGTTTGTCCTGCTGTCTTTTATTCTCATTTCTACTACATTTATTGCCTATATTGAGCCAGTTGTAGAGAATTTACAGAGTTTGCTGACTTCTGTCCAGTCCTGTATCTGTAGTTATGTTGCTAGTTTGCTAGTAAGATGGCTACAAGCACGTGGATGCTACAAGGACCTTATTTGCTAGTAAGATTAAGATGCCTATTGCTAGTTGCTAGGCAAGTTATTTGATTTTAGTTCGCAGTGGATATATCCCCGAGCGACGGGGTCAAGTCGAGAAGAGAACGCGGCAATATCATAGGCGCCGCCCAAGTTTGGCAAGGTTAGTAGAAGAAATGGGCGATAGTGATAGGTAAGATAGGTTGTCTCGTTGCGACGAGATATAGAGGATAGACGCGTCATCGAGAGTGCCAGACATATTGTTTACATTGAATCTTGTACTGTGCAATCTGAGCTCTGTACTGCACATTATTGGTACGGAAATACGCCCAGCTTCTGATGGAGGTCAGAACTGATAGAGGCAACTCGAAGCAATAAGTACTCATGGCATATCTTCGGCCCGATAGATAGAGGAATTTTTCAGGGCCGTTGGTTAACGAGGTTGAATGAATTCAATATTCGTAGTACCTATACTGAATTAGGTTCTCAAAAAAGCTATGGGACATGTCAATTCTGTTTTTTGATGTCCCATTTTTCAACTAGCTATGTAAAAAAATATACAGGGCATCATTCGTGGAAGTGGCTTCGCTAAGAGGTCAGCTTTTATTTTAGGATAATAATTGATATCGTCGACTATGATGAGGGGGAGAGCGGATATCAATTCTGTCCGATATATAAGAGCTTCGACTGTTCTCGTGAAATTTCGGGACTGTAGACTGTATGGAAAATTGCTAAGTTTGGTAATTGTAATTTAATTAGGATGCATCCGCTTCGTCGGCTTGACAAGGTAAATGCGAGAAGTGAGTATTAGTGAAAGCAGCATCTTTGAGGTAGGCGCAAACGGAGCGGAAATGCTGTAGCCAGGCAGGTCTACAGCAGCGTCGTTGATGGTGGGTTTCAGCCAGGTATCGGCAAGTAAGAGGATATCAGGATGATTAATAGAGACAAAGAGAAGAGAATCGTCGAATTTTACAGGTAATAAGGCTATCTGGAGTAGACAATGTATAGCTGTTGTAGTCTGGGAGGGATAAATTGAGTTAAGATTTTTGGATTTTGATCGACAGGTATAATGCAGGGTAGGTTATGAATATATCGCGAGTTGGCGTTATGTACCGCCGTGTATGCATGGCCCGTATCCATCTCACAATGGTGTCGTTGATTCCATGTTCCATGCTCGTGAGCGGCGTTACACATGGAATCGAATGAGGCATAGTCAAAAGCCCCTTCTATGTGCATCAAGAATATAGACCTAGCAGACCTAGCTAGTGAACTGCTCACAATATAGTACTGCATCGACCTTACCAACAAGATGAAGGAGAGCGGTGTCCGTAGATTCACCAATCGAGAACCTTCAGGAGAAAGGATGTGAGGCTAATTGGATGAAAATATTTGGCAAAGGAGTAGTCGATGCTGCTCAGCTTAGGAATGAACACGAGCCGCACTGCTCTCCAGGATACTGGGATGTAGAAGCTATATATAGTGCTGTGCAGGCCCTGTAAATCATTACTAGGAAGGTAAAGATCGTGTTCATGCTCTTTCGCAGGAGAGCAGGAAAGATATCATCTTCTCCGGCCGATTTGTATGGTAGAAGAGACTCGATGGCCAATATACGACCTTCTCGTGTGTGACCACCTCCTTGGCCGTGGCGAAATCTTCTGATGAAATTTCGATCAAATGGTAGGTTCATGTTTCAGAGTATTATAGCTTGAACTCTGATTCCTGAAAACAGCTGATGACTTGATCAATAAACAGGAAAAAATAAAAGTTACTCTTTCATCTCTATAACTGATTATAACCCTTCATTGTGGCGAAGGTAGTTAAACTTAGCTTTATCATGTTTCGGATTAGAGTGTGATCCCTTCCAAACACAATGGATTTTAAATATTAAATGATACACAAAGTCATCTTCATTTAGTATTTATAATACTTGACTCCATTTTGAAAAACCATGGACTTCTACCAAAGACTACAATGGATTTTGATTCACGTCAATAATTATTCTTGTTATGAAAAAGTATTATAAGAAAGTATGAATTTTTAAAATTTGTATTAACAATAATTCAGAACATGTTCAGAACCATTTTCTAACCTAGATTGAAGTGTGGTCTCTTTTTGTCTCTTCTCAACACGATGGTTCTTGACTCATGTCGATATCTCATTCTTTGAAGAAGATGCAAGTGTTTTGATAAAGAATGGATTTTTTAAATTTTTATCTACAATGATTCAGAACCTTTAGAGAGCGTCTTTGGGATGAACTCCAGAGGCTCATTTGCGTCTTCGTCTGGCCATGTCAGAGACAATTCAAGAACTATGATTCACTCATCATGGAAAATTTGAGGCAATTCCTCAGGTCTGCTTGAGAAATTTGATCAAAACTCGATGCCATATGGGCGGTTGAATGCTATGTAATTCGAGTTCGAGGAGGGCATACTCATTATTGACTACATATCTAGGAGGTCTCTGCTTTCTAACTGTTTTCAATAATCAAGCTCTTTGCTGATGGATGCTACAAAATACGGTGAAAATGAGTGATATCAATTTTCAAATGTTTTTTAGAGTTCTTTATCGATACGTTTTTGTATGTTCTGCAAATTTGAAAAATCCATATTTTCTTAAAACACTTGTATTTTATTCGGTCAAAAAAATATATTAACGTGAATAGAAAACCATTTTGTCAATGAGGGATCACAATCCAATCCAAAGAGAAATGAAACTAGGTGAAACCACTCACTTTTGCCTCAGGGCGTAAAGAAATTCAAGCGTGAAATAGTAACTTCCAGTCTTTCCTGTATAATGATGAAGCCATCAGTTTATTTTTGGACATTAAAATTCAGGTTAATATTTCAAAACGTAATTCTACAATTTGATTGTGATTTTATCAAAATTGGACAAGAATTTAAAAAGTTATAGGGCGATCAATTTGGTTAATTCTTATGTTGGCCTGTTTGTTTTGCCGGTGAGTGTAGTTTCAATAAAGAAACGTCGCTGCCAAATTTCAGCAGATTACGATGAATTATTTCTGAAATATCGGCCATCAAGTTATACTTATCTGATGATATCGATATGAAATAAACATCTGGTGCGCTCACTCTTTATTTTCGTTTCGTTCGACTGGTTCTTGCGTTCATGTCCAAGTATGGAACTTATAATCGATATCAGTTCTACCAACCTTGATGCGGCTAAATCGCAAAATGTATTAAACTTGGCGAGATTCACCCACGCCATGTTATGTTTATCGAACTAGGCGAAAATCATGGAATTGTAAAAATTGGAAAGGATTGAAGTGCGTACACCAGAAGTTTATTTCATCAATCTAATGATTATACAACCGGTGACTGTTGTGTAGCCATCGTCTCTTTTGACACTAGATTGCGACGTTGCCGACTTTCAGACTCTCACTATGCTCTCACTCAACTCTCACTCCTCTCAGAGTTCACAGAAAGGGATCTGGAAATACAGGTTCTACTTTTTTATAAAGATTGGATAATGCATTTTTCTTCATGAACTAAAAAACGTAATTACCTCAGTCATTACGTATTAGTCGAAATCATTGTTATATTTCAGAATTTGAATATATCATTCAGATTAGTGAATTGTTTATCAGAAAAGTTACATCATAGAGATATCGCAGCGATGTAACAATTGTGACTTGCGATATCGCATTCTATGTCGAATAGACGTCGCTGCAATGTCCCACTCAAGTTCAATCCTTGCGATGTCGCTGCGATATGTTTTCTGCGATATAACAGCAATATATTTTTTGCAATGTAATTGCGATATGATATTTGAAATAAAAAAGCGATTTATTATGGCGATGAAACTACGATATGATGCTAGATGACATCGCAGTAAAAAGTGAAAAAGTTCAGCGGGGCTATCCTTAGTACCTACGCATCTCCATCAAGACGAGTAATTTGTATCAAGAATTATGTAGCGTCTGTCGGCAATGTAACACATTTTTGGCGAATTCACCTTAAAGAAGTGACATAATATGCCCCTGGTGCCCCAAATGATCCCAAAATATCAAAATAATATGTTTATTTCATAATTGATGGTCTAATAAGCAAATAAAATAACGGTATTATTTTCTGGCTGGGGTTATTCAAGTAGGTTCAGGTATTATCAAGCAGGGTGTGCGTGTTTATTCCTAAATTGAATAAGCGACAAATGAAATGAGGGTAATTGAATACAAGATAAAAAAAAAAACGAGCTGAAATAAAACAAGACAAAATAGTGAATTCCTGTAAAAAAAAAAGTTTTTGATGATATTGAATCTCAAAGTTTGTCTCGAATTTTCGTGGTTTTACCTATGCATAATATACCTCAATAGATGAAAAACACAGTCACCACACAGGTACAGAGTCTTCTACACCGAATATGTCGCGGTTCGTCGGTATGAGCACTCTTACTTACAGCAGAAGAAATCAGATTTCATTGAGTTGGCAACACTGCGGGAAACAGGTAAAACTGGTAAAAGGTAAATTAAAAAATATACACAATATACAGATGTCAGTAAATGTAAACTACATGCCGTCTTCCGTATTCTATTCTGACTATTCTGTTTCTATCAAGTATCAATGATTATGATTTATTATGTGGTTTTTGTGCATTGTAAAAAGTATATAGGTACCTAACTACCTATAATAATTTCGATTAGGTACCAGTGCGGGAAGTGTTCAGTAAAGTTTCCATAAGTTAAAAGAGATGTTTAATGGTGTCATGAGGATCAGGTGAAAGAATAACATAATAGTTCACCAGGAAAGAGAACGGTACTTTGGCAGCTATGGTATGGTATGAGGTTTAAGCTCGGGTTTAAGTACTTGTTATAGAGGTGAGTATGTTAAGAAACAAACTTCCAGTTTTTAATGTCAAATAAAGTAATGCTGAATAATGAAGGTAGGTATTAGCTTCTGAGCTAGCTTCAAATAAAATTGTACTGAATTGAACTAAATCATACCTAAAAAGGAAGGAGGGAAAGCTCAAACTCATCTCCACAAAATTGTGGAGCTTCCTTTCCTCCCTTTGAAAATTCCACTCCACTTTGAGAACTATGGACTTTTACCAAAAATCAAATTGTACATATGTACTTAATCAATCAATTATGAACAACATTGTGTACAACATTCTGATGAAAATTTCACAAATAATTATACCTCTAACCCATTAATCAGAGATGTTAGAGCATAGTTATGTTGGTCATCTGGGCATAACAAAATGTAGGCTGCCAGCAAACCATAGTATTTGGTGGCCAGGAATGTCAAGACAAATTGAAAAGTTTGTGAGTGATTGTCCCACTTGCACTGAACATAAACCTCAACACCGCTCAACACTATGAATCCATGATTGCCAGTTCCCATCCCATCTAGGCCATGGGAAAAAGCTGGAATTATAGATAGATAGATGTTTATTTAGCTCAATAGCTATTACATTACATATAATTAACAATTGACATTACTTTAAGAACATTTACAATGTTAGTCGCAATGTTATCAAATATTCGCAGGTGTATTTGCCTTAATCTAGTTTTGAATACTAGAACATTTGGTGATGTTTTTACTATTGGTGGATTAATGGTGAGTTATTATACTCTTTCTTTCTTTTCAAATTGAAAAACACTTGGTTTGTGATTTTTATTTACTGTTACTGCCAATACTTTAAAATTGCTACCCTAAAATCTTTGACTACTGCTGAAATTATTGATAAGTGTGAATCATGGTGAATCAGTGTTCAGTTGCCATGGAATTCCTTCTTAGCTGATATCTGACAGTGGCAATCAATTCACCTCCCATTTGTGTACAGTTGAAAATGCTGAGTTCAAGTGATATGCTCAAGAGTACAACTTTTGTCTTACCACAAGCAGTCCTCACCATCAAAAATGCAATTGCTCAGCAGAAGCAGCAGTCAAAGTGGCCAAAGTCATCCTGAACAAGAATACTGAAGATCCCTATTTGGCACTACTGAACTATCTGAATACCCAACTTCTGTTCTGTAGAAAATAACATGACAATCTTCAGACTTTTCCACACATTTTGAACCAAAAACTAGACTATTCCAATCTAAAGAAAAAGGGAAAAGTATATTGTGAAAGGTACAAGAAACACTATGATGACAAGCATGCTGTCAGGGACCTTCCTCTGGACCTTGTGTGCTCTGGTGCTCTGGTACTATAGTGGAGCTTGCAGAAGAGCCTAGGTCTTATTGGGAGAAGACTGTAGAAGTATTGTTTGTTGGAACCAATTCCTACAGTTCCAAACTCTGAACAACCAGAACAGAATCAGAGCCTTCCAGAGAAAGCCCAAACATTTGGGCATTCACTTCCAATTCCACCCTTGTTATGTGACAGGACAGGGACACTGACAGGGGAACTAAGGAAAATGACATTTTGATGATAAGAGTTAGAAAGTTGTGAGTTTTAGATTGCTCCTATTGTTCTTCCTACAAGTACCAATACAAATTCTTCTCAGAATACCCTGAGCCCTGCTTCACTATTCTGACCTCAACTCTTTTTGAATTTGATAAAATAATGGGATGTCACTCATACTACTGAATTCACAACAGCAATGACTGTCATTAATTGAGTGAGCAATGGATGATTAACTGGATTTCATTTGTAGAATAATGGAACATATATTTTGTACTGTGGATTGTGTTCTTTCTACTGTGAATAATCAAGCTGTACTATCAGGTTATGGGCTCAGAATACCACTACGAGTTTATCAGTTGGAAAATGTTGACAAATTCGACAATCAAGTAGTAAATTTTCATAAGAATTTTGCTGTCACTGAAATATTTCAATAGATCAAACTAAATCCCTCCTGGAAACCATCTGCTGCAGGGAAGACAAAAAAGGCCAAACCGAGAAGGAAGCAGGGAAACATTAAGAAAAACACTGGGAAAAACATGAAGATTTGTCCTGAAAGGATAGGAGTAATAGTTGTTCACTTCTTATATAGATGATGATGAAACAATATTCTTTACTGTCAATTGTGTTCTTCCACTGTGAATAATCAATAACAAAAACAGCTAATATGGAAACCATGATACTGTTTCTAGGAATGAAGAGCTTGAATCTGTTCATGAAAAGTGCATTTGAATGAATACTCCACTCATTAGGCTATGAATCGTGGCTATGATTGATACTACATGTGATTCAGAAAAACCCAAATGAAGCCAACTGATGAATGGACTGTAAAGAGCTCTTTCCGAAAATCATACTTGGGTTCTCCGTGACTTCCCAAACGTTCCCAATAAATAAATAGGCGAAGGGTTCGTCAATGTGGCAATAGGTGTACTAATTTTCGGCAATACTTGGCAGTGTCCAACGGCAATGATAGGCAGTGATCGGAAATGCTAGGCAGTGGTCAGCAATGCCAGGCAATGGTAGGCCATGCCAGGCAGTGGCCGGCAATGCCGGGCAATGGCCGGTAATGCCAGGCAGTGGTCCGCATTGCTATGGCAGTGGTCGGAAATGATACGGCAGTGGTCGGCAATGCTTGGCAGTGGCCGGAATTGCTAAGGCAGTGGTCGGCAGTGAACGGCAATGCTAGGCAGTGGCCGGAATTGCTAAGGCAGTGGTCGGCAGTGAACGGCAATGCTATTCGCGATAGATGCTTAGCCATACGCTACCTACCGGTCATTTGTGAAAACCTTAGCGGGATAACACCAATAACTTCATTGTTTTCTATCAATTTCAGGAGCACAAATATTTTTAATTTAATAATGTAGACCTTTCTATTCCCTCACTAATGTACGCACTTGTGAGAGATTTCAAAGTCTGATCACTATAAAAAACATGAGAATGAACACACAAAGTTTCTAATAGGAAAACTACAAAACTTTATAGGAATTCCGCTTGAGAGCTTGTCTCGAAGTATTTTTGCCATATCGCCGAGCATATCGCTAATATCCTTTCCCGAGTCCTTTCCGGTCCTTCCATATGGCAGCGTACTAGATGAATTCAAGATTCCATTGTCGTTTTATTTCAACTACAATTATCTCGATTGGTCATCAAGGAATCAAGGAATGTTGAGAACTCAAACAAATTCAGCAATCCTGTATGTACAATGAGTTTGCGTAAGTCCACTAGAGTTTTTCACGAAATCACTAAGAAACTAATTATGAATATATACAGTGTGTCCAAGATAAGGATGTCTATCATGGGGATCTCGGAAACCATAAGAGATACGAAGGTGGTTAAATTATAGCATTTTCAAGGCTAACAATATGCCGTTTAGAAAGTTTTAATATTCCGAGTAGTTCCGGAGATATGCATAAAAAACCGAAATTTTCCGATTTCGTTTTTTTTGACGTTATTCAAAGAGATATAGGAAAACGAAAAACTCTCATTGCCACTTTTTAAGCTCTACAAAACAGCGTTGAGAGATTTTCCGTACGACGTTTCGTTTCAGAGAAACCATCACCAACTTTATTTTTTTATATGACCCTTGAAAAATGTATACCCTGTATTAAATATCTGAACGCTGTTTTGTTGAGCTTAAAAAGTGGAAATAATAAAGTTTCTTTTGTGTTCTTATCTCTTTAAAAAACGAAATCGGCAAATTTCGGTATTTAAAACTTTCTAAACGGTATATTGTTAGGCTTGAAAATGCACAACTTTTCTCGGATTCCACCATCTTCGTATATCTTATGGTTTTCGAGATCCCAATGATAGACATCCTTATCTTGGACACAGTGTATAAAAAAACACTTTTCAGCTCTTTATTCTATTATTCGTGCCTCGAAAAGCGGCGACGAAAAATCTAAACTTATTTCTACTAGTTGAAGGGAGAGATAACAAAAAACTCTTAATATAAACATGAAATGATAATTTCGATCGCATTCTTGAATGTCCACGTCTCAGTCCGTCAGTCCTTGAAAACCCCCAGGTTTACCATCTCACCTCGCATCTCACTTTTGTTTTCGTTCGGTTTTCGTCATCTTCGAAGTCATTCAAATTTCGACTCAAAATCAGTATTGCTGAGAACTTTTAAACTCCTAATGTGCATTTTCAGGTGGTTCGAATTGAAAATTACATATTTTAATTTGGCATCTTCCTCGTATTTAAGAGTGGAAAAAATGTTCTCTGGATGTGTGAACGTAGGTAATTCTGTTCAAATACAAAAGCGGCAAACTTTTGATTCTATAACTCACAAATTAACAAAATAACCATTTCTGATGAAGCATCGTAATTATAAAGCCTTTTTTCAGTTTTGAGCTATCTAGCACTTCGGTGAGAAAGGTCAGCTGAAGATCAACTCGTCCGCCTTCCTGGAACCGCTATCTTGAATTGATGAAATTTCACATTCTCCCACTAAAATCACAATGTCCGACCCCAAAAACCCATACATATCGACTTTGCATAGAATAAGACCATAATCACCAAACTCGTCCACCACCTTCAAGTCGCTATCTATAATTAATAAATTTTGGCTACAAATTCATGATTTCTCCCCATCTCGCTCCCTATAATTTATGATTTTGACAAAAAACATATTCTACGACCCCGAAAACCCCCACCGTACCAATTTTGAATCGAATCACAAATCTCGTCCGCAATCTTAGAGCCGCCATTTTGTTTTTTCTCTAACAAAAATTCTGATGCATTGTCGGCGGAATAATGAACACGTGAAATACATATAAAACGATATAAAACATATGGTCGATGGACGGAAATACCCGGCAGTGAACGGAAATGAGTGGCAGTGAACGCAATGCTTTAGGCAGTGGACGCAATGCTCGGTGGTGGACGGCAATTATATAGGCAGTGGTCGGCATTGCTAGGCAGTGGTCGGCAATGCTAGGTAGTTGTCGGCAATGCTAGGCAGTGGTCAGCAATGCCAGGCAGTGGTCGGCAATGCCAGGCAGTGGTCGGCAATGCCAGGCAGTGGTCGGCAGTTGATGGACATTTTTTTATATATATATAGAGTAAGTGGGTAATCAATTGAAAACTGAATTCAAGACTGAATTAAATGTGTAGTCCCACTATTCATTTATCATTGTCTAGCAGCTAAATATATGACTGGGACATTTACCAAATGTCACTGCATTTCTGCGTCCTGAACTTGATGATGAGCTATACAATATTATATTAAATTAAATTCATATGAGAATTGCAAGAACATGGTGAATTTGAAATGAAACCTATTCTAACCACTAATATGGTCCCAGATGTACTAACAACAGCTGTTACTGTTCAATATTTGAAGACGTTTGGTAGTAACATTACATGAAGTAGGGGTGTTAAAAGAGTTGTTCTGTGATACTTACTTATATCTTTTCATATACAGATGGTCTGCCCAATCGTTACACATAGGGCATGTAATAGATATTTACGATACGAATATAGTACAATATTTTACCTACTACCAAAAACGCTAATTATTTAATCAAAAATAAGGGTTGGGCGTATACATACTTGTCATGAATCTATTGTGTTCTCGGTTGTCACTCATTCTTCAAACTGTCAACTTTGACGCGTTCATTTCAATTTGAGAAAAATTTATCGAAAAAATTCCGATCACGAATTTATTGATCCATATATAGAAATTGCGGAAAATCAAGTTATTCATACTTCAGTATCTGCTATATTTATAGTCAATTGTTTTCTTTGACTAAAACAATGGAAATTGAAATTGTGTTTTCACTTTACCGCACTAGTGCGGTAAAGTAACACTTTACAGCACTAGTGCGGTAAAGTATCTCATTACGATACTAAAACGAGTACTAGAACCAGTGTCGTAATGTTTAACATTACATATTGGTATTAAGTAAAAACACAAATCACTTACACAACACTATCCTCTCTAACTATCATGTTGCAACAACGCTGGACTATCACAGAAAATAGACAAAGTGTTGCCATTAATGAGCCTTTAAATATAAAATACAAAATAAACATTCATTCTTTGAATATGTTTGGTAATTCTGTAATTCTTTAGGTGAGTAATAAAATGTATATAATATGTAAGAATTAAACTGTAATTATGGAAAATCAACTGATTAATGAACGAGGAAATCGCACACTTGGATATGAAATGATGAGATAAAATTCTTGTTGATACTTCACAACGTCTTCCAAAATTAATTCAGCTGATCCATACCCCCGTTTCTCCGCACCGGAAACGACACCAACTTTTCATTTTAAAATAGGACACCCTGTATTTCATTCCATAATCAGTTAGGGATTATCATAACGAATTTCACGTAGCGGAGGGAGACAAAAAACCGTGAGCTAAAATCTAATATTTTTTTCTGTGACAGAAGGAAGGACGAATCAATATTGAGAAGATATTACATTATTTCGAAATCTGAAAATTATCGACGTGAAATTTCAAGTTTTTAACAGTAGGGACACCTGCGTTTTATAGGCATCTTTATCATTCTTTTGAAGTAATCAAATATCTGATGTCACTTCTGTCAGTTCAATTCTGTGATTTGATTTTAAAAAATTGCGAATTCAGTAGTTGTTTAGTAATATACGAAACCACGAAGTCGAATGGAAGATAAAAGGACTTGCAGTTCTTTCCCGGAGACGGTATTATTGACTCATTTTTCGGAACTATAGCACAACAAAAACCATTAACAGAGTATATATATGTGATATATATCCGGGAAAGAAGTACTCACTTTTTTCCCACGGGAAAAAAGTAATTTATGAAAAGTGACATTTTATAACCTGCCAACAGAGATGAAATGCCAAACTTTTTTCCCGTCGCAGAAAAATAATTATTTATTATACATGGGAAAAAAGTAGATTTTAGATCCGGTTGAATCTGAAAATTCTCCACGTGAAATTATAAGTTTTTAACAGTAGGGACTCAGGCAACTTTATCATTCGTTTGAAGTAATCAAATATCTGATGTCACTTCTGTCAGTCTAATTCTGTGATTTGATTTCAAAATATTGTGAATTTAGTGGTTGTTTAGTAATACGTAACCGCGAAGTCGAATGGAAGATAAAAGGACTTGCAGTTCTTGCTCGGAGACGGTATTATTGAATCATTTTTCGGAACTATAGCACAACGAAAGCCATCAACAGTGTATATACAGGGTGGCCCACGGTCGATGGTACCTCAGACGTATACGGAAAACGGTACATTGGATTATCCTGAAAATTTGGTTACTCTAATAAGCGTTTGTGATCTAACGATTCAAAATATTTTCAGCGATGCAGCAGCGTTGCTACTTTTACCAAAAAGTAGCATCATCTTTGTTATTTCAAATGGAACACCCTGTATTTCATTGCGTTTTTAGATTCTTCTCGAAGAGCTGATTTCATCAATGCATCACACTTGGGGTCTAGCAGGAATTATTACAGAGATATAGGGTGTTCAAAATCGAGATTTTCCAATTTCAGGAATTTTTTGTGTCGAAACTATTCATTATCGATCAAAACGGCTTACATGTCCCTTTCACTATCTACTGACATTTAATTGGAACAGATACAGGGTGATCAAAATTCTGAATCTTGGACCATCCTGTATTTTTTCCAATTAAATGTCGGTAGATAGTTAATCAAGAGTTAATATAAGGACATCTTACAACACATATTACGTAATATACAAATAAGCGTCTTATTTCAATTATAGAGTTATCACATGTTAGAATTCCGATCGTAGATTTATAGGGATCCTCTAAATTAGGATATTACTGCTGTTTCCAAATTACTTATGGTAATTTTATTAACACGAATGCGTTAAACTTTAGAATTGATATTAGGTAGTATTTTCGTTCACCCACAAAAATATATATATACTACAATAGAAATATTATCATTGTTTGATAAGATTACGAGATAACTTGATATTCTAGTTTTCCAACTTGATTATCTACTCATTCATGTGTTTGGTATCTTTAAAAAAAATACAGTCGAAGGAACAGATGAACCAATAAACAAAAGTTAATCATTTTGTAGACACTAATATCGTTTTTTTATTTGTGAATCACTATTTGCATAAGAATAAGGTATGTAACATTATGTACAGTTATTATGAGTGAGTCTGTTTTCTGATAGTATCCTCAAGGGAATAAATATATCACGCAGAATTATAGAAGCTTTTGAACATATTAATAAATGTCGAAATGGATAATACTTTTCAGTAAAGCAATTGATCCCTTGACCAGATTATGTTGCTCGACTACCTCAGTAATCTCAAAAAGTGATCAAAATAGAGAAATTACTGCAATGCAGATGATATCACGTTACAATTTTCATGAAGGATAATGCAGATTTGCATTGAAGATTTTGAAACAACTCGAAAATGCATCCGATCGCAAATTTAATCCATCGGGTATCTGGAATGAATTGTATGGCCATATCCATACATTCACTTCACCGAAACTTAATCTGTAAATATACTTCCTTTAGTAAACAAGTATGCCTTTAGTTAAGTTCTTGATATTTTGTTCCATGTCACTGTGTTCGCGACAATGTCTTGTCATTTGTCATGTCAATTCAGTCGAGTTTGAAGTGGGGATGACAGTCTCTCTCACTCTGTTCGCCGTATTTGGGGTAGAGAATGAGAGCTATGGCGTTATTGGCGTTATTGGAATAAACCCATAATGTTTTACACTAGGAATTGACTTTCAGGAACATTTTGATTATATGTATGAAGATAATTGGGAGTAGAAATATGATGGTATATACTCATGCCTATACTATCAAAAGTTTGGTATGTAGCTCAGGTATTAGTGTATTACCAATATCAAAGAATCACAGTCAAAAAATAAATATGATATTATGTAGATATACAGGGTGTTCAGAGATGAAACCGACAAAACTCAGGGAGTTATATGGACTGTCAATATGATTGCAAAATGTTATATACAAATGTCCAAAACCGCTTCCTAACTGACATACAGGGTGAATTTTGGATTAGGTTCAAATTTGGTATATGAACTAAACTCAAATGATTCAACAAGTAGCCTTAACGAAATCAATATTAGGACCGGAATATTATTTTTTTTCCTATGTTTAGTTTTTGAATAACTCATCCTGTATAATAATTATCAAAAATCTGAGGTCATATTATGAATCTACTGGAGAAAATACTGTAGGAATTTGTTGTGAAAGTTTCTGTCACAATATGAGTTATTCCATTATGAGTTATTATTTGGATTTTTTTCATTAATTGTCGGAAAAAATATCAGCAAAAATGGAAATATAATCAATATTTACGAAACCAAGACATAAATGTTGTTATTGTCTTTGAATACCCCATATATCATGAATTACTCTCATAACCTAAAAAACTTGAGAATAAATTATGTTGTTGTAAGTATAACTGACCTAGTATAACAAATATCATTTATCTGATCGTGGATTCAGGATATCTGGAAAAATCGTATAGAAACTTATAACACTAGTAAAAGTTTTCTCCAAATCAAATTTTCTTGCTATGTTTATTACAAAAAATTATTTTTCGTTATTTTGAATTTACATAGATTCATATTGATTAGTAAAAGCAAATATAATTCACCGAAATTTTTGTCCTGTCCGTTTTCAACAAGTTCCTACACAATTTTTTCAGTTGATTCCGAATTTACGATCAGATTAATGTGAATAGTTATACATGGTCAGTTATACAGGATGTCCCTAAAAGGTCTGTACAAAATCTTAGCGCCTGTCCTGAGGTCAAAATAAGCCGATTTGAAGCAACTGAAAAAGTACATTGAGAAAAAAGTTATGACCCTTCTGAACCATAAGAAGTGCATTGGTGAGCCCCCTTTAATGAACACAGTAAAACTGTGTCCGTATTCGGATTCCGCAACCCAAATATCCCCCGGCTACCAACTTTCAAAGTAATTCGTTCGAAAATGTTCATAAATTTTGAAGAAATTCGATTTTCGTTTTTAAATTTAACACTTTGTATCTCTGAAATGAAGCAATTTCGGACTGAGATAAGTTTATTCAAAACGGTTTATTTAGACCTGAGAAATGTATTCTGAGATTTTGTAGAGACATTTTAGGGTCACCCTGTACTTGTAAATGAAAGAGAGTTATTCCGTTCCTGATACAAATGTATTCTTCAGTTTTTTTTAGGTTACTAGGGTAATTTATGAAATATTTCTACGAAGTTATCCGAAGAGAATAACAACAATTATTATGTCTTGGTTTCTTATAAATATTATAATTTTATAAAATATATTGACTTTCTCAACAAGTTCCTATAGTATTTTTTCCGTAGATTCATAATATGACCTCAGATTTTCGATAATTATTATTATTATTCCGGTCCTGATATTGATTTCGTTCAGGCTACTTGTTGAGGCATCTGAGTTCAATATGTACCAAATTTTAACCCGCCAAATTCCAATCAGCCCAAATTTCGAATCAGTCCAAATTTCAAATCACCCAAATTTCGATTCAGCCAAAATTTCCATTCCCAAATTTTGATTCGCACACATTTTGATTGTTGAAAAATATATTTCCTGTGATGAGAATTTATTTGGACCAAGTTATAAACGATTTTTCGAAAAATTAGCCTCCTCGGTTCTTTCAATTAGTTTTCCGAAAAATATACTTTTTTGAAAGATTCATTTTGGCGGAGTAAGGTTAGATTGTTTCAAGAAAGTAGTCTTTTTTGTTCTCTCACTAATTATGCGAAAAATATACTTTCTAGGAAGAAGGTTTATTCAGACCGAGTTAGATCAGGTAGTTTGGAAAAGGTAATCTCTTTCATTATGCAGAAAAAAATATTCTCCTTCCTTATATTACGTCGAAATTTGGGTTGATCAAAGTTAGATTCGATCGAAATGTGGGTGAATCGAAATTTTGACGAATCGAAAATTGGGTGAATCGAAAATTGGGTGCATCGAATATTGGGTGAATTGAAAATTGGGTGAATCGAAAATTGGGTGAATTGAAAATGGGATGAATCGAAAATTAGGCGAATCGAAATTTGGGCGAATCGAAATATGTATCTGTGAATCAAATAGTTGAAATATTTAATAATGATGATCCCAGAATGATTCTTCATTCAGATTTGGCAACAACGCATCGTTCGGGTATATTCGGAGATGGTGGGCGAATCGAAAATTGGGTGAATAAAAAATTGGGTGAATCGAAAATTGGGCGAATCGAAATTTGGGTGAATCGAAATTCGTGCCGAATGCAACATACCCATTCTCCCTAATTCAGTTTTTGAAATATACCGACATTAGAAGAAAAATATCTTTATCTCTGGTAAAAGTCCATCATTTCTCAAAGTGAAGAGTGGAGTGTAGTAGTAAATACTAAATGATACTCAAAATCATCTCCACGACAGTTTACTGTGAACAATATCACATCAGGGGGTACATGTTTCGTACATAGATACGTCAGCCTCATCAGCCTTATGAGAAATTAGTCCTGAAATCGACACGAAATTGGTATAAAGTGGAAACCTTGCCATAAGATCACTTACATAAAGTTGAAAAAATGTTTGTTGAAAATTAATATATTTATAAAATTACGTAAATGCATTGATGGCCCTCGGCTAACGCCATCGGGTCATTATTCATGCCTCAGACGATAAATGCCTACTTTACATCTTTGATACATAAATAATCATTAGTAGTGTGTATTAGAGATTATGATCCATGAGACTCAAATATTTATTATTATCTTCCAGTGAAGACTGAATTTCGACGAAGAACAGCAAAATGGAACATCACCAATTAATCGAAGAAATGCTACACATTGAGCAAATGCCTACTCAAGAGCGGTTATTACTGGCCCGAAAGAGGAGAATGCATCAACTCAAATTGTGGCAACATAACGAGAAAGAGTGGGGTAGGAAGGCATCGAAGATACAAAAAACGAACAAAAGGGGTATCGTTTTTAACGATAGCGTTGTTTTGTTAGAGGCTGCGGCTAGAAACGATATTGATGAAGGTAAATACAGCAATAAGCTATTTATGTTTTAATTGTATATTATTCGTTTATTTTTCCTTGAACACAGTTACTATAAATTCACTCACAACGCCCTAGAGCGAGCGTGTTTCCATTTTTTCGCTCATGAGCGGAAATGCTGTCAAATAATGACATTCCATGTGTTGAGATTTGACATCGTCGAACGCTACCTTATCAATCGCTGGTAGAATAGTACATTACATTATACATCAAGGGACAGAAATGCAAGATTTTTTCCAAGGTGCGATTTTAAGCTGGAAAACACAAATATTAAGAAATAATACAAATTTGGTCAAAGTGTTTTGTCATAATTAGTAGTAGTATAGTTTGTTGAATTCGTATCTTGACAACATGCATCTTGTTGACAACCCATCGTGACAGCAAATATCAAACTGAAATTTATGAAAGGTACAGGGTGATTCATCATAAATGTCCCCCCCCCTCTAGCTCAGTTATTTTCGAACCGATTGCAAAATTTTGAATATCATCTAAAATGATTTCCGATAAGAGTTTTTTCCGCTACATCAGAAAATACGAGGTGCTCGGAACAAACGATCTACAGGGTACTATTTGATTTTTTTAAATGGATCACCCTATTTTTCAATGTATTTTCAGATTCTCCCTGAAAAGCTGATTTCATCAATGTATCACACTTGGGGTCTAGCGCAAATTACAGAGATTACAGATTACAGAGATATAGGGTGTTCAAAATCGAGATTTTTCAACCTTAGGATTTTTCTGTGACAAAACTATCCATTATCGGTCAAAACGGCTTTCATGTTCGTATCTTAACTTTCGATTTACTATCTACTGACATTTAATAATTAGAACAGATACAGGGTGATCAGACTTCTGAATCTTGAACCACACTGTATATGTTCCAATTAAATGTCAGCCGGAGAGGCCGGCGTACCTCAGTGCTTCGATGCTTCAATATCGATTCACGTCGAGGTATCGATCGTGGGTTCGAGACCCACGAACGCAGACTTTTTCTGATGGCCTAAGAAAGTGTTTGGGATCACACGTTAAAAGGTAAGGCCCCCGTCATTCCTTGCTCGCACAAGTCTTTCGAAGACTTCTGAGGGTTGCTCGTAAGGGGGCAACCGAATGACGGATAGAACAATTTTAGAACAATTTACAATAGTAAAGGACATAGCAGCCGTTTTGACCAATAATGAATAGTTTCGACACAAAAAAATATTTAAGTTAAAAATCTCGATTTTGAACACCCCAATATCTCTGTAATCATTCACGATAGACCCCAAGTGTGATACATTGATGAAATCATCTCTTCAGGAATCTAAAAATACAATGAAATTCAGGGTGTTCTATTTGAAAAAATCAAGTAGTAGGTACTCTGTAGATCGTTTGTTCCGAGCACCCTGTATTTTCTGATGCAACGGGAAAAAAATTTATGTAAAATCATTTTAGATGATTTTTCAAATTTTCAAATCGTTTAAAAAATAAGTGAGCTATAGGGGGGACATTTATGGTGAATCACCCTGTACAAAACGATACCAAACAGATCGAGAACGCAGCGTAGAAACTGAAAGCTCAATTTTGCTCTCGAATTGTTTCGGTTGATAGAATTCTTTGGAAATAAGTCTTTGGACACATCGCCGAAAGTGTCCATAACTCCTAAACAGCTTTTTGGTCATTTCGCCGAAAGTGGACGAATTGCCGAAAGTGGACGAATTGCCGAAATATCTCATTGGACACATTGCCGAGAGTGGTCACGAGTGGTCATAACGCCGAGAGGAGAGTATACATACAGAGTGATTCATTTGAAAACGGGCCACCCCCATGAATATTTCATTTAATAAGCGATTTTGACGATTTTTTTTTGGAATGTAGATTGTGAAAAGGTGTATTTTGGAGCTAAGCGGCGTCCATTTTTTTAAAACCAAGGTTTAATAGATCATATTCAGAGGCTGAAGAATCCAGAATCCATATTAGTGATTTTTTCAGAAAGAATCCGCTTGCCACATTGGAATCAGCGTCCTCTGAAACAGATCTGTACCAAGTTTCATGGAAAAATATTCAACCTTAACGAATGTACAGCACCTCTCATTTCAAGCTGCCCCCCTCTTTATATTTACCAAATTGGGACCGGTATGTATGACAATCAATATGATCAGCTTTTCAGAAACACATCCTTTCGGACAGTGCAATGCGTTTTTATTATATTGAAGAGGGGTTAATCTTTGATGAAATTATATTTTGAATTTTTTACAGAAAAACTGACCTTATAATATTATTCTTCATAGTTTCAAACATCCATATGTGAATTTTTATATGATTCCTATGAAGTGTTTCGAAAAAATAAGCACATCTGAACAGCATTTTGCTAATAATTTACAGGAGTTCACATGGAATTGTATTTCTGGTTTTTCATTTGAAATAACGACTTTCTACATACCTGAGCTATTGAACGATCTAAAATTTGCAGTTAATGCTAGGCATGTTCGTTTGTATTGCTTAAAATGCTAAAGTTGATTATTTTTCTATAGTTGTATCTGTCCATGGCATGACGTAAACAGAGAAAGTCATAGAAAAAAATCAAGTTCAGCAGGTAGAGCAAGCACAAACGAACAAGCCTTTGAATTGACTATTTATCCGATTTTTTTGCATATGGAGGTTTGATAGCACGAGGAATAATAATATGAAGTTGGTTTTTTTGCAGAAAAATTCATAATATGATTACATGAAAATCGACCCCTTTTTATTTCAACAAAAAGCACGACATGAAAAACTGATTATATTGATGGTTATTCATACAGGTCCAAATTTGGTACGAATCGCACGACTAATAGTTGAGATATTGAGGGGGCCGTTTGTATTTGTATTTGTATTTATTTATAGTGTTACTACATTGTAAAATGTTTACACTCGTCAATATATGTAAAAAAAATCGTTTGATAATAAATAGATAAATGAAAAAAATAAAATAAAGGAAATAGAATAAATAACAATAAACATGATCACATTGGTCAAACAAACATATACGCTTAGTTCTATAAATATCACATTTCAGTATTGTTAACTAAAAGCTTTATAAATCTATATCATGTCATGTGTCAATAAGGCTGTGAATTCCTGAATAGAGTAGAAACATTTTCTGATCAGATATTTTTTTAATTTACATTTGAAGGGCATTAAATTTAATTTCTTCATATCTTCAGGTAATTTGTTGAAAAAAGTCGGACCATAGAAATTGAAACCTTGTTGAGATTTCTGAAGTCTATTTGTAGCAATGACAATATTATTGTTATTTCTTGTATTGTGAGAATGGATATCAGAATTTTGTTTGTATTCAGTCAAGTGCTCTTTCACATAAACCAGGCATTGATAAATGTACATACTAGGCAAACTAAGGAAATTATATTCAATAAATAGGTCTTTACAATGTGCCCTGGGACTTGAGCCTGATATAATTCTAACGGCTTGTTTTTGTTGCCTAAAAAGGTTTTGCATGTTCGCGCTGTGTCCCCAAATCAGAATCCCATATTGCAAGTGACTATTTATGAAAGCAAAGTATGCCATTCGCATCAAATCATGTGATACCGATCTCCTCAATCGCCTCAATAAAAATAGATTTGATGCTAGTTTCTTCGCGAGATGTTCGGTATGAACGTTCCATGTTAATTTGCTGTCGATATGGAATCCTAATAATTTGACTGGGGCAATATTTGTAGTATTTTTCCTAGTTGCTATAGTTATTTTCTGAGTTTTCTCCACATTCATTTTTAGTTTGATTGAAGAAAAATATGTCTCTGCAATTTTTTCAGCGTTATTGGAATATTCATGAACATCATCAATAACTTTATTCTGGTGTATGAAAGTAGCATCATCTGCATAAAGGATAGTGTCAGTGTTCTCCAGTCTACGAGGAAGGTCATTTATGTAAACCAAGAATAATATTGGGCCTAAAATAGAGCCCTGAGGAACGCCATAGTCATTGTTCCTGTGACTTGATCTCTGACCGTTCAATTCAACAAATTGTTTTCTATTCGACAAATAAGAGTCAATAAGTTTCAGAGCCGTACCACCGATTTTGTAGTATTTCATTTTCAATTTCAATATTGAGTGATCTACGCAATCAAATGCTTTGCTCAAGTCGCACATGGTTACATCAATATAAAGGCCTTCCTCTAATGCTGCTGTCACTACTTCTACGAACTTGATCATGGCAAGAGAATGAGAAATGAGAAACGCTGTAGATTCATTAATGTTGAATACTTTCTCAGATCTATTTCAGAGAACTCCGATTCCAGTGGTGTACGCGTTTTTTTTTCTCTAAAAAATCGTTAATATTGGTTCTGGGTTTTTCAGTATCTGAATGTGATCTAGTAGGCCTTGGTGTAGAAAAAAATCGTGAAAATCGCTCCATAAATAAAAGATATATGAGGGAGGCCCGCTTTCAAATCTGTATACTGGGTGTTTCCGAAATTGGGACGATCAATGAAATGAATGATAGGAGACGAAGAAACAATACGAAATGAAAGGATACATTTTTGTCGAAAAACAAATATTTTGAATGAGATTAAGCGTCAAAGTTTGTCTGAAACTTTCATAAATCATCGATTAGAGGTTCATAATTATTCTATTCTATAGTGTGGTTATTTAGACTGCTACATATGGGAATCATTTCAATGAATTGAACAACCAAAATACAGATAGTTCCGAAAGTTGGTGCATATTTGGTAATCATTTGAGGTGCACTTAGAATGGTTGTAAGTCAAACAGCATACAGGGTAGGTCGAAAAACATAAAAATTGATCAAGAGTAAAGTACCCTCATTTCAAAAAATTTAGCAAAATTTTATTGAGAAAAGTTGTTTACAATTGAAAAAAGTACCTAAATACCAAAACATGGCCTCCTAAGACCCATCGTAGTTTAAAAAATGTTTGTGTTAATAACTTCACAATTTGTAATTTTTATATTCACCCTAGACACTTTCATAAGTCAATCATAACAAAATCAGTTGAGCATACCTTTGTCCAAATTCAAGCATATTTGTGCAATTAACTTGGAAAATTTCTCAAACCATATTTTCGGTACTATCTGTATTTTGGTTGTACAATTCATTCATTAAAAAGATTCCCATATGTTGCACACTTAAATGACCACACTGTATCCAGGTGTCCCAGATATTTTCATACAGACAATACAAACAATTATGCTGCTTAGAATTTCAGTAGAGTGAATGCAGAGGAGGAATAATTATGTTCAGGCATTGTCGATCTAAATGGAAACCTAGTTAGGTAGTTAGTAGGCGAGAGCATAATATTGTCTGTTCTTTGAAAAAATAAATGAAGGCGTTCAGTAGTACAGAGACATCAATGTGAACCAAGTAAACTAAGTTATTCCTTTTTTATTCCTAACCCAAACATTTTTCATGGTCCTGTCAAGTTTGTAAATAAAAATCTGTCATGTTGAAACCCAAAAATGAAACATTATCATGAAAGATATTATCAAGTATGAAAACCATCTACCTATACTTGAATGGAAGCAGGGAGATGTTTAGGTAATGCTGTATTAGGTTGACTTATGATGCAACTTGAATTTAAGTTGGAACTGTGGAAACTTCGGAAACTCATCAGTGCTTTCACACTTTTTCGACATGCAAGCCAAGCAGAAAGGTAAGGGCTGCTTATTTCCTTCTATATTTTTGATAAGTTACTATATAATTCATGAAATTCCGTTATTTGCAGTGAAAACATGTCTTTAGTTATGTAAACTATGTACACATCGGATTCACTATACTTGAAAATTTCAGGTACCTACCTACAGCGAAGAGTACCTACATGAATAGCTTTTCAGTTGAAAAACGAAAAACTATGAGTGATACAAACAGATTGATGTGGAAGAATCGCATGAGGAATTATTATGTGAGTAATGTTTAGAAGAAATGTACCAGAAGGATGATGATGTTTGAGAACAGAATGGAAAATTTCCCATCTGAAATGAATATATAGAAGCAATAAGGTTAGACTCAATCTGTTTATTTCATCAATGTTTTATGGATATTCTGCTCCAAACTCAAAATATCAAGATGCTGGGATATTTAGAATTTTTTTTATTGGAAAATAACTTTTATATGTAGGAATGACAATACAATTATATTTTTTTAATAAATTGAATATAATTATGAAGAATTATTGCAATTTTTATTCTACTAATTTGTTCTCCTCTGATACCCTGTTTATTGTTGTACAGATTTATTGACAGGTAAGTTTGAAAACATTATATATTGTACCAAAGGTAAGTATTTAGGTTAAATATATGTTTTGCTGAACAATGATTATTTTTTATAAAATCATCTTATTGAAGCCACTAACTTCACTAAATATGAGAAGATGTGTCTATAATTGCCACAAATTAAACCATAGGAATATTCAATACCAATATGTATAACTTTTTAATTTATATTGTCAAAATTTTGAATAAACATTATTATTATTTATTATCATTCTATAATATCTGTTCAAATGCCCGTTTCCTCCTAAGATGCTTCCTCATCTTCAGGTCGTGTTCCTTAAGGAAGGAGTTTCTCTTCAGCATCACATTCCAAACTACATTGATGAGTCTGAAACTATAAAAATATTTGATATCTATTTTGTCCCCAGTTTCAATGTTCTGTACCATTCTGAAATGAATTCAATGACAATTGACTGGAACAATTTTTAGAGGTACCAAAGTCAAGTTCTTGGTAATTTTTATACTGAAACTTATAGTTCTAGTCAACTAGAAACTAATAAGCTGATTGCTACAAAAAGTTTGTATAGGTAGGAACTTGTTAAATATCATTTTATTTATATAAACCTTCCTTAAACAAACTTGGAACCGAACCCTCCTTCCAAAACCGTTTCCAATTCTTCATTGGCAAGAAACAGTTCCCTTAAAATGTTGGAAACATACAGTATCATGTTCGCTCACTTCAAAAACTCCCATTCCTGAAATATCAATGCATCAAGTTTCAAATATTATACGATTTAAGTAAAAAATTTCACCTTGCAATCCAATGAATATGGCATAAACTCATTGATGCCTCAGGATTTGAGGCTCAAATTCACAACAGTGGGGATAGGAGAAACCAGGTCTTGATAATTTTACACCTCCACCTCCTGGAGTGCGAAGTTTTCAGATAACATTGCAAAATAACACAATCGCACTCACAAACCAATCAACAAACTGCAATAGAAAACTAATACTAGAAGAAACAATTAGGAATAATTGTAATTTTCAAGAATACGAATTCAAAGTTCAACATATTCACAAAGACGAAATTATAAGTTAATGACAACTGTCAGAAAATAATTTTTTGATTATGTATGACATCTCAATCTCATGAAAGAATCTTCTTCATCGCCTTTGTATCGAATATCACGTCAATGATGGAAAGCACATCAGTGGTTGATTAACATATTGGAAAAAAATAGAAGAAGACAATATCAACCTAATATGGTCTATTTTGACATAAACAAATGAGCTTTTTCCATTTTCAGGATGCCAGCGCCACTTGACAGGCAGACAGATTTTGATTCAAAGAACAGACAATATTGTACCTCCTCGCGTACTAGGTCGCCTACTAGGTTTTCATTTAGATCGACAATGGTTCAGGGAACTGTACGATATTCATTTTGAATATTACTTATACAGGCTGTTTCAAAAAAGGTGACACCCTTACTTGGGTAGGTAGAACACTGCAAAATATGTTGGGTTTGCTCAGTGAAAAAATATCGTAACGACTTCTGTTTTCAAGATACAAGATGTTGAAAAAAAAATTGTTTACACATCGTGTCAAAACTACTGGCAATATTGTAATGAAATTTTGTATGGATGTGTTTTGCAAGCTGACACATCCCATGATGATTTTTATAATTTACTCTCATAGAGAGCGCAAGTTACACGTTCGTTAGTAACGATTAATTTCAAACATAACCATTTTGAGCTTACATCTTTCAATCCCAATTTGAGGTGAACTTGAACAACATTCAATTTTACACCAAAATGGTACTCTTGGTGAAACTCCATACTGTGTATCATTTCCGGAATATATGGATTTGAAAGTGATGAATTGATGAATGTTGTTCATTAGAGTGATAAGTATCATGAAAAACTATTACCTATTTATTGAAAATCGAAAACGACAATATATTTGTAATGCTGAACTTCATGAATCACAAGAATAAAATTGAAATAAGTTTGACTAAAAACATGTATTACACAGTTTGGTTGTATCTTAAGGAAAAAGTCATGCTACAGAGATGAATTCACGTTTAGAGTTGCAGGATAAAATTGCAGAATAATGCATTCTCAAGAAAAAAGATAGAATTGAGTAATCGTGGAAACGGAGGACATTTTGAACAATTACTGTAACCTCGACTCTGACTGATCGAATATTTTTTGTTTTTAGTAAAATTTATCTCAATTTTCTTCTTGTGATTCTATGTTGAGTCTATAACTTTAGTACAAGAATAATGTTATTGTTTTTGGATTTGAATAAATAGGTAATTGATCTCAATAATACTTATTAAAAGCTTTTATTTAACCCGCAATGTATGAATGTTTGTTCATATGGAATCTTTGAACTCAATTTTGAAATAGATATCTTCAACCGATTGAGCTGGCTGAAATTTTGTATACACGTTCAGTTTGGCGGACTATCCAAGATGGCGGAATAGTTATTTTAAATGCACTTCTACAATATGAATATCAAATGGAAGGACTCACTCTGAAAGCAACTCGAAAAATAATGTGACGTCACTCTAAATCCAATATGGCGCACTTTTCAAGTTTTTTGTGCATTCCGATAGTTACAGAACAAGACATATTTGAAAACATTTTTACAGGGACAATTTTCACAACTGATAATTCAAATCTGCACTCTAGCATTAGGTAAGTCCCAGTTAACAATGCGATGTCGCATGAACATCTCTGATACATCGCCATGAGTATTGCGACATTGGATCAGGTAATCGCTTAGACGTCATGGGGACGTACTTTTGTCACACTTGTTTGGATGTCATACCAATATTGCACCGTGATCTCAGAGGAATATCGCATCACGATACCACAGAAATATCTCATTGAGATGTCCCTGACCTATGAGCAATAGGTTAGGATTCAAAGATATTAATAATAATAATAATAATAATAATAATAAGTAAATATCATCTTTATTATTTATGATTTTCAGAAAATGATCACACATAAGAAAATGTGAAACAACATTTTTTTACATAACCTTGCTGTTTTCAACTCAACCCATTATGTTGTATTGAGAGAATATGTGGCATGAACATAAATATGAGTGAACGTTTTCCTCATTGATTGATTGATTATTATTTATATTCTGCCCTGTCTTTGCACAATGATCTTCGGAACTGACATTTTTTTATATTTTTCTTCATCATCAACTTCACCTCAGTCATATTCACCAAAATTCCGTGAAAAACCATTTCATGATCTGCAATATATATAAAAAAATACCTATGAATACCCTCAATCTTCATAGACCATTGAAAAAGTTCATATCACAATATTATTCTGCTGGCTTACTGAACCCAAAGGGGAATTTCAACATCAGTGTTGTCTGTTGAATTATTTGACATACTTACTTAGTTGGCTCATTTGAATCTTTACAATAATTATATTTTACCATTTTTACTCGGTTTGGCGTTGGCTTGGCGTAGAAGTTATTATTTTCATAGGTTATGAAGCAAACAGGAATCACAGAATAATAACAGAACAGTCAAAACGTGTGAAGATACAATGTATCATAGATATGCAAATCATATACTAGGATCAAGTCGATTCACCGTTTTGACTAATAGTTTCGACACAAAAAAATCTTAAAGTTGAAAAATCTCGATTTTTCACACCCTATATCTCTGTAAGTAATTGTCAATGCTAGACCCCAAGTGTTATAGGTCAATCAAATCAGCTTTTGAGGGATAATCTGAAAATGGTGTCCCATTCAAAAAATCAAAGTTGTTGCTACTTCTCAATATAAGCGGCAACGTCGCAGCGCTGAGAATATTTTATGTCGATAGAGCACAACTAATTATCCAAAGCACCAAATTTCCACTTATAATATCACGAGAGCTTCAATTATTTCGTCTTCGACTCGGGAGAATTTTCAGAATATTCGTGTTCTCGAAAAACTTTCCGGATATTGATTGGAGCTGAAGTAGTATTCGGTAAAATTAATTGGATAATGACGATTTGTAATGGTTTTGACATTTGAATAGTAGGCTTTGTATGTTAACTCAAAAGATTAATATATTTTTTTATTTACGTATGTCATTCTTCATGTCAAAACTGAAGAGTAGGTACAATATCACAGTGTTTATATAAAAATGATGGTTGTTTGTGATGAAATAACATGTGTTTTTCTAAATTTCGAATTTGCAAGTATACCTACATATACCTACATAATAATAATACAGGGTGTAAATTTGAAAACTTCCAATGCGAATATCTCGCGAAAGAAAAAAGTTAGAAAAACGCCGTTTGGCAAAAATGCTAGAGTTAAGAGGAAGTTGTACTATGATATAAAGCAATAATGCAAGGGTTTCGTAGTCCCTAACTTTTCAGGGTCATTTTTCATTTTGAGTGGATGAAAAAAATTGTACATATTCGTGAAGATCTGATCTATGTTCCTGTCGTCTTACTTTTTCGAAATTCGATTCGGTTCTTCCAAAAAAAAAAAAAAAAATTGGAAAATCATCAAAAAACACGTTATTTTGCGATTTTTTTTAGAAAAAACTGAATCAAATTTCGAAAAAGTAAGACGACAGGAACATAGATTAGATCTTCAAAAATATGTACTAATTTTTTCATCCACTCAAAATGAAAAATCAACCTAAAAAGTTAGGGACTACGAAACCCTTGCATGGCAACAATTTGTATCCAGAGAGTGGCGCCGCTCTCAGAATTGATAGGAAATAACATTTATGAATGGAGATGAAATATACATTCCTTATTTGCAATGTTTACGAGGGTCTGGCATGTGTAAAAAATTAAAATTTCATAATTCAAGAATATACGGCAATGTTAACACAGTTATGTTCCCTACGGTGAGGTTCTCACAATTAACGATAATATTTCTTGGGTTCTCGAAACATGGAATATTTTGAAAAATATAACGTTATAAACGTTTATTTACGCGTATAAATTGAATTAGGATTACCTCGGGAATAATGACGGTCGAATCAGAAACAATTGTGGAAACGATAGAAAATCTAATTCCATCCAGTTCTAGGCATATCAAAAAATATTTATCTCAATAAAAATGGATTCGTTTTTTTATCGGTATCAAAGTTTTTTTCACGACGACTCATTAGCGCTGCGGTTTGACACGCGTCTTTTGACCCTCGCCGCATGATTTACGACCTTTTATAAAATGTAGGTACCGCTGTTTGCTGTTTTCGTAACTTCGAAGCTACCAATGGAAAAGAAGCGCGAAAACCTTTTAGCATGCGGGGTGAGATAATTCTGTATTTCCATGTATTTCTGGAGCAATCATTTATGATTTGTGCACAGCGGGAGTATTGCGATTTTGAAAATTTTTCAACAATTACGCATGCTTGGGGCGTATAATTTGCTGACCAATATTAGAGTATGCTGACCGAGCATTTATGATTCGAATTGCATATTTGAATATAATATAGATATATACAGTGTGACTCACTTCTAATGGAAACACCCCTGTATCTTACGTAATCGTTGGGTAAGGATCCTAAAATTTGCTGGAGCGGGAGATATACCAAAAATGCACTGTATGACCAAGTGAGGTCATATTTAGTGATATACACTGCTCGCCACCAGCCATGGAACCACCCCAATTTCCGGAAAATGATATTAGGAGTCAAAATAGGTTGAAAATTACTTCGGATTCGGAATCAGGACGCCCAATTCACTAACTGTTCATATTTTTTCTGGTAAATTTTTAGTTCCGAAAAATCAAATTTTGTCGCACTTTTCACGGAAGCACCCCCGTATCTTACGTAATTGACTTCATCTTTGGACTTTCCCTTCCTCCTGCAAATTTCAGGACCCTACCTTAATAACTACGTGAGATACGGGGGTGCTTCCATGAGAAGTGAGACAAAATTTAATTTCTATGAACTGAAAATTTCCTAGGAAAACTATGAATAATTAGAAAATTGGGCGTTCTGATTCCTAATCTGAGGTGATTTTCAACCTATTTTGACTCCTAATATCATTTTCCGGAAATTGGGCTGGTTCCATGGCTATTGGCGAGCAGTGTATAACACCGAAGATGACCCCACTTAGTCATAGAGTGCATTTTTGGTATATCTCTCGCTCCAGCAAATTTCAGGATCCTTACGCAACGATCACGTGAGATACAGGGGTGTTTCCATTTGAAGTGGGTCACACTGTAGATGCCGCCAGTGGAATAATGTCGATCAACCCCTTCAGAGGGGTAGTTTATTCTTGCTGTTTTTCAAAAATCCTTGCTGACCGAGCATTTCTGGAATACGAACTATTAAAAATGCTCAGTAAGCAAAGATTCTTGAAGAACAACTGGAATAAACTACCCCTCTGAATGGGTCTATCGAAATTATATTGCTAGTGGCATCAATACATCTATATAAAATATTCAAATACGATAACTCGTACCAGAAATGCTCGGTCAGCAAGGATTTTTGAAAAACAGAAAGCATAAACTACCTAACTCTCTGAAGAAATGGATCGGAGTTGTTTCACTGGTGGATGATCGGTCAGCAAGGATTTTTGAAAATCAGCAAGAATAAACTACCCCTCTAAAGGGGTGAATCAGAATTATTCTATTGATGGTTTCTTTATATTTCTATGAAATATCCAAATATGCAAGTTGAAGCAAAAACTCGTACAAGAAATTTTCGGGCAGCAAGGATACTTGAAAAACAGCAAGAATAAACTACCCCTCTGAAGGGGAGGATCGAAATAATTTCATTAGTGACATCTATATACAGTGCTAGTCAAAAGTCCCCTCCCCCCCTCGTATCTTTTGAACGGGTATACTTATAATAATGAAATTTGGAGGGTGGAAATAAACGGATGTAGGCTTCTCAACTGGTCATAACAGGTGACGCAATAGTTTATTTCCACCCTCCAAATTTCATTATTATAAGTATACCCGTTCAAAAGATACGAGGGGGGGAGGGGACTTTTGACTAGCACTGTATATTTATAATATATTCAAATATGCAATTCAAAGAAAAAGTTAAAACCAGAACTGGTCGGTCAGCAAGGATTTTTGAAAAATAGCAGGATAAAATTACCCCCCTGAAGGAGTCGATCGAAATCATTCTACTGGTGGCACGAACCAGAAATACTCGGTCAACAAGGATTTATGAAAATCAGCAGGTATAAACTACCCATCTAAAGGGGTGGATCGGAGTTATTTCACTAGCGGCATCTTCATATCTTCATACAATATTCGAATATGTTATTTAAAAAAAACGAAATAGAAATGGTCGGTCAACTAGGATTTTTGTATATTAGCAAGAATAAACTACCTCTCTGAAAGGATGGATCGGAATTATTTTCTGGTGGCATCTTTATATTTTCATAAAAAATTCAAATATGCAAGTTGAAGCAAACACTCGTACCAGAAATGCTCGTCAGCAAGGATTTTTAAAAAACAGCAAGAATAAACTACCCCTCTGAGGGAGTGGATCGGAATTATTTCACTGGTACATCTTTATATTCTCATTGAATATTCAAATATATCATTTGATAAAAAAAGTACCAAAACTCGGTCAGCAAGGATTTTTGAAAATCGTCCAGTATAAACTACTCCTCTGAAGGGGTGGATCGAAACGAACTCGCCATATTCTGACACACATTCTCACACACTATTTCTATCAAGCTGTGTAGTATATAAAGCACAAACTTATATTGAAAATGTGGACTATTCATTGATGAAGAATTTAGCTCGGATTTTAGTTACATAGCTGCCAGTCCTGACGGAATTTCGGAAGGAAAAAACCCCATTGTGGAAAAAAAATGTCAATTTGGAACCAGCACTATGACTGTGGATGAAGAGATAATCGAAAGGAAAATAACATTCTGGAAAAAAGACAGGATCATCAACCAATGCCATTATAATATGTACTTTCAAATCCAGGGTCAAGTGAGAATTACCAAAACGAATTTCTAATCTTGGTGTGTTTGGACCCTTATGGAAATGAAAATTGAGAAAATCCCTCGAAAATACGACATTGTAGGGATCCCCCAGTTTTATATTTAATACGTTCTACCAGAAATTTTAGATAGTGGGACAAATAGGGGCATGACAGTGTGAGACAGAATAAAAAATTAAAAATCAAATAAATATTAAAAATCTCCTGTCTTTTTATATTTGTTTCACAAAATTTGGGTAATTCTGAGACAAGGAATCGTCCCAACTAATATTATTGAATACTGTCTGTAGGTAAATCGAGGAGGTGGTATATTAATTTAACTCGATTTTTTGGGTAATTCTGAGACAAGGAATCGTCCCGACTAATATTATTGAATACTGTCTGTAGGTGAATCGAGGAGGTGGTATATTAATTTTCCTCGATTTTTTGGGATTTTCTCTCCTCGTTTCTATAAAATAGAAATATGCGTATATTATTTCAATATATTTGTAGTGGGACAAATCAGATCATTGGCCCCAAAATGTCACTGCGTTTAACAATTTCTTCTATCAGGGAGCCTAAGAGAAAAATCCAGTATAGCTTGTCAGTGACAATTTGTTTGAAAAAATGTTTGAAGAAAAGAAATATATATATGTATACTAGCTGACCCGGCAAACGCTGTTCTTCCATAACATTATTTCTAGAAAAAATGTTTTTACATGAATATGTATCGAAAAACTTTCATTATTTTATTTATACTTTTTTTTAGTGCGGCTATCCATGAAAAAGGGATTCTTCAGTTTTTCAAACTATTCTACTTATTCTCTACTTCTATTTAGTTCGGCACTCTATATCTCTACATTTTTTCATTTATTTACAACTCACTTCTTCTCAATTTGGCTATCTATATAAAAACGAGTTTCATTAGTTTTTCAAACTATATACTATGTATTACAATAGCTGATGCTGATACCTGGCACACGTTGTTTTGCTATATACATTTTTTTCTAGAAAATATTTTTTTAGTTAAATATTCATCAGCACACTTTTATTATTTTGTTTTGAACTTCTTTTTAGTTTGCATGGATATCCATGAAATCGTGTTTCATCAGTATTTTTTATTTTCTACTTATTCTTTTTACTTCGACAATCTATATCTCGTTTTTTAAACTATACTCGAGACTATACTATCAATTTTCTACTTCTATTTAGTTTGGCCTCGAGTTTGGCTATCTATAAAAGCGTGTTTCATTATAGTTTTTCAAACTACTATTTATTACAAAGCTCTTTCACCATATTCGATCCGCCATCTTGAATTTCACAATTTTAAAGAATAAAATCATAATCTCCGACCGAGAAATCCCCCAGATACCAATTTTGAATGGAATATGACCATAATTATAAAACTCGTCCGCCATATTGAATCAGCCATCTTGAATTTCCAAAATTTGACGAAAGAATCATAATCTCCGACCCCGAACACCCCCAAATACCAAATTTGAATGAAATCGGATAACAATACTCGTCCGCCATATTGGATCCGCCATCTTGAATTTTCGATTTGAAAAATAGATTACGACCGATTCTCATACCTACCGAATTAGCACAAAAAATTTCATACGAATCGGTCGAGCCGTTTCGGAGGAGTTCGACCACTAACACCGTGACCGGGATAGGAAAATTGTATATATTAGATTGAGAAAATATCGAATCTTCACTTATCTTAGGACGTTTCGGGACCGAATCTGCTCCCGTTCTCAACATGATAATGCAAAATATTTCTCTTTGGAAGTTGTGCTGCTTATGGTTTGACAGTTTTCAGTGTCATACTAATAATAATACCTTCAGTATGACACTGAAAACTGTCAAACTATAAGTAGCACAACTTCCAAAAAGAAATATTTTGTATTTTCATGTTGAGAACGGGAGCAGATTCGGTCCCGAAATGTCCAAAGATAAGTAAAGATTCGATATTCATTCAATATACCTATATTTCTTCCCTTCAAACATTTTTTCAAACAAATTGTCACTGACAAGCTACTAGATTTTTCTTTCAGGCTCCCTGATAGAAAAATTTGTTAAACGCAGTGACTTTTTGGGGCAAATCATCTGATTTGTCCCACTACGAAATATATTGAAATAATAAGCATATTTTCATTTTATAGAAATGAGGAGAGAAAAGCCCAGAAAAATCAAGTAAAATAATATTATAGAATTATTGTTATTCCATTTCTGCTCTCAATATTATTTTATTATTTACACTGACAACTTCAAATCAATCAATAAGCAAATAACAATTTAATAACAATATAATTTGGGGAGAAATTAGTATCGACAGAATACAAAAGCAACAGCTTTACAGTCGTGTGGAAATCATTGGAAGATACCTCGAAATATACTGACAACTGAACTCTTGAAAATGAAAAAAAAAAAAAATTGCATCAACTTCAAAATCGGAATGATTTTTCTCGCTATTTGCAATCCGGAATGAATTCACCTTGCTGGATTTGAATGAACGCATCCATTACCCAGATGACAACTTTTTCCAAGCTTATAACGACTAGCACGGCTAGTCGGTCCAACGATTGGAGCGTTCTTCGCAATGTACGCCAAGTCGGCATGTCAGCACGCCGCGGTCGTCGCGTCGTACTGAAGTTTTAGACTCCCCCTCGTAATTCGGCCGAGGAACGGATTTACAAAGAAGTAATGGTTTTTTCGTCATCGGCGTAGTGTTTAAGCTCCACCCACCAGTAGTGAATTTTATACCTCTGCCTCAACCGTTGCCCCTGAGATCTCACAGTTTTCAAAGTACCACTTCCACTTAAGGGGAACTAGAACCACCATATTTCAGTCAAGGGATGAGTCACCCCGTCGGCGCGACACACCCCAACTTTGAAATGTCAAATGGCACTACCTTTTTTGTGATGCCTCAAATGAACAGTCTCAGTCAGTAGTATTCACCTGTACAAGACTTTTTTTCCACCCACTACAGGGTGTACGAAAAATATAAAGTCGAATAAAATAAAATGAATTGTGTTAAAAGGATATTTTATTTGGTCAGATGTTCAAAATGCATTCCATTCTGTTGTAAGCAATAGTATAATCGATGTTCAAATGCCATTCTAACATTTTGGAACACATCTCTTGGAATATATCGGCATTCTACATTTTATTTTATTCGACTTTATGTTTTCCGTTCACCCTGTAGTGGGTGGAAAATAAGTCTTGTACAGGTGAATACTACTGACTGAGACCGTTTATTTGAGGTATCACAAAAGAGGTAGTGCCATTTGACATTTCAAAGATAGGGGGTGTCGCGCCGACGGGGTGACTCATCCCTTTACTGAAGTATGGTGGTTCTAGTTCCCCTTAACTCTTCAGCATTTTTGCCAAGCGGCGTTTTTCTAACTTTTTTATTTCGCGAGATATTCGCATTGAAAGTTTTCAAATTTACACCCTGTATATTATTAATTATATGGTAAACTGTTGGTAAATGATTTTCATTTATTGACTTATAGAATGAACTCGAAATAACCTGAAGTTAAATGTAAATGGCATTCAACCTATAAACGTCAAAAACTTTCCAGTGTAATTTCTTGCTCCATCCCCAAAGGAGGTGGAAAATATTTTCAAGGAATTTGTTTATTTGCTATGGTAATGATACGAATACAGGCTTTAAATTGATCGAAAATGTTTGGTGTGAAATTTTCAGAATAATCCCAAGTTACGTTCTCCAGAAACATCTAATGTGCCTTCCACCGTGAATCAGCCTGTATATTCCTGTTACTAGTTTTTATACTCGTTGTAGGACGTTATAGTACTTTCTGGCTGAGGATGGAAAACATGTCCCCTCTATTGTAACATAACATGGTTATTAAATGTCGTGGAGATGATTTCGAGATTTATTCTTTCCTTATGGTGTTTGTTATTCATTTGATCTAATGAATAGTTTGACAACGCCTTGTTTAGTCGGAAATATGTCCATATGAATATTTGCAATCTGATAATACCTACGTTGATAACCAACTATGTTTACCATGGCGATATTATACGTATGATTCAATTATTAGTTATTTAACCAACTAGTGTATTAATGAGGACGATTAATGATTGAGATATTTTAACGTGCGAGCGAAGCGAGTGCGTTAATGTTCGAGATCATTAATCGCCTTTTAATATACAAGTTGGTTACAAAATTTTTCCGTCGACTATGTTTCTTATTTCTCCTGCAATGAAGAAAACTTGGTTCGCGAATTCTTCATCCATCCGGATACTGCTAAGAATCACCCAGTAGCCTTATTGTTACTGACATTAGTGTCATTTGACATTTGTCGAAATGATCAACATAGGAAATAAATTCCTTCTGTTAGAAAACAGGGATTAAAATCGTGTCAGAAACTTGGAAAGGCGAACCCGTTAACAGAAAATCTTCAATGAAATCCATATTTTCGATTTAAATGCAGATTCCGTAAGTTATAGCATAAACAATGAATGCACGCTGTGTATGTTTGGTTGCCTATAAAACAATCGTACATTAATAGACAAATCGTTCATTAATAGGGGTCATTAATGAACGATTTCATATACATTAAACTTAGTCGTTAATACGAGGTCGACGGAAAAATCATTTTAATATATCGTTTCCTATACATACAATTATTTCTGTGAATAAGTGAAAGTGATTGCAGTATGGTCCTCAATTAACATTGCCACTTTAAATACAGATCTGGTTCATTCACATTCTCCAAGGATATTAGAAATTGAACATTGCATTCGAAAAGAATATATACATTTAAATTACTAATCGACACATCAAAGCTGTGGGACTATTGATTAACGTATTTGTTCTTTTTGTTGATGTTAATGGAGTTGTGAAATATGCTTGCTAATCATTTACAAAGAAATTGAATTGGTAATATCTAGCATTCTTCTGTAACAAATCAAGTTCATATTATCAGTTATCCTGTAACAAATTTAGTCATTATAGTATTAGCCCAGCCAATGAACGAAAAATAGATCGATCGAATCGTGCAGTTCTGATTTTTTGGATAGAGATAGGTAGAAATGTCCTAAACAACCAGCAATAAATTCCTAACGGATAAAGGTGATGCGGGGAGTCGGTGTTTCAATTTTTCTGCAAATTCATCCAAACGTATGCACACAAAATTAATCTGAATAAAATTCTCGACAAAAATGATGCCATAAAATTTTTGTAGCAGTGGCGTACCTACGAGGGGGACAAGGGGGATATATCCCCCATATGCTGCTAAAAAGACACCACTTTTCTTCACGTATTACGTTTTCATCTGTGTCGTTGGTCGTTGTATTAAACTAGCAGAATGTAGCGCTTGTGCTTTTTCGATTTTGGTACACTCTCGGTTTTCTCTCGCTGGGATTTTCGATATTATTTGTTTGGTTTGTTTATTTTATGTAATGAGTTGTACTAGTCAATTCGATTTCAAGTAGGCGGTGGTGCAGTATTTACCTAATTTTAGTGTAGGTATGAAACAATGCGATTTATCTAGGACGGACTGTAAAACGTGTTTGAACTGAAATTATCATGAAAAAGCTTGTTCAAACTTTCTGTGAACATATATTTTATATTCTTATTCTTGCACTTATAAAGGTGAATAAAATACGAAATTAAAACGAGTCGCCTTTTAAGTAATAAAAAAACATCGCCAAAAACACTTCTAAAATTCCCTTTCAGGGGATATCCACACTAGATGTGACATTCATTCCTGTAGTCCCAGAGCATGTCACATATTATGTTAGTTGTATCATTATATATTTTTAGTATTTCCAGATGGAGTTGGTTGGTTTATAATTTCTATTTCACTGTCATTCATCAATGATAAAATCTCAAGGTTCAGTGGTTATTTCATGTTACTTAAAAGCCAGAAATGTTATTTTGCTACGGAAATTCAGTGAGATAATGCCGAACATAATATACAGGGTGGCATTGAAATATGTGCAAATATTTGAAACACTGAGAAAACTCGACGTGTATTATCGAATGGCAGTGATAAAAAAAATTTTTGGGATCAATATAAAATTAGAGGTTAGGCCCTTTTTTTACATAAAAGTTCTACACTGTAGCAAATCTGACGTCACCTCTGTTCAAATTTCCATGTGGAAGGCACAATCACGCGGAGTTCAATCATTTAAATTGTTTTAAAGTGGCGAACTTGATTTATTTCTCTTATTTTGTTCAATTTTCTGGATGAAATTTAATTAGAAGAACTAGAAAAAATCTGATATCATGGGAATATTCCTTAGAGTGTATCATAGTAATGTGCTGAATATGTGTACTTTTTTCAAAAACACCTTGTATAGGGATCGACCGATACCTATATCGGTGATATCGGCCTCCTGGGCCGATATCGGTATCGGCCGATATTTAAAGGACAATATCGGCGTACATCATTATCGGCGTACATCGGTATCAGCTTAAATAAATAGAAAATATTGAGTTAATAAGGATCTTGTGAAGAAATCAAATCACAAATACTGCATTGAGAAAAAATGCTCATTCTTATTCAAAATTCAATAAAAAAAGTCATTAAAAACGAGAAAGTACCGCATCAAAAAATTAATTTTTATAGTTCTTGCAAGTTATAATGTAACAAAATAATTATGCTTCCTGCTCTTTCCGGAGTTAGACGATTTCTTGCGCTTTCGTAAACAGTATTTTTGGCGGGGATGTTGAAAAAATTATCGCAACTTTGTACTTCATTGGATAAATGTTTCATTTTGCGCCCACTAAGTCGGGAGAAATCGAGCCGGGGACATTTTCCTGAATTTCTTGGTCGAGCTCTTGATTTACCTCGATTGGTTTTTTAGCAATTCTCGCTAAAGGAGCATCATCGTCGAATTCGTTGCCCACTTCAAACTCCCCGGAATTACCTTTCAGGAAGTCTGAATCCTGTCCATTAATTTTTAGGATGGAGAAGCACCAAAATGAATTTTGTTAGATATATCGAAAATCAAGCCAAATTATAAAAAAACTGCAGTGAAAAAAAAGTTAGATGATTAATTTTGTTTATCATTGAAATATCAAAATGTGGTCAGCGGCGAACTCCATATCAATTTTCATCAAAGAGAATGTGAAATACCTATCTCCCTGCATATTGATTAAATTCATGCACATTCACGATAGCACGATAGTAAATTGCCCTACGAATTTTAGAGCAGTTTTTCTTAGGGATTTTCAAATATTCAAGAAAATCTGGAAATAACATTATTCCTCAACGCTCTCTCACGGCTCAATGGTGTACTTTCGTATAGAGGTGAGTTGCTTTCAATCGGTCTACTTTGGTATCTATTTCACCCTGTACAATTTATGGTGCGTTGTTCTGGGACATCTTGTATTCAATCGCTCCGATATTAAAACTATAAAGCATGGCAATAATACTCTATGCCCGGTTTTTATGCAGGCAAGCCTATAGGTAATGTTATTTTTGTAGTTTAGTATATTTTTTCTGATACCAATTTTTATTGGTTATCATATCGGTGAAATTATCCAAATTGAATGACATGTTTATACCTGCTTGCCAGACAACTATGAACAGAAATCAGTTGGCAAGCCTACCAAGCCATATTCTCTATGTTAAAAACTATATGTTGAGACTTTTGGTTATCATAAGAGTGGAAGTGATGAAAAAAGTTTATTAAAATTAATTCAATTAAAAATAGCCATGAACACTTTTCGATAGGCAAGCTGTCATAGGCGTGTTAATGAATCAGATGGGTGAAAGCGAACCCGAGATAAGGGTTTTTTGGAAATATTTTTTGAACCCTTTGTGATACAATAACCAAACTTTGTACAGTCGTCTTCCGAGATCATGTTGCACATGGACGGTGTCAGCTTTCTTGATCACTGCTGCAATAAGAGCGCTCATACCGTCCAACCGCGACATGTTCGTTGATGACGACGGTACATGTACCTAACTTTTTACGCTCAATTGAAAAATGTTGAGAATATTTCGAAATTTGATCAGGGGTATGGGATATAGGAGGGTCTAGGAACACATTCCCATCCAACTTTTTTGTTTATCCAATCTCGGCAGTTTGACCAGGAAATATAGACATCAAATTTTACTCCGAAATGGTATAGGTATCTCGAATGGAACATTTTCAGGGACACTTGAATGGGTATTAGGAACGTGCAATGGTATAATCACAATTTTCTGACTGAATATAAAAAAACAAATGTATGCTTTTCTCAGCCTCCTCAGTTCACCCTCAAACTACATTCCCCATCTTGTGATAACCATACATGTATCTGTTTGATACTTGAGAAAACATCCACTGTGAAATACTTAAATACTTGAAATATTTGTAATAGGTGTGTACTTATTATAGGCCAATATGATTCACATTGCTCGGTTGAACAAATATCTTGGGAAAAAAATGACAGGAAAGGAAGTGTGAGCATCTAAAGAAATAAAATATTACATTAATTTTTGATATTTTGTATATAGTTTGCATTTTCTCGGAATGATAATTTTTGGATCTACTATTACTCCCAAATATTTCGATTCTTCAACTTTTCCGGTACAATCACTTCCAACCTTCAACGAATAGGTTCTTATTTTCAACTCTTGTTGTATTGCTGCCTTTCCTATCAACATAAATTCAGTTTTCGTTGATTTTATCCATGTCATGTTTTCAAGTGGATATTGAAATTCGTGTTCCTCAACGATATTATTGACATTATACTGATCGTTTGGAAACACTTCGTGGAATGAATCTTGAATACGAAAACTGTGAACGAAACTGGGTTATTAAAGTACAACCACACAAATATAATATATAGATGATGCGAGGAATATCAAATATGTAGGCACTTAATTCACCTAGTAAGTCAACATCTTGGTTAATATAACGCATCCGTAGGCTGAAGTAGAAGTTAAGTCAAGAAGCATTTTCAGAAACTTACTCCAGGTATCCAACCCGATCCAAATAGATCACGTGACATATCACTGAGATCACCTACCCAGATAATATAGTTCACGAACGTATTAGGTTACGGACCTTCGAGGTACTGGATCACTCAGGGTTGGATTTCAAAACACTGAATGCAAACACGTCTTCATTTAGGAGGGTATACATTCATTTCACCACAAGATAACATCAATTGTAATAACTCCTTCTTCATCTCATAATTCATCATCAAAATCTCCTGCATCTCATAATCCATCATCAAAACAATTTTTCGGAGGTTAATGCTGTTATTATTTGGAAAATTGCAATTTTTCTTCTATTCATGCCATTTATTTAACTCGAACAACTCACGAAATACAACTAAAATCAAATAAGGAAAACAAAATAGCATAACCATGCATGCTGTGCCTTTGACGACCCAGCTCTCGAGTAGGGTTACTATAGAAAAACCTGAGTTAGTAATCGAGTAGGCATCACCGAAGTTTACGAACACGGGTAACTCGGGTTAGGTAAACGAACGTGCATGTTGAGGATCGAATCAACTCCAGTAGGTTTCCGAAAAGGCCTAAGGACACTGTTGACTAAAAACTATTACACCAGCTATGAGTAGAGACAGCTACAGCTTTTTTTTATTCACAGTAAGACGATTACTTATGAAGGGAGTCAGTCCAGACTCTTGCAATGAAGATGGTCTCACAGCCCTCCATCAATGCTGCATTGATGACAACGAATCAATGCTATTACTACTTCTAGAATATGGAGCCAACGTGAATGCAGAGGATAGCGAGAAATGGACGCCACTTCATGCGGCGGCTACTTGCGGTCATCTCAAATTAGTAAGGTTTGTTGAAAACAATAAATCTAATTTCATTAGGAATATATCAAAATAAATTAGACCTCATTCAATTCACCAGATTTCTCTATCTGACTCAGAGCATAAGCAATAAAATGCTTGGAAACCTGAATGGAAACAAACAGTCAAAGAAGGTGTCCCGCTCAATTCGAATCGCCCATGGCCTCATTAACATTGTAGATGTGATAAAACCGAAAAAATATTCCTTGTAATATTTCAGGAAATAAAGTTCATGTAAAAATGTGTCCTAACTTGCTTCGTTTTCGAGTTATTGGATATTAATATCTCCATGAAAAATGTTTTTTTTTATTCATTACTCCAATGTCTTTTCATCAATTTCTATAGAACGTTGTAGTAAATTTGGCACCATAAAAGCTCCTACAGGAGGGTTATAAATAAAAACAATTAATACTTTCAGCTTCAACATCTTGTATCTCAAAAACGAAGCAAGTTAGGACACATGTTTATATGAACTTTATTTGCTAAAACATCACAAGGAATCACCCCGTGGATTTTTTTGGTGTTTCAGATACACTCTATATACTCGTGTGAAAGTGGCAAGGCACCTGGTAAAGGTGAATGATCCTATAATCTTCTTGAAAATTTATCCTCCAACTAGGTTATCAACATGTGTTCCTACACATGCGATATCTATTTGGCTTGATAAAACGTCATCTTTAAGATGGTATACAAAAAAGGGTCATTAAATGATCCCTTGTGGATTGTATTGTTATTTCAAATGCTTCTCATAAGTCAAGTATGTCAACTGAATGGTTATTGGCATCGGGAATTCGTGTGGGTTCTTGGATAAGCTGCTCTAAGCCGTGAGTGTCGCCCAGCTTCATCCGTTCTGTTAGAGTGTACGAGCCAAGCGGTGTTGTGTACATTGAAATCACCCATGATGATGATTTCTGCTGCTGGATGGTTCTGTTGAATTTGGTCAAGCTTCAGAGGCAAGAATTCGAAGAGTTCTTCATAGGATGGATCATTTGGTGATAAGTAGAGAAGGTATTTGCTCTGTTTCTGGCTATCGAGTTTGAACCACATGACATCAAGCTTATTTGGTTCCAAAGTTGTTTCTTGTTGACATGAGAGATTCGTTTTAGAGAAGAGGCAGATACCTCCCTTGAATCTGAAACGTGTGTGGAGTTCGTACCCAGGACATGGCAGATAGGTCGTATCGGTGGATGAATTGACCTGTGTCTCAGTAAGAGCCAATATGTCTGGCTTTTCAATTTGAAGGTGTCGATGGACATCGTTGATTTTCTTACTTAGACCTCGGATGTTACATAGGTCTATCTTGAGGACTTTTTCAGTCGATGGTGAACCCCCTCTAGCACCTCTCGCCCGGAAATCCGAATGGATAGGTATTTTACTTCCGGATAATTTTACTTGAGGAGAACTCATCATCGCTTATTCTGTATAGAGAAGGGAGGTTGGCGTGGAAGGAAAAGGAAATTGGGTTGGGTTGGGTTGGCCGGAACATCAACCAGCTACTGAAACACGGGTAAGTATATCCATTTCACAGTGCCTATGGTTGATATGTTGGTATCGCACCGGGCGATGGCGTTAACCATCTTCCACCTATTGGCGTCCTTTTAGTCGCCTTCTACGACAGGCAGGACTTACCGTGGGGTTATTCTAATCCGACCACCACACGGATTATCATGATATCTTTTATTATGACACTGAAGTCGTTCAATCTCAATACAAAATAATATGAATGGACAGTTTGAATAGAAGATGCGGTATTTTGGTGAATTTTGATCATCAATAGCTCAATTATTTTTCATCCAAATATGCAACTTATATATATCTTTGAAATCGGAAGAAAAGGCTCTATCGACAAGTCAAAAAATATATAGGGTGTTCCATGGAAGAAAAATCGAAGCTAGTATCCTTTTTGGACAAAAGAATGACCCTGTATATTAAGCAACACGAAATGAAAGTTTGGGTCGCTTCAAACAACTTTTCAATTCAAAATTTTTTTCACATCTGAAAACAAAAGATTTGAGGGGGGTTCCATTTTAAGAGGCGCACCCTGTACAGTCGTCTTCAGCGAACATGTCGCGGTTGGACGGTATGAGCGCTCTTATTGCAGCGGTGATCAAGGGTGCTGACACCATCCATGTGCGACATGATCTCTGAAGACGAGTGTACATAGTCCATTCCATAATTGATTCCCAACTAGTAATAGTTATTTACGTGAAAAGTGGGTTATATACATAATTAACGCACGCATGTGAGGATTGCACGACGAAGCCGTAGGCTGAGTCGTCGTAATCACATGAGTGCGTTAATGATGTATCCCATGCGTTGCGTACAAAATTTCATCTACAACTGTCAAAGTTTTCATAACTATCCTTAAATGTACCTCATTAATATTCCACTTCGACGTACCTACTAATGACAGTTTTCTGATAATTGAAAACACAAGTTGCCTGTGACTTCTGCTAAGAGAACTTTTTCCAGAATGAAGCTTATATAAAATTATTTGAGGGGTAGCATGAGCCAGACAAGGCTGAATTAAATAGCCTAGCAATGATGAGTATAGAGATTTAATTATCAGAAAATATTTCGATCATGTAATCGATCAGTTTGCTTTGATTTGAAATTTATGAATCTTTATATTACGTTTATAACAATACACCTGTTGTATATTTTGTTTTGCTATAATATAGAGATAATAGTGTACGTTTAAAACTATGTTTCAATAGAAAAGCTACTCTTAGATAACTTATAATCAACCTGAATTCGTATCTCTAGATTTCTGTATTATATTATATATAAAAAAAGTGGACCAAAATTCAGGATCAGAGTTTATATTCTGGAAACTTCACCATTGGAAAACACTCTGTACATGTTGTAGCCATGTTCATATTTTCAGTTGGATTTTTTCACTTATAGAATCCTAATCACTCGAGGGGCTAACCTACTTGCAGTTAATGCAGATGGCAATATGCCATATGACATCTGTGAAGATGAAGGAGCCCTGGACTACATAGAAAGTGAGATGGCAAAAAGGGGAGTCACTCAACAACTAATTGATGAGACACGAGCATCTACAGAGAAGTATATGCTGGAAGATATGAAGAAAATAGCTGCTTCAGGTGGAAGTTTGGAGAAATATGATAGTCAAGGAGCGACACCAGTGAGTTGGTTGATCATAGACATTATTTGATATATTTACTAAGTACACACTGAATAAGAAATTTTGAAATATGATGATAGATAGTACATACCTGTCCAAAATTATAAATCAATGATTTAGGAATTGAGTTATCATTTAATGAAAAAAAATCAGGCATTTATTTGACAAATCCACCAACATGATGAATAAGGGATCCATCCAGTATGCTAGCATGCTATGATATTCACTATCTGGCACACATTTCTTCACGAATTCAAGAGACAGGGTGTTGCATAGAAATGAAAAATAAAAATTCGCCCTGTAGCGACTAATCGGAGCGTTTTGGTATGGAGGAAAGTTTGGTTCAATCTTCTCACTTTGGTCTCAGGAGTCTATGGTATCATTTTGTACAGACAATTCAGGGACACCCTGTATTTAAATATTATATATCTTTTTCGAAAAATGAAAGGAATTAAATGAGCTTATAAAATTCAGGCTATTCCATTCAAAAAATCAAAAGTTTGAATCTCCAAAACCATGCCCCGAAAAAAAAATTGAGTGCGCTACAGGATTCTGCGTAAATTCCTTTCGTAGCTATAAAGGGGGTTTCGAGATCGCCTTGTATCTCATAAGCAGAAACAATTATGCAATATCTGATAAGGTCATTTTGAGTTTCACAAAAAAGTGGCAAAGGACCGCAAAAACCGCAAAACAACAAAACTGGACACAGTTTTGGAAATACTGAAAAGTGAGACAGAAATGTGAAAACCTCAACACTCTATCTCCAAAGATAATTGAGATATCTTGCCAAAGCATCGAAAACTGGACATACTGTGTCTACTCTTGAATGTCAATATAAGCCAGAGATCATAGTTGTTGTTCTAAAAATTGTTCTAAAATTGTTCTATCCGTCATTCGGTTGCCCCCTTACGAGCAACCCTCAGAAGTCTTCAAGAGTCTTGTGCGCCAAGGAATGACGGGGGCCTTACCTTTCAACGTGTGATCCCAAAAACTTTCTGGGGCCATCAGAAAAATGTCTGCAGTCGCTGAGAATCGAACCCACGACCGGCAAGCGAATGCGGATTAGAATATTGACACTCTGTCCACACGGCTACCTGGTCGCCTATCGTCATTATTCTGTGATCAAGAATTAAATCATTCATATTTAATTCAGAGATATCTTATTTGACGAAATTGAAATTCAGGTTGTAACTTTTTCAGCTACATATTGCTGCAGCCAATGGTTACATATCCGTGGTCGAATTCCTGGTCGACAATGGAGTACGAACTGATGTGAAAGACAAAGATGACTGGCAGCCTTCTCATGCTGCAGCTTGTTGGGGCCATGTGAGTAAACATGAAATAAAGCTGTCAACACATGAAATGGACCAATCATAATTTAAATGCTTTTGATAACCTTTATTTCCTAAGGAATCAAACGATTCACTTACAGTTTTCAATATAGAATGTTGTGTTCCATCATTAAATTTCAAACATAACTATGATAATTTGAAATAATCAGCAAATTAAAATAAACATAATTTCGGGACTTCCTACATGAGATCGGCGTAAGCAAATTCCTTTCGCAGTACTATGTTTTCAAATTTCAACAATCTGATTTTTGGATGTATGACAAATTGATATTCATCATACAGGACGTGGAAAGAAATTCTGAATTGAGAAAACTCAATCATGAAACTGCTATTAAAGGTTTGAAAAAATAACAAGTTTCCATCGTTCAAGTTTAAATCCCTTGATTTTTCTGGAAGTTTCAAGCTCATCAAGATCAGAGTTTATACAAGTATACTTATATACATTCCAATTTTTATTTCAATACTGAACATATTGGTAAGTTATATTTTCATATCATAGTACATTTTTCATAGTCTCTTTAAAGATGTTCAACAGATATAATTCAATGTTCGACGTAGCAAATAGCCAGAAAAGTAGTTGTTTTCTGTTCAATATTCAGAATGATATTATGTGCATATAGTTATTTCAATCTGTGTTCAATAGATATAATTCAATTTTCGTCGTGGTATATAGCCAGGAAAGTAGTTGTTTTCTGTTGAATAAACCGTGAAAGAATTGATATTTTCATCACATAGAGAATGCGAATTCTCAATGTGTTTCTTAATATATATATATATATATAGTAGAAGGGTAGTCGTTGCTGACTAGTTAGGTATCGACTAGTAAATAGTGAGGTTTTGCAGCAAGTAAAAGAGAACTCTTTGAAGATTATCCAAGCTTTCGGAATTTAATTGATTCCATCATCAGGGCATACTACAATAATTATTGTCAGTGATAATATAAAAGTCAAAATTAAATTGTACTTACATCTACGTGAGGATGATTACTATGATGTTAACAATAATTTTCAAAAATGAATTGTGATACATCATCCAGGAACGAAGTTGTTTGTAAAGTTGTAAAACAATTAACAATTAAAATAAAACAGTAGTAAAGTTACAATCACACATGTTAAAAACTTGAACTTGAACTTGAACTTGAGCTAGCTAGTCATGGACACCATGTGGCCGGATATGAAAAAATTAATGAATGGATGACAATCGAAATTAGGTTAGAATGTTGACAGTATTGACAAGACAAGTACTATCAGTAGTACCGACTATTGTACCAACCGTAAAAATTGTGGCAATTTTGAAAATGATGAAATGGAAGTTATAATTCAGAATTATCAATGGAGTTAACCCTGAAGGGGTTGATGTCTAATGTCAATTTATGCCTATTTATTGACATTAGACATCAACCCCTTCAGGGTTAACTCCATTGATAATTCTGAATTATAACTTCCATTTCATCATTTTCAAAATTGCCACAATTTTTACGGTTGGTACAATAGTCGGTACTACTGATAGTACTTGTCTTGTCAATACTGTCAACATTCTAACCTAATTTCGATTGTCATCCATTCATTAATTTTTTCATATCCGGCCACATGGTGTCCATGACTAGCTAGCTCAAGTTCAAGTTCAAGTTCAAGTTTTTAACATGTGTGATTGTAACTTTACTACTGTTTTATTTTAATTGTTAATTGTTTTACAACTTTACAAACAACTTCGTTCCTGGATGATGTATCACAATTCATTTTTGAAAATTATTGTTAACATCATAGTAATCATCCTCACGTAGATGTAAGTACAATTTAATTTTGACTTTTATATTATCACTGACAATAATTATTGTAGTATGCCCTGATGATGGAATCAATTAAATTCCGAAAGCTTGGATAATCTTCAAAGAGTTCTCTTTTACTTGCTGCAAAACCTCACTATTTACTAGTCGATATATATATATATATATATATATGTATCCAATTCTTTTATGTTCATAATTTTACCAGGAATATTCCTTTTCAATACTCTCACCCAACCAAGGGGTACAAACTTGAACAATGGAAACTTATTTTTATAGACCTTCAATCGCAGATTCGTGATTAGGTTTTCTCAATCCAGAATTTCTTTTCACGTCCTGAATGATGAATATCAATCTGTCATACATCCAAAAATTTCCAAAGATTTTTGGAAATAACTGAATATTAGCGATTTAATGTTTTTAACTCTATTTGAATAAATGTAACAAAAGAAATTTCACATTCTTATTGCTAATTTGTCTGTTCTACAAGATGGTGTTATCAGATTTTCAAACTGACCTTTCATGTTTGAACTGTCATCATCAACTTAATTTTTTTTTAAATACGTTCCGGTATTTTTTACTATGGATTTTGAGAGCTTTCAATCTCCCAAAACCAACGGTGTATCACACTCATTCGAAAAATTCATAATTATGGCATTTTCCATAAGAATCCATGTGCTAGAGAGAAAAAGCTCTCAAAATCCATAATGAAAAATACAGGGTCTTATTTAAAAAGGAAAATTTGATAATGGCAGCTCAAAGAGGAAACTTCGGTTTAAAAATCTGATATCACCATCTTGTAGAACAGAAAATGTAGCAACGAGAATGTGTAATTTGTTTTGTTACATCCAGTCAAATAAAGTAACAAGAAAATGAAAATGAAATCGCGAATATTCATTTTTTTTTTCAAAAATGTTAGGAAGTAGGTATTCAGAATTTTCCAAATTTCAAACGGCATTTTGTTAGGCACAGATCTTCGAGATGCCATCACTGCAGCCTGTAGTTCAAGTCTGGGAATCGATAGGGGTTCCAACGGTGCTACACGTGATTTTGCTGTTATAAATGAAACAGAAATGTTATCTTTCGCCAATACTCTCACATAGGATACTGCAGAAAAATGCCTGTTCACTCGGAACACAGAAAGTATTGACTTCTATACACTCTGCATCAGGTTTCAATGGTGAATATTATCTGGGTATTATCAATTTTTCAATTCTATCAAGACGTAGGGAACACCCTTTAAACATCTTCCTGATGCTGTCTGGTAGATTCACATCCGACTGTATCGCCAATCGCCAAATTTAGTGATGCTGTACTAATAATAATAAATAATAATAATAATAATAATGTTTATTCAGATTATTCACAAAATACAAATTGGTATAAATTTTGGTAATGAACAAAAAATAGAATATGTACAGTATATTCTGATGAGATATTTTCGAACAAACAAAAATCCAATGAAGCAGTGCCTGTGCGTGGGCGAGTTACTTATTCTAAAATGTTGACATCCATTAGTACAATACACTTTAATGTCCATGTGAGAAATATATATAAATTTATGGTATACAATTTGCTGAAATAATAAATGAATATAATGAACAATGGTAAATAAAACATACATATGAATTCGAGACATAAATATAACTTTTGACTTCTTTGATTTCAGTCCGGAGAAAGTTATAAAATCTACTCTACCGATAGTGATGATCCTATAGGATCAAATAGTCGTGTTCCGGATCCCGCAAAATTCTCTGTACCAGCATGTTCCTATATTCTGAAATGCTTTTCAAATCATATTATTGATTCCAACCATTCTTTTGATGTCAATGCTAATATGGAGATTATTCATGTTTGTAATAAAGGTCCACGGCTGAACCTTCTTGAAATTTTAGAAATTCAAAAATGTATCAACAACCCAAATGTTACTCGAACGTAACCATATTTTTCGGTCATTGAAGTTGTCATGGTTAATTTTTACCTCCCTATACTGTAACCTAGTCCGGTTCTGTATATTCCCTCTGATATCTTCTTCTTCTGATTTTGATGGTATTCCTACTACTGATTACTTCTCCTCTTTTTAACTGATTTTTTAGATTTCAACCTGATGATGTGTTTGTCATATACTAATTTTCAACATTTGGTTCACAATTGATACATTGCTCATGCTACAATAATTTCTCATTGCTCAATATTTGTTAGGTCATACAGTTTAGTACTTTAATTTGGTTTGTATCACTTGTCACGCAGTCATTCTGTCATGTCATTCTGCACTTCCTGATGTTTAGTGGCAACCAGGGATGATGAAACTCTTGTTGAGTGAAGTTTTATTTATAATTTCAATTTCTGCTCTTACCTTTGTTGAATTGCATCTTTGGCTATTTAGTCGAATTAAAGAACAATATACTTCATTACCTGCCTAATTTTCCGTTTTTTGACCGAGCTTTTAGTCAAACTTGTCTCCACATGTCTACTTAGGTCAGTTTTTTCCTCAGTAGTTCATTGTCTGTTTGTAATTTCTAATCTTTACAGGTATTTTCATGTGACTAAAGATTGCCGAAACTAGTCACAAACATTTATTTGTTGATATAATTTTTGTGGTCGACCGACTTTGTTTTTTACTGGTTTTTCTTGGGGAAAAAATATTGGGCCACTTTGAGAAGGATGGATGGTTTCCATGACTCACTTTTTTAAATTGGCTATTATTCTTGGTCCATTTCATGTATTGCTAATTGAAATAATCAATGTTGAGATTATTCATAATTTTTCAGTTGGAAGTCTTAGAGATCCTTGCTCATGCTGGAGCGAATCTCAACGCCAGAAATAAACATGACGAAACTCCTTCAGGTAAGACGGTGGGCCTACTACTTCTAGTGAGTGTTTCCGAAATGGAAGCAATAAATAAAATGAAGTGTTTTCATAAATCGTATGAAAAAAATTCTAAACATTTTTGAATTCGAAGTTGAAATTCACCAAGTTCATAAATTTGTACTGACTCATGTATACTAGATCTGAAAAGCTGAATGCATGTGACAGTAATGATGAAGAATACGTTTCATAGTTGTGGTTTTGTATTTCATGTATTAAAATGAAATCGATGCTTTTCAAAAATTATATACTGCAGTATTGTTTTAATTGATTATAGGAAGAATTAATAAAGCACATTGTAATAAATTACGCATTCAGAAAATGATAATTGTTTGGGAATAACTTGATAAGTGTTTTTTCTCGTCGATAATTTTTTCTATTTCCTGTAATGATATAATCAAAATATGGCGAAGCGCTTTCAACTATTGAGCCATAATCAGTGACACATACCCGTAAGAAAGTGGAGGTCGAAAGTCCATTTTGAAAATTTGTGAGAATTAGAAGGTGAAATTTGAGATTACGTGTTGTTTTCTCGTCAAGTGGTATCTATTGAGAGATCAAATCATAAGTGACAAAAATTGTTCTTGAACTTACGAACATATTTTTTTTTATCTCTTGGAGCCCACGAGAGGAAATTCCTATGATCGAAGAACATTGTGCGTACCTAGGTGGAATGGGGAGAGGAGCTAGGTGCTGGATTTTTTTTCAACTTCCAAAGGTGCATCGCAACAAAACTGAAACGTTATAGTTATGACATTCTTATTTTTCATTTTTCATACTAAAATGTGTTGATACGGCACAAGTGCTGGTAGTCTGGTGGTTATCAATTTCTTATGCCAATTAAGTGACAAATCTAACAAAGACGAATTAGAGGGGCCAGGTACCCGCGTGGTAGAAGCGTTAGTATTCTCATCATGTAGGCGCGCCGGTCGTGGGTTCAAATATTAACGAGAAATTGTTTTGATGGCACAAGAAAGTGTTTGGGATCACACGTTAAAGGCCCCCGTCATTCCTTGCTCGCACAAGTAAGCATTTCACTTGATTTCGATGTGTTCTAGTTTAAAAGTTATATAGTGAGATATTCGATGTTTGGAGATGTAATAATCAAGTTGATATTGCTTATAATAAATTATATAATTCAAAACTACGTCCAGACTTCTTATTCTAAGACAGTAGAATATACTAAGGAGCATCCTATTACAGACTTCTTAGGGTTGCTCGTAGGGGGGCAACCGAATGAGGGATAGAACAATTTCAGAACAATTTCAATCAGGAGCGGACTAGGCTGAAAAAGCTAGAGGGCTTTGTGGATCAAACGGTGATACATGAAATTATTGTCTGAGGGTTTTTTATTCCCCCATTACGAGTTCTAACTCGAAATTCTGAATTGTAACTTGGAATTCCAAAAACTGACAGAATAGGTATTTGCGGAAAAATGGCTCTGCATTGGCCAATAATTGAATATTGTAGATTAGTTTAATGATATTGTTACAACATTAAATCGCTAAATGAATCAACATGAATACAATCTAGATATATGTTCTGATTTTTCTAGATCTAACAATGTATTGGGATCTACAAATATCACGTGTTGACCATGAATGACAATATATATTTGACAGTTGTATTATACAGCATCAAATATCGCGACAAGTTATAAAGTATCACCCTTAGTAAAACATATTTTTCAGAAAAAAATATAAGGGACGAGCAAAAACTATGAATTTCATTGAAGTGAATAACTTTCGAAAAGCTTCACAAGAATACCTCACTCACAATATTTATTTTGTGTATACGTCAAATTATGAGCTCTTGAAACTAAAACAGTTTCAATTTTTCACTGATCAATCGAACGTTATATTTAATATACTATATTTGCAATCATCCTCATACAACTTTCTTTCGAAATTCGTTCAAATATCGATCAAACTCTGTTAGTTTCAGATACCCATAAATAATTGAAAAATATGGAAGGTCTCCTAGAGGTCTTTTCAATGGCGAGGAAATATATATATATATATAAATATACAAAGTGTTCTACTTGAAATCCTTACACTTTTTACTGCTCCCTGTTAAATTTCTGTGATAGTGAAGACCGCGAGGTGAAAACGTATCTTCTGTTTCAGGTAATGTTCAAAATCCCCTGTCAAGCCAGTTTTTTTTTTCAACTGTCAAAAATAAAATAGTTGAAGGAGGTGGTACTTTAATAACGTGTCAGCTGGTACCTACATTCCCAAATTGATTGAGTAATTACTAATTCATACAAACTGGTGTTTTGGGACCACAAAATTTTTTATCAAAAGAAAAAATAGAAGCTCATATACCTACTTTTTATACCGGGTGGTACGGAATTCCCAGTTCCAAGACGGAATTCCGAGGTACAATTCGGAAATCCGAGTAACAATCCACTATTCCGAGTAGAAACTCGGAATTTTGAGCAAAAATCTGCATTCAACACGCACGATGGCGGCGCGTTTATTTTTCGTCTCTTCCTTGGTACACTGCCAGGGGCGCCGCAAGGGAGAGGCGCCCTCCGCCCTTCGGGCCAGTCCGCCCTTGATTTCAATTTCAGTCAACGTCAAATGATAAGTGAAAAATTATATTTGAAAACGCAATAGACCATTTAACGCAGAAAGTGGCCCAAGTAAGAATCAATTCGGAATATCAAATTAAATATTCTACTACTGGCAACACTTGGGCAACACCACCAAAATGTCTTGCAATAAATTTTGAAATAAAATATCCTTGCGGTACGCGTCAAATTCTAAAATTGAAATCATTATTTGATTTTGTTTCAGTACTTTCATCAAGATATAAACCATCAAACGAATATAAAATATTAGGTTGCTACTTGGCGAAATTCATAATTTTCTGAAGATGGTCCATCAACAGGGCATTTCGTTCTAAAATTATTATACCAAAGGTTCCGTGCTGGATAAAAATTTCAGAGAATGGTGTCGATAGTTTCACAGATAGCACATCCTTCAGATAACCATATATGAAGGAATATTTGAAACGACAAAATGGATCTTTCTGAGGCTGTACGGAAGGATATTGGATGTTTAGGTCAAATAAAGTTGAGAAATTCCTTATTTTCCATAGAACACAACCTGAATGTATTGAAAAAGATCGAATGTTGTGTTCTATTCTCAATAATTTTTATATATATTACATGCAGACTATTCAATTGGAATGGTGATCTTGTATAGAGGTTGTTCATCGAATCCACCTTCACTGAACTCAAATTCTTGCTAGGAATCATCTACACCAGATTCGGAAATATGTGATTGAATATTATTAATTATACATTAAATTTTCTTGTCGTCCTTTGCAATTCGATTGTGATTGTGAAAATTGGATAATTATAACTTGATGGGAATCATAACTAAACCAACAGTATATTTACATATACCTGGCTGATGAGAATTTCGAGATTCCAGATTTTGTTCTCCAAGGGAACAATTTGGTAGACCCTTCAAAATGAATACTTCAAACTTGTTTGTCTCCGTATGGCATGCATAATTTTGAATACTTATGAACATACAAGTTTTTGTTTCTTTCAGAAGTATTTCCACATCCAATGAGGAGTTGGAAGGTCGAAATTTCTTTGAATTCAAACTGACATTCTCTTGACATGACAACACTCAACGTGACAGCACTTTGTCATTTTGTGAAATGACAGAATCGTAAATGTTGCCAATACATAGAAACCGAATAATGATATCTAATATGCCAAAAGCAGCGCTCAGCGGAAAATGGTCTATTCCAAATATTAGTAACCAGAAAGTTGAGTCGATTCAAGAATTCACAATAACCTAGATTTTCTTGGTTACAAATTAAATAAAAAATATATAATTTATTCGTATATTGTTTCGACGCACAAGTACAATTAAATATATCATATTATCTATATTGTATTCCCATGTTTCCAATCAAAACACTCCGGTTTTAGGTTCTGCTTAACATTTTTCGTTCGAATTGTGAGGAGATTCGGGGGTTGGGTTATTATACCCATACTTACCGGGTTTTCGATGCTCTTTTTGCTGAAGTTGACATTCAATTTTCACCATTTTCTGCTCACTGTGTCACAATTTTCCTCAAACGGTCTTTGGTCACTGATATTTCAAATTGTGTCATTTTTCAATTCGTAAAATATCATTTTTCACTTGTCACTCCATTTGACTAATTTGTCGCTTTATACTTAATTGGGTTGTACACACTAGTCGAATTTACGCCAAAAACCTATTCCATATTGATCCGTGTATAAATAGTATTTGATGCAATCATTCGTTATTTCAAATCATCCGAATTTTTTTTTTCAATAATGAAATTCAACACCTTCGAAAAATGCCAGCTTCGATGACGACACCGAACCGAAAGTCATCGTTATCTGAATTCCGGCTTTTGCATAAAGAGTAGGATCACATATTTCGACGCTGCCAGATTTTTAATTAGTAATTACCTTATGAGATTCAATATGACCAATGATAAAAGTATTCACATTCACAGAAGACCATAGTTCGACCTGGTCCCTAATAATCACTTATTGAATACTTATTTACTTGCAAGATGCTGCAACAGCGTAATGCCTGAAGTTCCCAAAAATACAAGAAAAGAAGAAGAGGACGAACTACATTGTCAACCTAACTTCCTGACTTCACCTTCATCCTCAAATCTTTGTTTCATCTAGTCAAGATTCGAATATTCAAATATATTCTTCTTATTTTCTGATTCTTCAGTTGTGTGTTGGGTTCTCTGTTATCTGCAGTAATATTCAGTCCAGAAAATTCACTAGAGTCTAGGGCGAGCACCTGTTGGGGAGTTCCCACTCCAAAGTGGCGATATACACATTTTCACAAATACAATTTACAGAAATATGTCTTCATCTAATTGATATTGAATTCTTTTCGAACCCTTTATTCGACCATAAGGGTGATTCAGATTCGAATTATGGAATTGATTATATGATATCTGTAAAGGGTGATACCAAAGTATACCTGGACTTTCTTATTTGAATAAGTAAAACCAGTGTATTATTCCATATTTAAGTAGGGTCCACTAATACAAATTCAACAATACCAAGTTTGATATGATTTTGTGAAACCTGTGTTTTGCTAGCATGAGAGATACAACTTGACCTGTAGATGTAATGTCAAATTCTCAAATAAGCAGTCAGTATGCAGAATTTCATAAAAGTTTTGGGTGGGTATAATCGGATATCGGCTTTTGATAAATGATATTACAGATTCAGAAACAAGACACTCTGAGTCATCTCCACAAATTCATTAGTTCACATCAAGATCATTGAACATGTTTCGGACTATCAATAATCCATCATCAGCAGAATTTTAAAATAAATTTTTATATTGTAACATTGCGGTTGCCTCTTATCACTTCCACGTGAGTAGATTACTTTGTTGAATTTTATAGTCATATAAAGAACTTTTTTTGTGGAAATGTTCTTTGAAAATGCTGCTGATGATGGACTATTGATAGTCCGATACATGTTCAGATTTTCCTGATGTGTACTGATAAATTTGTGAAGACGACTTAGAGCGTCTTGTTTCTGAAACTTATTCACTCCAGTTTGGGAAAATATGGACTTCTACCATAGATATTTCAGATTTTCGATTCGGAAATGAATTAATCACAGCTGGTTTTCTTGATGGTGCCAGTAAGTGACCAGCTCGATCGCATTACCTCTCACCACTAGACTTTTGATACGTAAAATGATCATTGTGAAATAACAATTCAATAGGCTTGAAAATCATTAGGATAAGAAGGCGTCCATCTATACCTCGCTAATGTAGTAGTAGCTTCTGGCAGCTATTGGCCTGGTGATTTCAGAAAATCTGCTTGAGGTTCTACTATAGGTATGTTTCCAGATTTTGTAAGATGAGGTTCATCAGAATTTTAATTTTTCCAACAAATATTTTATGTATGAGGAATGGAAAAAGCACGTCGATTTGTATTCGGAGGGGAATATGTAATGGAATGAAATATGTAATATCTATGTCACGGCAACAATGTCTCCATTGAACATAAATCGACCTAAGTTGAATGGAGCCAATGAAGGTCGATAATCTCATTTGGCCCACGTGGTATAATATTTTCAAGATTTTATTTCTTCGAATGTTGAAATTGTAAAATGAATTATATATTTCTTCATCCAGATATCTGTGAAGACCCAGAGATCAAAGAAAGGATCATAGAGCTAAAGACTGAACAGGAAATAAAGAGACAAGCAGAAGCCAAGCGAAAAGTAAGGAGGTCGCAGAGTAATACGAGAACACAGTCTGTAAGACGAACTTCCCTTAGAGATAAAGGTTTGACAGCAAGAAGAGATGCTGTTGAAGAAGCCAGGTTGCGGTTGCAGGCTGAAAGCAATGTGAGTAATAGAAGTTTATACAGGTTATATCTTCATGGCCCATCTCGATCTATATAATATGGAGAACTAAATGTATCAGGATCCTGAAAATTCTTAGGGACGGTGAAGGAAACATGAGAGTAAGTTTCCGAAAACACTTATTGTCGGTTACATACATACATGCAGGTGAAACTAATATAAGCGTGTTAATTGATGATCAAGATTTCGTTCATTAACGATTTTTTTGTTATAACGAACATGAGCCATATTTGGACTTTTGCAGATGATGAATCGCTAATCCATTTGTCGATGGATATTTGGCACAGCCTACTCGAAAAATCCAAAATTTCAGGCAGTAATTGCAGAATTAAGTAGTATTTTAGGATTTTTGGGTATCGGGAAGCTAATTACAACTAGGGCACATTTTATTGTTAGTAGCAATAGAAGATGTCTTCTGTTGTAATTAGATTTGCCTCATTCTGTCTTAGTGCGTTCGAGTTTTATGGCATTTAATATTTCCATGAAATAAAAAGAGCATGTCATTGCTTTTTTAGAATTGATTACATTTTTCAATTAGTATTCAGAACATTCCTTTTTTTTATATAATAATTTGTTTTTGTTCCTTGCTTTGTTTGGTTGAGTTTGGGAATTGGCTATAATTGTAGCTTGGTGAATCGAAATTGAAAAGGAAATGTACAAATTTAGCAAAGAAGATCCTATGAAATAGCATATCGAATTCAGAATGACGTTACATTTTTTTTCGAGTTACTCCAAACGAGCCCTGTTATTTGATACCCATATTGTAGAAGTTCATTAAAAATAACTATTTCGCCTTCTTGGATGTTCCGCAATATTGGATTTAGAATAACCTCGAACACCGTATCCAAACTAAACATGTATACAAAATCTCATTTCAATCTGTTGAAGATATCTACTTCAAAATTGAGTTCAAAGATTCCACCCGAACTAACATACATCCATGCATTGCAAGTTGAATAAAAGCTTTTAATTTAATTAAAAATTGGAATAAGTTCAATCACAGGTAATGATTAACTCTCACATATATTTATTTTCTATACATCTTTTTTTTAACGAAGTTCTAAATTCTCAGTATTTGAAAGCTTTGACATATAATCGGCAAATTATGGCTCGATTTGATAAGTGAAATATATCAGGTCCTAACCGCTATATGACATATCTCAACAGACGCTTTTGTGCAAGGCGCAAAAGGATCCAAACTGTCATTCATTAAATCGGCTTTTATCACTTGATGTTCGGACACATAAGTAAGAGTGCATAAGATATATGACAGGACTTGAACGCGCATGCTCCATAGCTCGGATATCCAGTCGTGGGTAGCACGTTTTTTTATCTCTTGGAGCGCACGAAAGGAAATTCCTATAATGTTCGTGGAACATCGCGCGCACAGTCGTATTCAATGAGATAGCGTACAAGTATTAAAAAGGGAGGATTTCGGGGTCCTAGTTCTAGTTGTGTAAAACTGGCTCAGCCAATGCTTTGTGTTTTCGAGAACCTATGACAACTTTACTGTCAACATTTTGTGAACAATCATTCCCGATAGCCCGATTTATGCAGAATAGGATGACGTTAATTTCTCTCTGTAATATATTTGTACGCTTTTTTGAATGCAACTGTACATAGGGAGAGAAGGTAGGTGTTGGATTTTTCTCGAACCCTTGGAGGTTATAAGTTCTTGAGAATACTTCCATTGGCAAAGAATTCCAAAGATTTGCCATTTTATAACGAAGGAGTTGTGGTAGAGTGTTGTTCGACATTTTCCAAGGTTGACGACGAGGGGATGTGCTTATTGGGCCTGTCGAGTTCGTCTGACTGGTATTGCTAGTGATTATAGCCAGTTACAACATGGGTTGACTGCCAAGGCACTTACGTACTATTTTATAGAGAACGCACCTAGGCTGCCAATTGATTTCATGTTTGTCACAGTGTTCTTCCCGAACATTTCTCGAATTTTGATGGAATAATCACCTGTTTTGGAATCTTTTATACAAGGTGATTCTTGAGGAGACTCACATCCAGACCCGGACTTGGTAAAATTTCACGTTTCATTGTTATGTCAAAAAGTTCACGTTGTGATCACTTTTCTCGAAAAATGTCATCATATTCAGAAAGATCAGACAAAATGCCATAAGAACTGCTCTTCAATTTACTACACTTTAAATTCTAGATAGATATTATTATTCGTGACTTTGTTTATGGACTTTAATTGAAACGAGTGTTGATAAAGTGTTGCTCGCCATATTTCAAGGTTGACAACGAAAGATTGTGCTGACTGTGCTTGTCGAGTTCGTCTGACTGGTATTGCTGGTGATGGAATGATAGCAGAAACTTTCGAATGAGTCCTTGGTGCCAAACACGGTCGAATTCTTTCGATGTCTAACGCCACAGCTAGAGATTCCCCATTTTCTAATGAAGCTTGCCATATAGCGGTAACGTAGACAAGTAAATCTCCAGTTGATCTTCGGTGGCGAAAGCCATATTGTCTATCATTGATGATTCCTGAGCTTTTCAGATATTTGATTAGCTCAATGTTGATGGCTGTCTCCATCACTTTGGAGATAACTAATAACAGGGCAATAGGTAGGCTTTTGTTTTCTTTTTTGGGGATTGGTTGGACTCTAGCTATTTTCCAGCAAGATGGAAAAATACCCGACTTTTGTTTATAATTTCGACTTTGATTATCATTAAACTTTCATACATGCCATTGAGAAACTTGGTAGGAGACCCAACTCCACCATATTTTGCAGATTTGACTTTTTTTAGTACGCCTATGTTTTATTTTGATAGCAGCTATTATATTCCAGTTATGTCTTCAGCAACTATGCAGTGTTAGTTGCAAACACATTTTGGTCACGTAGTATAATCATTGTTGAAGACCCTGAACTAGTTTAAGTACTTTAATTTTTGGCTGTTTGTTATTTATATTTAATATAGTAAAGAATATATAACATTCTTCTGGTAATACATATTTGTCGTCAGGACCATCAACACACAAACAAATAGGTAGAAAAATATCAAAATGGAAATTTCATTAGAATTGTCTAGAGCATTTTCAAGCGTTTAATAATAACTCGGAAACGAAACATTTTTAGGCCCATGTTCATGTGAACTTTTTTCCATATTTCGATAAGCGGAATCCTTCCTAGGCTTTAGTCACTTCAACTCTGAAACAACCTGTGTATTCGAAAGTGTACCATGTTCTCACGGGATATGCTGAGACCGTTGACGGATGCAGAATCTATTTACACTTTCCAAGATACGAGACATTATCCGACTTTTTCTCATCAGATTTGACATAGACTTCACACAGTAAAGCCGTATTGTAATTTTATCTCATAAAACTTACATGTTTTTGTGTTCAATGAATGTATTTATATCCAAAGACCTTTTGGTGATAACTAAAAACATTAAAAAGTGTAATTTCTCATACTTATAGGTACATTTATCACGTAAATTTGGTAAGGTATCTAGCTTCCAGGTTGTTTCAGGGGTTGTCCAACTGTGTCACCCCTGTGAGTGTAAACTTGAAACATCAGCGAGACATTCAGGTGCATTGTGTATTCAATTTGTAATGGTACGGCAAATGAAAATACAATTGACAAACTTTCGGGCATCACAGTACAGTATTCGTTTTCTTCAATCATAGTACGTTTAGGTAAGACGTAGAGCCAACCAATAATCAATTGATTTTCAAATGTTATATGCAAGCTAAAGAAATAGGATTATTTGTTCAAATGTTGTCCATCCACAACTGGTACAGATAGTGCTGTAAACCGTAACTGATCTTTATCATGTATTTCATTAGAGAAAACTTGATTGTTTCATAATTTGAAGTAATTGCGAATATGTGAATTGAAGGGGTAATGAAAATCATGAATCACACAATCTATGTACCCTCATTGGAACCAATTCCATAAATTTAAGTTGTTTAATTGAGTGTACTTCAGTAAGTTATTTCGAATCAAACATTCATGCATAATATTGAATTATTTAGAAATTTGAGCAATAACGAAATTATGGCGAAACTACAGTGAACATTCAACGAGAAAACTTGAAAGATTTCGATTTTTTGTTGATATATATTTTTTTGCAATTGCATTACCTCGTTAAATTCAATATTTGAAGGCGGTATTATTAAAAACTACCTTGAAATTCAATTGACATATTGAAGAGGCTATCCGATCAGAGGTTGTAGAAAATATTCATTAAAAAAAAAAGTTAATAATAACCGAATATTGTTTTATTTTCTTCTATAAGAATATAATTGACCACTTTGAGGGAGATGGATAGTTTTCACGAGTCAAATCAAGATTTTGCCAACTGGGTGATCTTTGATGTGACGTTGACAATTTAGCTCTGAATTCTTAGCTGAAATGATTTATTTATGTAATAAGAAACATTTTCGGACCCATGTTCATGCGATCTTTTTTCGATATTTTGCTAAGCGGAATCCCCACTTTGCTTCCTATTTCCACTCTAAACACCCTGTATTCACTCATCCAATTCAACTGGAAATGATACAAACTTTAGTTTTTCAGATGAAACCAATTTAAATGTTGGCATACTTATTGATAGTCTCCATATATTCAGGATAATAGTTGAAGAATATACTTGATGATTAGTTTTATTTTCTAAATATTTCCAAATCAGCAATATGTAAATGCCATTTTGTAATGAAGAGACGTAACGCCTTCATGATTTCCAATATTCATAATCAGATGCGATAATTCATCTGAAATTCCACTATGAAATTTTGGAATGCCTAAAAATTATTATGGTAATTTTGGGTACATTGTTCTATATTTGATTATTCAACCATAGTCTCCAAAACTTCACTTTATGATAATCTTGTAATAATTTGATAATTTATTTTTGACCTCAAAATCCATCATTCCCGACTATGCCACTGTGCTCAGCAAGCCGAAAGAATTGTTTCCAATCATTTAACAGCTCTTATTAAATAACTAATGTTTGCATGAAAGTTTGTTATGTAATGATATTAATATGATTCTTTTTTAAGTCGCATCTAGATGCATACTTTGCACATGTAAAATTCTTGTAGTGAAATTGTCTGTTTCAACTAGAATTAATATGTTATTTGATATAATATAATGTTAGTTAAAGACAGTATTGTTATTGATGTGGTTGATAAAAAGAGTTCATTATGAGGAAAAGAAGGCAGGTTGAGTGCTTATCATATAAAGTAAGTTATTTAGACTGCATTTATGGGTTCCGTTCACCTTAGGAAAAATGATAGATATTGAATAGGGAAAAAGAAAATAATGCAAGTATGCTAACCTTCTCTTGTTTTAGTTGAGAAATAAGGTCAAACACAAACTTTGAAGTGTTGAATAAAATACTGTATAATTTTATCTTTCATTTTTGAATTAGGAATACAAATTGATACATGTTGGTTTATATTCTGACATTATTGAATAATTTATTTTGACATTAGAAATTTCTACTAATGTCAGTAATTGCTAATTTGTGGAGATACTGGGTGACACAGACTCATGGTATACCCCCTTTTTCTTTTGTTTTTCTAGCTTTATTTCTGAAATTTGGAACATTGAATATGCTCACTAGAGAGGGCATTTTAGGATTCTTTTTTCATCTTATGTTTTTCCTGGAAATGACATCAACTTTCGATTTTCAAATGGAACACCCTATATTTAATTCTATAATCGGTCAGGGATTATTATAACGAATTCAACGATACCGGGTTTGATTGGGTTATTTCAAACGATCACGAAGATATTATCATTGAGCATAATATGGAAATTCTGAATTCGAATTCGTTATAATAATCCCTACACGATTATGGAATGAAATACAGGGTGTCCTATTCGAAAATCGAAAGTCGATGTCATTTCCAGGAAAACCGGAGGATGAGAAAAAATCCTAAAATGTGAGTGCCGTCTAGCGAACATATTCGATATTCCAACTTTCAGAAATATAGCTAGAAAAACAATGGAGAAAACGGAGGTATATGGCTGGAGCATTTTTCCTGGATCTTGATAAACAGGGTGTCCGTTCTTCGAGTCCTAGATCTCAGTTATCTTAAAAGATAACAAAATTAGGGCAAATTCACGCATTTTTTCGACCTTTCATTTTTATTTCTCAAAATATCGCAAAAAAACAAAATTTTTGACCAATATATTGTCACAGCAGTGGTGAACAAGGGAACATTATTTTTCTAGCATTTGAGTAAATAAACTCGGCACAGTAAACTTTTTTGACATATTATAGTCACCCTAAAATTTACCATCAAATTCAACAGATGGTCAACAGGGTATAAAAAAGATGACCGAAAGTTCGCAATTATTACATTTCGAAACCTTCCTTTGTGAAATATTCTGTATAGACCTGAGCGAACTTCCCCATAAAAAATAAGTTGAAAATGATTGTGAATTCTCCATAATAAGGATATTAACTGCTGTCGTTGATATTCCTCAGACTTAATCACAACAATATTTCATCTACATATAATTATAGTTAAATCGAGCTGTTCCAATACCGTCACAATAAGCTGAAGGTATAAAATATTTGTTTTTTTCAGCACCTGGATAATCTAAATACAGCTGTAAATGGTCCAAATCCAAAGCCAATCTTGAACAATAACCACTTACCTGACCTCAGTACAAGCAATGAAATAAGCTCAAATTATCCTTCGAACATCGAAATTAATGCTGGCCAAGTGTCAGAAGACCGAAAGGCACCTGAAGGCAAAGATGATGAATCCGTTCAGGAAGAAATCGGAGACACGACAGAAAACACGTATACTACTGATGTCAACGGTAAAGTGACTGTCCACGTTGTGGTTACTATTAATGGCAACGGAACCTTGGCTGATCTCAAGAAGCAGAGGATGCAAATCAGGAATAGCAGTAATGACATCAATAGTCTGTCATCTCCCATAGGGAGTATAATGGAGAATGATTCGAACTCCAGTCCCTCTACTGACATCGTCAAGTTTACGGGTTACACTATGGAAGAAAATATTGAATACTCTAAGCCGAAACGATGTTGTATTATACAGTAGGTAATGTTATTTTTTCAGATAATTTTTATAGATATTTTGTTTTTATACCAACTAAATATTTTAGAATTATTCTAGGCAAACCTCTCTCAGTACTTAACTTGCAGGTCATTCGCGAAATGAAAATCTATCCGTTTATCAACAGTTTTCCCAATAACCAGAGTATTTAATAATATATTGATTTCAAATTCAGCAGTCACATTTTTTGAACGAGATGATGCTGAAAACAATAGGCATGAACAATAATTTCTAGTAAAAATACTATGACGTTCACCACGATGGGAAAATGCACAGAGGATTTTGAGAATTTTTTGATTCCTTCTAGATTTCTAAAAATAAATTACCTACTAAAGAAATGCTCCCGTTAGAACACGACGGAGAATCTTCAGCGGGACTGACGTCACAAGTTCTTCAATGCGTGGACCGTATATTGGTAGTCGGGAAACTATTCAGTGAGATAACCATCGTTGCCGTTTCATCCGATTCTTCACTTTGTATAATTTAACATTTACCGCTCTCAAGATTTAACTATTTCGACAATAGCATGGATGAACTGAGGAAGACAGTTTAAAACAAATTTGCCCTTGTATTTCCATACAGTGGATTGTGGCATGTTACAACATAGATATTAAAGTCATGTCACCAGAATTTGTGGTAGGTTCATTAAAAAGTATACCAAAATCGTTCATTTAGATTGTTATTCGAATAATTGAGAAGTAGGCCAAATTTCGTCGTTGCTGATCGAACCTACAATGTGCTACATAACCCTACTCGATTACTTATTATGTCAGCTATAAACTTGAAGAATTGTAAATGAGGGAAACAACCTATACTATAAACATACTATATTGATGACATTTACTTAATCAATGAATATCAAATTATCTCACCAGTTCACAGTAGAATCGATTCTAAATTGAAAAATATCCACTTGATATTTCTTTAAAATTAAACAGCTGGCAACACAGCAAAAGTTATTATGACGTCAGTACTGGCGCCGCCGAACGCTATGTTCGAACATTCCATGAAATTGAAGGGTATTCAAATGGTGTTTTTTGAAATATTACAGCATATTTTATCGAAAAATTGATGCATTCATGTTATGTTGCTACTATATTTCAATTATATGCACATTTAAATGGAATTCACGCATTTGTGTCCATGTCTATTGGCAAATATGGAATATTGTTGGAATGATTCATTTTCGAGAATTAAAAAATTGTTTGTCCTCGATTGGTCATTGTGGCGTAGGACCTAATAATTTTATAATTATTCCAAAATAAAATCGTTTAATCAAAATGTTTCAGAAGGTAAAGGAAGTACTGAAAACCAGGGGAGTCTATCACAAACTGTTTTTCAGTACTTTCGCCATTGACTTTCAAACTGTTTTTTTTTCTTTCATTCAATTTCGATCATTTTTTATCCAATATGTCAATTTGATGAAATGATTCGTGCCAGATATAACTAGAAAAGATAATTTACCAATTGTTTCTTGTTTTATTTAGTTCAAAACTTGTGATTCGTTATGTTGAAGCACTATACCGAATTTGAAATCGATATCTTATTAAATATTCGTGTTATGGAAAAAAATACTGTTTTGAATTTTTGGTAAACGAATGGACCTTCTTCGCGGGCTCCCTGTAGAGACTTCTTGGTCAAATGTTTGTATTTATAGGTATTTCAAATGTTATTCCTAGAATATTTTCTTGAAACTGCCTTCAAGAACGTCCAAGAAGACGTCAAATAATGTTCTTTTTGGTGATCTCTTCGATTCAGATTTTCAGTTCTTAATCGATTTTGAATTTGTAATAGGTACTGATTCCACCTAAGTACATAGTGAGTCGTACTTTTGCTGCCTTGTTTCTCAGACAAAATTTGTCTGGTCATGTGTTGACTCACACTGTATATAAGCAGATACGTCAAAATATATGTGGTATGGATGTCTCCACTTTCCAGTTCGTTCTTCAGAATTCCATATAGTTGAATATGAACAGAAGGTAGATACATTCCCCTCTTTATTATGCAAATCACAAAGTGCTAGCCTAGAGGAAATTACGAGAATTAAATAATGAGAATTAAATAATGTTGGTAGGTTTATCCAGGAGGAGGAATATTATGTTTTCTAAAATTTTTCTTCTCTACAAATAAAAATATTAGTACCTATTATTTCAATATACTTGTATAGTAAGGGCAAATCACATGGAAAATCACTGCATTCGAAATTTTACAATTAAAAACCTAAATGAGAAATTCAATCCATAATCAGTGAGGCCTTGTGTGAATGATGTTTGTAGAAGGATATGAGTAGGTATAATGAAAAATATAACATTTCACTTATCTTTGGACGTTCCGAAAACGAATCTGCTCCCGTTTTCAACATGAAAATGTAAAAAAAATGTCTGCTAGCTACGAATAACTTCTTCCACAAAATGTAATATTTTTCAATATACTTATATTGTTTTTCTTTGAACATTCCTCAAACAAGATTTCACTGACGATCGATTGAATGTTTCTGTTATGTTTCTATTAGTGAAAATTTGTGGGGCAAATCCTCTGATTTATCCTTGCCACAAGTATTTTGTAATAATAGTAATGTTTTTTCAAAGAGGTGAGGACAGAAAATTTCAATGGATGCATCACCAGAATACAAGTTTGTGCCACATCAGTATATGAATAATACGATACTCAACATTTCATATATCGACACATTGTTCGACTCGGTTAAAGGGAAACAGTAGATAATTCATCGAGGTACCAAAAAATGGCGATGTTTTACTTGAGAAAAATGTAGTTCACCAAGCTATTCACAATTTGACTCGTAATTGAAAATGAATACAGTGCATATTATAGACTCTCAGGTTTGTCGAAATTGATAAGAACATGTCTGATGAGATAAAATTGACATAATATAAAAAGTATATTTCGATTCAATAGTTTTTCTGGTATTTCATATGTGATGATTTGCATATTCTCGATATATTTTTATGACTTCCATTCTTGGAAGTTACTTATTTCAAAACCACAATTTCACTACTTTGTATTGTTTAGACATTTTGATACTATGTTGTCGTTTCAAGTTAAATCTCATCCTATGAACTGTTATTCTCAAAATCAAGGAGAAATTATATGAATTGATTTTGTTATCAAACTGTGGGATCTACACAACCTTTCACACCCGGTAACAAGTTCATAACAAAAAGCTCAATTGTTGATAATAGAGAGAAAACACTAAAGTCTCACTCAAAACATTAAATGTTGATGCAATCTTGTTTGCGCTACATGTTTCGACTCCTAGGAGTCGTCATCAGGCTGAAAATACAAAATACGTGCAATAAAATTAAATGTTGAAAGTTCCATCACTATTGGAAATTCATAGGTGACATACCTTATAGGCTAGGAGGAGAAAAAAACATAAAAAAACAGAGAACATGATTCAAATGTGAGAAAAATTTGCTCAAGCCTAATACATTCAAAATCTTCTCATCTTTGTTTTTTTGATGGTGTCTTTCTCCTCCTCACCTATGAGGTGAGCCACATATGAATTTCCAATATGGATCTTTTAACTTCTATTTATTTTTATGTATACTTATTTTGTATTTTCAGCTTGATGATAACTACTAGGAGTCCTAACATGTATCACAAAAAGAGTTGCATTAAATTTTAGGTTTGCAGAAAGACCTTATGAGTTTTCCCTTCATTATATAATTATAGAATTTTGTTGTCAATGTCAATAAATTGAATTTATCTAATTTTTTATGATTGAATCCTTTGGAAATGTTTGTGTGCCTATTCAATGCCTTGGAATTTTCAAATGGAAGTGAAGATGTTTTTTACTCCTGTATTGTATTCATAATATTGATATACTACTAACTTTATGTCACATTATTCGAACTATATTTAGCGTTGAGCCTCATACATAATGAAATTCCTACTATTATCGTTCCTCATAATTTATATAGCCTAGATATTGGTGGATTTTTAGATAAGGTATAATGAACTTGCAACACGATTGTGAGTGAACATAATTATTTTCAGTAGGTTCTGCTTGATATTTCAGAATAATACTTCAAATTCAAGAAAAATACCAAGACCTTCATTATGATGAGAACAGGGACATAGATTTTTTTTCAATTCTTACTCTAGTATTATTCTCAACATACCGGGTATAACGGGATCATGGTACACCCGCTTTTTCTAAATTAGTTTTGGAGATGAGTGATGGAAATTTGGAATGACCCATCAACTTGATGAACTTTATGTTTCGATATAATAAGGTTTTATTTTCCACTTCCGGTTTCACCAAAAGTGATAATAACTTGATTTTCAGATGGAACACGCTGTATATCATTGCATTTTCGAATTCTGCATCATTTTCTGAATCCATAATCATTTTAATTCCATTTTTTATCTTCCATCTGAGTGTGCCATGACTATTCTGATCAAGTCTGATGTACCCATATCGACAAGTGTAATGCTAAAAAAATGAATTCTGTCAAAATGTCGAATTTCTTGATTTATCAGCAAATGAAGTTCATCACGTAACCCGACGAAAAAATTGACATTACTGCCGTCACAAATATTATATAGGTAATAATCAATTCAAATATTCGAACACATTAATCCGCTCCTGTGACATGAATTTCACAATCTCATAAATGGAGTAAGCATTAAAATGGCACTTCAAACCCCCTTCGCTCTCATTATTTTGATGGTGAATTGTTCAGTTTGATTGTATAAACGTCACATATGAAAGTACTCAATGGATGTTTAACTTATATTGATGATATTTAATGCGTAGATCAATATCCCTATACCTCGCTGTTTGTAAAATTGAATAACTAAGTAGGAAATATATATATAATATGTTCTTCAAAATATCGCAGTATTAGTTTTCTTCAGTTAACTTAACAGCTTAACTGAATTCACGCATTTATGTACCTGCCGATTGTATCATATTATTATTGTTTTTTCTGTGACGGGAAAAAAGTTTGGCATTACATCTCTGTTGGCAGGTTATAAAATGTCACTTTTCATGAATTACTTTTTTCCCGTGGGAAAAAAGTGAGTACTTTTTTCACGGATATATATCACTGTTGATGACTTTTGTTGTGCTATAGTTCCGAAAAATGAGTCAATAATACCGTCTCCAAGAAAGAACTGCAAGTCCTTTCATCTTCCATTCGATTTCGCGGTTACGTATATTACTAAACTACCACTAATTTCGCAATTTTTTGAAATCAAATCACAGATTTAGACTGACAGAAGTGACATCAGATATTTGATTACTTCAAAAGAATGATGAAGATGCCTACAACGCAGGTGTCCTTAAACTTAAACTTAAAATTTCAAGCCGATAATTTTCAGATTTCAAAATAATGTAATATCTTCTCAATATTGATTCGTCCTTTCTTCTTTCACAGAAAAAAATAGTGTGTTATACACGGGAAAAATATTAGATTTTAGCTCACGGTTTTTTGTATCCCTCCGCTACGCGTAGAATAAACTAATAATAAAGATAATACAAGTGTAGAGATACAATGGAAACATGAAAAAACTGTTGACATTATACATAATAGCTTACAGCAATTATTTTAACATACATAATATTTCAAAATTACGAATATTAACACTCGAAAATAGTTAAAGCATATGGGTACCTATATACAGTTCAATTCATAATACAGATGAGACCGATGATAAAAGACTATATGACTGCAATTGAATGGGCACCAAAAACAAACATAGTTAATCCACTTATTTATTTTTTATAAATTCGTTCAAATCCCTTTGATGATATAGGCAATTTGTTGTATTCATTGAAACCTTTGAAATATAAAGAATTGGTATAAGAATTATTTGTTCTGGTAATAAATAAATTATTCCTATTCTGCGTAAGGTAAGTGTGAACTTCGGCATTGAAAACTATATGATTCTTGAAATATGAAGGAGCCAGATTGTTCAAAATTTTTATATATAAAAACCATACTAAAATAGTATAACCTTTAGGAAGCAGTACCCAAGCCATTATAGTGTATCCAGCATAACATCAATTGGGGTATAAGGGGTTGACTTCAATATGATAGGCAGTCCCCGATTTTCGAGCTTTTGAAGCTGGACTAGTTTGTTGAGATTAAATGTATATAGAATTGTTGCACAATAGTCGAAATGTGGTTAGATACTGTCTATAACTGATTTTAGTTTCCATTGAAATATTGCTTGCAATTCTCGAAAAGAAATATAGTTTTTTATTCATTATGTAGACGTTTAATTGGTGGACGAACGGAGCAAGTAAGACAATGGACCAGGAAAGAATCATGTCAAACGTCATTTTTGTGAAATATGTTTCCAAACTATCATTCATTAACCCATTACCTCCCACGGATATTTTTTTCATATATATTCATAGGGTTTTTGTAATTATCAGCCCTTCCTAGAATCACAACTGGGAAAAATATGGAAGAAAAATTCTGCCAGGTCTTTTGAGAAGAATTGGTGTACTCAAATGAGTACGATGGGAGGGTTGCATAGGAAAATAACTAAAAATCTTGAATACTACAAAAAAGTGATTAGTATTTCAAAATTGCATCACAATTCAGTTGGATATTGTCAGAGGAGTGTATGTACCTCTTTATTTCTTGGAAATTTTTTCTAGACATACTGGAAGCAACGAATGGTGCCGAACCTTCACCATCAACGCTTCAGCACATGGTGCTCGGGGGTAATTGCCAGAAAGCAGAAGAATTCTTATACTGAATTTTATGTCTGCCTGGGTTAACAGAAATTTATGGTTATTTTTCTGTGAGGCATAAGGATTTGATTGCTCAACGTTTTCATCAAACAATCTATCAAAGGTCTGAACTGGACTATATCGTTCTTTCCTTCCACTATCATTTTTTGTAATCTCTCTTCATAATGTTTCGTTCTACCTGTCATATTGATATCCATGTAATTCCTTGTCCTTCTGCACTTAGGTTTCATCTCCAATTTTCTACCTCCTTCATTTTTCAAAGTTTTGGGTTTCTTCAGAAGAAGTACTGATAACGGCACGTTGCCGTCGGGGCTCCTTGACTTCTAGCAGTTACTTCAGATGAAGGAATTCCATCATCTGAGGAACACGGAATTTCAACTCCTCAAGGTATATCAATGCGAAAGTTAGATATACTCGAGCAGGATATACCAATATCGTTTTCGTCGAATTATTTTTTATGTGGTTGAGTGTCTCCCTCATGTTCCTCTTGGAAACAAGAGATAAGTCAGCACTTGTTTACACAATCTCTTTAGTTGACATGATCGATATTCACGCCATTACATCTCGAAATTACGAGTTTCTTGTACATTGCAGAACACTACCACGAAAAATGTCAATAGATGTAGATAGTAGACCATAATTTGAAGTGTACTCAAATGAATACGGTGGTAGGTAATGGGTTAAGAGTGAAGAGGTTTCTTCTTCTCTTCCATCGTCATTATTTACCAGATGATTCGTATTTTTTTTTTCATAATACTATCTGGAACTACCGCTAATTAACGTGCAATCAAATTGGACAAGATTGTGATTTTTTCTAATTATGAGGCAGTGAAAATGATATGCGATAGTGAACTGAAAGCTCTTAGGAAAAAAGTTTATATCAGTATGAGAGATTATGATGTAGAAGTAAGTACTTTTCTTAATCTCCAATTTTTTATAAAAAGTTTTCTAACAAAAGGTATTTTCCGTCCTGCTAGAGAAGATGTAATGAAAATGTGTATATGCATATTTTTTTAGAATAGTTAAAATTTCACCTGCAATCTATACATAGTTAATGATAATATGTACCTTGAAAGTATTGACTTGACACTTGACTCGAAGCAATAATATATGTAATGCTGTTTGCACAGATTGTACTTATTGTTAACAAGGGTGGATAGAAAATGTGTACTGATGGAGGGGATAATAACCTTATTGAAACATATTCCAATTACTCAAAATATGTGAGAATTGAGTAACACTTGTGCTTGGGAAATCAACCCTACTACCTAACCTCTCTGTATCTCTGCTCTTGATAGACAAAAAATGAATTGAAATATCTCCGTTTCAAATATTTGGAAACTATTTTTTCTGTTACATTTTCATTTATGTATATAATTTTTTAGAATTCAGGGTTTTGGTTACGTCCATCTTATTTGAAAAAAGAATATTTCCTCTCGTATTCCTTCATTACTTTGTTTCATCTACTTATTTGGATTATTGAAGTTCACTGAAATGTATTCGGAGAGTTCGAAAGTTGTGATATTTTAGATATAATGAATGTTAACCTTTTTTATTTTTCTGATTGAATATTATTTGAATCGACTTTCGAAATTTGAATAAACCCTGTTCCATCTAGAACGCACAATTGCAGTAGATATTTTGACTTTAACAATGAGGAATGACGAATCTGATAACCAGAAGTGCTCGTCAGGTTAAAAATATGTTTTCATTGACCAACAGGACCTGACCGATTATAGCGGTATACAAATTTCCAAATGAGTATCTGTCATTGTTAAAACCCAAAATACCTACCGTTTTAGATGTTAAACCATGCATGTATTATAAAAATATTACATTCCAAAATAGTGTGATAGCTCATTTATTTTTTACTGAAATTTTATACATCTCATTAAAAATGAATAAACTTTCTGTAAAATGTTTCAATCAGAGTTTTCCTTATCAAACCCTATTTCACATAAACTGGTCTTCAATAGGCCAAGTTGATTTTCTGAACTTGAACTATCGAGCAAACTTCTTTTACCTGTCTAAAATAACAATATAACCCAACTAGGGAGTTGGTGCCTAATAAACATTAAACAGGGCGGTTCCGAAATTGGAGCAATAAATGAAGTGATCAATAGAAGATGAAAGAACATTATGAAATTGAAGAATTAATTAGTCCAGCCAATTAATGCCCGATGGGAGGAATGGAATGGCATGCAGAGGAGACATTTTTTGACTCCAGGGATGGGGTATGCTTTGTCAAGAGTGAGCATATTTTCATAAAGATTATAACTACAAATAAATATTTTTTCTAAGAAAAACGCCGGTTTCCAATTTGACAATTTCATTTTGTAGAGGAAAAGTGGCAATGATGAAATGACATCCCTTTTTGAAATAGTTCTTCAAATAAACTGAGTTTCTTGAATTGAAACGAATTTTCCTTTTTTACGGATATCTCCGGATATAATTGAAATTTTTCCAATTTCAAAGCAGCATTTTTTTGGGCATGAAATATTGTCCTAACTCAACCTACTCTGTCTCAAGGTTACCGAGATCCTCATGCTTAGCTAACACCCTTTATATAATCACAAATATTAATGATTATTCCATTAATGTTGCAAACTCAGGGTTCTCTGATCATACGGGACATATTCTAAAATGGAAAATGACCACTGTTTTCAAAGAAAAAGAAAAAGGAGATTAGAAGATAGAATAATAATTAAAAAATCAGTTGAATAATTCAAATACAGAGTCAGTAAATTTATACCTACCCGATACATCAACTCCTCCACAGAAAACGCTCTTTGATGATGACGTTAGTCATTTTGACATCGAACGGAAGATATATAATTCAATGTTCGTCGTGGCATATAGCCAAAAAAGTAGTTGTTTTCTATTGAATAAACTGAAAAAGAGTCGATATTCTCATCACATAGAGAATGCGAATTCTCAATGTATTGCTCCATTTACATAATATATCCATTTTTATATATTTATAATTTATCTGAGAATATTCCTCTTCAATACCTTCTAGTATCATAATTTTGTTACCAGAATATAAAAAAAACACAAAAATGTTGTTCTGTTTTCACCATCATGATTTCATAGTTGTCTTGTGTTGTAATTGTTAGTTGGTGATATTCATTCTTAATTTTATTGTAATGCTATTCACTAAACTCATCCTCCCTGTATGTCTGCTTGAACGAGTCCGAGAGTTTGATGTTGAGGCCGGCGCGAGCGCCCCCAGAACTTTTTGGATATAACAAGTGAAACAGACAGACGATTTTTGACCTCGACAGCTACCGCAACTACGTTTGTTGTTGTCGAATCAATTAATTTGGCTATCTTGTTTCCCACTGATCTCAGATAAATTTTCATCTCATCATTGATCTTATGAACACATGGAATTGATTTTAACCTTAAATAAACGCACTCCAGCCAATATGCATGATGCGATCGAAATTTTAAAATTCGGAGTTAAATTTTGATTCAACATCAGATGTATCAAATTCAATGATTTTTGGATAAAGGGTTTTGAAAATATAGTGAGGAAAAATCGTTTCAGGTTGTCCTATTTGAATGAAGGATTTTTTTTTTCATACAAATACCTCAGGAAACACCTCCCAAAGTTGTGCCAATGTTTAGGAAACACCCACCATATATTTATATAAATATAGGAGGTCTGAACCACTTGACCCGCCCCCCTGAAACGAATTCAATCATTAGAGAGGAATTAATTTATTTTCAGAATCTAAGTATATACATATTCAATGCTCGGTTGACTATACTCACAATCGCCCTATTACTATATTGATGGCTAGTAAAAATACTTATATACTTATCCACAGAATAAACTCGTATAAATTGAATTTTGTCATTTTACAGTCCTGCGTTTTCCAAGTTCTCATTCTTATCTAAATCATATGAATATGAACAATTCTAAAAAAATAGCTAATCGTCCGGATCGAATTGTTTCGCTTGTGCTTTTCTTTCAAATTACAAACTATGGCGGGACTCGATGAAGAACCGACGACCGAAGAAAAAACAGCTACATGTCGTAGAAATTGATAGAAGATGAATTTTTTTATGTTCTGGTTCCCACGAAAAGGGATATCCTCTAATGTTCAGAGAACATCGTGAGAACCAAGGGAAATAAGGTATGAATTGGTGTTCTTCCTTTCTGGAGGTTATATGCCTCGGGAAACACATCCCTTGGCAATGTGTTCCAGAGTCTCGCTGTTCGTTGGATGAACGAGTCTTTGGAAAGATTTTCTGCAGGTCTCAAAAGTGACCACGAAGGGTTGCGAAGCCTCAACTCGACGGGTTAATCTCGCAGGGACTGCCAAGGGAGGAACAATTGTTGATATTTCAGAAGACCATCGTTCATTGAAATATCTATAAAATAGAGCCAGATCGTCAACTTCCCTACGGTGTTCCAGAGAAGTGAGTGAGACGAATTGCCCTTTTTTGGACGAAATCCAACAGTTTCAGGGTATGTTTGGGTGTTGCACTCCAAATATGGGAACAGTATTCCAGGACAGGTCGGATCTGTGCCTTATAGATCATAAGCAGCTCCTGGCCCGAAACAGAAAATCACATTTTTGGGATGCACTTTTAGCAATTGATCTCACGTGATTTTCCCAAGAAAGGTTATTGCTGATAGTAATACCAAGCTTATGTTAGGCACAGTGAGATCGGCTTTTCTAGAGAGATTTGTATCTAGTGTAACCAATCTATTATTCAGAAAATTCATCTTCTCCAAGAAGATCCAGAGGTTGCTTGAGATTGAATATGCTAACCTGTCAATCAATCGATTTCGTTGAATAATCATGAGGAAAAGAGTGAGTCGCCGCCTGCAACGGCGATCGCGCGCGAAATTTGTATTTCTTTTTTTGTTGACTGACGGGCATTGTCGCGCAGAATCGATGACTGACCATTTTTTTTCATGATTGATATAACAACAAATATCCTCACAAAAATTTTGAAGTGTGGTAAATGAATTGCAATTCTTTAATTTTTTGCATACATTGGGGCTGACTAACCAGCTCCCGTCCCCTCAGTCAGCTGACTGACTTTCACATTCATATGCAATATACAATAATGTGTATAATGATTTTCACCCTCCGTAAATATACCTACATATTGAATTACCTCGGTAGGAACGAAAACTTCGATAGTATACCAGGGACACCTGTTCTCAGTTTCGCTTGACTGACCGCAGTATGTTTGTGTACGAAACCATTGTAATGAACTGTGAAAAAACTAGGCTTAGTAAATTCAGAGAAGAGAATCTTTTTGGCGCTGGCTCTTACACTATGATGGTAGTTTGTGGTGCCAAACACGGTGGAATTATTTCGATATATCCAACGCTGCAGCTAGATATTCCCCATGTTTTTCTAATGAAGCTTACCAAATATGGGTGACGTAAGCAAGTAAATATCTCTCCAGTTGATCTCCAACAGTGGTGAAAGCCATATATTGTCTATCATTAATGATTCCTAAGCTTTCCAAATATTTGTTCATCCAAATTTATTGGCACTTCGACGTATATTACCTACATTATATCGATGAGATTTTTGATCACGCGGATATCATTCGCATTGTGAATATAACATGACCAAGAATAAGTAAGTAAAAGATACAATAGACATTTCATTCTTATGCAAAACGTAAATACTAGTTATAAAAAAATCATGCTCAATGAAACTTAGGACATTCAAATCGATCACTCATTATATACCTACCTGAAGTAGATTCATAATATGTGTTTCAAGAAAATACGAATGCAAATTCTGATAAAATCACTGATAAGCATAATGAGTATAATTTTGGGATTTCGTGAATTTATCAGTCACCAATCAGACTGGATAATTTCATCACAATGAGGAAGCACAGAGTGATCATAATGAAAATCAATTAATCATTTCTTATTTGCGACAATAGGTTTTCCTAAACGTTCAAGCCAGAGCGAAGGGGAAGGAATTACGAAACATTCTTCATAATAGTTATATTGTACAAAACAGTATTCGAAATGTTGAATTAGCAATACAAATTCCCCCCATAATTTTCTTTCATTTGGTTCCTTACAAAATCAGCAACTGTTTTGGGAAGCCCAAAACTCACAACGTCTTCTTCAAACTGTTCTTCTTTTCCAACGCCAGCTACATAACCGTTCAGGCGTGCTGCCACATGTGAAGTTTGTAGAAGTTCTGGAGTTAGTCCAATTTCGTCGCACACCCATTTATATTTTTGCAATCGGTATTTCTGGTGGTAACTTCAATGAAAAAGAGAATAATCATCAATAAACTTACACTTTACCAGTAGGTATATATATTATAATAATATAGTACATGCACAGGCTGATTCATGGAAACCGTTGGTTAGTTTTCTGAAATTTCTGAATTTTCTGAATCTTGAGGGTACTGTCAATGGATGAAAATCTCTATATCTAAAATATTTGTGAACTATCTAAAATATTTGTGATAATCAAATAAATGAATGAAACAACTTTGTTTGTTCAGCTTAGACTAGAGTGTCTCGAACATAAATCTCATTCACACCCTTCAAAGAGTGTGGAAACAATTGACATTTCCGAATTGGCATCATTCTCAGATTGAGAATTGAATAGGCGTATCCGCGAGAATGTTTTCGAATATGTCATGTTCGGTAACTAATTGCAAAAATTCGAAGAATGATGGTCAACATTTATTTGAGTTGCCCAAAGACGAGAAGACGTCTCAATTGTTTTTCAAAGCTTCAAATTCCAATATTCATTTCATGGAAATACTTTCAATGATTTAATATCATATAACTACAAAATGAGCAGAATATGCCTTTGGTGTTTGGGTTTCAAATAATAATATATGTCTGCACTGGTTCAATGAAGCAGTACAGAATAATAACCTTATATTCCATCTCTTTCCTCTTCAGCTGTTTACAGCGTTTTTTTATGTTCTGGTTCCCACAAAAAGGGATACCCTGTAATGTTCAGAGAAAATCGTGAGAACCATGGAAAATAAGGTAAAAATTTGGTGTTCTCCTTAAATTTCTGGAGGTTATATGCCTCGGAGAACACCTCCCTTGGCAATGTGTTCCAGAGCCTCGCAGTTCGATGGATGAACGAGTCTTTGAAAAGAGATGTTCTGCAGGTCTCCAAAGTGACCACGAAGGGGTGCGAAGCCTCAACTCGACGGGTTAATCTCGCGGGGACTGCCAAGGGAGGTACAATTGTTGATATTTCAGAAGAGCAACATTTGAAATTCCAAGAACATATCCTGAATATCATGGTTTTGCATTTGAAACTGATTCGAATTCTGGTGGAACTAGAATAAATTTATGGATGATAAGGGATGGAGTCAATGCAGAGCACTGATTTGTCAAAAACGTCTCAGGCATGCTCCATAGAAAAAGCTATGTAGAATCATAGTCATCACTGTGATCTCACAGAAGCATATTTTATTAAAATCTAATGTTGCATCACTGATATAAGTCTGTGATTTCATTTGAGGCAGACATTCATCTATGCTATATCTCTAATGGGAATAACTCTGTGATGAAACAAGCTGCTGCATGTTTTGGTTAACTGGAAACCAGCTCCACTCATACTCCTCAAACTGATTTCCAGTGAATGCAAGAAATAAGGCTGCAGGTGTGGGTACATTTGCAGGTAAGCAGATCTCGTATGCTCCGGACTCTGCTCAACTAGCCGAGGCAAACTATGCCAGAAGAAACCGGTCATCGAACTGAAGGAATCCAACGATGAGGCCGATATCGATGACCCGGCTCCATTGATTGCCTCCACGACAAAGCAGGGCCCTCTAAAAAAAGATGTTGAATAATCTAGATTATTCAACATCTAATTGAAATCTGATGCTGCATCACTGATCTAAGTCTGTGATTTCATTTGATTTCATTGCTATATCTCTGATGGGAACAACTCTATGATGAAACATAGAACATTTGAAATGCAGTAGTGATAAAGCCGCTGCATGTTCTGGTCAACTGGGCCACCCTTTTTATCGAACAGAGCACAAAATGTATAAATGTTTCGATCATCAACTCACTTTCCATTTGAAAAAGGTATCTCAAACACTCGCTAGAAATGTTGATATCAATTCAAGAGTGCAGTCAGTCATACTTGATTAAAGCGTCGTCATCTGCAAAACCGAATTATTCAAATACTCTCTAGACCACGAGGACAGAACACCTTAACGCGCGCTCTCCATTTCGTTCCAGGATATCTTTGCCTAGTCGAACTATAAATACAGATTCTTCTCTCTGAAAATTCAAGTATCATTTGATCTCATTCATTTTTATTAGTTCATTAGAATGTCGCATGCATATGTTTATTTATTAAAAACATGATATATAATATAGATACCTATACATTTGTTGTTTTCTTTCGCTTCCTTAAAATATATGCTGGTTTAACTGAAATCTAATCGTCTGGTATCATTAAATTCTTTATTTTCATTATAAGCATAAATTAAAGCTATATAAATACACTGGAACTTTATTCTTCATAAACTTCCCCCTAGGATGGGTATTAGAGGAATTTTCAACTTTTTCAGAAAAAAAAAAATTTTTGTTGCTGTATCTCTGGTTGTATTGGACTCACAAGAATAAAAATGAACTCAAATTGTAGGGAATTTATCCAGATTCACGAAAGGTCAAAATAATAAGGTCTGATTGACTTTTTCTTTATTGGAAGCCGCCTCGCAGGAATTTTGCTCTTAAAACCGAAATGTTTCGGGAAATGTCGAGGTTTTTTGAGCACCACACTTTCATTAGCTATTTAGAAGCTGCAAACTTGGTTTAGCCTAACAACATGCAAAAATAGGAATATGCATGCGAACTAGGGTGTCTAAAATCAACGGCATATATATTGGTTCTTGACAAATATGAGAGATAGGTGCCAACTTTATACATCGAAATAGTTAAGTAGATGACATGTATCAGAAAACGTTCTATTACTTCAGGATCATTCACGCGAATTGTAAGATGTGACGTGGAACAAAAGGTCAATGTGAACCATTGATCCTGATTGATTCATAAAATATGAGGTTGTAGCTACTTCCAGTACTTCCGGTAGGTATATCCTAGGAGTTCACAAATATTTCAACTGAAAAACTCTCTATATCCTTCAGGAGATATCTTCAACTTTCAGAAAATTCACCTAACAAAGTGGATTTCATGATTCAACCAGTATAAAAGCGCCAATGCTTGCGATTGAAGATTTTTCAAACTTGAATATTCCGAGAGAGAGTTGTCCCATGATTAGCGTGCAATAAATACTGTGGCAGTAGATTTCTCGATCAAAAATAAGAGAATAATAAGCTGCAATGAAGATGGGTTAGAGAACTGCACTTAAGGGAGCTACAGCTTCTTCTAGAGATGGTGTTTTATCAATATTTCCGGAATTGACATAATGAATAATTGATTTTTTTACATACTTTATGTAGCCCAGAATTGTCTTCCTATATTTTCGTCAGCGAATTGAAACTAGCTGGAAAATCATCACTGAAAATTGACAAGTTGGCAGAGTGGAATGAGTTGAAATTATAGGAAAAGAAGATAACAACCAGAAGAGAATAATCAGGGAATCATCTTGAATTCACTGAGCTTCCTGTTCAGTTGATATACATAGAACAGAGTATTCACTACCAAAATCGGAATAGAAGAATATGGTAAATTCAAGATGATTCAATAGAAACATTTTGTAACTCATATATGTTTGTATCAACATCATCTGTCACTGAGAATTGTCAATACTGAAATCAGAAAACCAATTTCTAATGTCTTTAAAATTTTTGAATTCATCATGATAAGTGAGGTGAACATTCCAAATTATATTGAGTGTCTCATCTCCAACCGTTCCGGAAATAATAATAAGAAAACATCTTCAGTGAAGCCTCCTAGGAGAGGCTTAAAGGTAATTTTTCGATCCATATTCATTCAAACTTTCCTTCATATTTCTGGTCCTCGAATCCACAGTCACGCTAATTATCGGACATCCATTTTAATTTTTCACAACGATGAGAAACTCAATGAGCGGTTCGAAAATAAACGTGAAGAATCTGTTCCAATCAATCATAATAAAATCAGAATTCAACTCACTCTTCAGCAGGATAAAATGGTCCGGCAGGTGCAATTTCTGTGATCAATTTCTCATTCCGTTTGTGTGCTTCTTTTTTCAGAGAGATTTCAGCTACCCTTTTTTGATCCTCATTATGATATAATATTAACGACATGTACTGAAATGAAAATATTATCCAATCAATATACAGGGGTGTCCAATAGTTAACGCATAAAGGCAATATCTCGCTGAATTGACAAAATAATTGTCCATGAAGTAAACCGCCTAGTTATAATTTTTGAACGGCTGAGAAATTTTGGGCTGTTTGTATGAAATATGTCCATAGTCATTCAGATCCTTCCTACTTATTCCTCCAGAAATAATGATGATTTCGAATATTCAGTCACACATTACATCACAATAAATTACCTGTCTTTTTACAATCGTTGTCAATCCATACTCATGGTAGTTCCAAAATAGTTCTAATAAATCTTCATAGCTAATTCTCTTTGGATCATAATCTATTTCTATTACTTCAGTGTGGTCTTCTCTGGAATAAAGAGGATATTAGGTACTTTTTTTTCAAAATTGGACATCATAGGTGTTTTGAGCATCGATTAAAGGCATTATGAAGGAATATATATGGCCACTGGTTCACGAAAGTTGAATACAAGAACTCCAATTATCTATATGCATCCTTGATGATTCTAGGTTAATTGATCATAAATCAAGTTCCGATTTATTATCTGCAGGTGTTTTCGCGTTTTTGAGAAAGGAATTGAAATATATAAGTTTATAAATTTTGCAACTTTTCATACGATGGGTATTTTATAAAAAATTTTATCCGGTACGGATTTCTGTATCAAAAATATGATTTTCATAATGGAAAATGCGAACCATTGCGAACAAACAACTATTTATCGATATATACCACTGAGATGTTCGAAATTCAACCTTTTTTTTACTCGCCTAGGGAACGCAAATATAGCAACTATACTATCGCCTCAGAATATTCACATTATTCGCATCTATTTATCATCCACAATAGAAAAAGCTCAGAATGATGTAACACAGTTCACATAATAAAACTAGCATTAGTGAAAAGCTTGAGAGCAATACAACAATATCAATATTAGTTATTGTCACTTATTAAATAGTGGCTGCACATAGTATGAAGAGGGGAGTTTCTAAATATATTGAGATAAAGGACCCCGCACTTTTAGTACGTAAAATGGTTCTCGGTAGAATTTCCTGAATTTTCAGTATGTTGTAGAATTCGATAAACTGATTGAACCTGCAGAATCGTAAAGTTCTTTGATGAACAGATTCTGAGATACAGGGCGTTGAAGTTACAAATCGGTATTTTTCATTTAATTATTTTCTCGAAATTCAAAGATGCCAAGTACAATTTTTTTCGCTCATATCATCAACGAACCTCCATATTACTCAACATAATTCAGATGGTTCAGATAATGTAATTGTTTACAGAGTGAAACATATAAACATTTCAGTGATGTCTGAAAATTCGAAATAATAATGGAATATCAAAAAAATAATTTAGGCATGCAATATACTATTCTCATTCCATCATGAATCACAATTCATACATTTCATACAGGGTGATTTGAGAAATTGGTGACAGCTAAGACCGATTAATTCATACACATCCCGATGTATATTCGAGTGAATTGTTAACCTCCCAAGATAGCTGATACCGTATGAACATGATTTCGTTGAGATATATAGGGTGATCATGAATATTTTCGATGATGATAATGACAAAAAATCGTGTTTTTTGAAATCACCCTGTTATTCATGATTAACTCGGTGAAATTCTCTAATTATTTTTTAATATATTCATCATTAGCTCCTCAACGCTGTCTTGAAAATTCAGTTTCCTATCATGACGGGTGTCATAGTTATTAATTCAGGAACTTACCATCTGCATGAAGAGTTGAAGAGACTTGTTCACTTACATTCGCATAGTGGCCGATATTTTTCACAAATAGTGAAACGTGAGAATGTGGAGACGAAAATAAGTTTAGTATTCATATACAGGGTGAACATTAGAAATTCAATAACAATAGCAGATATATGAATTTGATAATATTAATATAATGTACAGATAGTTAGGCGAATTTCGTTGGTATACAAGCTCTGCCAAAATGGGCCTTCATATATCATTTATGTTACACTTGATCTCCACCCAGACAGCACCAGATATTCCATGAATCTCCCTATCATATTCCTTTTGGAATATTGGAATATTCTAGAAATAATCTGGAATATTCCGAAATATCTGTGGAATATTCTCTAAATATGCGAATGGGAATTCCTCAGATAATCATAGAATATACCCAAAAGAATATTCTACGTTGAATGTTCCTGGAATATCCCAATAAACATATTCTAAAATAAAAAAAGTGACCCAAGTAGGGATCGAACTCGTGACCTCAAGACTATCAGAGCAACGCCTTGACCACTAGGCCAGTAATCGAATTGAATAATGTTATACATATCAAGTTCTTGTGAGAGCATTGTTCGAAATCGGATCATAAACACTTTTTGTTTCAAAATCCCCTTACATCTAATTGATGTTCAACACTCACATCTCTGGAATAATAAATGGTATTTATGTGTTGAGAAACATAGGAATATTCATGGGATATTTCATGAATATACACCACAGAATATTCAGTTGAGAATATTTCATGAATATACCGCACAGAATATTCAGTTGGGTATATTTCATGAATATACCGCACAGAATATTCAGCTGGGTATATTTCCTGAATATACAACAGAGAATATTCAGTTGGGAATATTCCTGGAAGATTCATACCTGAATATTCCCTGAACATGTCCGACTATTCACTTTGGAATATTCCTTTCAGATGTTCCAGAGGCATGTATATATTCTAGGAATAATCGATGAATATTCGGAATATACTCCTCCTTTTTAGCATATTTAGAGAATATTCTATGAATATCCAGTGCTGTCTGGGCACATTCTCACGTTTCACTATTTGTGAAAAATCTCGGCCACTTGACGAATGTAAATGAACAAGTTTCTTCAAGTCTTCATAAATTGATGAACAATAAATTCCACAAAGGGAATATTCTAAGTTACAACACCCAATCTGAAATCAATCAGTAGCCGCGTGACAAGTTCAGTATTTTTTTGTCATTATGTCCCATACAACACCTTTTCATATTTATCGCTGCTATTTCGGAAACATCCAGTATAATAGGATTATTTATATTACACCATCATACGTATTGAATTATATCATTGGAATGTGATATGAATATGAATCTCATGATATTATGAAAATGATGGAAACGCCTGATTCTGAGTGGAAAACAAAAAATGAGAAAAAATCTGTCGATTCCAGGATTCAACTCTCCCTATTAGAAATGGAAACGTGAAAGACCGAATCATTCTCCCATCTCCTAGGTACGTATTGTTCGTTTTTCATTTTGGCAGAGCTTGTATACCAACGAAATTCGCCTAACTATCTGTACATTATATTAATATTATTGAATTCATATATCTGCTATTGTTATTGAATTTCTAATGTTCACCCTGTATATGAATACTCAACTTATTTTCGTCTCCACCAATGACGGCTAAATGGACTGTCTGACGAGTACTACATGACTGTCCAATCACTCAGTTCAGTGTATTCTCCACCAGAGGGGTTTACTTGCCGTCCTTTGCGGAGAAGTCATTTGTTTAGCTCTCATTCGGTTGTTTTCCAATAACTTAGGTTATATTGGATTATTATTATTATTATTATTATCAAGTGTCAAAACTTTGTCACTGTCAGGTCCCTGATGTGTTCTGTTGAATATCGATAAATTCCTTTACTTTTTCGGATTTTCATTCAATCAAGCATTCTTCTTTGTGTTTAGTTCTGGTAGTTTATTTATTCAGGTTTGCTAGTTTTGTCTTCATCATGTATGATAAACTCCACAGCAAGAATGGTCGAATTTTATTTTGGAAGGCATTGGTAAGAATATGGTTTTTCATGTACACTTTTCTGATGATTTTCAATTTCAGCCTCGATTCTACTATTAGAACACTAGTGTTAATTCTGGTGTTGAAGTTTGTGTCAATGATTTTGGAAAACACTATAGAGTGATGATCAATAGCACTAATACATATGGCGACTTATCAGAATGGGGACATACATTCAGAAAGGATCCCTTACCATAATTATTTTCAAGGTATGTTTTAGTCTGCATTGTTGTTGCTTACCTAGGTAGGGTAGGTGTAGTATTGTTGAAAACTGTTTCATGTGTTCAAACTTAGATTACCATATACCTACAGGATGGGCATCCCAAAAAGCAACACCAAGAACCCGAGGAATGGAATTTAAGGTATGCTCTTTGAATCCCAGAGAATCATCATCAGTCTAGGCCAACATCTGGAGTTTTTTCGAGTGCCATAACTACAATTTGAGGTATTTTGTGTTCCTGCTTCCTGGCAAATATCACAGAATAATGATACTATCAGAGATTTTCAAAAATGTTTTTCACTGCTGTGATGATTTTGTCACAAAAAATTTAAATTAATTATTTGGCCTAAGTTAATGTATTATGTATGCCCATCTATCAATGAGATCCTATATAGCTTTCTTGTTTTCTTGATAGAAGTATGAGATGGTATGTGAAATAAGGTAAAATGTTGTCACTGATACTAGCCCACTAACTATAGTTTCCCCAAGTAGATCTAAGAAGATGAAAAGAGTGCAAAATCAACTTTTGAATGCATATAACTATTTCTATTTCCACAAAGTTTTGAAAATGGTTGAAAATATGGATTGATAGATAGATAGATGATATGTATAGAAAGCATTTATTCAAGTAATATAATAATTTTATTCCATAGACAGTCACCATAATAAACAATTTCCTTTTCCATCAAATTAGCTGATGATGAGCTTATATTTGAACTTAAAATATGCTTCTTCACTGCTGATTTCTGAACAGATAATATAAATTGTGGGATACACAATAATATATCAGGAAGATGATATTGATGATTTATTTCCAGTGTCCAAAGGATCTCCAGGTAACCTAGCTTCATCCTCCAAAGTCAAGATCCCATATCCAAGCCGTTTTATATTCAATGGTTGCCATCCCCAGAACCTATAAAGAAATGTTGCATTTAATGATTTTGAAGATGACATAGTTCTATCAATTTTGCAATACAATTTATCTGTATATCTGATATGAAATATATAAGTATGAAATGATAAATTGATATTTAATTTGCTATTCATGGAGATACCTGATATTGTAGTTAAAATGCCTGATTATTTTTCTGCACCCTCACCTAATTAAACAACTGTTCACAAAGCTCACCTTATATAGTAAATATTCTGGTTATGCATAGATAGCATCATCAGAATTGAATGTCTCCAGTCATCATTCAATCAAACCTCATGAAGAGCTGCTTCAACATTGTGTTGAGAAAATTCAGTATCTTCCTGAAAATACAAATTAAGAAATATCACTTGAGATCACAGATTTTGTGAAACAATATTAAATGTTGCAGTACATTTCACTTTGAGAATACAGCAGTATCTGGTTATAAGGGCTACCATGGCTCTTATTAGGCAGTTAAAAATTCAATCAATGAAATAATTGAACATGTCCTTACCTATTCACGAATTGACGAAGATGATTTCCACTTGAAGGGCATTATTATTTATGCATATAATAGCGTTATTTGGCATGAACACTCCTAACCACTTCATTTTGTTGGCCTTTTCACAGTTTAACTTGGTATCTCGAACAAAGCTCTCCAATCTCGAGTGACAATGAGTGTCAGGCTGACAATAAGAAAATTTGTCAACAAATAATGCAGGATCATGAATGCAGGTTATGTTGAATAGCTCATTTGACACAGGAAATAGATGACGCCACTTGCCGTCCCTTCAAAATTTCATTACAGGGCGATTCGGCGATTTTCGCTGAATGAACAGTCATGTATAACCCGTCAGACAGTCCATTTAGCCGTCATTGTCTCCACATTCTCACGTTTCACTATTTGTGTGTCTCTTCAACTCTTCATGCAAATGGTAAGTTCCTGAATTAATAACTATGACACCCGTCATGATAGGAAACTGAATTTCCAAGACAGCGTTGAGGAGCGAATGATGAATATATTAAAAAATAATCAGAGAATTTCACCGAGTTAATCATGAATAACAGGGTGATTTCAAAAAACACGATTTTTTGTCATTTTCATCATCGAATATCTTCATGATCACCCTATATATCTCAACAAAATCATGTTCATACGGTATCAGCTATCTTGGGAGGTTAACAATTCACTCGAATATACAGGATGTGTATGCGAATTAATCGGTCTTAGCTGTCACCAATTTTTCAAATCACCCTGTATGAAATGAATGAATTGTGATTCATGATGGAATGAGAATAGTATATTGCATGCCTAAATTATTTTTTTGATATTTCATTATTAATTCGAATTTTCAGACATCACTGAAATGTTTATATGTTTCACTCTGTAAACAATTACATTATCGCTGAACCATCTGAATTATGTTGCGTAATATGGAGGTTAGTTGATGATATGAGCGAAAAAAGTTGTACTTGGCATCTTTGAATTTCGAGAAAATAATTAAATGAAAAATACCGATTCGTAACTTCAACGCCCTGTATCTCAGAATCTGTTCATCAAAGAACTTTACGATTCTGCAGGTTCAATCAGTTCATCGAATTCTACAACATACTGGAAATTCAGAAAATTTCACCGAGAACCATTTTACGTACTAAAAGTGCGGGGTCCTTTCGAAGTTTATTAGATGTAAGTAAGCATTATTGACATCCAATTTGATTGTTAATTATTTTGTGTAGCGTAATTCTAATTTGATTGTCTTCATCATCCCAAGAACATTGTTGTTTATAATGGGGGTGTATACAAGAACATTTTCGTCTCATGTCCATGCTGAAGAAGCTATGTCTTGACTCTTGTGTGATGTACCAATTGGTGGTATTTGACGGATTTGAGGGTTACCTTTAATTTATAATGATAATATGGGTTCCATATAATCGACGCATATTCTGGCTTCGATCTAAAGAAATCATAATGAAGAATTTTATTAAAATCAACATAAGAGAAGTCTTCTGGTCGATTTTTTGCATATTCAAATTTTAGTTTATTATCAACAGCTGATGATAGCCATTCAGCGATCAGAGAAACACGCTGCAAATACGAGATGCAAGAATTCACAACTATACCACTATAAAGTTCATTTATACGACTGATCAAAGATCAGTCATGCCAGGAAGAAAAATGTTTCGGGCTAATATGAGCACACCATCAGCTAATTGAATAGCATCTACAAAAACCAAATTTGAACTGAAGTTTTAATCTTCTCCTGAGATGCTAACATGGTTAGCGAAACACGTGTCAATGCGTTAAAAAATCGGTTTTGTTCGTGGTGAAACAGTGTGAAGTCTCTTATTAATCAATAAACACTAAGGGTGCTACACGCGATACCTACTTATCATATCTAATTAATGGATATCATCCACAATAATAAATGTAGATTACACCAGAATCGCTTCCCAGCGAACACAAAAATCCCTGGGATGTTTTGAAAATATTGACAAGAAGATGTTTTTTTGAGACGCAATATGCACTCCCCAAAGAGAGGTCTTCGAAGGATATTGAAGTATTGTTTTTGTTCTTCTTTGGAATTTCTTTGTGTGTCTACTGAGAGGTATTCCGGGGGTGTTTTGGGATGTTCAAAAAATTCAGGAATAAGCATGTTATTTTGAGACGTGATATAACTTCCCAAAGAGGTCTTTGGAAGATATTGGAAGTATTGTTTTTGTTTGCCCCACTACAATAACGCCTTTTGCTTACGTCAAAATACGATGAATATTCTGATTTGTTTCCGATTTTGTTGTGCTTGTTCGCATTCGCGTTTTGCAGCGCCATTTATTTATTCCATTATTACAATACCAACGACACCAGCACAGAAAATTTCACGAATATATTTAGCAGAATTTGATAGAATCTTCTCAGAATGATCATAGAATATTTTCATCCTGGCAACAAATATTTAACCTTCAATTTGACATATTTTCAGAATATTCTGAGAATATAGAGAATCGTACCACAATATGATATCGATTTTATTCTTGTATCAATATTCATAATTTTTCCCCTGACTCACCCTATTCTTCTCTAGCCTCAATGATAATTATTATCCTACTTTAATGAATAAGTGCATCTCGATATATTTCTATTCCTATCATTCATCAATGAGGGTCCTAAAGCACAGTGGACAAGGTGTAAGGATTACAAAAATGGAATCATAAGAGAGTAAGGTTGGATTCCCCAGCGGGAAAGCGCTTTTTAAATTTTCTTTTTTCTATTTTAATAATATACCCACCAGGAATGATTCATTTGCAGCGATTTAATGTGCGCAAAACGCTTTGGAGGTTATTTTCTGTCCATGAAAAGGCTATGAGATAAACAGGGAGAATGTATTTTTGTGACATCCCAAGGATATCTTTATAAACACCGCCTGCGGCAGACATATGAAAGTTCTATTTATGTATGAACAGAACATCTCAGTGGAGGTTAAATGTCTCGACATCTCGTACTTTTAACATATCTGAGATGTTTTCGTGCTCGCTGGGTTTATTATCCGTATTTTCGATATTCAATGCCAAGTCATATGCTGTACGACTTCAGGCTCAGTACCAAAAACTGCCTGCCTCGAGTGCCTCGTACATCATAATTTCCATTCTAGGCTCATCCGATGTGATAGCACAGTTTAGACCCAGTAAACATGAGACATTTAGGGAATATTTCAAGATTACCTGAAATGTTGATGATTGAAACATTTTTCAGGAACATTCCAGAGATATTGCAAAATCACTGTAACATTCCTGAAATATTTCAAAACAACTATAATTGATATATTCCGAAACATTTCGAAAATGCTTGTGAAGTGAATGAATGAAACATTCCAAGATAACTTTGATTGTGAATAATTGAAACATATCATTTACTACCTATTCAGGAATGTTTCAATGCGTTCGAAATATGTTTGAAACGTTTCAAGGTACCTCAAACTATTGATTTTTCGAAACATTCCAAATATACTCTCATTGCGAATTACTTCAATGTTTCAAGACAACTTAAATGGCTTTATTGAGGAATATTTCAAAATCACCTGAATTTCAAATGATTGGAACATTTCAATATGTCTCTCATTCTGAATGATGGAAACATTTTTCAGGAACATTCCAGGGATATTGCAAAATCACTGTAATATTCCTGAAATATTTCAAAACAACTGTAATTGATATATTCCAAAACATTTCGAAATTAGGTGAGAAGTGAATTAATGAAACATTTCAAAATAACTTTGATAGTGAATAATTGAAACATATCATTTACTACTTATCCAGGAATGTTTCAATGCGTTCGAAATATGTATGAAACGTTTCAAGGTACCTCAAACTATTGAGATTTTGAAACATTTCAAATATACTCTCATTGCGAATTACTTCAATGTTTCAAGACAACTTGAATTGCTTGATTGAGGAACATTTCAAAATCACCTGAATTTTAAATGATTGGAACATTTCAATATGACTCTCATTTTGAACGATGGAAAAATTTTTCAGGAACATTCCAGGGATATTGCAAAATCACTGTAATATTCCTGAAATATTTCGAAACAACTGTCATTGATATATCCCAAAACATTTCGAAATTACTTGAGAAGTGAATGGATGAAAAATTTCAAAATAACTTTGATAGTGAATAATTGAAACATATCGTTTACTACTTATCCAGGAATGTTTCATTGCGTTCGAAATATGTATGAAACGTTTCAAGGTACCTCAAACTATTGAGATTCTGAAACATTTCAAATATACTCTCATTGCGAATTACTTCAATGTTTCAAGACAACTTGAATTGCTTGATTGAGGATCATTTCAAAATCACCTGAATTTTAAATGATTGGAACATTTCGATATGACTCTCATTCTGAATGATGGAAACATTTATCAGGAACATTCCAGGAATATTTCAAAATCTTTGTACCAGTTCTGAAACATTTCAAGACAACTTCAACTGATATGATCCGAAACATTTCAAAATTTCTTGGATAATCAATAAATGAAACGTTTCAAAATTTCTTCAATTGTGAATAATTGAAACATCATTTTCTACTTATTCAGGAATGTTCCAATGCGTTCGGAATATGTTTGGAACATTTCAAGGTTCATCAAACTATAGAAATTTTGAAACATTCCAAATATACTCTTATTGCGAATTACTGCAATATCAAAAGACAACTGAAATTGGTCGATTAAGGAACATTTCAAAATCACCTGAATTTCAAATGATTGGAACATTCGATATTACTCTCATTCTGAATAATGGAAACATTCATCAATCATCAGGAACATTCCAGGGATATTTCAATATCATTGCAACATTTCTGAAACATTTCAAGACAACTTTAATTGATATATTCCGAAACATTCCAAAATTACTTGAATGATTTATTAATGAAACGTTTCAAAATCACTTCAATTGAAACATATCATTCAATACTGATTCAGGAATGTTCCAATGCGTTAGGAATATGTTTGAAAAATTGCAAGGCTCCTCAAATTATTGACATTTTGACACATTCATTAGGAATTACTTACCTACTACAATATTCCAAGACATGCAACTTGAATTGGTTAATTTAAGAATATTTCAAAATAACCCGAATTTTAATAAATTAATTAGATAAATAGATTATTTCACAACTGATACATGGTCTATTTTGACCAAGCATTTTATCATATTATGATGCAATTCAGCATTTCCCCTCTACAGCCGCCGCTTTCGTGGCTTCGGTAATCGATCGCGGGTTCTCGTCTTCGGCTCTAAGCGTTCGCGCACGCGCATTCAGTTTCCTTCTCTTTGGTGAAAGGTGAAAGGCTTCGTAGTTTTCGATTTCCGACTGTTGTCTCAAGCCAAGCAAAGCAAAAGACATCTAATATCTTATAATAGTGATAAAATATAATTATTTCACTCAAGTCAAACACATTTTCGAATGTTTACTATTCAATCGTACCGGTAGACCTCTTAGGTGATTTAGGCCATGTGAAGTAACATCAAAACATGCAACCAAACAACACAAACGACTCCATTTTTTTTATTATCCCCTGGTGTGGCTGGACTTTGAAATGTATTCAACGGCTCCATGGACAAGGCCGAGGTACGTATAAATATAGAAAAACCATAATTTCAGATGAAATATCAAATATTATTAGATATCATGATGGGTATATTCATAATGATACTTTTTGTTCTAGGATGGAGTGTGAAAATTTCATCATGACCTAGAAGCTGCACAAGAATAGTGCTTTCAATTGTGATGTAACCGAAGAAAAATATTGAAGCACTCAACATGTGAATAACAATGTTAAATTACTTGATATATATGTACATACCTAATACTTCGTGATTATGTGAAATATCTGATGATACTTTTATAACTGCTTTTTTCATATATCATTATATAAGCAATATAATCCATTTTTTTATGTCTATTATCTTTTATTTCACCAGCAATATGAATATATTCCAGCGATATTGGTAGGTATTTTTCATTCTGAAACATTTGATGGGAATGTTTCATAAACAGTAATATTGTTGAATGAAAAACATTCATGAAATGTTTCATGAAACATTTCCGAAAGTTCTACAATGAATGTTCCCAGGATGTTTCTATTTATATGTATTTGAAACATTATTTATGAAACATCCCACTGTGCAAAAAAACATACTAGTAACGTTTGGTCGAAGGCCTATCGACATCTCAAAGACCGTCTTAAAGTCGTTATATGTCCACCAACATAACAATCACATTAGTGACGTTAATATAAAGTAGCAAAGTTTAACTTATGATATAGAAGGTTCGTTAAAAGTAACAATGTCACATAGTTATGTTATTATGACGTACAAGTGCTGTGTTCGCAGAAACGTCGCCGGGGATACAATATTTTAACGTTAATGAACCTCCTAAGGATGTTTCTTGCTCAGTGGGATCTCTGGTGGCGAAAATGTATCGTTTCAAAAATATTCATGGAATGTACCAAGAAACATTCCTAAAGATCTAATCATATTGGGAATGTTTCCAGAATGTTTCAAGCATTTGTATTCGAAACATCATTCATGAAACAGTTTTGAGGGCAAATATCTGTGGTTTCACGAATATTTCTGAAACATTTCATGTAATATAACGAAAGAAATATTTATGAAATATTGCATGGAACATTCCCACAGGATATGATCATGGTAGAAATGTTTCCAAAATGTTTCAATTTGCGTATTCGACACATTATTTAGGAACATTACCATGAAACATTCCTGAGGGCGGACATCTCTAGTTTCTGGAATGTTTCTGGAACATGTAGGCAACTTTGAATGCAATGTTTCATGCATCAATACTACGTTTCTGAAACATTTCAGAAACAAAAAAATGTTTACTGGGGAGAATATACAGCTGATAGTTCTTGACCTAGCACCTTCATTGACAAAATGAACATTGAAGAAACTGCATCATAAAGTTACGAAGATGGGTATTTCAGAAGATTTAGCTGCAGATAAGCAGGTCCAATTTTGATATTTTAGGTCATGGTGCACTTGTTCCCCCCTTCACATGCATAACACATAACCAGATAACACAGGATATACTGTGGATAATCTCCACATGTCCAATTCTGATCAGGATATCCCTGGATTTGAAATGGACATTCATGTGACATCCATACCAGGATTTGAGATATACAGGGTGTTTCCTAATTGAATGCTGATCCTAAAGGGCGATAATCCTTGGATGATTTCAAGAAAAATTCTTCATGTGAACATAGGTCCGTAACAGCTTCGTTTCTGAGACACAGGATGTTGAAATTTAACAAAAAAATCAGTTATTCCCCAATATCTCTGGAACCGCTCTGGCTTTTTTCTTCAATTTTGGTACATGCCGAGTATGAATAGAAATACATTTTTTCCATAATGAAGGATTTCTTAATTTCCATCAGTGGCGTCCCTGTTAACGTACCCTGTCATATTTTTCATCAAAATAATGATACGCCACTGTCTTTTTTCCAAATGAATATTATTTTTGTAATTATCCTTTATCTTCTCATAAAAATGGTCGCTTGTCTTTTTTTCGTCTGGCGAACGGTTTTTGAGTTGCCATGCATTTGCTTGTCCCTATTCGATTTTTACTCTTAGTCATAATTTCACAATTGCGGTAACCGAAAGATCTGAGCAATATTTTTATAATTTTATGCTAACTATTTTTAAGTATTTGTAATGAAGAAAAAAGCCAGAGCGGTTTCAGAGATATTGGGGAATAACTGATTTTTTTTGTTAAATTTCAACATCCTGTATCTCAGAAACGAAGCTGTTACGGACCTATGTTCACATGAAGAATTTTTCTTAAAATCATCCAAGGATTATCACCCTTTAGGATCAGCATTCAATTATGAAACACCCTGTATATTCTTCAGTAGATAATTCAGGATGGAAATGGACCGATTGTCTGAAGACTGTTCAGGATTCACAAACACTGTTGACTCCTATTTTTGATTCATTGCCAACTTTATTTTTGATGTAGATTATCATTATCAAATGTTTCTTGTTCAATATAATCAATTTATCAGTATTTCTCCAGATCACCATCACTTGAACTTATTATCTTGAATGTATATCCTTGAAGGATATCTTTCGGACGTCAACGAAGGATATCTTTTTATGGATATTCCTGAAGAATATTTTATGGATATCTTTAAAGTATGTCTAATGGATATCATCGAAGGATATTTCATGGATATCTTGGAATTGGATACCCATAGTTCATATATAAAATTCATGAAGGATGTCCAGTGGATATCCATTGAATATCCATGTGCTATCTGGGTACCTACTTACATTTTTTTGTATACAGGATCTGATTTGGTTCCACCTGAATATCCCACTCTGGTCCGTAGAACTCCTGGTTGTGCCCCATATAAGGCATCACATGCCCAAAAACATCCCAATCCAAAAGTGGCCTTCTTGAAAGCGGTTGTATTCTCGTGTAAAACACTGGGCATCTTGTCACAGTGCGTATTTTATCTGGAATCAAAATAGTACCTATGGATGGTTGTAATATAAGAGTATACTTATATTACAATCTTATATATAAGATAATCACAAATGAAATGTCATATGAAATAAATTCGTAATGTGACGAAGCATAATATTTTCATCAGATACACATCGTCACAAGATTACCAATATAATCCCGCTACCTATTATTCATTTGCAGAATAATTAACATGAATGATGCATCATTTTTCAGTGATATATAAATTCTCGGAGACGATTCATTGATATAACTGATAATGTTCATGAATGATGATTTTCACAATAATGATAAATAAATACCTAATATATATTATGTATTCATAAACGATAATGATAGCGGTTCTTCATACCAACTTCTACTGAGATTGACTAAGATTCTCACCTCAGGGCAATAGCTGGATTATATTTCATTCAATATGTAAGCTTGATGATATTTGTCATAGGTTTTATCTCCTCCCCTCGTCCCAACTGAACCTTCTTTTCAGGAAATGTGGTTCTGTTGATCTGTCAGTCACTGTATCTCAGATCGGTCAAATCATATTGATTTTAGTCAATTGTAAAGCACCAATTTTTCTGATTGGGTTGGGTTATGTTAGGTGTTGGGTAAAGGCTCTTCACGATATTACTTAATTCACACCAACATACATAAAATTAGTGACAATAAATAGTCAGACTATTTACTTTATTATGATACATCTTATTGTAGTTCAATATGTTCTAAATGAACCTACAATGTTTGTTCTGCAATTCAATTATGGAAATTCATCCATTTGACACCGATTGTCATAAGGGTTCATCGTAACTTCTAACAGTAAATTTGTGCTAAAGGGAGTTTCGTCATATACACAAACACAATATTTCGACAAATCCTTTTATTTTCAGTAAGAAAACAACTTTTTTCACATAATAACTGAATAATTATTGCAAAAAATCTTGTGCACTTTATGCGAAACTGCGACGTAACAATGAATTGTTTGACCACTCACTATACTCGTAGTCCAATAGTCCTCATCCTTAATATAAATATCTAACTATTTCTTCTGTGAAATACAAAACGCTGTGGGAAAAATATTTTATGTGTATTATTAAATCTAGCAACATTCAAAAGTGATCAAGAATCAAACCGCACCTGAATCCTGAGACTGTCAAGAACAATTTTAGGACAACATAATATTACTCCAATATCGTATACAGCACAGAAGAAAACAGAATCATTGCATAAGGTTTATAATTTGTATTCAACCATACACGCCATATTTATTAACCGTTCGGCTATTCAGAAACCGCCGCCATTGTGAAAAAATCATATAGAAACGTAAAAAGGTAAAATAAAAATAGATTTCTTAAAGAAATTTAGATATTTTTTCCTCTTCCATAACAGCCACAATACTAACATGTTTTATTGTTTCTAGTTGAATAATCAACAAATAAAACTTAATTTTTTATTTTTCAATAATCCTACCGATGAAATTTATGCACTAATCTGAGGTGCATCAATTTTTTAGAAAAGTTATCTGCGCAAATAAATTGGGCCCCTGGAGTAGCGATATAGGTTTTTAATATTTTCAATATGATTAACAACAGATAAAATAATAACTCTATCACCCTACATATACCTCATTAGATATTCTTGTGACAATCCTATTCCGAATTTCAACAGTAGAAATGTCATATTAACGATTCTGTTCGCATTATGAAATATAAAAATACTTTCTTAGTAGTTCTTGATGGTTAAAACGCAGAATAATAGCACTGCTATATAATAGTTTTATAGCAGTTCCCAAATAGTTTATGTGAATGCATTGTATAAGTAATCTTAAAGACATATACTCATGGGACATTTATATAAACATTATTGATTATACTATAACGGTTGTGTAGTTTACTAACAAATGTCATAAAATAACTGAACTGGGGCCCTTTTTGGTTGTAGAGACATCGTATAATGGTTTATAGCCACATTATAAGATTTTTACGTTTTTATTAGATATGCTGTATAGCAGTTCTTTCAGCCTTTAGAAATGGGGAAGTACAAAGTGAAAAAAAAATCCAAAGAGATATTTTGGCAATTTCATCACTTTCGGCGAAATTTCCGAACAGCGGTTTCGTCATACAGACCAGTTTCGACGAAGTGTCCAAATAGCTGTTTCGGCGTTTTGACTACTTTCGGCGAAATGTCCCAGTTTCTACAACTTGTTCACTGGCGTTTTCCGGCATAATGACAACTTCTATCAAAGTGTCCACGGATCTGTTTCGGCGTTTTGACCGAATAGTCGGCGACTTGTCCATTCGGCGAAGTGCCCCCTTCCAGCCATATATTATTTAGGGAACGAAGTGAGTCGACAATATCAAGTTGTACATTGAGCAATACACGTCACATAATCACTAATCAATCATATTCTTCTCAAGAAGATTGTGAAATTATTGTTATCATCAAAATGATCACGATCACTTCCTCATAACAATAATTGGTGAATGATTTATAACTTCAAAACAATGGCATAACATAATTACCATCACTCATCAACCATCTCCTTCGGAATTCTTCTGTTCGTGGGGATTTAAAACCAAAAGCAACCTGGAATCTGAGTCATTTAATTTTGATCGCAATGTTACGCGAAGTTACGGGCATTGTATATTATGTATACAATAGGTTTTATGATCATTCCATGAATGTACAACATATATAAAGCATGAGAACGGACATGAGTTGGAAGGTATATACTTATAAGCTCTCAATATACAATCAATGTCTAGATCACGATTACGTTTTAAATACGTTTCTACCTACCGACTTCTTCCTAATATCAGGAAAATAATCTAGTTCAGAATTTCCAGCGATGAATGGAGTGGGTCACAAAAGACGAATTAACTGAAAGAAATGAAATATGTCATTATTTTGAAAAAAATATTTTGGAAGATACAGAATCCTGAAGTTTTTTTGGAATTTTCGTAAATCATTGATCAAATAACAGCCCAAATTAAGTGTTCACTTTCTGCGAGTTGAGAAGCACCATCAGAAACATCAATACGTTAGTAATAATACCTTATGAATATCCAATTATGAGCGATTAGGACTGGCCTACATATTTTCTGTGATGCTAGTAAATGCTAGTAAACAATAAACTTCAGCTGCTGGAGCCTATCTACCAGTTATGACCGAGCACACAATCGATATCTCTCTCGTATCTGGAAAAGGTTATTGCTGATAGTAATATCAATCATCGAAATGGATGTCGAAGGTATGGTTACTCCTGACAAGCTTTTGTTGGGCACAGTGAGATCGGCTGTTCTAGAGAAAAGACATGCTTATGTTTTGTTTGCATTGAAATCCACCAAGTTATTGGATCCCCGTTCGAGAGTTGTTACCAAGTATCAAGGCTGGTATTGGAGCCCTGGAAGAGAAGGTGGTATGGAGGGTACTATCAGTCGCGAAGCTGTGTACTGGACATGAAGTTGCTTTCAACAAATCGTTGATATTGAGAAGAAATAGTGTTGGTGCTAGAATTGATCCTTCAGAGAGTCAGATGAAACTCCGTCGACCACTACATGGAGAGACCTGTTTTACGAGAATTGAGACGAGACGAGAGAAGGATTCTTCTCTCGCATTTTGGGGCGAGACGAAACGGGAGAGAAGTCCACCAGAGACGAGAAGAGAGAAAACACCACGAGAGAAGCGAGCGAAAACGAGAGAAAATGGAAACATTATATATATATGTATATACCAACTTTTAATAGATAATACTGTCAGTATAGCTAATTCTGATATTATTTTCAATGGATTCAATGGATGTTTACCGATTATCCTCAAATTGACCAATTACGCAAATGTGATAATAGTTTTTTGTTAAACTTTGAAAGGGACGCCCGTACTAGGGTTGATTCGACGCTTGTTGTTAGAAATCATTATTATTTTTCATGTCACTCTAAATATCGAATCCATTTGTTCATTAGTTAGAGTTATCTCCTGAACTATATTTTTTTGGAAAATAGAAGTGATAGAAAGATGTTGAATGAGATGCTCAATACAACTGGGTAATAATAGTATATTACATAACTAGTGTGGAAAGTGACATATTTCGCGCGAGTGCGGAAACGAAACGAGCGCAGAAAATGCACTTTCCAACGAGTTTTGTACACTATTTTTCCCACGACCACGAATATTTATATTATATGTCATGAGTGTTTATAAGACCAGAGTAGGGATCATGTTTCTAATCATATTCGATCACATGAAGGTGATATCATTATCATTATTATTTAATTTTACTTCAATATTTAAATGACATCATTAGTTTAACGTTAACTCAACATTAACTTAATATGAACTCAACATCAACTCAACATTATCTTAACATCAACTTATCATCCACTTAACATCAACTTAACATGAATTTTACAGTTTCTCAACATTAACTTGAAATTAACTCAACATTAACTCAACATCAACTCATCATTAACTCAAAATTAACCTAACATTGACTTAACATCAACTTAATATTAACTCAATGATTATTCAACAGTAACTCAACATCAAATCAACATTAACTCAAAATTAACTTGACATTACCTTAAAATCAAATTAACATCAACTCGATATCAAATTGACATTAACTTCACATTAATCACTAAATTGCCAATACATTGACATATAATCTCCAGAAATTTAAGAAGAACACCAATTCGTACCTTGATTCCCTTGATTCTCACGATAGTTTCTGAACATTACAGGAAATCCCTTTTCGTGGGAACCAGAACATAAAAAAAAGTTCCTGATATTTTCCATGTAATTTCATTCCTGACAGGAGACCACCTATGAAAACAGCACAAAACACAATGATTTGTTATTGAGAAAGTGACTCGTGTTTCACTATGACAACATATAACAGTTAGAAAGTTCGAAAGTAAAACTCACATGGGTGGAAATATTCGAAAATCGCACAGTAACAGGGTCTATAGATTATGATGTACCAATCTACCAATGAATGATTATTATGCTGAATTATGGTGATTTAAGTTATGGTCAAGTTAATGGAAAGTTAGTGTCGATTTAACATGAGTTATTGTCGTTAATGTTGACGTAATGTTAAGTTGATGAAAAGTTGAAACCAAGTTAATTTCAATTGAAAGTTGAATTAATGTCAATGTATTGGAAATTTAGTGATTGATGTGAAGTTAATGTCAATTTGATATCGAGTTGATGTTAATTTGATTTTAAGGTAATGTCAAGTTAATTTTGAGTTAATGTTGATTTGATGTTGAGTTACTGTTGAATAATCATTGAGTTAATGTTAAGTTGATGTTAAGTCAATGTTAGGTTAATTTTAAGTTAATGTTGAGTTGATGTTGGGTTAATGTTGAGTTAATTCCAAGTTTATGTTAAGAAACTGTGAAATTCATGTTAAGTTGATGTTAAGTGGATGATAAGTTGATGTTAAGATAATGTTGAGTTAATGTTAAGTTCATATTAAGTTAATGTTGAGTCAACGTTGAACTAATGATGTCATTTAAATATTGAAGCAAAATTAAATAATAATGATAATGATATCACCTTCATGTGATCGAATATGATTAGAAACATGATCCCTACTCTGGTCTTATAAACACTCATGACATATAATATAAATATTCGTGGTCGTGGGAAGAATAGTGTACAAAACTCGTTGGAAAGTGCATTTTCTGCGCTAGTTTCGTTTCCGCACTCGCGCGAAATATGTCACTTTCCACACTAGTTATGTAATATACTATTATTACCCAGTTGTATTGAGCATCTCATTCAACATCTTTCTATCACTCCTATTTTTCCAAAAAAATATAGTTGAGGAGATAACTCACATTTATTGAATAATGAACAAATATGGATTCGATATTTAGAGTGACATGAAAAATAATAATGATTTCTAACAACAAGCGTCGAACCAACCCTAGTACGGGCGTCCCTTTCAAAGTTTAACAAAAAAACTATTATCACATTTGCGTAATTGGTCAATTTGAGGATAATCGGTAAACATCCATTGAATCCATTGAAAATAATATCAGAATTAGCTATACTGACAGTATTATCTATTAAAAGTTGGTATATAATGTTTTCATTTTCTCTCGTTTTCGCTCGCTTCTCTCGTGGTGTTTTCTCTCGTCTCGTCTCTGGTGGACTTCTCTCCCGTTTCGTCTCGCCCCAAAATGCGAGAGAAAAATCCTCCTCTCGTCTCGTCTCGATTCTCGTAATATATACTATAAAACTCTAAATTATTATCAACATGATTGCAAAAAGATCGAAACGTTCCAAGACATCACTATTCAGGATTACGAAGAAAAAAAAAATGATCTGTGTGATTATCCAAACGATTGAGATACGATCACTATCTTCAACATGGCACACATTGCCATATTCATTCGCGAATAGAAATTGAGGCCTGTATAGAACCCTGGAAATCCCCCTATATTATAATAGGTGAATTCGTCTCAAAAGGTTTCAGTTTTCTATAGGTCACAAATCCGTGAAAATCTTCTTGGGAAGAGTTTCAGAAATGAAACACACTATTTTTGTCACATTGTACAAAAAAAAAATTATATCAATAGATAAGTGTGATTGATTGATAAAAATTAAAAAAACTATTTCGAGATGTGACATCAAACTCCATGATACAATATGAGAAACCAGAAGAAACATATTCGGATCGAATGGGATCACTCCAAATTTGATGCAAGTTTGCACTGTCCCATTCATCGCCCTGTGAAATATGTATTGAGGATCAGCAGGGGGCCTATTCTCGAATGTCGAACGAAATATGTCGTATGCGACATATGTCGATAGAAATTGTCGCACAACGTTCAAGTGTGGTATTCTCGATTGCTTTCGACTTCAAACTCGCATGAGACACATTTTGTCGAATAGCATGAACTGGCAACATCGAATTAACGATTCTCGAATGTGTTCTGACTGCCAATGTAGTGTGGATCCTTTGTTGTTATGATATGAGGTTATGTCAATGTTATGTTGAAATAATAATGGCAGTGGAAAGAAAAAAAGTTATTGTGCTTCTTCTCGAAAGGAGACACTCAAATTGAGGAAATAAAAATAGAATGAGCCACTTTTATCTGGCAAAAAAATGCAGAAGACCCATGTTCCTGTACCACAAATGGTTCTAGCAGTGCAATGGACTCTCACTAATTCCTCACCCAAATGTTTTTTTACATTTTATGTGCGATAAAAATCTGAACGCATTCTTATATATTATGTTCTCTCGTGGCCGCGTTGATGATTTCCTTGATTTTCCAAATTTTCAATTTCTATCCATGAAACTACCAATTCTCAAAATAACAAGTGAAAAAATCAGCCAAATATTCAATCTCGCATTCGACATGAAAATGTCGGCTGCTTGAGACCACTCTACAATTTGTCTATCGAAAATTTTCGAATGCGTCATTCGAGAATGAGTATTCACGTTTTTTGTTCGACAATGTACTAATCTTGCATGCGACAAAATATCTCACCATTTGAGAATAGGGTGTCCCAGTAGACTTGAATATCTATAGATAATGAAAAAGATCAGATCACTACTATAGTTATTTTCCTAACAAGTGCGCAAAGTGTTACTTTTCCGCACGCAAATACAGTTAGGCGAACGACGCGGAGCGGAGTTCGAATAAATTTTTGCGTGCGGAAGAGACACTTTGCGCACGTGTTAGAAACAACGTTTTTCCTACGAGCTTCATATCAAATAAAAAGGAAAATACAAAAAAATTATAATTTATTGAAAAATGTAACTATACAACAATCACATATAACAATAAAATATAATAATAGAAAATCACATTTTCCCTACGAGCTTCATATCAGATAACAGCGAAAATAAAAAAAATCAACTTAAATTACAATTTATTGCATAATTTTTAGTTGAACTTGATAAACATAGCTGAACAACAAACAATTACATAGCAATAAAATATAATGATAGAAAATTAAATCATTTCTTCCTAATATTTATATTGAGGTGAGATACAAATATCGGGAAGAACGGTTGAAAAGTAAAAGGGATAACGGCTTCTTATAGTGCATACAATACTCTACACTGTAGATCTCCCCAAGAAAAAGTATTGGCGCCCCTGGTCTACAGCAACTGAAATGAATATAAATTTTCCTTACCACTGAGTGCGGAAAAGTATTACATTGCGCACGCAAATGAGTGCGGAAATGAACTACTTTGCGCAAGCTCGTAGGAAAAATCTTTTTCGGTCAACTCTTCTTTTTACCACTTCACTTTGACGAAACATGGAGTTCCACCAAAGGGATTTTGCTGGGTCAACCGGTACCACAGCATACGGTATGAATAGGTTCATTATTTTCGAGTACATAATTATCTTTGTTGTGAGGTACACCCACGAAGTTATTTTGCAAATCACAGATCATCTGAATTGAATTTTATGCAATACAAATATCATGAATATCCATCAAGAAATGAATCTAGCTGGCTCAAGGATTTCAAGATATATATAATGACCTCTACTTACCTAATTTACAGGTAATCATCCAAATTCAAGTCTTGACTGAAATTATCCATTATTAAAAGAGTGGAAACTATAATTGAAAGACCTTGAAATCCGTTTTAGATCAACAGGTTGTAGCGATAATTGGATGTGTGGACAAATTTGTATATTCAGATTGGAAGTCTGATTTTGGTTATTGTTAGGTAATTATCACGAATATACAGAGTGTTTCCTTGTTCTTCGACAGAACGCAATTGATTGATTCGATAGGTCGTTTCAAGGAAAAAATTTCCAATGAACATACAGGGTGACAATTAGAAAACTTCCCACCCTCAATATCTTCCTTGCAGTGAATTATATGAGAAATTGAAAAAACAGGTCAATTTTATTCTCATGGGGGACACTTGAAATGATTAGTTTTAGCACTCTTGGTTCAACCCCTTAGGAGGGGTAAAAGTTACCCTCAGAATCTCAAATGAGAAGGGGGGCTCAACAAGCACATCATTTTGAAGGGCGTTCAATTCTCTTTCTACCGGTACCCTAGTTAATCATTTTCTGTGCAGTTTCCGAAAAATTTCGTGTCACTTAGAAAACTTCCCACCCGATAATATCTTCCTTTCAGTAAATGATTTGACGAATCGAAAAGCTACGTCGATTCCATCACTGAGGAAGACACTTAAAATGCATATTTTTAGCCCTCTGAGTTCAACCCCCCAATGCTACCCCAGTCAATCATTTTCTGTTTCGAACGGTACCCCAGTCAATCATTTTCTGTCGATCAGTTTCCGAAGAATGTCGTCTCACTTAAAAAACTTATTACCCTTATAATATCTTCTATTCACAGACACGCCAATTCCATTTCTGAGGGATACACTTAAAATGCATATTTTCAGCCCTCTTACTTCAACCCCCTAGCCTTCCAGTAGTCGCGGTTTTTAAAGGACATAGTCTGACTCCGCAATGGAGAATTTTGGTGGTTTGAACATGATGACTCGAATTTTTCCAAAGATTTCATCAGTATGCCTTTGGACATGAAGAAGTGAAATATCAAAATTGCAATAAAAATATATTAATTCAACAACAAAACCCAAAATTAACATAAAACAACTATCGAAGATTTGATAACTATATAGAATTCGAACGAAAACACTATAATTTGAGGACAAACTGAAAATGTTTCAATCTCAAACCACCAATGACTCATCGGCAATCTCTGCAAATAAATAAAGCGGGTTCTAATAAGCACATGAATTATTCACATGTACTGCAATGAAATTGGGTGTGTCTATTTTTTTTCTGACAGTAGCATCGATCGATTATGTGTGTTTACAAAACAGTATTTTATAAAATATCATTCACCACATGAGACAAAATGTTTGCCTAAAACGCCCAAAATAGCTGCAAAGTGTAACTGCAATATGCAATATAACTAAGACGTTTAAGGTCGCTGCGGAGTACGACTCCGCACTACGCCATGAAATTCACTAGAGTCTCGAGATCATACCCGTGTGTTCACCGAACACGCCCGATCGTTACCTAAGCGGTGGGGAGACCGAGACGTAAGCAGGCAGCTATGATACAATGAGTGGGCAGGCAGCTTCTCTCATGCTGTCTCTGTTTTTGCAGTACGGGGTGGGCCACCAACAGTTTTCTTGATCACATTCGAGATCACATTTCAACATTTTTTTTTTCGAATAAATAAGAAACATTTGATAGGCATCAAGTGATCTACTGCGACCTATCAGATAATGAAAGCGATGATTTGATTTGCAATAATTCGCTATGTCACGACGAGTCCTACATGTAAATAGCGAACCACTCATCGAAAATCATGAAACAATATGTACATATTATATGCTTATGTTTTGTTGGCGAGGACGCTCGTTTTATTCAAATTATTTTCGATAATGTTCATCTGCTTCACTAGAAATTATTAATAGTAGTTAGTAGTACCCAGCAAACACAATTATGTAAAATTGACATAAGTGTTACATAACTGACAATACGTGTTATGTAACTATGTTATGTAAGACTTACATCACTGTTATGGCGAAATGTCCGCCACAAATACTACATGATTATTACGTAACAATTATGTCACTATTTTATATATATTTTATATAATTTCATTGCTATAAATAAGATGTTACGTATATAACAAACTGACATAAATATTACATAACATTCTCTAGATGTTATGTAAAATTTACATCCCTATTATGTAAAAATGTCAGCTACAAATATGAATCCATTTTAATATAATATTGATGAAACTACTTGACTAATATCCGAAATGAATATCGGAATTTCACGAATAACCTCTTCACTTCACTAACTCACTTCACAGGCATATGCACATATTGATAACTAAGTACAATCATCTCAGTAGGTGATCCAAACTCTACACTCCATAATATCTATACTGATATTACTGATGATGATATATGGTTATAGAAATGTACATGAGAGTTGGAAGTGGGCTAGTGTGAAAAAGAAGTTATTTGGCAATTTTTGATTGTGTGGGAAAATGTAACAGAGACAGATCAGTCATAAAATGCTTGATGGTTTATTATCTCCTATATCATTCAGTATTAATAGTATAGCAGCTTTGTTATTCAAAATGGAACACCTTATATTTTATTACACTTTTCGATTCTTCTAATATTGAGCTATGATTTCGTTGATCAAGCTCAAGGACAAGGTATACCTATACGTAGAATGTGAAAATCGAGAATTTTTTTGTATCTTAACTATACAATACCTATATTGATTTGTCAAAAAGGCTTACATGTGTCCCTCATCTCCTAAAATTCTATTTACTATCTACTCTGATGCCATTTAATTGAAACAAATCAGGGTGGATCAGATTTCAGAATTATATAAAAGAAGAGTTGCCTACTAAATAAATATATACAGGGTGATCCACGGTGGATGGCCTATATTATAGAAGTACCTGGAGAACAAAAGAGACAGAACATTGTGAAAACTGGGATCCTTCGATAATTGAACATTCTCTATCCGCCTAAAATATTTTCATCGATACAGTGTGTTGCCACTTCTATCAGAAACAACTAGCAACTTTGTTATTTCAAATGGAACACCCTGTATTTTATTGCATTTTTAGATTCTTCCTGAAGAGCTGATTTCATCAATGTTTGGGGTCTAGCAGGAATGATTACAGAGATATAGGGTGTTTAAAATCGAAATTTTTCAATTTTAGGATTTTTTTGTGTCGAAACTATTAATTATCGATCAAAACGGCACACATGTCCCCATCTTGACTTTTGATTCACTATCTACTGGAATTTAATTGGAAAAAATACAGGGTGGTCCAAGATTCAGAATTTTGATCACCCTGTATCTGTTCCAATTAAATGTCAGTAGATAGTGAATCGAAAGTTAAGATAGGGACATGTAAGCCGTTTTGATCGATAATGAATAGTTTCGACACAAAAAATTCCTGAAATTGAAAAATCTCGATTTTGATCACCCTATATATATTATTATCTCTGTAATAATTCCTGCTAGACCCCAAGTGTGATGCATTGATGAAATCAGCTCTTCAAGAAGAATCTAGAAACGAAAAAAAATACAGGGTGTGCCATCATATGAAATAACAAAGTTGCTATAGTTGTTTCTGATAGAAGTGGCAACACTGTATCGATGAATATATTTTAGACGGATAGAGAATGTTCAATTATCAAAGCATCTCAAGTTTCAGAATGTGTTGTCTTTTCGTTCTCCAGATACTTCTAATAGGCCATCCACCGTGGATCACCCTGTATATTTGAACTAGACAAAACAAATATATCACATGAAAAAACACACTCTATATAATATTCAAATGAAATTCAATTCCACTGGATGTATTTAAAAATATAAACAGTGTGCATGTCACTTATATATTCTAATGGAATCAACCCGCGTATATCTAACGTAACTGTTCAATTTTCAGGAGCGATAGATATATATACCAACTATGACCAAAGTGAGATAATCTTCAGTGAAATACACTGCTCGGGTCATGGACCCACCAACATTTCCGGAAAATGATATTAGGAGGCAAGATAGGTTGAAAATCACTTCGGATTCGAAATCAGGACGTAACCCTGTACCTCGAAAACGAAGCAAGTTTAGGACACATGTTTATATGACCTTTATTCATCATATTATATCACAAGGAATCACCCCTTGAATTATTTCGGTGTTATTTAGATACACCCTGTATGGATCATTCTTCATCCCAATATATTATAGTTATTCAACATTTTTCCCATAGCGAAGTTCAGCAAATACCGATGGCGAGAGCACTATGTTTAGTGATTTGATGTCTACCTATAATATATGTAAAACAAGTAGAAGGCATAACTACTAGTGTTCCGTTTCGAAGTAGGTACATTAAATTGACAAATTTGACTCCAAAATAATTCTGGCACGCGCCAATATTCATAACGTAGACTACTGCCTGTTTACGTCTCCCGGTCAGTCCCGGTCCCCATCGCTTAGGTAACGATCGGGCGTGTTCGGTGAACACACGGGTATGATCTCGAGACTCTTGTATGAAATTCAAAGACGAAGCAATTTCGCACATCGGTAATACTCGATTCGTACTGAAGTCGTCATTTTAGGAAGGTACTGTGTGCGGAGGAAAAAGGGAATGAAGCATATTCGAGAAAACTCACGTTTTATATTCGTGCGGAGTGATACTCCGCGTGCGACTACTGGAAGGCTAGAAGGAGTAGATGTTACCCTTAGAACCTAATATCAAAGGGGAGGTCAAGAAGCACATTATTTAGAAGGGCGTTCAAGTCTCTTTTCAACTATACCCTAGTTTTACATTTTTTGATAAGCAGTTTCCGAAAAATGCCGTTCTTAACTCACAGAAATAATTAGGACATGCCTGCACTGATATCTCGACTGATACGCATGGTTTTCGGGTTGGTATTATTATATTTTGACCATTTCAGTTCAAATGGTAGGAAGATTTTGAATGCATTTCAGTGCAGGTATGTTCCAATTACTTCTATAAGTTTAGAACGGTATTTTTCGGAAACTGCTCATCAAAAAATCATGAACTGGGGTACTGTTGGAAAGAGAATTGAACGCCCTTTGAAATAATGTGTATCTTGACGCCCTTTTCATATAAGGTTCAGAGCACTGAGAGAAAACTTGAGTTATCATAATTGGAAATCTGATAACCGTTATTACGATATCTGCAATAAATAGGGGACAGATGTGTTCATGTGCTACCATAGATGAAGTGAATTTTCAGGTGACTTGTAGTTATGGCAGCTTATTCAATTTGCAAACTTGTATAAAAACACCGCTGCTGAATAACTACTACTTGTTCTAGTTTCTATGATAACACAGAATGTCGAATAGGAATTATTCCCATAAAATGTTGCAGTAACTCTCCACTCTACGGCGGTTATTAGACTATCGACATAAAACAGCATGTTTTTATTACTGGCACAACCATCTTGAGGTAACGCAGTAATGCGTGTCATTTTATTATAGTTATCTGATATCTGCATGAAACCTGACATTTCGACATGCTATTGTAATGTAGCTCATTTTCAACAGTTATCCCAATATTTTTCTACTCTAGTATATTCATCAAATAGTGGTAATAAGGTTATCAACATTATTCGATGGTATGCATTATGAAACCGTGCTTTGAATTACTGCAATGAAAATAAATATCCTATCCACACTATCACTTTTCATGATCCAAAGTTATTGTTTTCAAAAAAACAAAAAAATACGTTTTTCTACAAACGTCAAAAAATGACAAGGTTCGCGCATTGATAACAAATTGCGAAGTGACACTTTTTCTCAGTTTCCTACGTTACCATGATACCTTGCACAAAACAATGCGCGAAGTAAAACAGTGCGCGAAGTACCTACTTCGCGCATTGTTATGTAAAATATATGAGGTATTTATATTTAAACTTTATAGTCCTCAATCGAGCAAACATCCACGCAAATCATTTATTTCTGAATGTTCAACAATAACTTTGTTTTATCTGTTGGAGCGCACGAAAGGAAATTTCTATTATGTTCTTGGAACATCGTGCAGGATAGGGGGAGGCCTTTTAAGCCAGTTCAACACTATTTTTCATATCAAGCTAAGCATATTTTTACTTTAGAACTATATTTTTTGACGTTTGTAGAAAAAATGTTGTCTGCAACTCGAGCGCGAAATATTTTGGTCATCTCGATTATTTTTTCAACTCGGCTACGCCTCGTTAAAAAAATCAGATCTCGATCACCAAAGTAGCATTTCGCGCTCTAGATACAAAAATAACTATTAGTCTCTGAATTGAAATATTGGGGTATCTGTGGAAGTTTTTTGACATTACTCATTGATTTGTTCGGAGAAATATCATCTATATGCATTACTGACGAATTTATTAAGAAATGAGAAGTTGAATACTTATATTTACCCTTCCTTCGGAGTTATGATGAGAATTGTCAATAAAACTTCCCTCACAGAAACCCAGATATTTTGATTCAGAATCTCATCGATCATTTTGTTTTTGAAATAAACCAATTTTAGGCCTTGAAAAGTGGATATGGAGAATACTTTTTTCATTGCAATAATGCAATGCACGGTGTATTCCACAGATCGGTTCACAGCCAGCACTAAAACAAAAATTTGCTACATCACAGACATTCACCAACAAGACACGGCTCTTTCGATTCGGACGATCGAAACCATTGAACAATAATTGAACACGGGCACCCATGACCGAGAACAGAGAAATGAACGCGATCTGTATCTTTGTCAGCCACAATACTAATGAAACACTAGAGCGAACTGAGCCGAATTACGATTGTCGAATGATTGCCTAATAACCGTCATACATGTGAATTGCTAGAGTTATTCGTCAACGTACAATGCTAGAAACCCAAACAGCTATGATTATTGGGACAAACATTATCTGAATTCGCCAATGAGCATAATTCACAAAACGAGCTGTCAATAAAAAATCTGAATAGACTGGAATCTATAAAATTATCATAATGTCATAACACACCTGCGTTATGATGGTAGCAAATGTCCATTCAAGGGTATTACAAATGATTTAAGAAATCGATTTTTATAATTACAGAATGGAGAGAATACTGTTGTAATAATAAAATGATCAGGAATAGGAGATTTCCTTATAAAGGTTATTACAATCAGAGCTGGTAGATATTTTTAATATCCAGTTTCTCTCAGTGAGGGTAACATCTTCCCCGCCTCCTAGGGGGTTGAACCAAGAGGGCTAAAAATATGCATTTGAAGTGTCCCCCTTGACATTGAAATCGGCATATCGTTTCGATTTTTCATTTTATTTATTGGAAGGAAGATATTAAGGGTGAGAAGTTTTCTAATTGACACGGCATTTTCCGGAAACTACTCAACAGAACGACCTTCAAAATGTGCCACTTGACTCCTCTTCCCGTTTGAGATTCTGACATATTCATATATTCATTTCAAGTGTCCCCCTTGAAAATAAAATTGTCCTATCGATTTTTTATATTATTTACTGGAAGGTAGATATTGAGGATGGGAAGTTTTCAAAATGTCACCCTGTATGTCCGCAATGGCTTCTTTGATGGTGAGTCATAAGATAACAACTTCAAGTTGATGTTCAATGATCATATAATAACCAACCAGCCATGGCAGATAACGGATGTCTAGATGCCAATAGATAGAGTAAGATCACACGAGAGCACGTTAATAGCCATTTAGTCGATATAATCCTGTTAAGAGATTTTAAACATCATCACCCGTCATCTTGTTTTGGATGAAAATTTTTGTCTCAAATTCTGGTGTTGTATAGAGAATTTTGAAAGACGTTCCGAATGCGGTATCAAAATATAGCACTACCGTTTAAAAAAATTAATCCCAGCTGCTCGAAATCCGTGCTTCACGAAAAGCATGCAAGAGAGAAGTCCCAGAATTACACTAAGATCTATCTATATAACAAATTGTTGGGTCAGGACAGAACAATGATAATTGCCCTTGCAAGAATATCCAAGAAAACTCATCAAAGAATGACATCAGATTTTATTAACGACAGGACGATATACAGGTTGTTTCAAGAAAAGATAAGGTTTCGTTGCTAGGGTAGGTAGAACTCTGAAAAATGAGTTGGGTTTGCTTGGTAATATAACTGCATCCGTTTTTAAAATGCATGATGTTGAAAATTCAATTTGCGTCAAGACTTGCAAGACAAAATCGAACATTACTCGATTGACCGCACAGCTGATCCTCAACCGTTCAGAAAATGATGGAAATAAGTAGATGGTGTGCGTAGTCGGCCATTTTTACGTATCGAAAAATTAAGAATCCGCCTAATATGATTTCTCTACGTCACATCGAGCGAGACGTTGATTCTACATGTTTCCGCTAAATGGTAATGCTGCTATTGCTGCTGTGACGAGTGGAAATAAAATGGCAAATGGCATATTAGGAACATAATGTAACAATGGGATTATTTAACTCTGAATTCGAAAAATCTGCAGCAATTTAAAAAAATGACCGATGTCATAATTGTGCAATGTCGCCATCTATTAGAAGATCGACGGAACCATTGATCCTGCTGTTTTCGAGTGGTCGAGTAAAATTTCTGAAACAAAAGCGCATCAGTAATATACACCATATCTTACTTCCATCATTGATGTTTCAGTAAAAAAAAATATTTCATCATTTCGAAGTATTTCAAATAATTATTGAAATTCACGATATTTCATAACAAAACGCGGGGAAATGTGTGAAGAAATCATCCTTGAACAATACAATGCAACCATATAATATTCGACTTACGTATCCATTCTCTATTTCTGTAAGACAAGTGCAAGAATATTTTCGATTGTAATTTTCATCAAAATAGGAACTGATTGTTCTAGACTGAATACTTATACTGCAGATATCAGAGAACACAACACACAACTGAAAAATCAGATAATCTGAGGATTATCTTTGCATATATTCGCAGTAATTGTTAGATTTGAATAGATGATAGGGATAGGTTTTGAAGATGAAGATGACAGGCAAGAATGAGGTTAAAAAGTTATTAATAAAATCGCGATTGTTATCATGATATTTCCATCGGCACTGCAGCATCTGTTGCATCCTGCAAGATATTTAATTATTCAATAAGTGATCATTAGGGATCAGGTGGAACCTTTGCATGTCTTCTGTGAATGTGAATACTATTGTCATTGGTCATATTGCGATTCCGATTTTAAATAATGAAAAAAGTATTTGGGATGATTTAAATAATAACGAATGATCGAATCCAATATCTATAGACGGAATGATCAATACAAAATAGGTGAGTATGTGGCGTAAATTCGATTAGTGTGTACAACCCAATTGTGTATCCGTGACATCGGACGACATTTTGAACACTTATGCTGAACTGATTCAATATTTTCTCCTTTCGTGGGAACCAAAACATAAAAAATGTCGAATTATCTCAATGCTCCTCTTGCGATTCTAGAAAAAAATGTTATCGTTTTTGATTTCGAATGAATAGGTAATTGATTTCAATGATACCAGCATCAGTTATTACATACTTCATTATTTTCAAATCACAATATTCCGAAAACGGTACACAGTTTCGAGTTTTACCAAAAGTTCATTTTTGGTGGGTTATGTTTGAAACTAGTGTATACGAACCATGTAGTTAGAGTCCTCTATGAAAGTCATATAGGAAAACAAATAATTTATACAGAATGTCATCTCATTGTTGCCTGTAGTTTATACGTAATCGTGAAAATTGTGTAGCAAAATATCTTTCGCAACACCTTATGTATCTTGAACACGGTTGCGACATTTTTTTACTAAGCAAACCCAACTTATTTTTACCTACCCTATCAGCCCTGAAATCATTCGTTTTCACATCAAAGATTACATGGGACTGCTTTGAAACACTCATGCAACTGGGAAAGGGCAACAAAGTCACACTTATGTGGGTTCCAGGGCATGAAGGAATCAAAGGAAATGAGGCAGCTGATCGCCTTGCAAAAAAAGGTGCAGCATCTGCACTTTTTGGTCCTGAGCCTTTTTGTGGGATAAGCAAATGTCACCTAAAGGAAGAACTCGGGAAATGGGAAGAAATTGAAAACTTCTCCTACTGGAGAGCAACTCCAGGTCAACGACAAGCGAAAAGGTTCATCAACCATTCGCAGAACCGAGTCAAAGAGCTACTCAGCCTAAGCAAACCAGAGCTAAATCTTATCACAGGCTTTCTCACAGGACACGGCCCTCTGAGGTACCACCTCAAAAAGATGAGTCTGGCGGAGACTGACACTTTCCGCTCATGTGAAGTATTAGTCCGCCAAAGGCTGAACCACCTAGAACAGGTCTATCTCACCCCTGCTGAAGTGGAAAAGTCAACCGTCAGGAAAATCGTAGGCTTCATCAGAAGTCTAGGGTTAGAGGACCAAAACTAGATAGGGGTAATCACAATAGATCTTCTAGGTCGCAGTGATCGAGAGGTCTCTCAGCCTATAAGACCCATCTACAATCTACATCTACCTACCCTATCAAGGGAGCCATTTTTCTTTGAAACACCCTGAATAGGTATACAAGTGGTTAGAGGTGCCTACATATTATCAATGTTTCAACATGACATAATAATATTCATTCTTGAATATTCCATGGACAATGGACATACAAAATTGACGATGTGGGTATCCATGGAATCTAATTTCGCATAGGTATACTAGGTATGGATATTCAGAAGTGTTCAAAGAATATTTCGACGCGAATTGAACATGAATTCGATGTTCATATGATAGACAGTGTTCTATGGAGAGCATATTCTTGAACTCATTGGCGGCTTATTCGGATTTACTATTTGAACATCACATCACTTCCACGATGAAACACTAATTAGTGGAGTCCTTCTTGGCTATGGACAGAGATAAGTTACCCACAGAACTGTGGGTAACTTATTTCTGCTATGGATCATTTGTGTTGATTCCTCATTCCTTGAGACATTTTTGTGTTCCCATATACAGAGTGTTCCATAATATATGCGCAAGACTTCAAGATGTGATAGGTCGTTCAAATATATGGAAAAAAGTTTTCATTAACTTACCCTATACAATGCACTATTTTCGGGATACAGGGTGTTGAAATTTGAGAAAAGAAACGTATTTTTCGAATATATTTGGAACCGTTCAGCACAGACAACAGCTTTTGTATAAACATTTTCTACACATAATAGGCTATTTTTTGTGCGGAATTAATTTTTTTAAAGTTATAATTGGTGAAGATTTCAAAGGGTTGGTGAGTGTTTTCTTCAAAAACTTCTAGGCGACTACAAAAAGTACAGTTTTGAGCAGCCCATTTGAACCACCAATGTTTTCTACACAAAAAATATACTCTTGGTCATGAGATTTTCGAGAAAAATGAACTTTAATGTTGAAAATCATGGTAAATTTTTTGAAGAATTGCTGCGTGCATTGAAGCTAACCTCGGGCACCTTGAACTATTGATATCAATTTAACTGAATATGATTTGTTATTGTTTTTTTTTTTTCAATTTCGCAGCATTGATGTTGACGTTTGGTTCTGTTATTTGTTCCAAACAATAAATAAATTTTGTTTAATTAGTGAAAAACTGTTTTTTTCAAATTGACCATGATTTTCAACATAAAAGCTGATTCTTCTCGAAAACGGTCCACTTTAGAGCTTATGACCAAGAGTAGCTTCTTTGTGAAGGAAACATTGGCTGATCAAATGGGCTGTACTTTTTCCAGTGGCGTAGGAGCTGGGGAGAAAAACACTCACTACCCCTTGGAAATCTCCAACAATAATTATAGCTTGAAAATTTATTGATTCCGGACAAAACATAGCTTATTGAGCGTAGAAAATGTTCACGAGAGCTGTTCTCTGTGCGATTAACGGTTTCAAAGATATTCGCAAGAATTTTTTTTTTTTAAATTGCAACACCCTCTATCTCGAAAATGGTGTATTTTGAAGAGCGAGTTAACAGAAACATTTTATTTGACGAGGTATCATATCCTGAAGTCCTGCGCATATATTATGAAATACCCTGTATAGTGTATTATGTCTTCGTACCATAACCTTTTTTTAATTTCTAGGATTCGACGAAACTGGCGAAATAGTGGGTATTTTTTGCTTATGATCTACAAGGCACAGATCCGACCTGTCCTGGAATACTGTTCCCATATTTGGCGTGCAGCACCCGAACATACTCTGAAACTGTTGGATTCTGTCCAAAAAAGGGCAATTCGTTTCGTAGGTGATGCCTCGCTCACAAACTCACTCACTTCTCTGGAGCACCGTAAAAAAGTTGGCGATCTGGCTCCATTTTATAAATATTTTCATGGACGATGCTCTTCTGAAATATCAACGATTGTTCCTCCCTTGGCAGTTCCTCGCGAGATTAACCCGTCGAGTTAAGGCTTCGCATCGCTTCGTGGTCACTTTGGAGACCCGCAGAACATCTCTTTCCAAAGACTCGTTCATCCAACGAACAGCGAGGCTCTGGAACACATTGCCAAGGGAGGTTTTCCCCGAGGCATATAACCTCCAGAAATTTAAGGAGAACACTAATTCCTAACTTATTTCTCTTGGTTCTCACGATGTTTTCTGAACATTACAGGATATCCCTTTTCGTGGAAACCAGAAAACAAAAAAAACTTAACAGCATGAGGCATGAGACTTTTTCCATAAATTCAAATTCATTTCTGAACAGAACGAAAAGAACTTTAGCGATTATAATTCCACTAGACATTCTTAAATATTGAAATATTGAAGAAACTATGCTGATACTCACATGATTCGAATATTATTATTGGCCTGAACTCTATTGAATGTTATAAAAAGAAACCTAGGTGAACCACCTCGGACGTTTTTATATTTCGTATTTGTTAATTTTGTGTGTACAGGGTGTCCCGCATCATTGGGATTTTGGAAAGTGGAAATGAAAGGAGATCGGTTATATGAAAGCAAAGTTGCGCAAGTTTATGCCTAACAAAATATTTTTTTTAATTAAAAGAATCCCGAAAACTTCCGAAGATTTTTGGAAAAACACAGATATTCTTATGACTTGCATTTGAATAGATGTAACAAAACAAATCACATAGTCTCATTGCTACTTTTTCTGTTCTACAAGATGGTGTTTTCGGATTTTCAAACCGAATTTTCGTCTTTGAGCTGCCATCATCTACTTTGTTTCATAGAATACGTCCTTGGAATTTTTATCATGTATCATAAAAGCTTTTGATCTCCGAAAATCAACGGTGTATCGCACTAACTCAAAAAAGTTATTTTGATATACTCGCTCACACATGGTATTTTTTGAAATTGTGGCGATAGATGGTTGATGTAAGGATAATAAAAGCTCCCAATATCCATAATGAAAAATGCAGGGCCATATTTAAACAAAGTTGATGATGGCAGTTCAAAGGCGAAACGTCGGTTTGAAAATCTGATAACACCATCTTGTAGAACAGAAAATGCAGCAATGACAATGTGTGATCTGCTTTTATATTCAAACTATCTCATTTTCGGATTGTTCCTGCATTTACTGAATTTTGGCAATAAATTTTGGGAGAATAAATTAAATAAAGATTTTTCATAGATTTTTGGGCGATAAATTACGGATGTTAGGATCAATTTTCGAAAATATGAAGATTTAGTTGTAGTTCTGAATTGTTATGACGATAAATAATTTTCATACTTTGAATGTTAACGAAATTTTCACTTACTATAGTTTTCCATTAACGCTTTTCCAAGCAATAATTTATGATTCTTTTTAATTTTATTTTACTTCAATTTGCACAAGTGAGAAGATGTCGATGTAAAGCCCTAATTTTAGGATAATGATTTACTTTTTGAATACTATCATAATTGACAATGACATATATGTTCTTTCCATTACTTATTCGGGCTAAATTATAAATTATTGATCATTCGAGCCAATCAGATTAATGTCACTCCCTCTTTGCTGATCTTTTAAATTCTCTGCAAATTCTTATCAACGTAATTTTTGTCTCCCAATCCGGTCCTGTGATATTGACCTGTTATTCGTTTTACAAAGGTACGTACCTACTTATTCTATAACATTTTTGTTCATGCTATTAATGCTGCACTCAATTCAAAATAAACATTCTTCCGTCCACGTAATGATATTGCCCAGTTATCTATTTTGAATAATTATTCCTCGCGTAGACGCATGATAAAAGTTTTCCACTGTACTAACTTCGAAACAATTCAGTCAATCAGTGCTTCACAATAACAAAGGATACCTGTTCGTTACAGTCCATTGGACGCTGAACGTCCACTGGACATCCTTACGACTTACGATCCGAAGTGGACGTATATTTTGTACGTATGTACATTGGCATAATACATTTGGGGATAGTAGGAAACCACATGCATCTTCCTATTCGAAGAGTCAGAACTTGAAATAGCGAATTTCGTTCGAATTTACTGACCAATATTAATCACCCTGTATATTTTGTGTGTGAACTCAGGCAAATACAACATGAAGATACAAAAAATGCTCGTAGCGTGAGCAATAATTTCCATCCAAACCGATTAACATATAATATACCTACTGCTAAAGTGGTTAGAATTTAGTTCGCATTTGCAATCAGTGGCGGTTCTACTATACCGCAAAACCCCGCGGCGCGGGGGGCCCAGGCGTCAAGGGGGGTCCGAAGGGCCAAGCGGCAAGCGGAATTGGTAACCATAATATGTTTGAAATAAATTGTTATTCTCGTGACCTGCTCAATAACGCGAATAAGTTTTCAGAATATATTCCCCAGTCTTATTACGACTCTTACTTTACTGTGATGATGTGCTGCAAATATTCTACCTTCTACGCTTCTGTGTACAGGGTGGCCAACTAAGACTCCAGAGTTCGATTTCTCTGTTGTCTTGAGAGATACAAAAAAAAATCATGAATCAAAATTGAAGGAATAACCGAGCTTCACATTTCAAAATTTCTTTGAAATACACAGGGTGTTCCGTAAGGTCACCGCACATCAAAGCTATGTTTTTTTCATTGGAACACCCTATATTTTATTTCATTTTTGAATTCTCCCTTAAGATCTGATTTCAACAACCCATCATACTTAGGGTCTAGCAGTGGAAGTTACTGACATATAGGGTGTGCAAAATCGAGATTTTCCAAGTTCAGGATTTTTTTCTGTCGAAACTGTTCATTATTCGTCAAAACGGTTTACATGTCCCTATCTTAACTTTTCACTCACTATCAATTGATGTTCAATTGAAATTGATACAACGTGGTCAAAAAATCTAAATTTATAATTTGTTTCAATTAAATGTCAATTGAACACCAATTGATAGTGAGTGAAAAGTTGAGATAGGAACATGTAAACCGTTTTGACAAATAATGAACAGTTTCGACAGAAAAAAATCCTGAACTTGGAAAATCTCGATTTTGCACACCCTATATGTCAGTAACTTTCACTGCTAGACCCTAAGTATGATCCGTCGTTGACATCAGATCTTCAGGGAGAATTCAAAAATAAAATAAAATATAGGGTGTTCCAATGAAAAAAACATAGCTTTGATGTGCTGTGACCTTACGGAACACCCTGTGTATTTCAAAGAAATTTTGAATTGTGAAGCTCAGTGATTACTTTAATTTAAATGAAAAACTTTTTTTGTATCTCTCAAGACAACAGAGGTATCGAACTCTGGATTCTTAGTTGGCCACCCTGTACAGGTACCTATATGTTTTATTTTTCGCTAGCCCAATACAGAGATGATTTCGACCAACTGAAGACGGAAGCTACTAATGTCGCCGCATAAATGAGTATTCAACCAAAGTTTCGGGAGAAAAGAAACATTACATCGAAAAAAATATTTGGGGAACCCAATACACAATATTTATTTTCTGAAAGAGAACATTTCTTCAGAGTAAACATTTACTATAAGACTCTTGACATCGTTCTCTGCCAAATCAAAAATAGATTTGAAGCCATGAACCCCACTGTCAGAAAATTCAACTTTCTTAATCCAAAACTGCTAGTTGAAATGTCGGAAGAAGATTTGTTCAAATCATCCGAAAACCTACAAAAGTTATACCCCAGTGACTTATCTCCCACTTTTCCTCTCGAGGTAATTTCGCTTTCACCTCTGAAAGAAGAAATATTGAAGTTGAAAGATATAAGAAAGTTCGCAGAGTTCCTGATAATTATGAATTCTACGATATATTCCAAGTTTTCCGAAGTTATTACATCTCTATTACTGTTTCTGACCTTACCTGCAACTGTGCCCTCTGCTGAGAGGTTATTTTGAAAAATCATCAGAAATTATTTGCGGAATGAAATGGCAGAAGAGAGTGGACTTGCAATACTATCAATAGAAGCAGAAGAAGCAGCGGCAATGGAGAAATCCGTTTTTATTAACGAATTTGCAGATAGGAAGGCAAGAAGAAGAGACTTCAACTGATTTCTATTATATGTATACATATTTTTTATACTATTTATTTTTTGATCATATTCTATGTACCTCCTTTCCTATTGATCTCAGTTTGTTCCTTCGTTTTTTTTTTCATATATTTTGTATTATTTCAAAGAATTATACATTTGTTTTCTGAGAAGTTGTTATTTATTCACAGTAATTGGAGAGTCGTAGGTGATTATAGCATAGGAGTAAAACACATGACTTCACAACAAAATTAGTAAAGAGCTTCACCTGAAAACAAGGGGCCCTTGCACAATTCTCGCGGGGGGGGGGCATGAATCCTAGACACGCCACTGTTTGCAAGTGTTCTGTTTCTAATTTCTACCACTATAGATATTGTTTGTTTCATATAGATTACTCAGATATTGATGTACTGCACCCACATATTCATTCGTCATTCTCATTCAAAATTCATCATCATATAGTCAGACAGACAGTAGACACAGACAGAGATACAAATAAAATAGTGTAGGTACACCTAATAGTTTGTTTATTGAATTAGGAATTAGGTAGGTATAGTATTATTTGATGGATTGTATATCTAGGTAGGTAAACAGGGTGTTTCATAATTGAATGTCAATATTCGAGGAGGCGATTCTTGGGCACATACTAAGAAGAAAGTTTTATTTGAACGTATGACCTAAACGTTCTTTTGAGATACAGGGTGGTAAAGTTCTCAAAAATTAAAATTGCCTGCTACAATGAAAAGTTGTAATTCCAAAATACCAAATACGAATACGAAGTTCATAAACTATGAATTGTATTTCTAAAATTTGATCTAAAAAATCAAATCTATTTCTCTGCATTGTGATATTTTAATATGTACGATTGCTATAATCATGTGGTGAGAAGCTTTTTATTTTTTAAGCTAAAACCGTGCATCAGATTGAAAAAATTGTGCAGGTCAAATTTGCTTATAAATGATTGGGAAGTTCAGAAATGATTTCAATTCCGAGATTAATCAGTGGCGTACCATCAATGTCTGCCAAAATAGGTGTGTGAAATTCTATACGAACGCCCCTGGTGGCGACCAAAAAAAAATGTGGTACAATAACTGATGCCTCTTCATACATAGTACATGTATGCCAAATTTCATCAGAATATCTGAAGTGGTATCACAGATATTAATAAAAAACTAATAAGTTTTGAGAACTTTACCACCCTGTATGTCAAAAGTTAGGACGTTTAGGGCATACGTTCATATGAAACTTCCTTCTCAGAATGGGCCCAAGAATCGCATCCCCAAATATTGACATCCAATTTCACCCCTTATACTTTTACGTTAACTCGTAAACATGATATTTACCTGGAATAATGCAATATCTGAAAAGATAATTGGAAACATTCCACGGAAAAACAATAGTCAGGTCGTGATTCAATCATGATTGACATTGACATCAGCGCCGATAACAGGTTGCAAGGTCGTGCACTTGTACACTCCTGTCGAGAATGAAATTATCGGAAATACCAGAAAAAATTAGGACATTTTTTAATTAAGTAACTGAATGAAAATTCATGAGTTCTAGGTTGCTGTCCAAATTTGTTTGTTATTTTCATAACATACATGTTCGATTATTTATAATTCGTATTTGATTAGTTGATACAACAGTGTGTAGAAGCATAATTATGCACCTCCCTGGAGGGTATTCTGGCAGCGCACATGGCCATTGACATTTTATATGGAATCTTCAAATCAATGATACTTTTTCTATTCTCGCAAATCAAAATGGGCTATCGTTGTTTTTCTTTGACTATAATAATGAGCATAATATTCTGTAATTTTGTTCCAATTGAAGCTTTTTTATTCAATTCTAGGAAAAAAGTAATTCTTCATAAAAAGTTCTACAATATCTGAAACGAAAAATGCGAATATCATATATCAAATTATTTCAGTCGTATACGAGGTATGTCACACAAAGAATATTAACTTTGCGCAAAAGTGAAGTACCAAGTACCTACAAAAAAAAAATACCAAGTACCTACCTTTATTCTCGACTATATCGAAAATAATTCTTGAAGCAAATCTGACTGGATTTGAAAACTTTTTTATTATTGATTCTACGAAAAAAAAATTTCATAAAAAGTTCTGCAAGACCTATATAACTGAGAATGCCAATGTCAGATATAAAATTTCTTGAAATGAATTTTAGTAAGTTACGAAGTAAGTTACTTAATATTTATATTTCAAAAACGAAGAAAGGTAGGTATGTACTTTACTCCTGAGCAAAATCAATATCTTCTGAAAAACCTCGTATACGACTGAAAAAAATTGATATCTGATATTTGCATTCTTAATTTCAGACTTTGCAGAACTTTTTATATATACGGAATGACTTTTTTCATAAATTTGACGAAGAAAAATTTCCATTTGGTGTCAATTTTTTCAGACATACTGTATATTTAAAATGCACGGTTCCCGAGATATTTTCATTTCAGGTCATTTTTTCCGCTCTACTTATACAGTATGATGCAAATGTATGGAATAAATTCATTTCAAAACAAGACGACTTTCGAAAAAAAAAAAACTAGAGTTCAGAACTTTTTTTTCGACGTATTTTTTTAACTAGACGACCCTTCGATGATCAATTCTCAGTAGCAGACCTCTGCAAGATTCAATTAATCACATGATAATCCATTTTAATTTCAATCTCCTTATGCAACATTTTGACTGTTCAATAGACGATCGGTAGACCTTTCAATCAAAGTGTCACATGACCCCTATTTGTATTTGAAAAAATCGTCCATTACGTCTTTACTTCAACACCGGTGACGTAACATCTCTCATATGATTATCATGAGATGAGGCTTCAGAAATTAAAACTTACGTGTTTTTGGAATTTTTTCAAATGTCGCCCATTTCTGAAATAATGAATTTATTCCATACATTTGCATCATACTGTATATAGCAGAAGGGCGCCGTTGTTTTCCAAGATTCGAGTAGCATACTGAATCCTGGTATCGTGATTGAAGAAATCAATATAAGTCCAATAAGTGGATATTGGATAAAAATTTCACATTTTTATTTTACATCTTTTGACAATGAAGCATATATTATTTCCTCTCTTTTCTAATGATAGATAGATAGATAGATAGATTTATTGACTACGTTATGCAAATTCATACATTTATAGCAAGTCAATACATTATCTTTTTTCTGTGACGGGAAAAAAGTTTGGCATTTCATCTCTGTTGGCAGGTTATAAAATGTCACTTTTCATAAATTACTTTTTTCCCGTGGGAAAAAAGTGAGTACTTTTTTCCCGGATATATATCACAAATATATACACTGTTGATGGCTTTTGTTGTGCTATAGTTCCGAAAAATTAGTTCTCCGAGAAAGAACTGCAAGTCCTTTTATCTTCGCGGTTACGTATATTACTAAATAACCACTAAATTCGCAATTTTTTGAAATCAAATCACAGAATTAGACTGACAGAAGTGACATCAGATATTTGATTACTTCAAAAGAATGATAAAGATGCCTATACAACGCAGGTGTCATTACTGTTAAAAACTTAAAATTTCACGTCGATAATTTTCAGATTTCAGAATAATGTAATATCTTCTCAATACCGATTCGTCCTTTCTTTTGTCACAGAAAAAAATAGTGTATTATACACGGGAAAAATATTAGATTTTAGCTCACGGTTTTTTGTCTCCCTCCGCTACGCGTCGGGAGCCAACACAACCTGGAGCTAAAATCTACGACTTTTTTCCCTTGTATAATAAATAACTATTATTATTATTCCCAAGAAACATATATGTTTATAGCAGGCAAAATTATGAAAGAGCAACTGAAAAACAATAATTAGATAATCAGATAATAATTTTTAAATCATATACATAATACATATAATGTATGAATCTGATAAAGAAATTTGTAAATAAATTGTTATAAAAAAAGACATCAAAACACTAATATATAGATTTTGAATCTTTGACCTGTAAGATTTTTCACTGTTTGTGGTAAGATATTATACAATTTCGTGTTCGGAGAGTTAGATGCAGATTTATGTAATCTATATATCTTGTGGATCTGACGAGTTCAGCATTGCGAGTACTGTAATCATGGAAATGAGCATTTCTATCGAATTCATTTTTATTTTCATGGATTTCAAGAAGGCAATGGTAAATATATAAGATAGGAAGGGGCATTATTCCCAAATTTTTGAATATAGGACGACATGTGTCTATATAATCTGCATTAGCAATTATCCTAACTGCTTTTTTTTTTGAAGCTTGAAAACTCTTATCAGAAGATGAGGAGTTTCCCCACAAAACAATACCATACCTAAGATGCGAATTGAAAAATGCGTAATATGCTGTCAAGAGAATCTTAGAACTTACCAATGATCTCAACTGTCGAAGCAGGAATATATGCTTGGAAAGTTTGTAACATAAGTCATTAATATGATTTTGCCAGTTAAGGTTATCATCTATTGTGATTCCTAGTAGATTTACTTTATCACCTTTTTTAATTTTACTGTTAGATGAGAAGATAAAATTCTGACTTTTGTCTCTGTTAAGTTTCAAGAGATTTCCAGTGAACCATTTTTCTGCCTGGTTTTCTACATATTTCATGGATGTAATTAGGTTTTGACAGTTTTTGTCAGACCATATTAGCGTACTATCATGTGCATAAACTACACATTTGTTTGGTAACATATGATAGGAGAAATCATTGATGTAAATGATGAAAAGAAGAGGCCCCAGAACAGAGCCTTGTGGTACTCCAGATTTCATCACCTCAAATCCAGATGCTTTGTTGCTGTCAAGGCAAATATAATGCGTTCGATTATGAAGGTAAGACTGGAAGGGAGAAAGTGCAATTCCTCTGAGACCGTAATCACAAAGTTTTTTTTAATGATGATATAGGTGAACTATTCCACCAGAAATGGGACGATATCGGTGAAATAATTTGTTAATGGTATCTTCGAAGACCCTATATTTATTGATGTTGATCAATATTAGTCCAATAAGTGGATATTGTAGAAACATTAGGTATTCTTATTTTTCGTATGATTTCAAACCAACCAGAAGATTTAATTGAGCTGAGTTACCTCTTGTATGGCGCAGTCTACCGGGCCTAGCCCATTCCAAAGCATTTATTGCTGGTACAAGGAACAAACAGGACACTGACAAACTACTAGAACTCAGCAGAGCAGATCTCAGAGTTATAGTAGGGTTGCTCACTGGCCACTGCAAACTCAAATACCACATGCACAAAATCGGACTTGCACAAGATGCAGAGTGCCGCCTATGTATGGAGGAGGATGAAACGGCGAAACACATCCTGTGTACATGCCCCGCAGCGGCCAGAACCAGATTTTCAACATTCGGCAATACAATAGTAAGGCCAGAAAACCTGGTAAATTGTTCTCCCAACGCAATCCTCAATTTCGTTAAGAAATTGGATATACAGGGAGAAATATAACCCTAGGGTGAGCCACAATAGGCCAATGGCCGCAGTGGAGGGCCTGACAATAGGCCCACTCACGTTCAACCTAACCTAACCTACCTCTTGTATACCTGGTATAATTCCGAATATACGAGGATATACAAAGTGTAGCTACAACAATCAGAAATGTAGGGTTATTTCCATTTCCATAGTAACCAATTAATATTGTTACATACAAACAAAGCGCGTCAAATTTTGACGTTCGTTCAGAACTACTCAAAAAATAATCGCATCAAATACAATTTAAACTTCAAAATCTTCAAGGTTATACATCTCCAACTTCTTGCACAATTACAAATCATGTCAGTTCGACAGAATAATCCGGATTATTTCATCTGTTAGACTGACACTCTTTGTAATTATGCAAGAAGTTATCTATGTAAAACCCGAATATTTTGAACTACTTATAGGTAGTATTAATACTGATTATATTGATGAAACATTCCACCATCATTGGGGCAATATCGGTATAATAATTTGAGTATGTTGGAAAACCCAATTTCTGAACATTGGTAAACAAATACTTGAATTATTGTGACTCACATTTGCAATCAATAGATTTTCCGTAGACTTCCTATTAACAAGTATGATTAAAGTACCTATACGAAATTGTTCGTTAATGACCCCTACTATAATTTCCGAAAGTAAATATAAAAATCCAATACCTCCTCTCCCTATCCTTCCTAGGTACGGACGATGTCCTCTGAACATATAGGGATTCCCTTTCGTGTGCCCCAAGAGATGAATATGGTAGTTCAATTTGTTTATTAGTATCAATTGTGGTAATAAACTGCCTCACTCCCATAGAGCTTTTATAATAGAATATACAATATTTCAGAATCGAGAGTAGAGCTCTGTACTGTGCTAAATAAAACGAAGATACTTAATAACATATTTTTCGATATGGTGGGATATAATAATATATAGGATAGATAGATGAGAAAACTGGGTTGCCATTAACGCCAACAGAGCGGAAGTAATTTCTGAAAAACTGCTACAGTTTAATTTTGATAGGATAGTGGGCGATCAAACTATGTCATTTCTGGCACTGAAACATTTCCACAAATCACAAAATGGCAGGAAAAATTATGTTATTTGGTGATGATGATTTAGAAGGCTCAGATGTTTAGTTACATTTGTGACAATTCGTGTACCACCCTGACATACTTCTAACTAACATGTAACATATCGTTTACGTGAAGACCAAAAGTCCGCCCCCCCCCCACCACGTAACTTTCCGATTTCACGTAACAAGAAAATGTTAAAATAGGAGAGTGAAATACATTCTGTTCCATCTGTAACGTTTTTCTCACTGAATTGGTGCAAAAATAGTCGAAATAATAATTCACAACTGCTTATAATTCGGAAACTATTAACTTCTGTTATATAAAAAAATCAATCGAACTTGTTCAAGATTTTACGTATTGAGTATAATCTAATAACGCAATAACGTGTCCTATTTAAAAAAATGAACTTTTAACTCACTGTATAAATGAAACTTGAACCATTGAATAAATCGAACGGAACCCTACAACCTCGCCTACAACTTATGCATTCAAAATTTTTTGTAATATGTAAGAGAAAGAAGTTACGAGGGTGCAGCAAACTTTTGGTCCTCACTGTATATCTCGGAATCTGACGCAATTAGTGTATTCTATATGTCAGATGAATCATAAAAAAAATCACACGACCTTCTGCAAAACATAAGATTTTGAAAATCATTTTAGAAAACGAAACACGAGACGAAACATTCAAGAAGAAATCGAAATTATCAATTTCAAAAATGTTGCCCTTCTAGTTGAATAAACCGAAAAAGAATTGATATTTTCATCACATAGAGAATGCGAATTCTCAATGTATTTCTCTATATATTTCCAATTTTTCATGTTCATAATTTATCTCCTCAAGAGAAGATACAAGTGTTTTAGGAAAGCACGGAATATTTAAATTTTCATCAACAATGAATCAGAACCTAGGTACATGAACTTATCGAGTAACAACTTGAAAACACATCTGAAAATAATTCTTATCACTTATTTCCACCACGTTTTCTAAGCACCCACTGGGCGAAAATACCTATGCCCTTCTCTAGCTTTAATTATACAGCATCATAGATCTAATTACATTCAAAAGCAGTTTCGAGGAATTGCATCAAATTCTTCTTCAGGGGCGAATTGTCTCTCTTTTGAAGTCTCTGGCAAGTTCGGACAAAGAAAAATGCGCCTCTGATATTCATCCCAAACATGCTCTCCAGAGGTTCTGAATTATTGAGAATAAAAATTGAAAAATCCCATACTTCCTTCCGAGCTCCCTTCAAACCATCAACACTTGTATATTCCTCTAAAAGGTATACAGGGTGGCATTGAAATAAGTGCAAATATTTCATACACTGAGGAAGCTCGACGTGTACTATCGCACTAATAAAAAAATTTAGGGATCAAAATGAAATTTGAGGTTAGACCCCATTTTCCACCCAAAGTTTTAAACTGTAGAAAATCTGAATACACCTCTGTTCAAATTTCCATGCGGTAGGCACAATCACGAGAGTTCAATCATTTAAATTGTTTTAAAGTGGCGTGCCCAATTTTTTTCTCGTATTTTGTTAAATTTTTGGGATGAAATTTCTCGTTAATTAGAAGAATTAGAAAAAATCTGATGTCATGGGAATATTCCTTACTCTGTATCATATTAAATTGCTAAATATTTGCACTTATTTCAAAAATGCCTTGTATATTGACGTGAATTCAAATCCATTGTGTTTGATCACATATTGTCACGAAAGGATATTTTCCAAATTATTCTCAAATATTACTACTACTATTATTATTATTTCACTGTTCTAATTTATCGAGTTTGTTATATTTCTCAGCAATTTGACTGTCCTCATTCGTGACAAAACATTTTTCAATAAAATAAACATTTGAGGTGATCGATCGGAATCCACGTACCAAGAGGGACTTGACTTTCGGTCCGAATAGCGGACGGTTGCTTGTGGCAACGGGGATGTCCCAATTGGGACATCCCCAAGTTTTTGTGTTAGATCATTGTAAGTACCATTTTTATTATTCATTAAATCTTCAACCTAATGCCTCTTCAAGGAATGTCAAAATTGTAATTCATCATTAATAAATCCATATTTGTTTTCGTTGTTCAAACTTAAGTCCTTTTTTATTGAGTATCAACCCTCAGCAAATCCCAACTAGCAAAGGTAATAAGTCACATTCGTGACATATGGTGGAGGCGCCGTGTTTCGTTCCCGAGGTTGGTTCTTCATAACTAGCCTCAACATTTGTTTTTTTATTCTTTGTCTTGAGTTTTTTTTTTCAATATATGATGTATATATATTTTGTGAAGGGTCAAATTGGGATTCTCGTATGAGGCACTGGCCAGTAAAAGCTCACATTTCGGCATGCCAAAACCGAAATGCTTCTGCATGGGAGTTTTCCCATGTAAGGCCATTTCTGGTAGTGCGTTACAGATCGGCATGCTAAAACCGTCTGTACTCATACCGGAGAAAATTTTGAATTAAGGGGTTATTTTTCAAAATTCAAATTCAATGTATTCTGAAAGGGTGAATATTTGGATTCTTGTGTGAGGCACTGGCCAAAATTAGCTCACAGTTCAGCATGCTAAAACTGAACTGCTTCTACATAGGAATTTTTCCATGTAAGGCCTTTTTTGGTAGTGCGTTACAGTTCGGCATGCTAAAACCGTCTGTACTCATACAAGAATAAATTTGGTTTCTGGGGGTGATCAGACACTTTTCTTAGAATTATAGAGCATGAAAGTACCTCATTCTGACTTGTTAAATATTTTAAGAAATAATCATCAATTCTTTGTTTGAAAGAAGAATACGAGTATAGTTGCAGTTGGGATTTCTGCTGACGGAGAATTTGCAAAGAAACTTGAGGAGTGCCTTACATAGGTAGCAATAAGTAGGTCAAGTTCAATGAATTTTTTGTTTTTATTTGAATGTCAAGTATATAAAAAGTTGATAGTGATTTATTTGATAATTAATTTCGGAGACTGAAATTCATTTTGAAATAACAAATAATTCTCATTATTGCTATCTGCGGGTTGGGTATAATAATGTTATATTTTAGAGAATTCTGGTACATAACATACAGTAGGTACCTTATAATGTACCATGTGAAAAAATTTGATGTGTGATAAATTTTATATAATGATTATCCTTGATGAGAAGGATCATGGATTACCTAATAGTATGGTAAAGTTTGAAGTGCAAGGCTATATAAGGGTGAATAGTGAAAATCTACATGATTCTCACGTATCTTCTGTGGATCAGGGATATAGCTATAGAAAATAATGATTGATTATTATGTTTCAGGAAGTTCCATTATTGTTGCCCGGCTGAGCTAATAAGCTGCCGTTGAATATTGAGACATTGTGAGAATATGGCCATATAGACGGCGAGTTGAATTAATATGAATGAAAACTTGAATTCGATCCCTGTCAAGTATCTGGATGATGCTGAGTATTGTTGAAAAATGATGTGATATTCATAATTGATTATGGTAAGGTGACGAGATCGTAGTGTCTAAATTGTTCCTAGGTTCTGATGATTTCTAAAAATTTGAAGATTAATATTGGTGTGGTTTGTGAAGAGGAGTTATTCAGTCGCTTACTTCAGAGCGAATCTGGATATATTCTATTATTGAAGAGAGTACTTATCAGTGAAATGTAGGTACATGGATATAGGTAATAAGTTGATATGATTTTGAAAAAGTAAGAAAGTGTGTTGATCCTAGATGAAAATAATATAATAGTTCTAATATAGGTTTCATTAATTATCCAGGGTGGCTTTGATTGTTTTTTTTATGGGTTATATATATTTATTTTATTTATTTATTTATTTATTTCAACAAACAGGTTTTACCCCAATTACATGTTGTGTGTGTATGAATGGTTGATTGAAATAGTACTTCATTTTCTGCATCAATCACAGTAATGATACTGTTTTTCCAAAAAATACAGTACTAGTCCAAACAACCTGACTAAAATCTAACTAAAATCTAATAATATATACAAAGTATTAACCAGATAAGAATAATTACTGAATTAGTACAGTTTCACTATTTTGTGATAATTTATTTTTTATTTGATTTCTGAATGTGATTACACTATCTCGAAATATGTCACAGTACGTTTGATTTTCGTTATAGAATATAGCCATATTTACATGTGGAGATTTCAGTTGGTAATTCGTCCGAGATGTAGTCACTGCAAATGTTTTATTATTACTTGCCCGAGTTCTTGAGTTTGGAATTTGTAACTTTACAGATGGAAGAGTAGTACAGTCTTGCGCCATATTGTTGTATATTTTGTATAGATACATCAGGGTGAAGTACACTCTTCTATTGAATAAGGACATTAAATTATATTTATTGAGATTTGAGGGATAATTTGATATATGGACACTTTGTATAATAAAATCTGCTTGTCTAATGAACTTTTTCTGAACTGTTTCAAGCATTTGTATATACTTCGTATATAAAGGAGACCAAACTATACTGCAATAGTCTAATTTTGCCCGAACAAAACTGTTGTAAAGAACTTTGAGCGTTTTTTCTGACTTGAATTTTCTGGAATTTCGAATAACAAAGCCAAGATTTCTATAGGATGTTCGTGTTATACTTGTTATATGGTCACTGAATGATAATTTTTGGTCAAAAATGATGCCCAAGTCTTTCACAGAATGTTCTGAAACTAAATCAATTGTGTTCATCTTATAGTTGAATTCAATGGTTTGTTTTTTGTAGCTAAATGTAATTACTTTACATTTTTGGACATTGAAAGGTAAATGATTTGTATGCGACCATTGAAAGACATTATCTAAATCTTCTTGCAACTTCATAGCATCTTCCAAGTTATCAATTTTTGAAAATAGTTTCATATCATCTGCAAAAAGCAAGACCCTACATATATAGAAACTTGAAGTTTTTGAGGAGCTCCAAAAACTTCTGAGTGGTTTCATGAACTTGATTTGCTATATTGTTATTTCAAAAATCGTAAATTGAAATCAATGGTATAGCATTTCATCAATAATTTGACCATCTCAAATTATTTTAAGTTGAGTATATCAAAATGGGTAAAACTTAATAGGAGTTTTTTTGTCATTAAATGGAAATATATACCTATCTGAGAATCATTTTATCAGAATAGAATTTTTCACATCCTTATTCTCATGAACACGATTGCAATCGATGGAATGATGGATGATGTCCTTGGTTTAATTAGGTACATTTTTGAGAAATAAATGCACTGCAGTTTCCAATCTTATAAAATTATATTATGTTGCTTGATTATACAATTCATTTTAGGACTATACATCGTGTTGTGATACTGAAGGCAGGTAGAATGAATAATTATGTAACCAAAGTAGCAGAAACATGATATAGTCCACCAGGCTGTTGGCTCAGATGTATCAATGCTTGTATATATACATCCCCATCCATATATCAACATAAAAATGTCTAACCATGGAGTTGAAGTTCAAGGAAAAAGTGAGCCCGCATTGATGTTGATGATTTGGAGGAAATGGACGAATTAGAAATCGAAGCACCCAAACCATAATTTTGAAGTGAAGAAGCAAATTATGATGATGATTTGGAGGAAAAGGGTGAATGCAATGGCCGATGGGAGGATTGGAAATCGAAATACCCAAACCATAATAAATCTCTGTCGAATATCATTGCTGAAGCCGGTTGTAGACAAATTTGGAATATATAATGGACTCAAATATGGATTAGGTAGACGAAATCATGTTGGTATCATGGTATTATGGATGAAGAAGCTGATCATCTGAGTATGTAAGCCGAGAAGAAGACCTCAACATTTGGAGAACTGTTTGTAAACCTGTTTTCAGTAATGTATTGTAATTTAGTCCCTTGGTATGTGGATGGTATTTTTTCAAAATTTCCAATCACTCGGGGCGAGTGATTTTTGGAGGGGGGAGTAATGTCACGAAAGGATATTTTCCAAATTATTCTCAAATATTACTACTACTATTATTATTATTTCACTGTTCTAATTTATCGAGTTTGTTATATTTCTCAGCAATTTGACTGTCCTCATTCGTGACAAAACATTTTTCAATAAAATAAACATTTGAGGTGATCGATCGGAATCCACGTACCAAGAGGGACTTGACTTTCGGTCCGAATAGCGGACGGTTGCTTGTGGCAACGGGGATGTCCCAATTGGGACATCCCCAAGTTTTTGTGTTAGATCATTGTAAGTACCATTTTTATTATTCATTAAATCTTCAACCTAATGCCTCTTCAAGGAATGTCAAAATTGTAATTCATCATTAATAAATCCATATTTGTTTTCGTTGTTCAAACTTAAGTCCTTTTTTATTGAGTATCAACCCTCAGCAAATCCCAACTAGCAAAGGTAATAAGTCACATTCGTGACACACTCCAATCCAAATTTGTCACAGGGCGTTAAGAAGTTGGGTGAAAGAGTAACTTATATTTTTTCTGTATAATGATTTAGCCATCAGCTGTTCTTGGGAACTGGAATAATTCACACTAAAACATTCCGAAACATGAATCTACGATTTGGTCGAAATTTCATCAGAATCGGACAGATTTTACAAAAGCGAATTTGGCTAATTTTTTTCTGTCCGGTTTTTTTTTCATCGGTGAGTGTGTAATTCATATTGTGACTTATGAAACTGATAATTTTATCCCTTCGCCCTAAACAGTGGTACCTATTTCTTCCTGGGTTTTATCAATTTTCAGAAAAAAGTTCACAGAAAAAAGTAGGTGAATATATAGATACTCTTTATTTGGTTTTTGGATGAACATGATTATGGCCACCTGACTACTATCAGATTTGAACTATTTTGAAAGCTTTGTTGTATTGTCGATGCTATCGTTCTCTTCAATCATAAAAAAATAAAAAGTACAACTCACTTTGATCAGAAGAGAATGACGAGATATATATTAACGTCCGCACCTAACAATAAGACCACTAAGCACTAAGCTCGACTAGCTCTAGCAGACGTTCAGAATGGAATTGCCAAACCAAATCTTTAGACTGATGGTGGGACTGGCGGGACGGCGGGAGTGGATCGGATCTCGGACATGAAATTTGTTGAAGGATGGAAGATATTTGACAATGCGCGACAGGTTGCGAATCCTTGGGAATCCTTGGCGGTACTAAGACTACTAACCTTGGTTGCAGTAGATAGTAGAAATAATATAATATATACCTTTACCAGTGGCGTCATTTTGGGGTATCAGGTGAGCACTTCCAACTCCCTTGGGGTCAAGGCGGATCCAGGAAAGGGCGTGATATTTCTGGGAACTTTCTGCTCAATGCACCAAAAAAATATGTAATATAAAAATATGGATGGTGACACTGATACTGATACTGATATACGACATGATGCATACGAAAATTCAATAAGGTTGCATGGGATTAATAAATCCACATTCTTATTTCAGAATATGATACCAGAAGGCTCTTGACATGAAAAGGTAATTATTCCTGTACTTAAATCTATCAAAATGGATTGTTTTTACCCTCAATCCAGTATATGTACATATATAGTACGGCCCTGAATAAGATTTTGATATTCTGAGTTTAATTTCTGATTCAGCATTGAAAGTTCATGCGATGTATGTACATACGTATAATTTCATGATTTATCATCAAATGGGCCCGGAAATATTGAGAAAATGTATTCGGGAAATAGGTACTGGTACTGGTAGTGGTACTGGTGGGGGACGTTTCCACGTCAGCAACTAGTCCCCAATGGGACTTTTTTGCCAACCCCAAGTGTTTTTCAATGACTGATGTGGTTCGCTCAAGAGAGCTGGCTAACATCCTTTTCAGGCACCGCCTATCAGCTCTCTTTTCAGAGGTTTTCAGCTGTGTTTTGTAGGCTAGTAATGTACTCACTACCATATGCGCAGTGGCAGGCCTGCTAACTATCATCGTTAACCCCCGAGACCGAGGTCTACTTAAGCAGCTGGCCCGCTCTCACGCTCAGCTGGTAGTTTTCCACACCCACCTACATACACGTAGTCTAGTAATGTACTCACTACCATATGCGCAGTGGCAGGCCTGCTAACTATCATCGTTAACCCCCGAGACCGAGGTCTACTTAAGCAGCTGGCCCGCTCTCACGCTCAGCTGGTAGTTTTCCACACCCACCTACATACACCGTCCTACTTCTTCTCTGATGCTCACAACCACATCATCATATCTTTCTGCGTGTTCTGTGTAGGCTTTGTTACTAACTCCATGCGCCACTTTAGGAGCAGCACTGTTAATTGGAACGCAACAGCGAATCGTGCAGGACTATCCCCAGCCGATGCTCCGAAACTTTACGGGAAATAGGTACTCTATTTGAAGGCGCGTAGCTCCCAAAGGAAACATTTTTCGAAAATTGTTAATAGACAATTTTTCTCATGAAAATACCTACCTCAGGTATCATCTCACAGATTGTTAACTAATGTTCAGGTAACACCCTGTATATAATAATACAGTGCTCTCGTGAAGTACTGAATACATTTATTTCAAGTCAAACCAAACTATTCATTTCTGAGGAATTCCCTGAAACAGGTCAGTTTTCATAATCTCAATTTGTCACAATTATAAGTAGAAATTAAATATACAGGGTGATCTACGTTTGAGTAATGACGTCCGTGACAATTTTTCCAAATGGAACACACTATATATATTATTCAATCTCTCGAATCTCCATGGAAAGCTGAATTCAATATTTCACACATTAGTTTGTATACAGTGCGTCTGTTGAATTCAGTGAAATCGTACTAGTAAAAAAATCGTTAAAATTTAAAGAAATAATCTCTAGGAAAAACGTCTGAAGCCGTCGGATTTCATTTTCATACTCTTGTAGTTATTGATATTTCCGTGCACTATCCAACCAAGTTTCGTTCTGGAAAGAGCAGGGGCATGTTTTGGACCCACTATAACTTCTCTCGACACGATCAAGTCCCAATTGTCTTGTCCAATCAAAAGTTTCGGTTTCATGACGTCAGAATGGTTTTGAATATTAACTTGTCGCAGGTAGGGCCATTTTTCTCAGAAAGACTTCATGTTGACGTTCTGTACAGGTAAATCTAAATCTTTCATGGTGTAAGCGTTTGTTAGACTGTATTCTTGGTTATCCTCTCCAAAAATCGTGAAATTGATTTTTCTGGTATTCAAGGTCTTTCGGGAATATTGATCAGTCCATCTCAACCCAATACTTGTAGACTCACCTTGTATTTGCTAAATGTCTGCTACTTCTTCATCCAAAAGCGTAACAGTTGCCGCTTCGTCAAATAAGGCATACACTTCCATTCCATGTCCATTTGCTTTTAAAGTTACTGATGCTACTTTCAGAAGAACAATGTTATTATTAATTTTGTTTGTATGGGCTACAACCTCTTCATCTTCAGAAATTTGGAGATTCTGTATATTTTTGTGGAGCAAAGTATGATGAAATTTTCGACAGTCGTCGATCCCACATACTTTCTTTTTCATACAAGTTGTTATTCGATGGAATCCTTTCAAACAACAGAAGCATAATTTCTTCATAACAATAAACTTCCATTTTTCATTCACCTCAATATTAATGAACTTCTCACATTTATCTAATAAATGACCTTCTTGATCACAGTATTTACAGATTAGAACTGGGACCTTCCTATTTGATCTCTCCTTGGTGGTGACGAATGCATGTTTGATATTTTTCGTTCTATCATAGGAAGTAGATGGCTTACTTATGGCTTGCACATAGCTTGCAGCCTCAGATTTCTTCCATACTCATTCACTGAAGTCTTTCAACTCCATCGTAGTTCGGTTTGAAGACATCTTCTCGCCGCTAGACAATTGCATGGAATACGGTAACTTTTGAAGCAATCTTTCCAGCAGTTGAGGACATCCTAAATAATTCTTCATATTCAGCACCACTAAGGTAGCGACAAGGTTAGCAATCGTTTCAGAGAAATTAGTTAATGCTTTGAAATCATTATTTCTCACGAAAGGTATGTTTTCCACTTCATGAACCATATTATTATACCTTATTATGAGATCAGGTCTACCAAAACGATTTTTCAAAATCTCCATTATTTTGTCAAGTGAAGCAGCTGATAAAAGGAGACCTTCTACTGATCTTCTAGCATCTCCTTTTAAGCATTTCCGCAAACGGCATAAATTTTCCCCATTGGAGAGTTTCAGCATATCCGTTGTGGATTTGAATTGCATATTATAGAATAATGGCCTTTCTTTAACATCGCCCGAGTAAGTTGGCAATTCTTTATCAATTGTTTGTCTCGAGAACAACAATTCAAATCTATCGTTCCTACCATTTTCTTCATTTCTTTGCATTCGTGTCTTAAGGTCGTTACCTCTATCTTCAGAAAGCCAATTCACCATTTTTGAATGTGTTGACTGTTCTTCAAATCTATCCCAGATAGATTCTACGTCGGATCCCAAATATTCTTCGTCAATTTGCGCTTGTTCAAAAACTAGTCTGTTCTGAATCATCAACTTTTCTTGTTCAAGGATTTTTGCTAAAGCTTCATCTCTGCTTTTATTTGCGCTTCTATCTTGAGTCTTGCAGCGATGAATATTGAATCAAATTCTGATTGACGTTCGTTCCGAAATTCTTATTTTTTGTATTAATGTCAAAATCACGAAATACTGTATGTAACATTGTTGGAGAAATCAGTTATGTAATATGTACTGTATATAAAAAAAGAGACTGTTTATTTTAGTTGCTAATAAATAACGTTCATCCCAAGTTGTACTTTTCATATCAGAAGATATATTTTAGATTTTTCAACTTCATGCCGTAGTATGTTACATGATTTTCAAGTGGACACTAGCCGAGATTTGGGCATTGCCAATGGTAATAAGCTTCAGTGTACTGGATATGGCACAGCCAAAATTTTTCTCAAAAATAACAACACTGTTTCAATTGATGATGTTGTCCATGCTCCGGATTTATCTTTGAACTTATTGTCTGTTAGTAAAATCGTGAAGGAAGGAAGATCAGTCATTTTTTATCAAGAATATGGGTGCAGAATTACCAACGAAATGATTGAACTTGACTCTGGAGGGATCGTAGCTACAGCCTCAGAAATTAACGGCATGTACAGACTTGACAGACAATCTTCAATTCATTCTGTGAAGGTATACTGAGTAACTATGAACTTTGGCATCAACGATTGGGCCATTTAAATGAATCCTCGATGAAATCACTGAAGAATGATTTGTCTACTGGAATCGACTACAGTGTGGCCTACTTTTTTATATTTATTGACATAAACCAGAATTGCATAAAAATATAAGACACATTTGCGAACGGCAGCTCTTCGCCAGAGAACAGATAAGTGGATTCGTTGTGATTGCAGATAGTTAAATTTCAAGTTCAGAGGGCGCCACTCAATTTACAAAACAATTACTGATACTTGGATAATTGAGAAAACCAATTAGTTGGATACTTACAGTATTTTCCAAAACCTAATCCTGAAATAGAAATGTGAAAAAATCTTCTTAAATGGCAGTGTCAACACAAATAGATGAATAAAACCATATCAAATTTCAGACCTATTTATTATCACCATAACAGACAGGGTTTATGAAGACCAGTGTAGAGACCAAATGAGTGTCAGAATATGTAGCATATTTTATCATGAAATATCTTAAATATGACCGTAAAATATCAGAACCATAAATTGTCATAACCATGAAATGATTGTTTCTAGGGGAATTCAAAATTATTGTACAAAATCAAAACTTATCAACCTACACCATGACAATTACCACCTCTTCATATGACTAGCGTTTAGGTATAGCAATCATCATATTCCAACTATAAAATGGGAAGTATAAATCTCAAAAAAATTGATTAAACAATAATCTGTAAAAAACCTGAAACCGCTGTCACATAGTACTATGGGAGAGCTTCACAAGAGCTTCATACATGTTAAATATGGTTATGATCAAAATGTTGAAATATCAAATTCAGATTTTAAAAAAATGATGGAATAAAAAAACCTGGTCTATTGGAGGGTCCTCTCCAATGGTCTAATCACCCCTATCCAAGGTCCACTATGGTGAGTAGGCATGCTGTGAAGATGAAGATGGAAACAGGAACGAAGACAGGAACAAAAAGAAGTTGATGGACCTCCACTGTCCACAGTAGGGCTCAGTGGTGTGGCTCAGCCGGTCAGCTTGACCGGTTACTACTGGGCTTGATCTGGGCCACCTGTCGACTCTGGTCAGGATATAATGAGCGACCTGGTCCTCTTGGGAATCATGACCAAGGTCGAGAGATTATCCCAAGCTGTTCGCTACTAGAAGCCGAGGGCATAGCTAAGCCATACCCTAACACCCTGTTAAAAAATTAACAGGTTGATATAACCTCTTGACAGACACGTGGAGAACAGAAAAAAACTGATATTGAAGGGAAATATTGCTCACCAAGTTGATAGTCATTGCTCTGCATATGACTTACCTTCTGAGAAGGGAGGAAGGACTTGAAGAACTATTAGTTTGGAGTCTTCATACGCTGAAAAAAGCCGGCTGCAGGGCTTCCTGGGGACATCAGGCAGTCTCCGAAAAGTGGGAACAAATCCTACACAGGTCCATGGCCAGAATCACTGATGTTTTTGAACAGTTTCAAAAAATTTCAAATCCCCCGAAGGGTTTCTACGGATTATACCGAGAAAAGAAAAAATGCTCAAACTGGCTCAAGTGCACACCATGACGGTCGCCGAGAAAAAGCCACGAGATAGCTACCGGAAATCTCCTCCTAAAATTCCCTATCTAAACTTATCTTATCTAAAGGAGTGCTTCCTGCCAAAATTCAGCGCCAAATATGAAATCCTATTATTTCATTGGTCAGAAGAAAAACACCAGAATTACTAGGTCCAAACTAACAGAAGAAGTACCGAAGAAAGAAAAGAAAAAGAAGAGTCTTCTTTTTCTTCGGTAGTACTATGTCACAACATTGTAAGATTGTGCTTAAGTCCTACTCACAGAAGATGAGTGACATACTGGACAATGACGTTTGGATGACAATATTGAATATTATAACCCTAAAATAAATTCCAGAAAATAAAGAAAATAATTCTTCCAACACCGAAAGTACCATTTCAGATCGAAAAATCACCTTGAATAATCCCTGAAATAAACTAGCGACATGGGCTTTATCACACCTGCGAACACACTGGTAAGTCGTTTGTTTACTCTCGGAAGGGACAACAACATTGAACTATTTCTTCGAATTCTAGGCCTCTAGGATCAGAACGCCAGAAATCAAAGACTCCTGCAGCTTATATATCATCACCTCCCATCGGCACATAGAAATTCAGAAGACATTACTAATCATGACTGATGTTATTATTTCTATGCTGTTATTCAAAACTGTGTGATAAAGTGGTTCATTAAAAGTTACATTCAAGTACTTCAGGATTATTTACCAAGTATCAGACTGAATGTTCTCTGTAAGTATGACTTCTTGTCTAGATCTGAAAGGTTAATATTTACAAAATGGTAATGTATGAAACAAAAAAATGAAAATGATTCTTTGCAACTCCAAATGTTGCACTAAAGCAAATTCGCTTGAATTTTCATGCAAACGATACTAAAAATTATTTTGTAGCAATTTCAAATGCTACAACAGCACCGAAAATTCCCAACTACAATGTGAATCCTGTATCAGGGGTAAATTACATCGCAAACCATTTCCTCAATCTGGTGGACAGCGAGCTGAAGGTATCCTAGAAATAATTCACTCTGATCTGGTTGGGCCTATGCAAGAAAAATCTATCGGTGGAGCTTTGTACTTTTTGACATTCACGGACGACTTCACAAGAAGGTCTGTAGTATATTTCCTCAAGAGTAGGAATGAAGTGATTGAAAGGTTCATAGAGTATAAAGCAATGGTCGAAAATCAAACAAATCGTACAATGAAGTGTCTTCGAACAGATAATGGTACTGAATATGTTGATAACAGATTTCTACATGTATTGAAGCAGTATGGTATCCGGCATCAAACCACAATACCTTATACACCTCAGCAAAACGGTGTAGCTGAAAGACTCAACCGAACATTAGTAGAAAAGGCTAGAAGTATGTTATTGGCATCACAACTGAGTAAGGAATATTGGGCCGAAGCGGTGAATACAGCGGTATACCTCAAGAACCGATCTCCTACAAAGGCACTTCATCATGCAACACCTGAGGAGGCTTGAACTGGCAGAAAACCGAATTTATCGAATCTTCGAATTTTTGGATGTGAAGCTTTCGTAGATACTCCAAAAGAGAAGAGAAGAAAATTGGATGCTAAAGCTGAGGAGTTTATTTTTGTAGGATACAGCGAGAATTCGAAGGGATACAGATTCATTCACCCAGTATCTGAAAAGTTATCGATGGCTCGAGATGTGATTTTTCTAGAAAATCAAATTTCACATATCACCCAGAATGCGCATATGGTAGTGAGTACATTACTAGCCTACAAAACACAGCTGAAAAACTCTGAAAAGAGAGCTGATGGGCGGTGCCTGAAAAGGATGTTAGCCAGCTCTCTTGAGCGAACCACATCAGTCATTGAAAACACTTGGGGTTTGCAAAAAGGTCCCATTGGGGACTAGTTGCTGACGTGGAAACGTCCCCCACCAGTACCAGTACCAGTACCAGTCACCCAGAATGATTGTATGAAATTATTCCCCAGTAATTATGTTGAAGAAGACGACATTCAACACCAATTCCGAATAACAGAAACTGTTGTTGAAGTGGGGGAAAGTCCGTCTACATCAACATCCGATGGTTTGGCGAATGATGATCAATTCAGAAATTGGACATCAGACACTGAGGAAGAAGAAATACCAATGAAAGCCGAGAAAGTAGAAACACCCGTTATTGAAAATGAAAGTCAATCCAGAAGATCAACACGTACGAATCGACCGAATAGAATGATTTTCAACGAAGACTACTTTCTATATCAAGCTATGCTAGATGTCAGCTGTGACCCCAGAACTGTGGAAGAAGCACTGAATGGGCCTAATTCAATTCACTGGAAAATGGCTATGGATGAAGAACTGGAAGCTCATTCCGATAACAAAACCCGGTTGATTTGTGATCGTCCTGCTAATAAGAAAGCAGTTAGAATAGTAATTTTCTCTGAAGATGAAAATCAGAAGATGCAGTTGAAATCAGACCTTATGAAGAGATTTCGAATGAAAGACTTAGGAAAGGCGCATTACTGCCTTGGAATGCGTATTGAACGTGACAGAGAGAATAGTTTGATAACATTAGACCAAGAAAAATATATAGGGGAAGTACTGACACGATTCAAAATGAGTGATTGTAATGGTGTTCAGACTCCACTTGACCCAAACCAGACTCTTTCCAAGGAAATGCAACCTAGTGATGAAAAGGAAAAGCAAGAAATGTCTACAGTTCCATATCAGGAAGCTATAGGCAGTCTCATGTATGCAGCCCTGTGCACTAGACCGGATATTGCATTCGCCGTAGAAAAGCTAGCCAGATTTAGCAACAATCCCGGAAAAGTTCACTGGACCGCTGTAAAGCGTATTATGAGGTACTTGAAGAAAACTTCTTCATTGAAATTGAGCTTCTGCGGATCAAATCAAGAACTCATGGTTATTGCGATTCCGATTGGGCTGGAGATTCCGAAGACCGAAAGTCTACAGCTGGTTATGTATTTGTACTCTCAGGAGCAGCAGTGAGTTGGAGTTCTGAAAAGCAGGCAACTGTTGCACTCTCAACAACAGAAGCCGAATACATGGCTTTGACCCTAGCCACTCAAGAAGCTATATTTTTCAGAAACTTGTTGAATGAGATTTGCCCGGAGAGTTCCAAGACAATCACAATTTTTTGTGATAATAAGGGCGCATGCAGTGGACCTCAGCAAAAATGCGGGATATCGACCACGAAGCAAGCATATAGATATCAAGCACCACTTCGTCCATGAAAGACAAAAGCTAGGAGATATCAAGGGGAAATAATCGGGACCGAAGATATGTTTGCAGATTGTTTAACCAAGGGACTTGTTGGCGACAAACTGTCTTCCAATTGTAATAAATTAGGATTGAAGTAATATTACATAAAGTGGGGGTGTTGGAGAAATCAGTTATGTATTATGTACTGTATATAAAACAAGAGACTGTTTATTTTAGTTGCTAATAAATAACGTTCATCCCAAGTTGTACTTTTCATATCAGCAGATATATTTTAGATTTTTCCATAATATTAGCAATCCTCAAACACTCTGCTAACAAACATTTTAAAGATATAAAACTCTATTTCAAATCTGAACAAGGGGTTTTCGAACCATCTGTGTACATTACGTGTTCGGTCTCTGGGAATTGGACTGATCCACTTACCCATTCGTCTCTCTTCGGGAAGAGGACTTTGAAAGACTTTTTCACTTGTGTCCGAGTGGCCAACATGTCGGGAACCATTATAGATTTTGGTGATTTTTTTGTTTCACACAGTATCCCGGAGTAGTCCAGCAGTCGCCCCCCTCTAATTTGATTTTCCAATGACAGGAATCTGTAGGAAACCATCCTGGGTTCCCTCTCGAAGACATTGTGGAGGGGAGTGAGGTTCAGGAGGTTTTCCATCGCTGCCGTTGGAGTAGAGGACATCGCCCCTGTAATGTCCAGGCATGCCAGCCGCTGAAGACCAGCAATCTTTGTCCTGGCTGTTCCCTGCAGACCTTTAGTCCACCAGACTACCGAGCCATACGTGACCATTGGTTTTACCATTTGCCGCATACCTTTCCGAGGTTCCAGAGGGAAAATCTGGCTTTGTTAATAGTTTTTGCCATATGGGCGTTCCAGGTGAGTCTTTTATCTAGGGTGACCCCTAGATATTTCACCTCCGCCGCAAACGGAATGCTCTCTCCATATAGGACAGGCTGACGAAGCTTATCTAGCTTTTGCCTTTCGGTAAAAGGGATGATTACAGTTTTCCGGGGGTTCACAGACATCTGCTCCCTCTCGCACCATCTGTACACAGTATTGAGGGCTTCTTGTAGGCCGCTTGAGATAGTCACTTCAAATTTCCCTCTTACTATTAGGACGACATCATCTGCATAGCATTGGAAATCCACCCCCTGCATGGAAAGATCGTTCAGCAGAGAGTCAACTAAAAATGACCACATAAGGAGGGAAAGTACCCCGCCCTGTGGACAACCTTTTGCCCCTCTAAACCTGATCGACTCTCCATGCAGTGATGATATGACGTACCGATTTCCAATCATGGTTTTGATCCAGTTGCATATTTGACTGCTGATTTCTCTACCTTGCATTGCCATGTAGAGTGATTGTGATAGGGCGTTATTGAATGCTTCTTCTATGTCTAGGAAATCTGCCAGCGCAATTTCCTCATGATCTAAGGAATGGCTGATCTTTCCTACAAGATTGTTCAGTGCTAAATCCGTTGATTTGCCTGTTTGGTAGGCATATTGATGGGGATTTAGGAGATGCTCCCTTAGATTCCTCTCTCTAATATGCCTGTCTAGAATTCTTTCTAGAGTTTTTGATAGGAACGAGGTAAGGCTGATCGGTCGGAAGGATTTGGGTAGGGAATGATTCGCCGTACCCGATTTGTGTATATACACAACCCTCGCTGTTGACCAGCCTAGCGGAATGTAGCTTCACGCCACACTCGCTCTAAATAATTCAACCAGGAGAGGTAGGAAAACTTCTCTACCCTTTTGTAAGAGGGCAGGAAAAACTCCGTCCTCTCCCGGAGAAACAATTCACCGTCCATTCCACTGACTCTGGGGTGACCACCATTGAGGCATTCTTCCAGTCTTCCTTTTTTGGTCGTATTATCGATCCCATTGGAAGTGAAATCTGCTGACGGTCCTCCAGGAGCAGGCTGCCGGGAAAGTGAGTCTGTAGAAGAACCTCTAACGTTTGCCTACCAGAGTCCGTAAAAGAGCCATCCGGTCGTTTTATCGAGCCGATCTCTTGGGCCGGATCTCTGGCGATAGCCTTGTGAATTCTCATGCTGGCAGGTACATCTGATATACTCTGACAGAACCTCCTCCAAGAATCTCTTTTGGCTTTCTTTATTTCTTTGTTATAAGCCGTTAGAGATGTGCGGTAAGTGTCCCAGCACCCTGCATCTTTAGCTCGATTGAAGAGACGTCGAACTTCTTGTCTTTTTTCGTCCAGGCTCTTGCTCCAACAAGGTGTACCTCTATGAGCTTTCTTCTCCTTTAGTGGGCAGTTTTCCTGATAGACCGTTAGAATTGCGGTTGCTATACGCTCATTCGCCACTTCGATTTCGGCACTATTTTTAATAGTACTGATTCTGGGATCTAGGTGTTTCTGGAGAGATTCACAGTACCCATTCCAGTCTGTGCACTTAGGATCACGGAATTGTACTATTGGTCGGTGTCCTGTTCTCACATCAAATCGTATATGTCTATGATCTGAACATGAGGGCTCCGTAGATACTTGCCAGTTAACGATCTTCGTACTCATAAATTGTGTACTGATTGTTGAATCTAAAACCTCTCCGTGAATTCTGTTCACGAAAGTTGGCTCCGAACCTACGTTATTTACGACTAGCCCTTCACCTATTATATAGTTATATAGGTACTCACCTCTTTCATTGATGTTGCTACTTCACCAGTCCAAATGGTGGGCATTTGCATCACATCCAATGAACAGTTGCCTGTTTTTCCTCTTGCAGAAGGCGATTAGCTCTCGCACTGCTGCTGGAGGAGGATGTTCCCTCAGGTCGCCCGGGAAGTATGCAGAGCAGACTACTACGTCTAAGCTGCTGTCCCCACCGGGACCGAGAGCTGAGCTGCAACCACATCAGGGGTGCAGAAACCTGTTAACATAAAATATTTGATGATATTCCTGATAAGTACACAAGTCCTAGGTTTGCCACCTGTAGTGCATGCAATCAACTTACCAGGGCAGTTTCCCAGGCCGGATCAAAGCCACATCAAGTTTTTGACAGGCGAGCCTCCTGCCAAGGACGAAAGAGGCCGCTTTGGCATGTTGGATATTCGCCTGAAGGAACGAGATGTGGGTAGCATCTTTCCTACGAAGAGGGAGGGCAAGGAGGGTTACTTTCCCCTCTTGCCTCAGGTTCCGGTTCACCCCGTTTTTTCGGCGCCTTACCTCGAAGGGTTTTTTTCCTCTTGCCTATAAAGGCCGTTTTGTTTTTTTCGGCAGCTTTGGCCGAAGTCCCTGAGATCGCAATCCCCTCCAAGTTGGATTTGTCCCCCTTTTTGGGTATCGCGATTCTGCTCGAGGACTCAGGCCCCGCTGCCGATGCTGGATCTTTCTTCGTGTTCTTGAACCGGAATTGCACCTGTCCAAAATCGAAGTGTGGGCGGAAGTGTAGCCGCTCAAATTCCTAAATGGATCCATCGTCCATTTAGAATGTCCACGTCTGTCCCATACCTGCGCTTTCCCTGTGTAGTATAGTCCACTCCTGGGTACGCAGTGGATGGTTCATCTTACGTAGACGATTCGTCACCTGTTCTCCTGTCAGTCTGGGCAGCCCTTCATCATCTGGCATGAAGGCCACGCAGATGTGGGGTTTAGGTATATCATCCTTCTTCACCAGCATCAACTTGACGCCTTCCCACGGCTGAAGAGAGCATAGCACTTCCTCCAGCCACTGGGCCGTCACCTCGTCAGCGCAGGTGAGAAGGAGTAATCCAGGCCGAATGGTGCAGCTCTGGAACCGGACTTGAGGACCATCGTCCGGTAGTTTGTCTACAGTGAGCATCCGGGTGGTCCAGGTGGATTATGCCCACCTTGACTCCCTGCGCTGCAGCTGCAAACGTCTTTTTTTGTTCTTTGGGGCCCTCCATTGTACGGGTCTTTTTCGCCGCCGCCTCTGGAGTGCTGCCCTGCGAACGCATTCGTTTACTGGCTAGAAGTGGGGGGATTGATCCCCTCCCTTCTTTCCATCCAGCTCTTTCAGGACTTGATCCAAGGCGGTTTTGTATGGAACTCCGCTCTTGATTAATCGGCTTAGACGTTTTCTCGTCGCGCCGGCAAATCTGACCTTCTTGTCCAGGTCCAGAGAGGCCACCGCACTGGTGCCCTCTCCTCCTGTCAGGTCGCTTTTTTCAGGAGTGGAGGATTTTAGAGGTTCCCTCTCGGTATCCTGCGAGATTTGAGTGCCTGGAGGGTCGATAGTAGACGTCTCCATCAGCACTGGTTCCTGTGCGAGGGGATTGTCCCCTTCGCAGATTTCTGGTTTTCCTATGTTTTTACTCATATTGTTCCCACGAGTAGCTAGGGAAAGTGGTCAGCTGCGGCAGAGCCCCACATTACCGCAGCAAGGCAAGGTACTACTAGGAGGTCGCCTGGTAAAATCGTTTCGTTGAGTTGGTACAAGGCGTTAAAGTTCTCACCTTAGGTCCTGAATAGTTTTCACTAAATTCATAACGCTAGAGTTCTTGTGAAGCCCGCGAGGACCAGCATCACATCAGTTTGTTCACAATAAGAATACAGTGTAGCCATAATCAATAAACAGTCCGACTTATTAGATTAATTTACAAAAATGCGCAGGATGCATCAGATCTGAAATCATTTAATTGCAAATGAATCTCGAGACTTATCAAGAATCAACACGATACAAAAAATATTTCTGAAGGAAATATTTTTCTGGAAAAAAAAAACTGGAAGTTTCCAATCTGACCTCTGAAAAGTTATCATCAAATTTGTACGGCAACGGGTCACTGATGATGATCAAAAACATCTCGAAACGTGACTCACAGTCACAGAACATGCATTGCCAAAAATTATGAAAATCGATCTCAGCCTGCTCTTTTTACGAGCAAAATTATTTTTTTCCAAAAAAACTTCAACGCCTTCTACTAACTCAACGAGAATATTCTGGATATAGGTAAGTTGGCCTAAATCAACTTGTTTTTATCCCAGGAGTTCACAGCCGAGCCATGTCCCAACCTTTTACAGACACCCTGTATATATTTGACTTTGCGGATAGGGGGAAAAATGAAATAAAAATTGAAAATACAGTGTACATACTTGGATGGCGAGAATGATTCTCCACAAGTTATCTGTTCTGAGCAAGTGACATTAACCCCGAACAATTATGTAACCGTACATGTTATGTGAATTGATTAGAACCAATTTTTATACGTGAGCATCAATTAATTAGAATCAATTCTGAATTCCACCAATGGAACATCTATTAAGTGGGATTAGTTCAAAACCAAAAAGACAGGGTGTTATCCAAATTCAAGTGTGGTTGTCTATCCAGTGCTTGAAGGTAAGAGTATACAATGATTTCACTCAGATGTTTAATGTCTGTTTTCTCATTAATACAATTAGATTCTTGAAAAATGAAAAACATCTCTAGAAAATTCCTTTTTGTGTAGTTGCTTTCTGTTGCGAGAACTTTAGCTCAATGGTAATCCATATTATGGTCCAACTCATTCACGTGACCTGCAAGGGAACATCTCTCTGGATGCTGTCTGATCACAATCTGCACAGGGGATACTGTAGATCACATTCGTACGTGCCCTTGACGGGACTTTACCTTAAATTTATGAAAAAATTGATTTTAATGTAAGTGAGAATGCTTTTATTGGCGATTTTAATGTTGACATTATAGTCCAATAAGGGAAAAAGTTAACATTAATTACGCACTATTTTCATCTTCCTGTTAGAAGTAGCTTTTGGTACATCATTAAACATGAGACAAAGTTTGACTGGAAAACGCGTGCGATGGCGGAGAAAATGGCCCCAAAAGACCAGAAAAATAGATTTTCAGCCAATATCTCCTAAAATATGGCAGTTAGAGATTTTCGGTTCAGATAAAAATTGAAGTTCAGTTAATTTTCTACAAAAATGGTCCTCATCATTTCTCTCGAAAATTTGCCCGGTTTCGAGAAAAACGGCACGAAGCGCACCTCGAATGAGCTTCTGTTGTATGCCGGAGAGCACAGTCCGTGTATTTACACATCGGCGGGGGAACAAATTATTCAATAACTTTGTTAAAAATGCATATTTTCTCATGATTCAAAGTTCATGTGAATGAGGAATTCTGCTGCTATCATACCCTGTTAATTGAGTCACGCTTGACTCTTTTGGCCATATCGGAACATGGGTCAAACTTTCTGCTCCCGGTCAATTTTGACCTCGCCAGGAATTTGTTCCTATTTTTTTTTGTATTGCACTAATTTACTCAAAATTTTCTTGATTATGGGTCCTCATAAGGTCCTTTGTCATCCCTGAAATTTGTATACCCTAATTTTTTTCAATTTTCATTTAATATTTGTTCATTGAATCCTAATTTTTGCTGTTTTTGGAGCGCGGGTAAATTTTGTGAACAACCATCAATTAAAAATTTAAACATGATCTGGTTGGTTTCTATGATACATCATTTGGAAGCTAAGAAGGTCTACTTTTCGATTGTGCAATTACTATTTTAGACGAATAAGTCGTCCATTTTTCAATAAAATTATAAAAAGCGGGGTCAAGGAAAAAACGCACTTTTTTTTCGGTGTTTTTTTTTCTCCGTGCTCTTTATTTTTAACATTTTAACACCTTAACTAGTGTAACGGGAGAATTCCCACCTTTCCATCGATGTATATAAGTCATACCTTTAATACCCCGGGAAAAAACCAGTATATCTAAATGTATACACGCTATAATTTATTACTTTCGTTCCTCCGTCGTTCGCCGCGCGTGTGCTCTACGTGGCGCTCGGGTCGTCTGCTACAAACCATGCGGCCACGCTTGGAGGCATAACTTTGTTTGTTTTCTGTCATTGTTTTGATAAATATTATTGTCAATTATAGAAAGAAAAGTGATAAAAGTGAAGAATAATGAAAAAATATTCACGATTTTCGTTAAAATTAACTTATATTTTTCTGTAATAAATGAAACATGGAGAACGTTTATAACTCTTTATTCCAAAAACCTGAATCAGTCTGGTTGCAAAAAAATTTGCAACAATTTGCGGAGAATCTGCAAGAATTTGTTGCTGAGTATTATGGGTAAATATTCTTCACTTTTGAGGCATTTTCAGTTTTCCTTACCAAAAACCTAATGAACTTCAGTATTTTGCCACATGTGCAAAGCTGATTGCTAGATTTAGGCCAACTGGTGAGGTCCATCCTGCTGTAATTAATCTTATAGCCTGTTTTCCTAATAAGTATATCTTGAGGCCACATCTGAGAGGAAAACAAGACCCTCGGAAACATAAATATCCATCAAAAATGTCTGGTTACAGGGTTTCTCATTTATGGCACCGAGGATTTTCCCAATCTGTAAAATGTGGTGGCGCCATCTACAATTGGTTTCCACAATCCAAAACATTCAAAATAATGGATTTCCAACACCCCCCAGCTCAAATTTTGTACAAAACTTGCATATTTCACAAGTCTCAAAATTTCCAGTTTTTCAACCCGATTTTTTTGCAGAAAATATTGATGTTGCGAAAAAAATGATAGGGACCATTTTTGTAGATAATTATCTGAACTTCAATTTTTATCTGAACCGAAAATCTCTAACTGCCATATTTTAGGAGATATTGGCTGAAAACTTATTTTCCTGGTCTTTTGGGGCAATTTTCTCCGCCATCGCACGCGTTTTCCAGTCAAACTTTGTCTCATGTTTAATGAGGTACCAAAAGCTACTTCCAACCGGAAGATGAAAATAGTGCGTTATTAACGTTAACTTCGCCTTTTTTTCCTCCTTCATTTATTGAACTATTAAGAATTTGGCGAAATATTCTCGACAGCTAGGCTTGGGAGTCAAATCTCTAATGTATGGTAATAAAGTGTAAAAAAGGGGTGTGTGGGCTCGAGGATCATTTTGGCACTCATGTGCACCAGTGTAGAATTCATCTCATTATTGTGTGAGTTTCATATATATATATATCTACTCCTCAAACATTTTTGGAAACAAAGTGTCACTGACAAACTATTGGATTTTTCTTTTAGGTTTCCTGATAGCAAAATGTGTTGAACGCAGTAACATTTTGGGGCAAATCATCTGATTTGTCCTACTACACATATTGAAATAATACTAATATTTTCATTTCTCTAGAAATTCATTTAGAAGCGAGGAGAGAAAATCCCAAATAATCAATAAGTGAAATGAATGTACCTCATTTATTTTTGACAATATATCGAAATTGTTCTAAAGAAGAGTTGACTAGAATTGAGAACGATGTTCAAATATCTAATTACAATTATCTACGATGGAAATTGGGTTTTATTATTTTTAAAAATTTCATGATCGATTATGGAAAACTTGTTATATAGGTCATCTATATATCAGATGTCATGAAATCATATATGATATACCCCCGATATATAAAATCGAATATGCTTACTAGATGGCACTTTCTCACACCTTGGGATTTTATTTTCATCTTTCAGTTTTGCTGACAATGACATTAACTTCGAATGGGGCATCCTGTATTTTATGCCATAAATAATTAGGGATTATCAAAATGAATTCAACGATACCAGGTTTGAGGTTTGATAGGGTTATTCGAAATGATTATCTTCATTTTTTAATCATTCAACGATCAACGATTCGATGCATTCTGGTATTTCTATTCAATTATTAAATTATGATATATGCTTTGAGACATCTCAAGTAATCGACAGGTTCAGAATATTCAAACTCATCTACAACAGATTTAAGTCTCTTATTGTCTACCACTGAGAGTCATTATAATTGGAAATCTGATAACCGTTATTATATAAGATATCTGCAATAAATAGAAGACAGATGTGTTCATTTGCTATATATACCTACCATAGATGAAGTTAATTTTCAGGTGGCTTGTAGTTATGGTAGCATATTCAATTTGCAAACTTGTATAAACACCGCGCTGGTGAATAACTACCATTTGTTCTAGTTTCTATGATAACTCAGAATGTCGAATAGAAATCATTACCATATAAATGTTTCAGTTACTCATCCACTCTACAGTGATTATCAGACTATCATCATGAAACAGCCTGTTTTTATTACTGGCATAACCATCTTGAGGTAACGCAGTTATTCGTCTCATTTTATTATAGTTATCTGATATCTGAATGAAACCTGACATTTTGACATGCTATTGTAATTTTCAACAGTTATCCCAATATTTTACAACTCTAGTATATTCATCAAACAGTGGTAATTTATTGGTTATCTAATAAACATTATTGTTCGATGGTATGCAGTATGAAACCGTGCTTTGAATTACTGTAATGAAAATAAATATCCTCCACACTTACTTTTCATGATCCGAAGTTATACTTCTCAAAAAACAAAGCATATGATTATTTTCTGAATTGAAATATCCGGGTTTCTCTGGGAGTTTTTTTGACAATACTCATCGATTTTTTCGAAGAAATATCATCTATATGCGCATACCTACTGATGAATTCTTCAAAAAATGGGGAGTTAGTTGAATACTTATTTACTCTTCCTACGAAGTTATAAATGATGAGAATTGCCAAAAAAACTTTCCTCACAGAACCCAAAATATTTTAATTCAGAATCGCATCGATCATTTTGTTTTTCGAAATAAATCAATTTTAGGCCGTGAAAAGTGGGTACGGAGAATACTTTTCCACAAATTATAGAGGCGAGTTAAGAAAAAACTACGTTAGATAGCAAAATCTTCACTCAAGCATATTTGGTGAATGCATTTTTCTTTCAGATAAGTAAGTAAAATAGGTGAAAGTGATAGGACTGAAGGACATACACCATCCAACAAAGAGTTCATTGAAAAGTTATATACAGGGTATTGAACAGATGTTTTGACGCCACTTTGTATTTGCCTGCAATTTTAGCAACTTCTAATCGAAGATAGCAAGAAAAATATATGGTCCAAATAATAGGAGAATTTCTGACATACTCACGAAGTTGTCACTGTGAAAATAATGTATCGACCTATAAAGCACTTCAGGACTTGCTTCAAGTAAATTAAACATCATATATGAACTATGAGCTTTTAATGTTCTTCATAAAGAATATATAACTTCCTCAGATATTTCAATATTTCAAGTGGAAGTTTTTGATGGTTATTCAAGATTCAACATAATAATTTGAAAACCCAAGTAACAATGAGGCAAACATATTTTCAACTGAATTCACCATGAATATCTGAACAAATTAGAAAATAGATACTTCTGGGCCTCTTTAATGGATAGATAACCCTGGATAACTATCGTAGTTACAACTAACAGTCCATGTTTGAATACACCAGCTTCATCTTTGTATATCATCCGGTACGTTCACAGCCAGCACTATAACGAAATGTTGCTACATCACAAACCTTCCCCGACACGACACGGCTCTATCGATTCGGACGATCGAAACCAATAAACAATAATTATTGAACACGAGCACCCATGACCGAGAACAAAAGAGAAAATAATCGTGATCTGTTGTGACGTCAGCCCCAAGACTGATGAAAAATTAGAGCGAAATAAGCCGAATTACGATTGTTGAACGTAGAATGATTGTCTAATACTTCATACACAGTCATACAGAACGTACAATGCTGTAAATCCAAACAGCTATGATTGTTGGCACAAACATTATCTGAATTCACCTATAAGCATAGGTAATTCACAAAACGAGCTATGTCAATAAAAAATCTAAATAGACTAGATTTTATAAAATACTCATAATGTCGAGAATACTGTTATACTAACAAAATGATCAGGAATAATAAAAGAAGAAGTCACGCACGCAGCCGCGGAGCGGCGAGTGCGTATGAGTATGATTGCTTCACAACACGACGCATTACCTACTATACTTTACCTACCGCCATATAGTACATCAAAAAAGTTTGGACAAACAGTCTGAATTATAATTCTTGACAATTATGTCATCCTCTGTTGACGGCGCGATCACGCGATCATGACTGGCGGAATAAACGAAAACTGTGCGATGTGCTTACTGTGCGTAAAGAGCTACTTACTGAGGCTGTATCTCGTGTGTTCTTGCCTCCTTTCTATAAAACGACGTCGGTCAGACGTCAATAAGTCACTCTGGCCGACGGCCGGACTGATGTGTGTATACCGTCAGACCTAAAATTAAAAAAAGATGTGGGTCGCCGTGTTCGAACCTGCGACCTTTGAATTCACCAACTGAGCCATTTTAATATCTTGTTATATTGCCCACGGCTGACTTATGAGTACTATTAATGAATACTTTTAATAATCATATCATAACAGATTACAGAAGTTTCTAATTCTCCGATAAAGTAGACAAGTTTCTGTGACTCACCTGGGTTTGTTTTGAATTTCTTAGTGAAATATGATGACTCCATTAGGTAGTAGGTTCATTTACCTATCAGCGAGCAAATATCGGATACCTATACGTATTCAACGGATTGTTGAAGAACGAAAAATAATATAATAGGTGAATTGACGTTTACTATTCCTCCACACCGTCGAAAAGATTACTTTATATGTACCTAGGTATAGCACTAGAAGATAATGAAAATATACCTAACTATTCCATTATAGACACATTTTTTCATCATAAAGTAAAGATATTTTTTATCTAAATTACACAGGAGAGGGCTGATGTGTAGGTAATATCATATGATGAAGTCTGGCAAAGCGCGGATGCCTTTTATTGGCCCGGTGCCGGCTGGATTATACATACAATATACCATATAATATGGGCCGACGTTTGCCCGTTGCAGCTCAGCCGTTGCCAGCACTCTGCCGACTGATCATACATTGTGCCCGATGGTATCTAACATTTAGAAATTTGTATACCCATTCAGTTACATGGCAGACTGAATTTTGCCATCACGAAAAGCTATACAGGGTGGACAAAAAAGTGATCTATGGATATTTTCAACATGAACACCCTGTATCTCAAAAGTTAGGAGGTTTACGACATATGTGCATATGAAGTTTTATTCTTGAAATGGGTCGAAGAATCAGACCCATGAATATTAGCATATCATTAAGGAACACCCTGTATACTTTGCAGTCCATTTTTCTGTATGTTCTTATGAACATTCTGGCAAAGATGGAACTAATATCCTCGAATATTAATATTTGGAGATGATACGTCGAAAGCATTCATTGCTCCAATTTCGAAATCACATATGATAGACTGTAGATACGGAAAGTCAGTTTGTTGCTTTGAAATTTCTAACATAGTCATGTATATATGTTTATTGTTTCTTTTTATTGATAGAGTGCGTATATCAATGGGACAAACAATCGCTTCACATATGCATGAATCGTATAAAGCAAACCATACATCCGCTTTTTGAAGTAGCGAGGTACTTCCAAATTTGTTTGTTTTGCATAAATCAACATCCTCTCGCTATTTTCTCTGAAATCTTGGACTAGGAAGCCATCACCGCTCAAGGTTGCTTTGTATTCATCGGGAATCCCATCCACCTTTATCGGGAAAAACGAAATCATTCGATGTTTGAAGAGGCAATTTACTCCTACGCCTCTCTCTCTCAAAAACGGTTCTTTTCATCATTGAAGACGGTATATTCGCAGCCGTCTCAAGAGTCACAGAATTCATAATATCCTGCACAATATGGCTTGTTGGATTTTTCTTGCACTTTTCCGGAGAAGGTTTGATGCTTCAATAACTTCTTTTCTACAGACATATCTGGTTGGTGTGAATGCATTGTATACCTCGTCTCCGTCTATGGCAGAAATCATATTGTATGTGCTCTCCCTTTGCAAGTTTTTTTTAAACTCACATCTACAATAGGTTTTTTCATTTCTTTCTGAATCTCGTACATTCATATATATTGCCTTCGAAATATATTTACTTTTTCAGAAATTCGACAAATTGAGCCAATTTATTCGGCCAATTGGCGTATTCGGCCAATTGACTTTCAACGAATGAACTTCGACGAATTGACTTTCGACAAATATACTTTCGATCAACTGACATAAACTCATATCTATTGAACAGACCCGATAAGAATTTGAAAACAAAATCTTCTGAAGTAGAGAACTCACATTCTGCTTCATATAAATATATGTATATAAAAATAATATCATTCTGAATATTCAACAGGAAACAACTGTAGATTGTAGATGTAGATGGGTCGTATAGGCTGGGAGGCCTCTCGATCACTGCAACCTAGAAGATCTATTGTGATTACCCCTAGTTTTGGTCCTCTAACCCTAGACTTCTGATGAAGCCCACGATTTTCCTGACGGTTGAATTTTGCACTTCAGCAGGGGTGAGATAGACCTGTTCTAGGTGGTTCAGCCTTTGGCGGACTAATACTTCACATGAGCAAAGTATGTGTTCCGCGGTTTCGGTCGCATTGTTACAAAAGCGGCAAGTGTCAGTCTCCGCCATGTCCATCTTTTTGAGGTGGTACCTCAGAGGGCCGTGTCCTGTGAGAAAGCCTGTGATGAGCTTTAGCTCTGGTTTTCTGAGGCTGAGTAGCTCTTTGGCTCGGTTCTGCGAATGGTTGATGAACCTTTTCGCTTGTCGTTGACCTGGAGTTGCTCTCCAGTAGGAGGACTTTTCAATTTCTTCCCATTTCCTGAGTTCTCCCTTTAGGTAACATTTGCTTATCCCACAAAAAGGCTCAGGACCTGAAAGTGCAGATGCTGCACCTTTTTTTGTAAGGCGATCAGCTGCCTCATTTCCTTTATTCATTCCTTCATGCCCTGGAAACCACATGAGCGTGACTTTGTTGTCCTTTCCCAGTTGCGTGAGTGTTTCAAAGCAGTCCCATGTAATCTTCGATGTGAAGAGGAATGATTTTAGGGCTTTTAGTGCGGCTTGGCTGTCTGAGCAGATATATATTTTGGCACCCCTCAGACCTTTGCTCAGGCACCTTTGGGCGCAAAGGTTGATGGCATGTATTTCAGCTTGGAAAATAGTGGGGGAGTGACCTTAGGCTTCAAATAGCCTACATCCGGGTTCATATACACCCGCGCCTACCCCTTCTTCCATTTTCGAACCATCGGTGTATCAAACAAGGGACCCTCTGTCCAGCAGAGGCTCAGCGGAACCGTACCTAAGGCAGCTTTTCATAGCCACTTCAAAGGTATGATCGAAACTGTACTGAGGGAAAAAATTTGTAGCCGTTACTAAAAAATTAGTAACATACAGAAAAATTGTTTAGTACGATAGGGGACAGCAAGCATTAGTTGTTGCCATAACTATATATATCTTTCGATCATGCCAAGATTTCTTGATAATTATATCCATTCGAAATAATATTTTTACTAACAGGTACTGATGACAACTCTGAAGAATCATCATCAGACAGCGAGAGCGAAGATGACTCTGAAGATAATGATAGAGAGGACGACGTATAATTTTTCCTTTGAAATATAATGTTGTTTTTATTAAATATATGAGTTCATTCTCAAATAATTTTTCTTTATGTGAAAAATAAAAATGTGGATTGAAGTTCAGGATACAGACCCCACATTATACCCAAAACATTCAACAAAATTAAATGTACATTCTTTATGAATTTTTTAGACGCCAGTAGTCCCATAAGCCCCAGGGAAGAATTTCAATTCGATTTATTGTGAGTTTCGATCATGAGCAATAATCCACCCCTCTTCTCCCTGTACGATCCCTCTTGATCATCCTGCGATATTTTGTCGTCAATTTTTTTCAAATTGAAATCACACAAAAAAATGTCTTGGTACTAAACCTCTCACACATGTAATTTTGTTGAGCTGTAAATTTCTGATGAATAAATACAAATATATCTGCAATTTGCGTATTCGAATACCCCCATCACTCCCATTAGGAAGTTAATCTCCGACCCGGTTTTATGTGAAGTAAGATTATGAGACTTCCAGATTATCTAGCTCGCTTTCGGTGCACCTATGGCCTGCATTGCGAGGCGCCGCGCCGGACCGAGGCACGCGCGGGTTTGCCCGAATATTACAACGTATATGTTTGGAAACTGATTAATGGGTCCGAATTCAGTGTTTCGCTAAAGTAGGTTTATCGCCATGGTGATGTCCTCCACTTTTTGGTCTGCCATTTAGCATAAAAACAAGTTGATATATGATCACTACATACACCTAATTTCAAGACTTCATCTTATCACGTTGATTTTTCGATTTTTTTCGCAACTTTGACGCGTTCTGCCGGCACTTTAGCCCCCAGAAAACGGTCTGCCAATTATCAAACTATCTTTATCTGACGTCACATACTATATGTACACGAAATGACTGTACTAATAACGTCGATTTTACCTTCGAAACTCTGCAACTTCCCCGCTCGCCCCGGACCGACCAGGCAGACTCGCGCCTTATTTAGTGTTCCACATTATGAAGGGATACGTCCATGAAGGGAACCATTCCAGAAGAAAATTGTGACTGTACCGAGTCACGTTGAAACTATCATGTAGCCAGCTCTCAGTCTATTACGGATTACGGATAACATTTCTTAAGCAGCCAACATTGCTGAATGCATAGTGTCATATTCAAATAAATAACTATTTTGCACGAAATAGAAAATGTGTATAGTTATTTGTATATTCACGAGCACACAACTAAGCTACCCTCACCCCTGTGTTTACGACAGTGATTTTCATTCTGTTTGGTTTAGAGCATTCCAATCATATTCGAATGATAAAATTGGTGAAACTAAAATGTTGGCCGCCACTGTGTCTTCGTGTTTCGGTATGGTTCGGAAATTTTGGCTGCTATCTCTGGTTGCTATCTTCGGCCATCTTCGGTCTTCAGATAGCGATGCCGCGATGTTATTTTAAGGTTATGTATCTGTTATGGTTTTCCTTTCTCCGAGTGTTTTGAGTTGTGAAAACCTTAACAATAATGAATTGTTGATACAGAGAATTTGTAATTGTAGGGTTTGTAGAAAATCATATACCTAATTCCTGATGGCTACTACCGAGACCGGAGAGACCTTGACAAATCGACACAAAATTCAAAACCAGAAAACAAAAACTAATAAAGGTGTTACCTCTGAAAAAACAACTCAAAGCATCAAAAAAGGACTGTGAGTAATCTGTCCCTTTCATTTTGTTTGCTTATAATTCTCCTGTTATAGAAAATTCGGACCACTCCCAAGATTTTTTGGGCAAAGAGTTTGGAGTAGAGGTACACTTATTATTGGGATTCTAATCTATGTGTGGTACTCCTCTAAAAATACCAAAGAAACAAATCTTGCAAAGCAAACTGAACTGTATAATAAACGAGGGCAGCATGTTGACTGTAGTAGTGAATATTTGAAAGATGTGAGTCACTACAAAGGGTGTGTTCCACAAAAATGTGGAAGATATGTTAATGATAAAATAGTCACTGCACATGAAGCTGACACTTTGCTAAGGATAGCTAATAGAGGTATAACTTCAGATTTATTTTTCATTTTTATTATTCAGTTTGATATATCAAAATGAGTTGAAGAAATATTTACTATGTTATTGGTTCCTCACAGGTCAGAAGTTTCTATTTGAAATCCTCAAAATCCAATTATTTTTGTGAAATCCCAATAACAATTTGAATGCAGATAGCCTGGCAGATAGTAAGTTTTTTAGAGAAAGTTACTTTTTTATTGACAGCTTCTGTTGCCTCTGCTAATTCATAAGGAATGTTATGTTTTATTTAACATTCAAACTATTGTAAGACATCTACTGGACCAAGACATCTACTGACCCAGAATTTTCTGGGACCTAGTGATCAAGTTTGTTGTAATTCTGAAGAAACATATCATCTCATCAATTATTCAAATAAACTCACTAAAAATGCATCAATTTCACTCTTCATTCATTTTAGTGTTTCACTTTGTTTTGAAGAAAAAAAAAATAACTACAATAACTAGGCAAGTCTGAACCTCATAAGGAGAAATAAAAATGCTGAGGAATTTCCAAAAATTGATCACAGTGTATAAAACAAAAAATTCAAGGTCCAATAAAATCTCCTCTAGAATGTATAAACATCGAGATAAACATTCTTGAAAATTTCAATTCTGTTGAAGAATACTCCATAGCTTGGGAAATAGTCTTCAAAATGGCCAATCTAAATTCCAGTATTTTCAATGGCATTTTGAGTACTAAAAATTATCAATTCAATTCAATGTTAATTATTCCATCATAAATAAATACATTGAGATACATAATAGACAAGTGACAAGAGTGTTGAAAATTGCCAGTGTCTTTATTTGAATTAATGATGAAAACCTTGATGAAAACCACAAAAAACTGTGATATTGTGTGATTGTTTTTGTGATATTTAGTAATTTTTCCCCAAATTACCAGACGACTTGCTCTGGTTATGCTCCTGGAAATCATGTATGGAATCTGATTGGTCCAGTAGACATTTGATGAATGTTCAATTAAACCTTCATTGAAATCTAAGCTATCAATGAAAAGCTTACTTTGTTTGAACAACTTAACACCCTGTATCTTGGAAACGAAACTAAGTCTGATTTCTCATTTGAACTCCTTTCCATATCTTGGTGAGTGGAACTTTCCATAGGCTTTTGTCACTTCATGATGAAACACCCTGGATATGCAAGGAATAAATCTTCTTTACATATTTTTTTATTCGTACCCTACAATGCTTACTTGAAGAACGCCTCACGTGTTTAAATCTAACTTTCAAAAACGCGCGTTTTTTTAAAAAGTTGCCACGGAAACACACATCCACATCAACGACCCGAGCAACGTGAAGTCTAAAAATGTGGAAAATTCAGTAATTGATCTGACTGGAGAACCATGTAATGTCATTGCTAACAAATTTTCAAATTACATCATTATAGTCCAAGAGCAGGCTTCAAATTTTGACTGTCATCTGATAACGAAACGTTATATAATGTTTCAAGGGCATGTAAAGTCACTGTGCCAATCACTATCCTGAGCAAAATTATTGAAAACCGGCACTTTCCTGTGTGGTGATTTGCATTTAATTGCACGATTTGATTACGAAATGAGAATTATACCA